>ML682025.1:23784439-23872421 GCA_007922195.1 Podocnemis expansa
TATTTCGAAATAAGGTGTTGTTTCGAAACAAGTTGTTTCGACACAACTTGTTTCGAAATAACCCTGTGCGTGTGAACACAGCCAAGAAGTAATTCTTCACTCTATTCCTCCCTCATTAGGCCTCAGCTGGAGTATTGTGTCCAGTTCTGGGTGCCTCATTTCAGGAAAGATGTGGACAAACTTGGAGAAAGTACAGAGAAGAGCAAGACAGATGTTTAGAGGTCTGGAACACATGGCTTATGAGGGAAGATTGAAAGAGCTGGGTTTGTGTAGGCTGGAAAAGAAGAAACTGAGAGGGGACATGATAACAGTTTTCAAATACTTAAGAGATTGTCACAAGGAGGAGGGAGAAAAATTGTTCTCCTTAACTCCTCATAATAGGAGAAGCAATTGTCTTAAATTACAGCAAGGGCAGTTTAAGTTGGACTTTAGGAAAAAAATTCCTAACTGTCAGGGTGATTAATTACTCGAATAAGTTGCCTAGGGAGGTTTTGGAATCTCCATCACTGGAAATTTTTAAGAGCAGGTAGATAAGCGCTTGTCAGGGATAGTTTAAGAGGGTACTTGGTCCTGCCATGAGTGCAGGGGACTGGACTTGGTAGCCTCTCATGGTCCCTTCCAGTCTCCATGATTCTATGATTGGTTAATTCATTCCTACTTTTATGAGTGAGCAGCAGCTGGATGGTTTTACACCTACTCCAACATGACACAAACCACTTAGCACAAGTCTCCATCTAAGATGGCAGCTATCGTAATCAGTGCAAATAGGGAACATAAAAAGATGGTCTAGGTTTGTTTTTAGGAAATAAATAATGCTGTTCTATCTGTGTTCAGATGGTTTGGGCTATAGCAGGTCTTTTCCAGGAACTTTGGCTCACCTCAGTGTGCCACATGATATTCATGCTGGTCCTAATACTGTGTGTCATATGACAGTTGCTTCCAAGCATTTGATCTTAATCCTGTGACAGTCTGCCTCTGGCTACATTCACACACGGAGGGTTATTTCATAGAATCATAGGGTTGGAAGGGACCTCATAGGTCATCTAGTCCAACCCCCTGCCAGAGGCAGGACCACTCCCACTAAACCATCCCAGTCATGGTTTTGTCCAGCCGGGCCTTAAACACCTCCAAAGATGGAGATTTCACCACCTCCCTCGGTAGCTCATTCCAAGGCTTCACCACTCTCCTAGTAAAAAAGTTTTTTCTAATATCCAGCCTCGACCTCCCTAACCTGGTGGTGTTGGGGGGGCAGCCCAGGCTGCGGACTGAGCCCAGTGCCCCTGACCCGCTGGCGGTGTTTGGGGTGCAGCCTGTGCTGCGGGCTGAGCCGCCTGGCAGGTTCACCCCCCCACACCCCGCCGGAGGCTGCAACCCCCTTTCTGGGGCTGCAACCCCCTTTCTGGGGCTGAGGGACAGCCTTCAGCACCCTGGCCAAGGTCCTGAGGGTTCCCTGGCCAGGGTGCTGAGGATCCAATGTTGTTTTGGAACAGTTTGTTCCGAAACAACATGTTCGCACTGCCTTGTTTCGAAACAACAGTTGTGAAACAACGTTGTTTTGCCTAGAAACTAGGTTTAACTTGTTTCGAAACAACACTGTTGTTTTGAAACAACGGGTTCCCATTGTTTCGAAACAACTGTGCATCGTGTGAACAGCAGAATTCTTATTTCGAAACAACCTCTGTTGTTTCGAAATAAGAGTGCTGTGTGAACACACCCTACAAGGATAGCTTCTCACTCTCCTTTTGCAGGTTAGGTGAGGTGACTCTGAAGGACTTCAAGGCAGCTATCGATCGGGAAGGAACCCACCGGTACCATTTCAAGGCCCTGGACCCAGAGTTTGGGACAGTGAAGGAGGAGGTATGTCTGGCCTTTTTTAATATCTACGTTTGTGTGGCAGATCGCAGCACCAGCAACAGCCTGGAAATCTGTACCTGACTCGTTTTCCATGTGAGTGAAATCTCTAACTTGCTACAGAACAAGTTTTCAGAGCTACTGGTTGAGAAACGCCAGCCCCAGACAAAGAGCCAGAAAGGGACACGTTCAGTCCCACCCAGGGAAGTGAATTTAGTGTGATCATAAAGGAGCACAAATGGGGGATGGTGCTTTGCAGAGTCCCTCCTTCATTGCCACTGCTCCCAGGGATGTTCCCTATGATAACAGTGCTGGGGGGGAGTGGGGTACAGATTTCAAATCATACTTCTGAAAAGCAACTATTCAATGGCCACCTGTGTTTTGGAGCAGCAAGTCTTCCAAACGAAGCAGACATTTTGTTAATCCAAAAACTAGGTTTCCAAACGCTTTCCCAAAGTTTGATTTGGAATTAGTAGAACCTGTGTGACACCTGTAGTTTTTGCGGGTGTGTTGCAGCATGTCAGATCAGCATTTGGCCCATTGGGTGGCGTTATATCAGGCTATTGGGCTTTTTGCATCATCACCAGGTGGTCTTAAGAGTTTTCGGGGCTGTGTGCAAAAGTCAAGGATGCCCCCAGCCCCTTGATTTTTGCTCCTGACTGGCCCCTGCCACTTTGCAACCCCCATCCCCTGCCTCGCTAGTTGCCATCTCCCTTCAGGCCCTCTTTTCTCCTTCTGCTGGGAGCTTCAGCTTTCACCCCTCCCAGGTGCAGGAGGCAGCATGTTCCTGCCCTAGCAGCTGCTCTTCTGGCTCCCCTGAGCTGCCCTAGGTGGCTTCTCTTGCTGCCATTGCAGTAGAGCCCTGCCTGTGTTGGTGCTGACAGGAAGACATGCAGGCCACACTAGACTCCTGCAGATCAGAGAGTATCCGCTTCAGATCAGTGGGTGTCCACATCCATAGTTGCATTGTTGCGGATTGGAGTTCAGTTTTAATCTGCCCAGGGTGCATTAGCTGCTGCTGCTGCTGCCCCTGCTGCCTTCTCTGCTGCAGTTGCCCAGGGCAGTGAGCAATGTAAACATCACAGCAGGCAACAAAGGAAGCACTCTAGCCAGTCCCAGCCTCAGTTCTGCTTGCAGTCTGCCAGCCAATCAGAGAAAGTCACTCAGGGTGGCTCAGCTTACCAGCTAGTCCTGTCTCTGAGGGTGGGAGTCCCAATGGCCAGTCCCCACATTGCACCAGATTGACAGCTACCCTCACCCTTTCCCCCCACTGCCAGCCACCCAATCTCCCACAAAACTCATGCAATAGATCAATCAATCAAATCATAGGGCTGGAAGGGACCTCATGAGATCATCGAGTCCAACCCCCTGGGAATTGAACCCAGATAAATCTGTTAGTCTTTAAGTGCCACAGGACTCCTTGCTTTTTTGGCAACTGTGGGAGCTGTTGAGAGCTGCTAGGATATTTAAAGCTGCTGCTGGGAGCCTGTGAGGATGTCCTCCCCTGTGGGGCGCTGCCTGGGCAACTGCCTGGACTGCCCACCTGTTAAGATGTCCTATGATCATCAGGAGTGTCGCTGCCCCGGGAAAGGACCTGGGGCACCAGCTCAGGCCCCGCCCCCTACCCGGAGGCCATGTCCCCTGGCTGCAGGCCACGCCCACAGCCGGGGATGGGGAAGGGAGTGGCCGTGGCGGCTGCTGGAGGCTGGGCCCTGGATCCCAATCCGGAGACGGGAGTGGCCGTGGCAGCTGCGGACGGCTGGGCCCCGGATCCCCGTCCGGGGACGGGGACGGGGACGGGAGAGGTTGCCACGGTCGTGGGCGGCTGAGCCCTGGATCTCGAGCCCAATCGGGCTGGAGACCAGGAGATGCAGGACGCTGCTAGACCTGGGGCACTGGGTCCGGGATTCAGGGCACGGGCCCCATGTGCCTGGTACCAGTGACACCTCTGGTGATCATCACTGATGTCAGAGAGGCTTCTTGCATGGGCAGGCAAGCAGGATTTGGGCCACCTCTCTTTCTAAACCTATACAGAGTTTTTTCCAATTTTGGCTTGTGTCTCATGGTGGGAACCAAGCTGGTTCGGATGGGCTTTCTCTAAAGAATCCTAAATACTTGGAGCCACAGTGAACTCTGGCATAAACAGTACAAGTCCTATTTAGGTCAACGTGTCTACTAATGGCAGAGCTGAATGTGGTTCTTGGTTTGTAATTACCTGTTTCTATATTGCAAAGAAGCCTCTTCCTTCTCCCTGCAGTAACTGTAAAGGGTGCCCTTTGCCCAAAAAAGCTATTGTTAAGAGTACACCAGTAGCATGCACCAGAGACAGGGCTGGCTAACATTCTGAACTCAGGAGAGGCAGCCAGGGACTCCCTGTGTGATGTTGGGCAAATCATGACCATTCTCCTGATCTCACTTCCCTTGTCAGAAAAATGGGCTAATAATCCTGTTCTTTTTCTTAATGGGGAAGGAGTAGCCAGCCATATTGCAGTTTTTAAAGTGTGTTGGAAACATAAAGTGCTGTCTAAGTGCTAGTTAATTTTATTGTTTGACAGGAGTGTCTTTGCTCTGGGGGAAGACCTGGGGCCTGGGCCTGGGCTCTATCCCCTGGCCCAGGCCCTGCCTCTGCCCCCTTGCCCCGATTCAGAGGGGGGCCCCAGGCTCCTGCCACTGCCTGCCTGGCTTCCAATCCCCCACTTGGGCCAGGGCCGGGTGAGACAGTGGCTGCCACGGACGGCCCAGCCTGGGAGACACAGGCATGGCCGTCTGGAACCTGGCTACCCGGTTGGGAGAGGCGAGCGCCACAGCGGGGCTGGGGCCAGGAGAGGCAGGGGATCCCCCAGGCATTTGGGGCACTGGCACTGGGACTCGGGGCATGTGCCCTGTGTGCCAGGTGCCAGCGACACCTCTGTTGTTTAATTTAGTGGCTCCATCTCTCATGCTGTTCAAATGTAACAAAGTGGTGCCCCTCTTCTGGAAGTAACTTGCCACTCTGCCTTTCTGTAGGTATTCCAAGATGATGACATCATTCCTGGTTGGGAGGGGAAAATCGTAGCCTGGGTGGAAGAGGATCATGGGGAGAATTAATCAGACTCTTGGGTCTTGTTATTGTGGGGACCTGTGTCTCGGTGTTCTGCTCAGAGATAATGACCAAAAAGAGTGTGAGCTGGGACATGTCCAATTCAAGCTGCCAAAAGAGAGGACTTCTCTGCAAACAACGGGTAGAACTCTTTCAGTGAGTGAGGATGCCTGGCATTTAACTTTCCATGGCCGAATGCAGACAGTGTTTTGACTTGGAAATTACAGGTTGGTGGGAAAGAATCATCTTGCTTTGCCCTGTCAACAAAATCCTGGAGGCCTTAATGATGTGTATCTCCATTCTCCTGGCTCTCCCACCCCTGAAATATCTGCTGCTGTTTGTAATCTGAACATTTCAACTCTGATTTGAGACATTCAGTATTATAGGAACCTGCACTGATCCCTGAAACAACAAATTCGGCCCTCATTGACAAGAAGATGCTGCTAGATTCTAGTTTTTCCCAGGTCTGGCCAACCAAAATCCATTCCTGGCATATGTGTGCTGAAGAGGCAGAACAGAGCTCCCTCCAGTGAAGTTTGTAGATTCTGGATACAATGACCACCAGGAATCTGACAGTGCAAGAGGCTTATGGATTGTGCTCAGCACTACTAAAGCAAAGACCACTGGGTTGGCAAAGTTGCCTTTCTTCCAAATGCAGGCTTCCACTTCCTACCTTCCTTCTGCCGTTTGCCCTTCAACTTGTAGTAAGGTCTGAACTCCTTTGTTGCCTTGCAAACTCTTTGGTAACAGATGCTTACTTAACCATCGATAGATTTTTGTTTCAAGGGAGGGTGCAGGAGCCTTTTGCTTCTTTTGCCAGCTCCCTTTCCCCTCAGCCGTTACTACCCCTTCCCTTTCCATACATGCAGCTAGATCTCATCTACTCTCCCAGAAGAGAAGCAGGAATGTTTCTCTAGGGATGAAGTGACAAAGCCTGTTCTGTTGGTGTATCTGTAGTCTTTCTTCCAACTTCCTCTGTGTAGGCATCACCATGCCCTTGATAGTCATTCTTTGGCAAGGCCATTAGACAAATGACCAAACTGGTAGGAGACACATTGTGAGCAGGAGCACTCTAGTTTCTAATGTGCTTTGATTTCTGGCATCTAATGGATTAGAAAATGGTCAGTGGAGAGAGCATGTGCCATATCTGTTAGGGTAGGTCTGCAGTGCAATAAAATGCCCAAGGCTGGCCCATGTCAGTTGACTGGGGCTTACAGAGCTATAATAAGATTGCAGTATAGATGTTCAGATTAGGCTGGTACTCATGCTCTGGGACCCTGGAAAGGGGAGGCTCCCAGAACCCATCTCCAGCCCAAGTCTGAAGGTCTACATTGCAGCTTTATAGGCATGCAGCCTGAGCCCAAGTCAGCAGACACAGGCCAGCCAGGGGTGTTTTATTGCAATGAAGACGTCCCCTTAGTGGCCCAGGCTTTCTTGCTGGCTGCAGTGCCAGGCCCTGCTCTCATACTGTCAGGCTGTCAGACTTCTGCAAAGCTGCCTTCAGTCTGCAGCATACAGACACTGTTGACTGAAAATGTCACAGTGAGTTGAGCCTCAGTCTGTTCCTCCTTGGTACGTTTCCCCCACCATTGGACTGCCTGTTTGTCAGTGTTATGCATGTGAGGCTGGGAGATGATGAAAACTTGGTTTTATTTTATATTAATGTGACCTTTTGTAAACTAGTTCCTGTTTTTTGGAATTATTTTGTACCAGTTTACATCATTGTCTGAAGTGTATATTTTTATACCAGTGCAAGTACTTTCTGTATATTTCCACAATACTGTGCTGTACTTTACTCATTTTTATCCAGAGAATGTCAATATGTTTTATACAGTCTCCTGTTAATACCATGCAAAGTGTGTTCCATGACTAGCTTTATTTTACTACAAAAGTACAACTAATTCCTGATGGTTTTGTATTTTGCCAGCTGTTTCTTGTACAGACAGTAATTGTATGTAGTTTGTCTTCTCACTCCCTCAGTATATGGGCAAAGCCTTTCTGACCCCTTTCCTACACTGGTAGAACATGCATTGGCTGTTAGGCCACTGATCTGCTCCATTTCATAGACTGATTCACACATACTCTTTCTCTTCACAAACAGCAGTCAAACATCAGCATTTGGGAAAGTTCTTCACTGGGAGAAAAGTTGTTTCCGTTCTGAAAAGAAACACAAGTTCTCTTCCTTCCTGAAAACCACTGGTTTTTCTGTTGCATGTGTTTTAGTGGGTTGCTATAAGAGAGCATGGGGTTATCAAACAAGAAATCATTTTTGTATTTCAATCACAATTTTCCTTGAATGTCCTTTAATTCAAGTTTTACTAGACTGCTTAATTTCAGTAAGAGGTATGTGCTTTAGGAAGGACTTGTCCATTTTATGGAAACAATTTAAAATAGTAATTTTTCAAAGGCCTCCATGTATCTGTCTTGCAATCCCCGCTGCTTAAGAGTTGTCTTTGGTGACCTGATGGCTAAGATAGTTGCTAGTGCAGTAGAAATTCTCATCTGGAAATTATAGACTTCAGTCCAGTTTCACTCACTAGTGACCCTGCTGGATGGCCTACGTGGAATGAGTTGGGAATCTCAGTCCCTTGCTTAATAGTTCCACATCACCATAACCACTGTAACCATACAAATTCCTGTTGGTGGTCTCAGCAGAGGGACCAAGGACTGAATCAGTCCTGCAGCTGATTATTCTCATGTGTTCCCTTCTGGGCAGGGACAAAATACATTTGGAGGAGGCACAGAGAAGGGAATGTGCAGTGCCCACTGTGACACCTATTCTGGGGATAAAGATTGCACTCAGTAGTGTTTTCAGTCCAGCACCTTTCATCAGTGTTAAAACCACCTTCAAGCCAGAACCAAAACCTTGTCCTCTCTGTGACAAGCCAAATTATTTCTGTACTGAGTTCAAACCCTTGAGAAGTACAGGCAGTACATTGCCCTTATATATACACCTGCAACTCCAACAGAACTCGCTGACACTTGGGTGAGAGAATCTGAGGCCAGAACTGTGAGTACCAGTATGTCTTAAATTGAAGGCCATGGTCACGCCTTGTTTCCTAGGATTGCTGCCTCAGAGGCTCTGAAATAAATTCACAACTCAGGTTCAGCTGTGTTCCTGCAACAACATGGCAGTTTTCTCCTGACTTCCTGTCATTATATGAATAATCAGAAAGGAGTATAAGGTAGGTGAGAAAAAGTTATTCACAAAATAAAGATGAACGAGATAATTCTCGAAAAGAGTAGGTCCACATGGGGCAAGATTCTCCTTCACACCAGTTTTACGCTAGTGTAACAGTGGCTTAAATGGATTTACTCCTGATTTAGAGCAGAGCATATGAGATCAGAATCAGTCTTTGGACTTGGTTGAAATGTTTTCCTTTGCTTCTGTTTATGTTTATTTCTGTCCTATCTTCTTCAAAGCTACTTTTCAGCTTCCTAAAATTGTAACTTGATTATTTAACACCCCTTATATGTAAAGTTATATTTTCTTAGAAATGCTAAAGTTTGCATTCATCATTTTTAAAAAGGACAGTTACTCTCACTCTCCCTGTCCGCCAACAGGGTGAGAATGGAAGTTTACTTGTACGTCTCAAAGCTGGGTATAGCTGACTGTATTTACTTTTGATTTGTGGACCAAGAAAAAAAATAAATTTAATAAACTATACTTTGCAAATGGAGTCCAATCAATTCATGTGGGTGGGAAGGAAGCTTGCTTTGAATTAAACCATCTGTGGTGTTGACAGGCATGCAATGCCATGCGTGTGGGCGTGTTCACTAGGAAATAGGAATAAAATACAGAGCAGAAACAATCGTGCACTAGCCAGAGATGGAATGGAACCCCAATAAAGATTTTTTCCTTCAGGCTTCCGAGATCTTCAAAACCAGTGGGACAGCTCAAAGACTGAATCTCATTTTGAAGAGCAGATTTGTATCCAAACACACTAACCCGCATATAGCCCATAGCTGGTCAATTGCTTGCTTGCAAGATTTGTATTTATTTTTAAATAAAAATGAGCTTTTGAGATATTTTAAAATTACAACTTGCCCAGATGCAGAGGGTGGGGCCCGGCCTTTTACTGGGAGCAGCAACGCTCCTGCAGTGATCAGAGATGGGTCCCAATCCCTGCAGGATGGAAGTTCCCAGTGTAGCAGCTGGGGCACTCGCTGGGGGACCAGCCCCTGAGGAGCCAGCGTGCGCATTTCTATTGCCTGGGGCTGATTAAATACAGGAGATTACTGTGGGCTGATGTGGGAGCAGGGGAAAATCACCTAGCAAAACGGCGTAAGTCAGGGCCCAGGAGTGGGCAATTGGGGTGGCTCAGTGGCATGCCAGAGCAGACTGCAGGGAGGAAACAGCTCACCCCATGCACTCTTCAACCTGCCCCCAGACCCCCAGGATGGCCTGATTATCCGCCACTGCCAAACCTGCCCCTAGATCTAGAGCTACCAGACACCAAAGGCTGGAAAGGAGGACAGAGAAGTTGGAAAAGGAGGATATTGGAGGACGCATGGAGAAAATGTAGTATTAATGTAAAATTCTTGTTTTTAGGGGGCCCTGGAACGCTTCCCCCTGAAAACAGGGTGTTCCAGGCATTCCAGCGTACTTTAACCCCTGTAAGTAAAAAGCCAGACACAATCATATATTTTAAAATGCCTGCCAGACAGAGGACGTGAAGGTAAAAAGGAGAACATCTCCTCCTCCTGCCTGACATCTGGCAAGCCCACCTAGATCTAGGGTTCCCAGATGTCAGGCAAAAAGACGTCCTCCTTTTCGTCTTCACGTCCTCTATCCGGCAGGCATTTTAAAATACATGATTGTGTCTGGCTTCTTACTGACAGGGGTTAAAGTATGCTGGAACTCCCAGAACCCCCTGTTTTTAGGGGGAAGCATTCCAGGGCCCCCCCAAAACAGAAGAATATACTATTAATACTGCATTTTCTCCATGTGTCCTCCAGTGTCCTTTCGGTACTTCCCTCTCCTTTCCAGCCTTTGGTATCTGGAGGTGTTTAAGGCCCGGCTGGACAAAACCCTGACTGGGACGGTTTAGTGGGAGTGGTCCTGCCTCTGGCAGGGGGTTGGACTAGATGACCGATGAGGTCCCTTCCAACCCTAGGAGTCTATGATTCTATAAAAATAAATTCTATAAAAATAAATGTTAGTCTTAAAGTGCCACACAACTGCTTATCATTCTATACCCCGATCTCCCCGCCCTAGACTCCCTTCACCTCCCGCCCAGCCCTCCACGCCAACCTGCCCCGCAGCGCCCCCCACCCCTCACTTCCGCCACCCAGCCCCGCCCCGCCCCGCCCCCGAGCGAGGGCCTGCCCCGCCTCTTCTTCGCGACACTGTCGCAGCCGTGCCGCAAAGCGCGGCGGGCGGCGCCTGGAGGGGAGCGAGGTCATCCTAGCGGCTGGCGGCCCGGCAGCGGCATGTGGCGCGTGGCGGCGCGGCGCCTGGCCCCGTGCGCGGCCCCGCGGCGGGTGCCCGGCGCAGCGGGGGCGAGCCCGGGCCGCGCCCTGAGCGGGGGAAGCCTGGCGCCCGCGCAGCCCCCCCCGGGCCGGAGCCTGCCGGGGAGCAGGGGGGCGGGGCGGCGGCTGCGGCTGCTGCTGCTGAGGGAGCCCTGGGCCCCCCTCGGCCCCCGGCGGTGGTGCAGCCTCCCGCCCCACCAGAAGGTGAGGGGGCGCTAGGAGCCGGCCTGGTGCCCCCTTAGCCGTGCCCCTGCACCCAGAGCCGGCGGCAGCAGGGTGACCCCTGGTCCCCACTCCCTGGTGTTTGGGCCCGTGGGAGTCCGCGCCCCTCGAGCTGCTGAGGGGACCCCCGCTGCAAAGCCCACCCTGCCACGGGTGCGCCCCTGCAGCCCACCTCCTGCCGTGATGCTCACCTGGCCAGGAAGCTGCGCCCCGCTTCTCTTCCTAGGGCCCCGAAGCAGCAGGGCGTGAGGTCGGTCATCCCCACGACCCGCTTGCCCGTTGCCCAGGAATCCTTTGCCTGAGCTGAAGATGGGTCCCCCACCGGCTTTGGCGTCGCCCTCGTCTCCGTGCCCCTTCCCCACCCTCTCTGGTGTTTGTGCTGGTTTTTAGCTGCCCGTCACGGCTCACGGGGGTGAGGGATTCTCGGGAGCCAGTCTGTGGTATGAGAGACCCTAGGATGAAGGGCTGTCAGTAAACATGAGAAAAAAAACAAAAAGCAGTTGTGTGGCACTTGAAGACTAACAGATTTATTTTTTGCATGAGCTTTCGTGGGAGAAGATCCCACTTCCTCAGATGCTTCGAAGATGGGTGAACTTCCAGAAAGGAATGAAACTAAATGCAAGGGGGTGTAAAACATAGGATCAGGTCATAAAGTAACAGCAACCTGATCCTATGTTTTACACCCCCTTGCATTTAGTTTTATTCCTTTCTGTAAGTTCCATCTTTGAAGCATCTGAGGAAGTGGGATCTTCTCCCACGAAAGCTCATGCAAAAAGTAAATCTGTTAGTCTTAAAGTGCCACACAACTGCTTGTTGTTTTTTTTTACTGGACTAGACTAACACGGCTGTCCCTTTGGAAAGTAAACATGAGACTTGTATTATGGGTATTTTATTGATACCTTGCGTATTTCTGGCAGCTTTGGCTGGCCTCTCTTGTAAAGTGTTCTACGGCCATGTGTAAAATGCAGTAATTTTACTATGACTGGGTTTTTCTTTTGCAGGTGCCTTTGCCTGCTCTTTCCCCTACAATGCAGATGGGGACTATCGCTCGGTGGGAGAAGAAAGAAGGAGAGAAAATCAGTGAGGGAGATCTGATAGCAGAGGTACAATAGAGAGGTCACCCCCGGCCAGTGGTGGGGCAGCGAGGGCAGTTTCTGGAAGGGTGGGGAACTGACATTTAGGTGCAGTTGGAGGCTGTACAATCACTAGAGGACAAGGTGGGTTAGAGGCTCTAAATTGTCCTCATGCTAAGCGCTTCCCCTGGATTTTGTCTCGCGTCACCCCGGACAGACATCACTGTTCTGTTCTCACCCTTACCTATTTATCTCAGCATTGAAAGGTTGCCTCCTGCCATAATCAGCCAATAATGCCAGTTTCCATTACCCACCTTTGTGCTTTCTCCTGTGCTCTTCCTCAGTTTGGAAGAAATTCTTCATAAACATCCACAAAACTAACTCATTTTCTTTACATTTCTCTTTAAAATTCTCTCTTGTGAGGCCAACATAAAATTTGGCCACAGTTTAGGCTGTGTTTTGGGCTGAGACCATAGCCTGTCATGCTGACATATTTTCTCACTCTTTTCTTGTACTCTCATACCAGTCTGTCTATCGCTCTGTTCCCTCTTACATTTATTAGACTGGAACCTGCCTGGGGCAGGGACATTCTTTATGTTTGTATGTTTACGGTGCCTGACACAGTAGCATTTTGATCAATAGGTGTGGTGCCTAAGTACTATGAAATACAAATTAAAAAATTAATATTAGTCCTCTGAAGCCATTTTATTGAGGGAATTAAAATCAGCCACAACCCCATTCTCTCTCAGAGCTGCCTGCTGTTTGTTAGCTACTTTTGAGAGGGATTGATCCTCTTTTGTTCTACAGTATGTTTTCCTTTTCAGCCAAGCTGCTGCTGCTAGCTGAGCTGATTCTCAATAGCTTTATGGGCCAAGGAACTTCTTCTCTAATCCATAATATCAGACTGGAGGATTCTGAGCAGTTGTGAAGCTGCCGCCTCCTCCTCTTTTTTTTTTTTTTTCCCCCCCCCCCCTCCTCCCATAACAAGACGGTTCTCTTCTTGCAAAGGTGGAAACAGACAAAGCGACTGTGGGGTTTGAGAGTTTAGAAGAATGTTACTTAGCCAAGATCCTGGTGCCAGAAGGGACGAGGGATGTTCCCATTGGGTCTGTAATATGTATCACGGTTGATAAGTAAGTAAATCATTCACGTCTCAGTGGAGGTGCTCTGGATGACGCATTAGCCACATTATCTTTGTATCATCTTCATGGCTGCTTTCTCTTCTAGGCCTGAGTTTATTGATGCCTTTAAGAATTTTACTTTGGATTCTGCAGCATTGGCTGCTCCAGCAACCTCAGTGCCTCCCCCTCCAGCGGCAGCTCCCCCACCACCAGCTCAGCCCATAGTGCAGGCTCCAGGCAGCTCCTACCCTCCTCACATGAAGGTAAGGCGTGTGCATGTCCTCAGTGAATTATTTCTTGTCATTCTTCATTGTTGCTCTTCTGCTTATTTAACATGATTAGCTCTTAGGCACTGTGGTGAAGATCCAGACTGTGAGCCTTCCTAGCTCTGACTGGTGGAGTTAGTCAGTTGGCCTATCCTACAGATTTAAAATTGGCTTTGGGAGTGGGGGGCAGTCAGCTGTGCTCTGCAATCTTTTGGGACCTCGGTATCAGTCAAGGAAGAGAATGAGCTCCATGTAGGATTCCTGCTCACACAGATTATAAAAAGCTCTTATGTGCCTATGATTTTCTCCTTATTAGGAGGCAATGATATTGATAGGTTAATGTGCCTAGCAGGTGGCCTAGCAATGGAGAGACGGGTGAAGGCACCCAACAAGCCAAAAAATAACACTTTGGCCCAATGAGTATGCCTCTACCACTGAGGACAGAGTATTTGTCATTGAGCTGGAAAGAGAGAGAATGATGCTAATCCAGTGTTAACGGTGCACTCCAGAGAGAGGAGAGAGACTATGTCCAGTCCTCTACACCAACCACTCTTTCATTATGTATCTACAATGCAACAGCTTCAGCAAGAGGGATGGAGGCAGCCCCACATCAGAATATCTCATCACTCAGCGGTTAGAGCATTCTCCTGAGAGGTGGCAGACACCTGTTAAAATTCTTTTTTCTCCTGTAGCTGGGGAGAGTAGTGGGGCTTAATCTTAGATCTCTCTCATCTGAGGTGAGTGCTCTAACCCTTGGGCTAAAAGTTTTAAGGTGGTGGCACCATCTCCTTCAGCTGGTCTTTTGTGGTGCAAGGTAGATGCTCAGCTCATTCCCCCAGGAAGTGGCTTAGATGTCTGGTTCCTGTTCATGATCACTAGCAGCATAAGGTGCATCCCTGCACCCTGGACTCAAGTGCCTATCAATGGCTGTGTCAACACTATGGGCTTAGGTCGACTTAAAGCCCTTTAAGTTGACCTAAATTAAGCCCCATCTATATATAGAAAGTATTAAGCTGACTTAAGCAATTGCTTAAGTCGACTTAATAACTCCTGCCCTGCAAGTTGACTTGAGCATTTAAGTCGACTCATAGGGCAGGGCCTGCCCCCTTCCCTGCCCCTTGGCATGGTGGGCTCCCACTGGATCCAGTCTGGGGGCCTGATCTGGCTCCTGCTCTCTGGCAAGGAGCTGAGGGCTGGATCTAGCTCCCAACCCCTCTCTGCTGGCAGAGGAGCCTGGCAGCCAGTTCCTGCAGCGAGGGGCTGAGAGCTCAGTGGGGATCTCGGCCCCTCTCTCTAGGATGTCAGGGCTAGGAGCCAGCTCCAAGCCTTTTCTGGCTCCAGCAGCTTGCTCGTAGAACAAGCAGCTAGGAGTCTGGTTGATTTTTCACAGGCCTGGTGTCTGTGAATTAACCAGGCTCAGACCTGCTAGCTCTGTGGAGCAGGCTGCTGGAGCCAGATGGGCTTGGAGCAGGCTCCTACCCTCAGCAGCCTGCAGAGAGGGGCTGAAAGCCACATCAGGCTCTCAGCCCCTCTCCGTCGCCTGTGGGGGCTGGCAGCTCACTCCTGGCTGCAGAGAGGGGTTTGGAGCCAGGTTGGGCTCCTAGTCCCTATCTGGCTCCGCCACCTGTGGAGATGGGCTGGGGGTGCCATCGCACTCCTAGCACCTCGCCACAAGTGGCGGGACCGGCAAAGAGGGACTAGGAGCCTGATCTTGCTTGCTCCCACCCCCTTTCCATGGACAGTTGGTACTTGGAGCCAGCTCCCGCAGGCGCTTACAAGTCACCCAGGTTCAAATTCGGCCCGGAGTTGCTTGTCAGTCCCAGCAAGAGGCTCGGCTGCCTGGTTAGTTTCACGGGAGTGAAATTGACCAGGCTGCTGAGCCTCCTGGCCCTGTGACAAATAACCTGGTGGCCAGTTCGGCCAGGACTCACTTGTGACTGCTGGCAGGAGTGGGCTCCAAGCCCCCACTGCTGGTGGAAAGTGGGTGGGAGCAAGATTGGGCTCCTAGCCACTCTTTGCCTGCCCAGCTACTGGTGGAGAGAAGCTAGGAGTCAAACCTGGCTTCCAGCTCCTTGCCAGAGGGCAGGAACTGGATCAAGGCCCTGGCCATATCAGCCCCTGGAGCCGAATGGGTTCAGGGTACCCAGTCCAGGCCGGGGGCAGGATAGGAGATGGGGCACCCTGGCTATGTCTGCTCGCTGTCCATGGCATACATACGCAGCAGTTGACTTAACAAGGTCAACTTAAAGCTGACCTTGTTAAGTCTACTTCCAGGGTTCCCCCAGTGTAGACATAGCCAGTGTGAGGTTTGAGGGACAGGTCTTAGTGTGCACACACATGCCTCACCCCAGCCAGTTGTTGGCATTGGTTAACTTAGACAGTTCCCTTCCTAGTGTGCTGTTCTGTGGATCATGTTCTAAGGTTCCAATTTCTCTCCATTCATTTGATAGGAAGCCTAGATCTCACTCAGCTTTATGGATTGCAGAGTTGTTCATTTGGTTTCTTTGGGAAGCTAAAAGTTAGGGGCTGTGATGCTTAGCCTTACACAGAGGGACTTGGGAGCTGCATCACGCTTTCTGTTAAACTTCGCAGGGGCCCAGTGATACGGAAAGAATTTCTTTTAAGTTTGTGTAATGGGAAGCAGACCAAATGTGTGGGGTTGGGTGGTCAGTAATGAGTTGTGCTTGGTTAGATGTTATGTGGTTAGATGCTGAGGTATCTCTGTGTGACCATCTGATACTACTTAAGTAGCCTATGTTTGCCTGTCTAAAGATTGTCCTTCTAGTGATTGCTCACATCAATTCCAATTAGGTGTGTGCATGCTGTGTGCATGGCCATTGGAGCATTTTTCCCTAGCAACCCCTGGAGGGTCAATAGAGCTCCCTGGAGTCCAGTACCTGTAAGAGTCTTTATAAGGGCTCGCCCATCCTCATCTCCTTAGTTCGGGGATCAGCAACGCAGGCTCAGTGAGCCACCTGTGGCTCCCTGAGCGTCCCCTTCTGGCTCCCTGGCAATCTACTCCATGCAGCCAGGTGTGCTGCAGGAACTCCCAACTAGCCCCAGCATCGTGGCAAATCAGGGGCGCCAGGGTTGCCCCACCCTGCCACTACAACCGCATGAGCCAGAAGCAGCTCAGTGGCCGCACTGCAGCCCCTGGTGCTGGCAGAGGATGTATGGGTGGTGCACACTGCCTCCATCCCTCCCTCCGCTGGTAGGGTGGAGTACTGCTGCCCTGCCTACCCCCTGCCGGTCATTCCTCCCAAAAGTGGCTGGTAGAGAGCTGTGGCTTGCGGAGATGGGGCCCTGGAATGGCCCCTCTGCAGAGTTCAGTCTGCTTTGACCTGGCCATCCCAGGGCTGAACGGGTCTGATCCAGGGCCTGGGGGCAAGGCAGCTCCTGTTCAGCCCTGCGATGGTCAGGTTGAAGTGGCCTGAACTGCATGGAGGAGCCATTCCAGGGCCCCACCTCCACAAGCTGCAGCTCTCCGCTGGCCACTCCTGGGAGGGGCGGCCAGCTGAGGGTAGGCAGGGCAGTGCTGCTCCACCTGCACACCTCTCTGCTAGTGTTAGGGGTGGCAGTGTAGCTGCTAGGCTGGCTTGGGTTCATGTGGTTATGGTGGGAGGTGGGGGGAAATGGCTCTTCTGCTCTTTTGAGTTGCCAACCCCTGCCGTAGTTCATTCTTTATGCTGTGAGGAGGTTGGTGGGTCTGAATCCAGGCTTCTTGCTCAGCAAGAATTTTCTCCCTAGGTTTGTGCTGTAAATAGTTTAGTTAGCATAATAGTTGTTAAGTGTCAGATCAGCAATCCCCTTAAGGTGGTTCCTTGTCCTTACAAAGGACTGGGACATGCCTTGGTTCCCAGGGTTTAAACCCTGCATAGACTGTAAAAAGCCCATGCAAGGAGTGATCTCCACATCACCTGCCTAAAGTGCCTAGGAGAAGAGCATCAGAAGGACAGGTGTAAAATTTATAAGAGCCTTTGTCCCCACCTTCAGAAGGAGAGGAGCCAAAGACTAAAACTTCTCCTTATGGATGCTGCTCTCAGACCCTCTCCAAACTGGCACTGCGCACCAACCCTCCTTGTTGGCATCAGCAAAAGCCACTCTGGTGTCAACTCGTGACCTGGCATTGAAGACTCTGGTGCCAAAGAATTACAGCACTGCAAGGACTCTCCAATGTCGAGGTCTCATCCTCCACACTGTTCGCATTCTCCAGTGCAGAAGAGGAAACACAAACCTGATGGAGGCAGATTGACCTCTCCAAGGAAGAGATTTAAGGACTTCAGTGCTGTGTGACCAGTGCCAGACTACATTAGTACTGCTGCCACATCAGCTCTGCCATTGACTCCGGCCCCAGAGAGGGGCGCATTGAGTCCAGCACCGTCAGTCTCCTTGCCGGGAGTGGACATTGAAGACATGAAAGATATCTGCTCTCCCTCCACACAAGAAACATTTGAGGCAGCTAAAGACCTCATTGACAGCATGGTGCCTTACCAACCCCAGAGGTGTACACCATAAGACCTGCACCCAGTACCGTATAAGGTAGTACAGCCCTGGAGCAAGCTGACACGAATGACTCAGTGCCCTCCTTGCCAACACCACCATCCTCAGCACCGTCCTGGTCCCTGCACAGTGCATTAACTTTGGAGTTCGAGGCCCAGACATTAGCCTTGCATACGAGTCTGCCCTGGTTAGGAAGCACTTAAGGAGCGCAATAGGCTCTGTGCCCGTTCTTGGTGCCATGGCCTCCACGGTTGCAAAACTCAACCCAGTGCCTTTCTGGATTTCATTGGCCTTTCGCTAAGCCCAAGGCTCCCAATCCACCCGTTTATTCTTGGTGGCTTCAGGAAGTGGATGCCACTGCAATAGATTGGAGATGGCCTCCTGCCCTGACACTGCCACTGACAGCTATGTGATTCCCAACTGCTGCACAGCATGCAGAGATACCCCTGCCAGCACCAGGATCACTATGTCTGGCACTGTGGAAACACAGCCAGTCCCCACTGCAGTGCATGCTCCCTTGGATGAGGAGTTGCTCAACACCCTACCAAGGGATTAGTCGTTGTCACCACCTCATGAAGTGGTCCCAGGAACCTCTGCTACTCTGCCAACAGAGGATAGTAGAGCTTATCAAGAACTCTTCAGAAGAGTAGCCCAAAATTTGGGTATCCAGGTGGAGGAGGTTAATGATACCATCTCTGACCATATGACTGACTTTGCGTCACCAATGGGCACCTCAAAGGTTGCACTTCCCACATTAAAATGATTTATTTGACCACCAAGATCATTTAGCAAACCACAGGCTTGGCACACCCAGTGGCAAGAGGGTTGACTGTAAATACTTTGTGCCCTGTAAGCTCTGTTTGTATCTCTACACACTCTTTCCCACAGGGTCTCTAGTCATTGAAGCTGCCAATGAATGTGAGAGACAAAGGAGTCAAGCGCCCACCCCAAAGGCCATATATGCCAAAAAGATGGACTTGTTTGGGTGGAAGATCTACTCTACTGAACTGAAGGCCACCTGGGTGTCTAATCAGCATGCTGTCCTGAGTAGAGTCACTTATAATGCATGAGGGTCCACGCAAAAATTTACTGAGTCCATCCCTTCATAATCTAGAAAGAAACGGAAGACATCAGCCAAAGCTTCTCTACAAGGCGGCCTTGATGCGGCAGCCCACACAGTGGCCTCTGGTGTCTTTATGAGGCACAGTCCCTTGCTTCAGGCGTCATGCATCCCATATGAAGTACAGCAGATTGTGCAAGACTTACCATTTGAGGGTCAATTACTGTTCTCAGAACAGACGGACTTGCAACTCCATAGTCTAAAGGACTCTAGAGAAAACACTTTAAATCCCAGCCTCTCCCCAGATTCTGTCAACAAAATCAGAGGTGGGACTTTGGCTGTAGGAAGGGCAGGTAGTAATAACAGTAACAGGAGGAGACCTTACCAGCCATCTAATAAAAGCAAAGGCACCTCAAAGCACCCTCAGGGTTCTAAGCGGAACCTTTGAGGTCACAGTCGAGGATAGCATACGAGAACCCCACAACCGGTTACCTCTCGTTCCTGAACCACTTATCCTGTTTCCTCCCTGCATGGTCTCAAATCATGCCAGGCGCCTGGGTGGTACGCATGGTGAAACTGGGCTATTCTATCCAATTCCACTGTATTCCACCTTCCCTGTTCCAGGTCCTTCCTCAGGGACCCCTCATGATCAGATCCTTTTACAGGAGGTTCAAAAGCTCCTCAGGCTGGGAGCTGTGCAGTAAGTCCCTGTGGATTTTTGAGGGAAAGGGTTTTACTCAAAATATTCCCTAATTTCAAAGAACAACAGAGACCTCGGACCCATTCTGGACCTGAGGAGCCTGAACGAGTTCATAAGGAAGTTCAAGTTCTGTATGCTTTCCCTTGTGTCAGTAATTTTCTCCTTGGATCCTGGGAACTGGTATGCTGCCCTTGACCTCAAAGATGCATACTTCTGTGTGTCAGTCATTCTGAGGCACAGGAGGTTTCTGTGTTCTGTGGTCAGTGGACACCACTTCCTATTTATGGTTCTCCCCTTTGGCCTGTCAGCTGCCCACAGGGTATTCACCGAATGTATGGCAATTGTTGCTGCATTTCTCTAGAAGTGTGGAATCCATGTCTTCCCATATGTGGACAATTAGTTAGTAAAAGGGGGGGGGGCAAAGGCAGAGGTGAATGCTCACATAAACTTTATTCAAATGACCTTTCATAAACTAGGCTTCCTAATAAATACAGCAAAATCGGTCTTCTCACTGGCACAGAGGATAGAATTCACAGTGGCACTTCTGGACTTAACAGCATCCAGAGCCTCTCTCCCAGTGGCCCATTTCCACAACATGGTGTCCATAATAGCCTTTTGGGCACAGCATCATATGATTATAGTTAGGAGTTGTCTGAGACTTTTGGGTTGCTTTGCTGCCTGCACCCAAGTCGTCCCACATGCCAGACTTCACCTCAGACCACTGCAGATGTGGCCAGCCATCCTTGGTCTATTATCCTCCCCAAGATGGCCTGGATTCCCACTTGCATACTGGACACTACACTGGTGGACAAATGAGGTGGTAGCACGTGCTGGGGTACTCTTCTCTACACCCCTGCATTGGCGCTGGTCACAGACACGTCAGATTTAGATCAGGGAGCCCATTTGGGCCATTTAAGGATGCAGGGCCAGTAGTTGCAAAGGGATCTCTCCTTGCACATCAATGTGAGAGAAGTGAGAGCCGTTCAGCTAGTGTGCTAGGCATTCAGACACCACCTACAGGAAAAAACATTGCTGTAAAAATAGACAACATTATAGCCATGTTTTACATAAACAGACAGGGAGGTGGCTGCTTCCCTCCCTTTTGCTGGGGGGCCATGGACCTTTGGCAGTTCTGTATTCCCCACTGGATTCACCTGGAAGCATCATACCTCTTAGGTGCGCAGAACCTAGTGGACTCCCTCAGCAGGTACATAGCAGCTCACAAATAGTCCTTATGAGCAGATGTAGTGAATACTGTCTTCCTCAAATGGGGGACTCCCTATCTTGTTCTGTTCATGACACACATCGAGAAGTGTGAGATTCTGTTCTTACCAAGGCCACAGCAAGGGTCAGTAGTGGGTGGACTTGGCATCATCTGGAAGGGAGGACTGCTATATGCCTCTTCCCCATTTCCCATAAACCACAAGGTCCTTCAGAAAGTGAAACGGGAAGGCTTGTCCTTTATTCTAATTGCTCCAGTGTGGCCTCGGCAGCATTGGTTCCCAGTGCTTCTAGAGCTCCCACCTGCTCCTCTGTCAGATCCTTAGATAAGAAGGAACTGAGGAGGGGAGTGTTGGTGAGCCCTTATAAGGAGGCTTATAGGCGCGTGACTCCAGAGGGCTCTGTTGGTGACCCTCTGTGGGCAGTTAGTGAAAAGTATTCTGACAGTCATGCACATACCTAATTGGAATAGACGTGAGCAACACATCTCAAAGAACAACAGTTTACAAAACGTTAGTAACTGTCCTATTCATGTTGCCAAGTTCCAAAGGGGCAGCCATGTTAGTCTAGTTCAGTAAAACAAACAAGGAATCCTGTAGCACTGGCAAAGTGGGATTTTTTCCAACAAAAGCTCAGGCAATAAATAAATTTGCTGTTCTTTAAGTGCCACGGGACTCCTTGTTTGTCCTTTTTATATGGCCCTATTACTATTGTAGCTGAGCATTTCACAATCTTTAATCAATGGGTTTAGCCTTACAATACTTCTGTGAAGCAGAGACTGTTATCTGTATATTACAGGTAGTGAGCTAAGGCAGAGTGGGATTATGTTACATGTTGTGCATGTCATGGGAAGTAGAGAGTGGTACAGGGAATAACCCTTGTTTCTTGAATTCCAAATTAGCATCTTAGCCCCTGGGCCATGCATGTTTCCTTCTTACTGCTCTTGTCTTGTTCAGGGCCTGTTAAATGTTGATTCTCTAACAAGTTCACAATGGTGCAGTAGAAATGATGCCAGTGTCTCATAAAAAGATGAATACCACTACTGTTTCATGCATTTCTGAACTGGCTGTTACTGAAGTATTGGAGTGCTCTGAGGGCCAAGGTGTGTAGCTCCCAGCATAGCCCTTCCTTTCCTCTCATTAATTTTTCACAGCACTGCGTTAAAGGGTCAGATTCCAAGTGGAGTTGGTAAAATTGAGAATTTTCCTTTCATTTCGTTCACTGACTTGCTGTGTGACCTCAGACAAGGTAGTCTACCTGTCTGTGCCTCAATTTCTCCATCTATGCACTTTTAGGCTCTATAGATGGGAAGTGCTTATATAAGTTAGATGATGATGTTTACTAGCATTAAGGCAGCAAAGCAGAATCCCCAAAGGAAAATGCAGATTAGTGCTGGCTCCTTCTCAAAGGTAACATGCATGCTGAGGTTCAGAGTCATGCTTTGGTTCCTGCTGGCTTGCAGTCACCTCATATGATACACTTGCATTCTTTTGATTTCATAGATTAGTCTCCCTGCTCTCTCACCTACAATGACAATGGGCACGGTTCAGAGGTGGGAAAAGAAGGTTGGTGAGAAACTAAGTGAAGGAGACTTACTGGCAGAAATTGAAACTGACAAAGCCACAATAGGTAAGCCATCTCCAACCCTGAGGGGAACCATAGATTGATATGTAACCTCTTGAGAGAGATCCAGAGCAGAGCTTCAAACCAGACTCTTCTCATCCAGCTGCAAAGGGTTGCAGAATTTAAAGCTATTTCCTGTCCTCTTGTAGCTCTAGAGATGGAGTTGCTCATAATGGCTCCTAGTTTTGCACCAGCCTGGTGGTGTCAACAGGAGATACCCAAGTTTCCGCATGTAGCATGCGTATCTCCTGTCAACTTACTTAACATTCCCTTACTGCAGCGTTTCTTGCCATGAGATGGATTTACTGCATTGGCTGAAGAGCTCTTTGGGGTTGACTCTGCAGGTTTCCACTGCCTGCTCAGTTTTTCCCACTGCATTGATCTGTAGAGCCCAACAGAACCTGGACAGTGTAGACATACCCTCAGACATGGAGACTTCTCCCCATTATGTTTTGTTGACAGATCTGTTAACAAGTGGCAGAGGTTTACTTACCGTGAAGTCTGAAAGCATTATTTAGATAAGAACTCTTCATTGTGCCACTGTGGTGAGATTGGCATTGCTGCCTCACAACCTTCTGGTTGTTTGATCTTCCACAGCCTTCATCCATCACTTTTGCTTTTTTTTTTTTTTTAAGGCTTTGAAGTGCAGGAAGAAGGTTATCTGGCAAAAATTCTGGTGCCTGAAGGAACAAGAGATGTGCCATTAGGAACTTCACTCTGCATCATTGTGGAGAGGGAGTCTGATATTGCAGCATTTGCTGACTACAGGGAGACTGGAGTAACTGACATCAAACCACAAGCACCACCACCAACTCCTCCCCCTTCAGTAAGGACTGTCTCTGATGGGGAAGAGAAATGTATGACCATTAGCAGCTGTTAACCTGACCCGAATAATCGTGCTGATTTTGGGCCTTGTGAAGCTCAAACTCCAATGTGCTTGTGGCATTGTGAGTGGGAGGGTAATGTCAGATATATACAACCTATTAGCACCAGGTGGTCTACCCTTAGGAATTTATGCAGGTTGTTCCCTGCATCTCTTCTCCACGTCACTGTCCGCTCTAGCTTTAAATCCCCCAAATGATGGAGATGTAAATCACTTACTGCTGCTTCCTTTGGGAGACAATTCCACTACCTGATCAGTCGCACTCACAGGAAGGCTTTCTGATAGATTACATTTTCTCATGGATAAAATTAGTTCTCTCAACCTTCCTAAATAATTCTTCTCGCCCATACCTGTAATGTTATGTTCCCCATGTCTGACACCACTCTAGCCACAGTTCTGCAGATTTAGCCCTTCTTCCTTAATCTGCTCTTGTGTCAGTTGTCCAGCCCCTGATCGTGTTGGTTCTTTTGTTGCTGACCTGTGAACAGTCTCTAGTTTGTTTCTGCTAATCAAACAGCCATGTTCTCTTTGCATGTTAAATCTTCTTATACTTATTAAGTGAAACTTTTAAGACTTTAGCTGAATGTCTGTGTTGCTAATGACCGTGTCTAACCCACTGTCTTAAGGTGGCAGCTCTTCCCCAGCCTGTTGTCCCTTCAGCTCCAGCAGTCTCCTCACCTGGGGCTCCTGCACACAAAGGAAGGATAATAATTAGCCCCCTGGCAAAGAAATTGGCAGCAGAAAGAGGAATTGACGTTACACAGTTGAAAGGTGAGTTGTCATGTCCCTTGTTCTTGTACAGACCTCTGCCCCCCTTTAGATAATGTGCTTATCTGCCCATTCCCTCCCACTCCATCAAAAATATTTTCCAGATACAAATTACAGTTCAGTATCCAATTGCTGTGCTAAGTGACTGGATTAGAAAGGGCATGGTTTTCATTTTAACTTGGATTTTCCCAAGAAGGCATTGGATGAAATCTTACATTTCTCATGTCCCTCCACCAGGTACTGGACCAGATGGCAGAATCACAAAGAAAGATGTTGACTCATTTGTCCCTCCAAAGGTTGCCCCTGTGAGTAAGACTGAAAACTGTTGAGATCTTGTACTGCCCCATTAGTTGTTAAAATGACAGATTTGTAGTGCTAACTGCTGCCCTTTGGAAGCAGTTGAAGATGGTAGTCAGCAGGTGAAGTGCAAGCTTTCTGAAAACTGACTGTTGCGTTGGTGTTTGGACAATGTGAATGTTGTATCTGGAAGGGTCAATATGTGGAGGACTCCAGAATGTGAAGCAAGATGTTCTCCTTTATAATTTGTCACTTTGGCATTTCACTGCAGAAGCACATCCTGCTTCTTCAGCTGTTTATAGGGTCCCTATAACTAGAGTACCTGAACACCTAATGGTGCAATGAAGCCTTAAGGAATGCAGCTTGGGAGGGGGAAGACGGTAAAAATATTAGTGTTGTTGCTAAATACCATATTCTGGGAACAGAATATTACCATGGCCTTAATATTTAGATTTGTGAATCATTTAAAGTGCATTAGGGAATAAAGACTAGGAAGCTGTAGGAATGGGGTCCCTTTTATTTACTAGAAAGGATGACTGGGAAACGGGGACAGTAGCTGTGTTTCAACAGTCTGTTTGTTTTCCATCACAGCCTTATTCTCAGGAGTTATCCCAAAATACTGAGGCTTGTCTTTGTAATTGTGATTTCCGGTTCACAACAAACCCAGACTCTTGTTTGAACAATTGGAAAACCAACTGTACACATGTCTTTTTGAACGCAGGCTGAGGCAGCTCCTGTGGCACCTGCAGCTCCGATAGCAGCAGCACCGCCTACAGGCACCTTCACAGATATCCCCATCAGTAATATTCGGAGGGTAAGAGGCTTTCCTTCTCTTTTTCCCTTTAAAGAAGAGGTTGTATCTGCACACAGGAGTCTTTCCGGAGAAATTAAGCACTTAACTACTGTTAACTAAGGTCCCTGCTAATGAGAAGGGCCAGTTGGATGCTAATGGGTAGTGAGCTTGGTGGAAGAACCAGCAAGGAGTCCTGTGGCACTTAAGACTAAAAAAATTTATTTAGCGCATGAGCTTTTGTGGGAGAGCAAGCTTCCCCCATGCAGCTTCGCTGATGCATCTACATTCTGACCTGTGCTACCTCTCCCTGCCCACAGCTTTGTCAGTGCATCTCTGCCCTAATCTGCAGCAACCCCTTCTATCTCAGGCTGGAGCCCTGACCCATAGAATCATACAGTTAGAAGGGCCCTCATGAGGTCATCTTGTCTAACCTTCTGTGAAAAAGCAGGACCAGTCCCACTAAATCATGCCAGCCAGGATTTTGTCTAACTGAGCCTTAAATATCTCCAAAGATGGATATTCCACCACCTCGCTAGCTAACCCATTCTATTGCTTCACCACCCTCCTAGTAAGAGAGTTTTTTTCTTAATATCTAACCTCGACCTCCCCAGCTGTAACTTGAAACCATTGCTTCTTGTTCTGTCCTCTGTTACTACTGAGAACAACTGAGCTCCTTCCCCCTTGGAGCATCCCTTCAAAGTAAGTGAAGATTGCTATCAGATCCCCCTCTGTCTTCTCTTCTGCAGGCTAAATAAGCCTAGTTCCTTCAATCTTGTTGAGCCTCATGAGATTTCTTTTGCCCACTGTTTCAATTTGTCTAGTCTCCCTGAATCCTGTCCCTGCCCTCTAGTATGTCTACCATTCCCCCCAGCTTGGTGTCATCTGCAAACTTACTGAGTGTGCAATCTATTCCATCATCCAGATCAATAATGAAAACGTTGAACAGAACCAGCCCCAGGACCGACCCCTGGGGCGCACCACTCGCTACTGCCAACTAGACACTGAGCCATTGATTCCTGCTCGCTGAAACTGTTTGATCTAGCCAGTTTTCTATCCACCTTACAGTCCATGCATCCAACCCATACTTCCTTAACTTGCTGACTAGAATGCTGTGGGAAACTTTATTAAAAGCCTTGCTAAAGTCGAGGTATATCACATCAACGGCTCTTTCTGCATCCACAAATCCAGTCATCTCATCATAGAAGGCAATGAGGTTGGTCAGGCACGATTTACCCTTGGTGAATCCATGCTGACTGTTCCTGATCACTCTGTTTTCCTCCAAGTGTTTCAGGATGGATTCTTTGAGAACCTGCTCCATGATTTTGCCAGGGACTAAGATGAGGCTGACAGGTCTGTAATTCTCTGGATTCTTCTTTTTCCCTTTTTTGAAGATAGGTGCTATATTTGGTTTTTGTTTGTTTTTTTTTTTCCCCCCCAGTCCTCCGGCACCTCCCCCGTTTGCCAAGAGTTTTCAGGATAATGACCAGCGGTTCTGCTATCTCATCGGCCAACTCTGTCAGCACCCTTGGATGCAATTCATCCGTCCCCATGGACCTGTGCACATCCAGCTTCCTTAAGTAGTCCTTAACCTGACCTTCTATCACCAAAGGCCTCTCTTCTTCTCTCCAATTTGCCATACCCAGTGTAGTGGTCTGGGAGCTGGCCCTCCCTGTGAAAAATGAAGTAAAAAAAAAAAAAGCATTGAGTACTTCAGCCTTTTCTGCATCCTCCACCACAAGGATATCTGCCCCATTCAGTAAGGGATGTGTGCCATCCCTGATCCTCTTCTTGTTATTGACATACTTGAGGAACCCCTTTCTGTTATCCTTCGCATCCCTTGCTAGCTGCAACTCCAATTGTCCTTTGGCCTTTCTGATTTTATCCCCACAGTCCCCAGCAATATCTTTATGTGCCTCCCTAGTCATCTGTCCAAGCTTCCACTTCTTGTGATCTTCCTTTTTATGTTTCAGCTCACTGCAGTGTTCTCTGTTAAGTTAGACTGGGCGCCTTCCACATTAGCTGTCACTGGGATGGTATCTCCCTGTGCCCTTAGCAGGGTTTCTTTAAAATATAGCCAGCTCTCTTGGATGTCTTTTTTCCTTTCAGATCAGTCTCCCAAGGGATCCTGCGCATCAGTTCCCTGAGGGAGCCAGAATCTGCTTTTTCTGAAGTCCAGGGTCTGTGTTTTGCTTCTTTTTTTTCCATTAAGCAGCATCTTGAACTCTACCATCTCATGGTCACTGCTGCCCAGGTTGCCATTCACTTCTACTTCCCCGATCAAATCTTCTCTGTGAGCAGCAGGTTGAGAGGTGTAAGGCCCATAGTTGGTTGGTTCCAGCATTTGTACCAGGAAGTTGTCTTCAACACTCCAGAAACTTCCTGGATTGCCTGTGCACTGCTATGTTGCGCTCCCAGGCGGTGTCATGATAATTGAAGTCCCCCATGAGAACCAGGGCCTGTGATCTGGAAACGTCTGCTAGTTGTCCTTAGAAAGCCTCATCCACCACCTCCTTCTGGTCTGACGGTCTATAGCAGACACCCACCATGATGTTCCCCTTGTTCTTTCCTCTAAACTGAACCTACAGACTTTCAACTGGCTCGTTTCCACTTTCATAGTGGAGCTCTGAGCAGTCATACAGCTCTTTTTACATATAGCAAGTGGCCAGCTGTGCCAAACCATCTGATGGTGATGGCTGATGTACCCAAAAAAGAGGACAAGGATGAGATCCAAACATGTCTTGAGAAACGAAGATCGAAGCAAAATGCCATTCTCATGTTTGACAAGTTCCAGAGGGGTAGCCGTGTTAGTTTGTATGCAGCAAAAACAACAAGAATCCTGTGGTACTTCGAAGACTAACAAATTTCTTCGGGCATAAGCTTTTGTGGGCTGCAACCCACTTTGTCAGAAGCATGAAGTGGAAATTACAGTGGAGAGGTGTATATACATATGCCAGGATGAAGGAGGAGCATTGCAAGGGGGAGAGCAAGTGCTAAGAGAGTCAATTCAGTTAGGGTAGATGAAGCCCACTCACACCAGTTGATTAGAAGGTGAGAATGTGTGAACAGGGACAATTGCTTTTTGTAACGTGCTAACAATTCCAAGCCCCCCAGTCCTATTGTATCAACTTTGGACCAAACCCAAATATGCTATAATGTGTGCATCTATGACAGTGGTGTGAGTAAGATCCAAAGGTGTAGCCATGTTACTTTAGTTCAGTAAAACAAACAAACAAACAAGGAGTCCTGTGGCACTTAAAGACTGTGAATAGTAAGTTCTCCTTTTAACTTGGATGTAAACCAGGGGTCTCAAACACATGGCCCAGGGGCTGCATGCGGCCCCTAAAGCTCTTTCCTGTGGCCCGCAAGAACACCACCGTTACTGATATTTGCAATAATGTTGTATGGAAAGGTTTCATTGGTGTGGCCCTCAGGCTAATGTACTAGTCCTCGGGGGGCCCTTGTGATGATTTGAGTTTGAGACCCCTGATGTAAACCCATTTTGCAAAGTGTATTGTGTTTTAATGACCTGTTCTGTTTGCCTTCAGGTCATTGCTCAGCGTTTGATGCAGTCTAAGCAAACAATACCTCACTACTATCTGTCTATTGATGTAAACATGGGAGAAATACTGGCACTCAGGAAAGAACTCAATCAGGTAACACTCTCAGGATTTGTGGTGTGGGTCTGAGGGGACAGTTGGAAAACCAGTATGGTGAGCCTCTTACATCTGTTGAGCCAGCTGACCTTGGCAAGAACATGTTCCTTTACACCAAAGTTTGCTGCTTCCTCTTTGTCAGGTGTGGACTCTCTTGTGAAACACTGCCCACATTGTGCTTTGAGTTCTCCACACTGGTCATCTTGAATCCTAGACAACCTGTACATCTTTCTTTTACTATTGTTGCCCCAGCTGAAAAATAGGCTAGAGCCTGTTTCTGAGCAGCATTTTCTTTTGGGGAGATGACAACGACACATAGCCAAAACTGAATGCGTCTTCTCGAAACAGAAGGTGGAGGAGTGGGAAATGCAAATATTAAATGGGCTTGAGCAGGAATGCCACTGGCCCAGGAAAAGACCCAGGCCTTGGTGTGCTGAGACTCGGGGCTTGTGGCCCACTGCTGCAGCTGCTGCCATGGACGGCCCCTTAGCGGACCTGGGGCTTGGGCGCTGGGACTCAGAGCTCGAGCCCCCGTAAGCCCAGCACCAGCAATGCCTCTGGGCTTAAGACACTTTCAGGTGTTCTTCCCTGTCAGAGGTGTGCCAGATTGGCAGTAATAGGGTCACACAGAAGATGTAAACAGCACAGTCTCTTTCAGAGGTTACATATTGGTGTGTAGTCCTGTGTTTATGCAAACTTCATAGTCATCACAAACACTGCTTAAATTAGTGACATTCAAACCTGTGTCCTCTCTTTACAGGAGGTGTCGGAGAATATTAAGCTTTCTGTTAATGACTTCATCATTAAAGCTTCAGCTCTGGCATGTTTGAAGGTGCCTGAAGCAAATTCCTCGTGGTTAGATACTGTTATCAGGCAGTAAGTATATGGTCCAAATGTAGCTAGTAATGGTGTTAATACTGAATTTGAGCAATTCTCCCACTCTTCTGGCAGGATCTTGTAGGGTGGCAGCTGCAGTGTAAAACCCAAGAGACTCTCAAGCAAGGAGTCTTGCAGTGTTTTTTAAAGAGTAACAGATGTACCTGTCAGTACTTCAAAACCTTTCGTTCAAGTAATTTTCTGTGTAAAGCCTGGGCCAGAACTTTTTGTTGTATCTTGCTCAAGTGATCTCAGTTGTGTCCCTGTTTGTGTCTTACAGAAATCATGTAGTGGATGTTAGCATTGCAGTGAGTACTCCTGCTGGACTTATTACGCCCATTGTGTTCAATGCGCACATAAAAGGACTGGCTTCCATTAGTAAAGACGTTGCGTCCTTGGCAAGCAAAGCACGAGAAGGTAAACTTCAGCCCCATGAATTCCAGGTGAGGAGTTTGATATGTTAATTGTTACTCATGCAATTATCCTTGACTTATCAAACAATTTTGAACAATTTCACGACACCTTCATCAAATGGCCCTTTTAGAACAGGCACTTTCCAGACCATGATCTGTTTTACTCACTTGTGTGAAGTGACTTTTGTGAAGCTCCATCTATTAATCTACGTGTTTATTTCCTGTAGGGAGGCACTTTTACAGTTTCCAATTTAGGAATGTATGGGATTAAGAATTTCTCTGCCATAATCAATCCACCTCAGGCATGTATTCTGGCAGTTGGTGCTTCAGAAAACAGGCTGGTGCCAGCAGATAATGAGAAGGGGTAAGTATTAAAAAGAGCATTATCCAGATTCAGTTACCTCTTCAAACAGATGACATTTACTTTGGAATAATGGTCAGTGTTCGAGTTTCTCCATCAGATGACCAATGTTTAGTAGCATGGCATGGTGCATGAGCTGCTTCTATTATGTCATAATTTTAAATACTGTCCAGACAAATGTTATCAATCTGTTTTCAGTTTAACTGGCTTAGAGACTCGTGTGATTCCCATTGCCATGTTATCCAAGTATCTAAAAATTGTTAGTTTCTCTGCACAAAGTCCCTGTGACTTAGGGAAGTCCATTATCTGAGTCTATCAAATGAGGCACAGATAACTTGTCTAAAGTTACAAAGGAAATGTGTAGTAGAGGAGAGGATTGAATCTTGGTCTCCTAAATCAGTGGTTCCCAACATTTTCAGTGCCATGGCACACTTCAATGAGACAAACAGTTTCACAGCACACACTCCCTTTTTTTTTTTCCCAGCTGAATTGATTGCTTATAAATATCACCTTTATTTACATCTACTATGGTTACAGTCTTACTAGAGTGGTTTGCAACATAGTATGTACAACAAGCTAAAAAAGAATCAAATGTGTTGGTGTTTCAAATCCACCAGAAGAAAATACATGCCATCTTGGTTTTGCTGTGTAGGCATCTGCATGTAGAACGTTCATGTTTTAGAATTAAAAGACCGATACCTAGCTTTTAATTTGATGATTAATTTTCACAAGTTTTACGACTTGTAGTTTTGGTTGGAGAGAATATTGGTTAAGGTGAAACAACTTTTTTTAACATTGATTTTCATTACCTGTGTACAAAATTTCCTGGCACACTGGGACAGTTCTCACAGCAGTGTGCCAGGGCACACTGGTTGAAAACCTCTGTCCTAAACCTCAGACTAGTGCCTTTCTCATGGGACCATACTTCACAGGGCAGTTTTGACTGTAACACTGCAGACTTTTGAATCTGATGAGCAATGCCACCTTTTATCTATGCATTTGTAATCTTACTGCCTAAAAACTTGCCTGCATGTAGCCAGGCCTAGAGTGCGACTTAGCATAGATGTAAAGTTTTATCTAAAACATTTTTGCATTTTTTTCAATAACACTAGCTGCATAGCTCATGCGATAAATAAATTTGTTGGTCTTTTAAATGACACCAGACTCTTTGTTTTTTATGTTCCAAAGGGCTCACCCAATTTTAGAAAATGAAGAATGTGATCTGACCTATCATGCAGATCTTTAAAATAATGAGAGGAGACTCAAAAAGCTTTGCTGGTTTAGCCTAGTTAAGGGAACGTTGAGGAGAGATAGGATTGCCCTCTATAAGTACATTAGAAAGATAAATACCAGGCAGGGAGAGGAGATATTTAAGTTCAGCACAAATATGGACACACGAACAAATGGCTATAAACTGACGCTCAGGAACTGTAGACATGAAATTAGATGCAGGTTTCTAATCATCAAGAGGAGTAAGATTCTGGAATAGCCTTCCAAGGGGAGTTGGGGGGCAAAAAACCTAATTGGCTTCAAAACTGATCTTGATAAATTTATGGAGGGGATGGTATGATGGGACAGCCTAGCTTGGCAGTTGATCGATCTTCGACTACTGGTGTGGATATATCAGTGACCTGAGAAGGGGTGTTTGATGGGGTGGGTTCTGAATTATTACACAGAATTCTTTCTTGGGTGTCTGGCTGGTGAGTCTTGCCCGCATGCTCAGGGTTTAACTGGTTCCCATATTTGGGATTGGGAAGAAATTTTTCCCCCACAGTAGACTGGCAAAGGCTGTGGAGTTTTTTGGTCTTCCTCTGGAGCATGGGGCACAACTCACTTGCTGGTGGTTTCTCTGTACCTTAAAGTCTAAACCATGATTTGAGGGCTTTAATAATTCAGTCATAGTCTTAGAGCAGGGGTGTCAAATATGTGGCCCTCAGGCCAAATGCAGCCCGCGAACCATGGGGGGGGGCATGTCTTGCATACCCATCGTTCTGCAATTCCACGAGAGTATCAGGTCTCGCAACATCATGGAACATGGGGTATGCAAGACTGCACTCTGCAAGATGACACTCTAGTCTTCCTAACAGAGAGAGAATGGTGTTGTGGAGCTCAGTTTTGTATACACAGCACTCTGTGTTGCTGTGAGATTGCCATAGTATTTTGATTTATGGTATGTACAGCTCACTTGAAGTAAATTTAAGTCAAACCTGGCTTGCTGCAGCAAATGAGTTTGACATTTCTGGACTAGTGGTGTGTTACAGGAGTGGGTGGGCAGAGTTCTGTAGCCTGCCTTATGCAGGAGGTCAGACTAGATGATCACATTCATCTCTTCTGACATTAGAGTCTGAGTCTATGAATAAGCATTTATGGAGGTATAAATGTGGAAGTGAGTACTACAGCACTACCATCTGTATTTATCTTTTTAAGTCCTGGGTGATGTGTTAATATCACTGGCTGACAACTTGCAGCTAGTTAATTTGCAGAGTGCTAAATATGGGATTTTCTTTCTCTTCCCAGGTTTGATGTGGCCAGCATGATGTCAGTTACTCTTAGTTGTGATCATCGAGTTGTGGACGGAGCAGTTGGAGCCCAGTGGCTTGCTGAGTTCAGAAAGTTTCTTGAAAAGCCAACAACCATGCTGCTATAATTGAATCAAGAAACCAAGGCTTTCCTAGGTCATGTTGTTTTGTTCTAATCAAACTATTTATAGTTCAGTGGTTGTACTCTTAAACAAATTTTTCTTTTTTATTTTAAATATGTATATTAGCTGGTAATTTTTACCAGTCTGTACAGATAAATAGTTTGAAGGCTTTACAGAGCAGTATACAGTTATACTGTATTTTATACAGTTAATGAACTTGCAAACATTTTTCCAAAACGAACAAAAAAGAAGGCAAGTGTCTTGAATTCAAAATCACATGAGCAGTGTATGCTTTGTTTATGCTCCTGATTGGGGATGAGGGAAGGTGAAAGCATACCCACATATATAACCTCTTATGTTCTCAGAAATAAGAGAATCAGATTGTAAACATCTGTGCAAAGGAAATTATAAGGTGTGGTAGGTGCAATCTACAGGCTATTGTAATAAGTAAATGAACTGAACCCTAAGTGGTCTGTTCTCCTGGTGGTGGTGGTAGTGGGTGACAAGCATGCACTGAGGAGGATTAGATCCCTTGGGATTGCTTATCATAGGACAAAGGGTTCACATTCCAATTTCTCTTGGAGTTCAGCACTAGCTCAGATTATTCACAGCTACCTGATTCCTTTTAGAGACCTTTAAAAAAAAAAAAAAAAAAAAAGAGGCCAGAAAAGTTAAATCAGTTAGGCTATCAAAACAATACAACCAAATCCCTTTTAAATGCTACAAAGAATGTGCCCCATCCTTCCATCTTAAATGGCTACTTTTTCTCTTGAAGTGTTAACAATACACCATGTCACAGTGGAATAGTTGTTCTGCAGAACAGCCAGGACAGTGTTTTGCTATGTATGTTGATACCCATTATTAGCAGACATCATTTGGCAATTGGCATTTCTTCATTGGGAATCATTTCTGTGATGATTTGGATGTTTGAAAATGGGTTTTTCAGACATTCTTGACACAGGAAGCGTTGACAAGAGTTGAGATGATTAGTGTCACAATTCTTAGATGAAATGTCTTTACTGTTCCAGCCTTACTAAACTGCAGAATGTGCTATCCATGTATATAGAGTGTGTGTAAAATGCTTTAAATGGCTTTCTATTGGACTTGTGCCCAAATACACTAATCATTGTGTCCTGCAGTGGAGGGATACAATAGTGACCACTCGCAATATTCAGTTTCCAAAGGGAAATGTTAATTTAAAAAGAAGGATCATGTAGTTGATCAGTGAAATGACCAGGAGAGCTTCATAGGAATGAAAGGTAAATAAATTCTATATATACTTATTCTGTACCCTATACATTGCATTAAGTACTGTCTCCTGTAAATTTGTGCTGTGGAATCCACTAAAGATGATAATGGGAAAAGAATAATGTGGAGATTAAATATTTTTGTGAGAACTATTTAATGTTTTACGCAGTTGGTTGCAGTTATGGCTAACTTTGATGGTTGGGTAAGAAGAAAAGTAGTTGCACTTAAGTTTAAAAATGTTCTAATTCAGTCAGTTCCACACTGCTCAGTGAGACCATGTGTTCTGTTAAATTCTTGCTGCTGCTAGGCTAATAAAATCGTCCCCATGCTTTTTCTGCTTTGTGATGGATGCTGCTGACCTCACTGCTAGTGCACATGCTATCCAGGTTGTCAGCCCTTCTGACTGGGTGAATGAAATTGACCCTATTAATCTTAAGGTTGCCAACCATAAGAGTTTCAGCAACATTTCTGTTAAACAACTGTCCTACTGCACTAGGTTTGGATGATCTTTGTTTCTGACTCCTCTGCTGCACTGTGTACTGTTAAATCGTGGACATTTGTGTTGTCCCTTCCCCATAATTAATTAGAAAATTAATTTAAATTAAATCAAAACTGAAAATAAAAGAGGAACTAGCTTGTGCCAAAGGACCACTGTCCTAGTGACAGCCTGACTGGGGAACAGGCTAGAAACAACAGAATGGTTCTTTCAGCTCCCTGTGCACACTTAGCTTTGTTGCACACTAGGCACTCCAAGTAGGGCAGCTTACATACATTAACATGAATTCAGTCTGACCTGTAGCTATAGATATGCAGTGTTTAGGTGCAATCCTGTAACTTTTTCAGAACAAAGAAGGAAGAAGACTAGGAATTGGTGCTCTTGAGTAAATGAGTTTGTCAAAATTAAATACAGTTATGCATTTCTAACCTGTTTGTTCAGATTTTTTATCTGTTTTTAAACATTGTTCCTTTGTCATATTGTGTTACGCTGTACAGGAGAAGCATAATATAAAGCTAATGTGGGAAAAGTCTAGCATAGAAGAATGACTACATTGTTATATCAAATCACTTGTATCATTAAATTGCTGCTTTATTTGCTCACTTAGTCGGGGTGGGGATGGACACCTTCATAGGAGAAGAGAATATGATCATTGTCTCTGTAAGATAACTGACTCCTAACCTACCTTTCCCAAAAAGTGAAGTGGCATTTTTTTAGTGTTATCTCATCTGCATCGGTTTGTTTTTCTTCATGAATGTTAACTGGCACCATAGACATACAGCACCTCAGCACCTGGGAAGTATTTATAGTAAAGAAACCCTTTTAGCAGATACCTTCATTTCCAGAGTTCTTGAGCCCTAATATTTATTATGTAAACAGTCTTTGAATTGGCAAACTAGTTCTATGGCACTGTTGTTCTGTTGTCTACTTATGCTTGTATTGCAAAACAATTGCTAATTGATGGTTAGGGCCAAGTCTTAATGCACAGGTGCCCTCAGTAGTATCAAAAAAGGAGCCAGCGACTGAATAGGTTTTGAAAGCTACTCGTCTCACCTTGTAAAGATAACCCTTGCAGATTTGTTTGGAATAGGAGCCAGGTTGTCAGAGCTTGCACTGTTGTTTGATGTCACATACCTTCAGTCTCACCATCTTTCACCAACATTAAATCCTCTTTATTTAAAAAGAAACAGTTTACAAACTCCAGATAAGAGCTTTTTTCAGCAGAAGAAAAGCGGAAAGGGAAACACTATGTCTTCGTAGTTAATTACTCTTCATTGATAGAGAAACTGACCACAGTAAGAAGTTTATAATGTATCATGTGTTAGAGATAAAATGATACATCACCCTTAAATGCTTACAACATGTTTTAAGAATTTAAAAAAACAAAAACGTGTACTACCGCCACCTAAAAGCTTTGTGCTCTACCTGAACGTTGTCATCCTCTGTTCTCAAAGGAAATTATGTGCACACAGAGAGCAGAACAGGTTCTTAGAATAACAGTGATGCTAATTTGTACCTTTTGTTAAATTCTTTACCATTAACCTTCCCCTGATCTCCAAGAGCGACCCACATGCACTAAATTTTTTTTGAAGTTGTTGTCCCTAATGTTCTCCTTAGGGAACTGGCATTATGATAAGCAGCACACCTTTCCCTTTGTTAAATGTTGCTGTAGTTGCTTCTTCGTCGACCAATTCTGGCAAATCCAGCTGTAATCTGTATTTCTCAGGGACTTCAACGATTACATCATCCTGAAACAGAGGGAAATGAAAACCCACTGTGTGCAATTGTATATGTGTTATAGTTATAAGTGACTACTTCTAAGTGTTTGGGTTCAAAAGAATGGAAAACATAGGTTTTTGTTCGAGCAAAACTTACCCTTGAAATGCTCAGTTCACACTCGGAAACAGAGCTAACTTTGGGCAATTCAACTTCCAGCTCAATCTTTAGAGGTTTTCCATTTGCATCTTTTGCAATGGTCAGTTCATAGGCTGGTGTGACAGACTCCTCTGGTAACTCCACGCTGGCAATCTCTTCTATCAGATGTGCTTTAGACTTTTTAACATCCTTGTTCAGCAGCAGCATAGTATTACTGCTGTCCTCTCCCAGGCTGTGTCTTATCTGATCTAATGTCAGTTCTTCCATACAAAATATTCACAAATGTGGTTATTGAAGCATCTTATTTAAAATAGTTTAGCCATAGATTCAACTGATATTTTGCCAACAGGTATAAAACTTGTGCCATAGCTTAAGTCTCAGTTTTGTGATTATGAATGTAGCTACTAAAGCTTGTTGTAAACTAACTCCATGGATCTCTTTCTACCATCATCCTTCATCTCCACTTTTTTTGTAAGTTGGTACAAGTCAGAAACTCATATTTCCAGGACTTCGTACCTCATAATCACAAAGCAGAGGTGTCTTTCTACTGCACTTAGGCATGTGAGAGGCAGAGCATCCTGCAGGAACTGGGCACAGGTCTGTTTCAATATTCTGTCAGATTCATGGAGATGAAAAGTAGCATTGTAGCTACTGGGGGAGTTTAGAGCTTCCCACTGCCATTACACCACTTCTTGACAGTAATTTAGAAGAAGTGTACGTACCATTCCTTGTATTTCTGTTGACATGTGGAGCTGGCGGTGGCCCTCCTCTCAGACTCTGTTTCATCCTTTTCAGGCTTCCTTTGAGTGTGAATGTGGCAATGTGATAAGAGTGGGACAGAGAAAGTTTGTAATATTCTTCAACATACTTCAATGTCAGACGGATCAAGTGATCCATTTCTGCTTGGTTTGCTTCTCTCTTCTGAAGAACGGTTGGGTTGTATGCAATATCTATGATGGAATAACACTCTAGGAAAAACAATGAGTGTAAAATATTATTGATATACTGCTGTGTTCTGTTTCATGGGGTACCTATAATGGGGAATAACCTATATTAACAAGAATAATTTTGGTGGTTTTGATTGTTTTGAAGACTCAGTTAAGATGAGTGGTAAGTGGTTTGAAGTGTGGTTTCCTACTACAAGTTGGTTCCAGAAAATTGATTTGTAGAAAATACTACTCCTGTCCAGCAAAGCACTTTAGCACATGTGTAAATTTAAGCATGGGAGTAGTTCCCTTGAATTTAATGGGACAGGGATTACTCATGCTCTAAAGCCCCAGTCCTACAAGGCACTTCAGCATTCATTGTGATGTTCTGGTTTTTCAGAAAGAATGAGTTTTGCTTATGATTCTGTCTGTGTCTCCTCCATCCTCAAGCTGTAAGCCATATACCAGTCACAGGCCTTCTGAAAGGGGTGCTCTTAGCCAAAGTTACGTCTTGTTTCTCCAATATGGCACTGGGAAGGCAGAGGGGAAGTTTTCCTAACTATATATAGCATGCAACAAAGAGTTGTTTAGAACCCATTATCTACTTGCCTGCTTTATCAGACACCTCCTCTAGTGGGCCAGCACTTAGAGGTATTGGATCAGTAGGTAACTTAGGAGCTGGAACCCTTTTCCACCTGCAGAGGTTAATGAATAACGATTTTTCACTAGGATCCTGCAAAGAGAACCCAAAACCACAATCACAACAAATGTTTAGACTCCCCACTTACATCTGAAAGCGCAATGGACCCAAACAGTGAACAGAATAAAATCACTAGCCACATCCAACTCCTTAACTACCTATAAACTTCTTTTGTTCAACTTTATATATGAGCTGTCTTGTGTCCACAGTGCTTTCATAATGAACAAAAGATACCCTGACGTGGAAAAAACAAAAGTGACCACACACCAGGAGCTGGATGGGCTTTAACTACACTGTATGAACACTGATTTTAGGGACATGAAAGGGCCTTTTACCACACAACAGCAACAATACAAGTCTTGTCAAAGCCTGTATTACATGGAATGTTTAACTACAAACCATTTTAAAATCTGATCATGATCTACAGTTGTGCCAGTGTAAAGGGACAGTATCTCCACCATAGTCAATGGAGTTACACTTCTCCAGTAATTAGGCTCCTAGCTTCTAAAAATTGGCTTCTTGCTTAGCACAAGGCGGGAGAGCTGCCTGTTGTAGTATCCAGCTCAAGTCTTGGGGTTCTTGTGCTCTCAGACACAGAACACATCCAGGATTTCTAAGTTACACACATGATGTGCTATGTTCATCAGTTCTGGCAGAGCCTGAGCTAGGAACGCACTTCCATTATACGGGGAAGCATTTCAGTTTATTAATGAACCTCAGCTTCTGATGTAATCCGTGAATTTTCCATGATCTCCTCCAGCCCCTTGTTCCATGGTCATTGCTTGGTTTAATTAGGAATGGCTCTGCATTTAACACTAAAACAGCTGCTGCTTTTTCCAGTCCCCTGTAAATGTGATACTTTTGTTACAGGCTCGAAGACCAGATTGGTAACTTGACTCTGACAATGACCACTGCCCAATGCTTCTGTGGAAATAAAAATCTTCCATAAGGCACCACTTTGTGCCTTCAGTGACTGGGCATTTGGGAAAGGAGCACTGGCTCATAGCCTGAAGCATAAAGCCTTAATAATTTTTATCCTAGCCAGTGGCACTGCATAGGCTATTCTTAAAGTGCTGCTCAGATACAAAATTTGTGTCTTCATCTGATCTGTGATCCACAAAAATAGTCTGTGGACATTTACAGCTATTTTTCTGCACAAAAGTCTGATCCTTTTTAAAACTTCTTGAGGCTCATAAAGGCTAGTAAGAGCCTTTTTATGGCAGGAAACACCAGGCACTATCATTATTTCCCTGGCAGGTGAGATCCTAATGGAACCTCCTGGCTCTTTCACAGTAAAAGACCTTACTCTATGTACCATGATGTAGGTCTGTAGGCAAAGATGTGGTTCGGGGGGAGCACAATATTGCTTTGCATCCTCCAGCTGCTGCTGCATGAATCTGTGGTAACTCTCAGGGCTGCTTTCTGCCATCTCATCCAGCATATTCCAGAGTTGGGTCACTTGGGCTAGCATGTCCTCTGGGCACGAAGGAGCTGCCATAATTAGCACAAATGTCCCTCAGGAAGAAGCCCAGGTTCTATGCTTTAAGCCTACAGGAGGAGTAAAGGAAGCATTATGGAGAGTATCTGCTTTGAAATGCTGCACTTCAGCAGGGACCATGAGGTTTGCCTCCTTGATGCCAGGGCAAAATATGTTCTATTAACAAGAAAAAAAGATGGGCTAAATCTTCTAGCTGCCTTCCCGCCCCCTTTACCTGCCCTGGGATCCGAGAATCAGCTAGGAGCAGAATCCTCTCACCTTCTTCCCCATCCCCTGATGCCTGTAAATGTCCTCTCATGCATTCCCTATTAACCCACTCCCCCAACTCTGTCCTTTGCCCAGACCTGCTGCTAGACCCCATCGTCTAGCTGCCCCCAGTCTAGTGTTGCCAGATGCCAAAGTACTGAAAGGAGGACAGGGAAGTATGAAAAGGAGGACGGGGGGAGAAAATGTAGCATTAATGTAATATTCTTCTGTTTTTAGGAGGCCCTGGAATGCTTCCACCTAAAAATAGGGTGTTCTGGCATACTTTAACCCCTGTAAGTAAAAAGCCAGACAAAATCATGGATTTTTAAAATGCCTGCTGCACGGATGACGTGAAGGTAAAAAGGAGGATGTGTCCTCCTTGTCAATTTCCAAAGGGATAGCTGTGTTAGTCTAGTCCAGCAAAAAAAAAAAAAAAACCCCACGAGGAGTCATGTGGCACTTAGAGACTAACATTTATTTTTCACGTGAGCTTTGGTGGGAGAAAAATCCCACTTTGTCAGATGCTTTGAAGATGGGTGAACTTACCTGACAAAGTGGAGATTTTCTCCCACGAAAGCTCCTGTGAAAAATAAATCTGTTAGTCTTTCAGTGCCTTGTGTCCTCCTTCTGCCTGCCATTCGGTAACCCTACCCCAGTGCCAACCACAGCGCCTCGTGCCGCCCCCCAACATCTCCCCGCAACCTTAGCCCCCACCCAGGGCCCTGCACTGCCCCCACGACCCCACCCCAGGGCAGTATTCTCCTCAGGCCGTGAAATTAGGGCTGGGGTCTCAAACTCCAATCACCCCAAGGGCCACATGAGGAATAGTGTAGTGGCTAACCCCTCTGCTTAACATGCAGAAGGTCCTGGGTTCAATTCCCAGGGGGTTGGACTCGATGATCTCACGAGGTCCCTTCCAGCCCTATGATTTGATTTGGCACCACTGAAACCTTTTCATCCAAGCCTATCGGTAAGACCAGTGTTGCTGCGGGCCGCGGGAAGTAGCTTTAGGCCGCATGTGGCCTGCGGGCCGCGTATCTGAGACCCCTGAATTGGGGCGTGGGGTGCACTCACTAATTTGGTGTAACACTCTTACTAGCAGACAAGTGGGGCGGCTGTTGGGGGGCGTTAGGCAACCCGCGGCCGCTCACCCTCCCCACCAGGCGCCAGACAGATCCCACGCCGGCCTGCGCACCCGAAGCCGTTCCCATAGCAACTGCCCCCGCGGGCATGCCACGGAAGCGGAAGTTACGTATCTCCCCCACTTCCGGTTCCCGGCCGGCTCCCCCAGCCCGGAGTTCGGCGTTTCCGGGGCAGCCACTTCCGGGCTGGAGGGAGGAAGAAGCCGCCCCTCAGGGTGAGGGGAGCGGGGCTGCTGCGGCAGGGGCCCGGGAGCTCGGGCCGGGGTACGGAGGCGTGGCGGAGGCCGGTGAGGTCTTTCCTGGGGCATGAGGCTTTTGCACGGGATGGGGGGGCTCTACCTCGCCCGTCCCCGCCGTCTGCCCAGCGCTGCGGCCGCCCCCTCCTGCTTTGTACTCCTGGCGCCGTGACAGCTTTCCCCGGCTCCACGTGTGGCTATGATGGGCCCCAGCTTTGGGTGCTCTGGCCTGAGGTTGAAGCAAATCGTCTCAGCTCCCCCTGCTCTCTGTGCAGTCCTTTTATTTGCTGTAAAAAAACAACAAGGAGTCGTGTGGCACTTTAAGACTAACAGATTTATTTTTGGCATGAGCTTTCGTGGGAGAAGATCCCACTGCCTTATGTGCTGCCCTCAAGGATTGCGAGCTGGCTGGGGGGCTGATTCCACTCATGGGACTGGGCTTCAGTGATAGGTGAAGGACTGTCTGCCTGAGTTTCTTCTCATCTTGGTTTTGTACCCATGGAGCTCTTTCGATTTCAGCACAGTTACTTCTGACGTATGCTGGAGTAAATGAGACCCACAGTAGGTAAAGTGATCAACATGGAAATGCCAGATCAGGGGTCTCAAACTCAAATCACCATGAGGGCCGCATGAGCAGGGTTACCAGATGTCAGGCAAAAGGAGGACATGCCCTCCTTTTTACCTTCACGGCCTCCATCTGGCAGGCATTTTAAAATACATGATTTTGTCTGGCTTTTTACTGATAGGAGTTAAAGTATGCTGGAATGCCATGGAATACCTTAGTTTTAGGGGGAAGCATTCCAGGGCCCCCTACATACGGAAGAATATTACATTAATACTACATTTTTTGCCATGTGTCCTCCAGTGTCCTCCTTTCTGTGCTTTGGTATCTGGTAGCCCTACACATGAGGACTAGTGAAGGGCCATGTGATGACTAGTACTTTAGCCCAGGGTCTGCACCACTGACATTTTCATACAACAGTTTTGCAAATAATCAGTAAAAATAGTGTCATTGCGGGCCACAGGGAATAGCTTTAGGGGCTGCATGTGGCCCATGTGTTTGAGACACCTGTGCTAAATAGAGACACAAAGTAATTATCGCTTTATTTTCTCACTGATATGTGGAATATGCAAGAGGGGGATTTATCAGGGACTCTGGACTTGGGCACCAACTGCTGAATCAGCCTTTTTAGTTCCTGTATATGCAGAATGACTCTTGCAAGTCTTACTTATGGGGTAATGCAGTGGTTTCTTATGGAACACAGATCTGAGTCAATAGCATTTTTATTGTCTCACAGATGGAAAAAGCTTACCTAAATACTATTCATCTCACTACTGATAAGAGCATTTCATTCATTACATTCTTGTATGTACACCTCTAATACCCTTATTTTTGGTTATTTCATTGAAGGTTAAAGAATGTCCCGGGTCCCTTTAGGAAAAGTCCTCTTACGAAATGTCATTCGTCACACTGACGCTCACAACAAGGTATGAGATAATATTCTGTCCCTTAGTTCTCTCTCCTGTGCTAAACTGTGTTACTGCTTTTGAGTACCCAGAGCTGAAAAAGAGCTCTATGAAACCTCAAAATCTTGTCCATTTCACCAACAGAAGTTGATCCAATGAAATATTACATCACCCACCTTGTCTTGCTGATGGTCTGTCTCATTTTCCTCATGTGTATCAGGAGCTGGTATTCTCTTACTTGCCATGCCTCCTGTTACTTTAGTGTTGCATTCCCTGGACCAGGAAAAGCTCTTTCTTGAGCCTGTTGTGTCAAGCTATGCTCTTTTAATTCTGTTGTTGCTGAATTATGGTAACTAAACTTGTGTTGTTCCACATAGCAACTTGGGCCAGCACACCTTCTTTTGAGGGTAAAAATTTCTGCAATGTATCATTGGGGTTCTGTGTGCCTTGTAGCAGCTGAAGGAAGAGAGAGGCCCATGCTGCTTGTACCACAATTAACTTTGTTTCAACATTTTCCTTCCTAAATTCTCATTTTGAAGATATTTATAACTCATCTTAAAAACTTGCTCAAGTCTTAAATTTAGCAGACAAAGTTTAGGGTGAAATTCACTCTTGGGCAGAAGACTAGCACAGGGTCCCTAATTTGGATGCATGTATGGGGCTAGAGCCCTGTGTTTTTTGCAAATGCTAAATAACACAAAAAGAAGTGAAAAGCTCACTCTGCAGTGGTGGCTTCTGTTCTGCATGGCTGGACATGGCTCTCCTCACAGGGCATTGCCACCTGGAGCATGAGTTGTAGAGCAGCTCACTCACATTTGACCCAGCTGCCCCTCCATCACCATGATTGTGGGTTGGCTGGGCCAAACTTGAACAGTTCTGTGACTTCATGTGCCAGGTCTCAATGTCTTCAGCTGGACCTAGCCCCACTGAACAGGAGCTGCTGTTGCATGGTGAGTGTGAGGAGGGCTCATTCTGCAAGTCTTCTGACCCCCTCGTGTCTTCTCCTTCCCTCCCTTCAGGGACAGGACACACTTTCCCTGCAAGTCCTCTTCCCAGGGGTGGGATCTGACTCACCCCTTGAAACAAACAAAATAACACTAAATTTCCTTAGGTGATGCCAAGGTTCTCTGTTGCTTTTCTGCACAGAAGTGAGTTTAATACTGAATGTATAGGTGAATTTATTTTTAATCTGAGGCAGGAAATACAGTTAAGGGGCACCATCAGTTGAGAAAAATCACATTTTGTGGACAAGCACAGCTACTTACCTGCCTTATTAATAATGACTTGTATTATTACTAATCTAGCTTTCCCCTGTTTAAGCTCTGTTTTGTTTTTTGCATTTCAGCTGAGGCAATGAAAGTCAGTTGTGTGAGTTCATAATAGGTTCACTTTCAGATTCTTAGTGCTACCTTGTTTGGTTTTTAGGCATAGCAGAGGAATATTTATTTGTTTTCAAGTTTCATTTATTTAAATACAATGGAAGCATTTCTCTGGCTCTCTTGTCTTGAATAAGTTCTTTTAGCACAATATTTCCTTTTTTGAGTTTTGTTGCATATTTAAGAGAATAGGGGAAAATTCTTTGAATTTTGTGTGTGTTAGATTTTTGTGCCTTTGCAAAACAGATTTCTGTTGGGATTTGAACTTCAATGCACAAGCCTGGTATTTACTGAGAGACTTAGAAATTGGCCCATCTTTACGAAGGAATTTAATTCACTGGTCTCATGATTCTAAAGGGCACTTATCTCATATGGCCTTGAGATGATGCTGCATGCACAACAAGGCTATGTGAACTAACTCTGTGTCCAAGCACTGATGGCTGTGTACTACATTTTCAAATGTTTAAGGTGACTGCTCATTCAGGCCTCAGTTCTCCATTGTGTGTGTGTAAGCAGAACTCTGACCCAGTACAGAGCTTCCGGGAAATGAGAGGTTCTGTCCAGACTGAAGGGTTTACCTGCATGAATCAGGTTGCAGAATCAGGCTCATCTAAAAAACAAAGTTGTTTGCTGCTGTAGCTAATAGTAATTATGCTGTTTCTCATTTTGGTTAACTTGATGTTGCTAAAAACTCATTTTGTGTCACTGCATCATGGCAGCTTAGTTTGAAATTCATCAAACTTCAGAGTTACTGATCGACGAGAAGTAAGTTTACCATGTCTCTTAGCTGCAAAACATCACTTCTGTAGCATTCCTAATTTCAATTTCTCCTTTTCATCATGTTTTTCAGATTCAGGAAGAATCAGAAATGTGGAAAATAAGGGAGCTGGAGAAGCAAACTCAGGAGACTTACCAGCGGAGGCAAGGGAGAATGTTCCCCAATACCTCCAGGTGAGACTTAATTATATAGAGGAAATAATCTTTAGAGAGAGAGAGAGAGAGAGAGAGCGCCCTGTGTAAGGGTCAAGGATTTATATTCTTTTAACCATTTTGGTGGCCACACAGGAACATCTTCATATCCTTTACATCCTTTAGAAAGAGCCACTATTCCTATTGAAGTTTCACACTGCATCTTTTTGTGTACAGTTTTAGAAACATGTAACTTCAGGTAGGCTGGGACCTCTAAAATAGCAAGATTATAGTATGGCTAAGAAATGCGATACAATGACATCTGTAGAGTCTGCATTGTCCTTGGTTGATGTACTCAGTACAGGTGCATTGGTATTTATAGTGATGTGAGTTAGCAGTAAATGAAATAGTTCTGACCCAAAGTCTTGCACCACATATATTCCCCCAACTCCTGCCAAATCTTCAAGTAGGGCATTAAAGTCATAGCTGGTCATTTGTGGGTACTCATCATAACAAAGTATTAAATTGTCATTGGTGTGCTTGAAGATCTCACAAGCTAAGCAGGATCAGGTTGGTTTTGTACTTAGCTGAAGACTTTCAAGGAGTTAACAAGCGATTCAGAAAGTGGGTTTGCTGACTTCTGCTATTGAGTCTGTACTGAGCCCAGTGGCCCAGATTGGAGCTAGGAGATGCTATCTTTTAGATGAGATGCGAAAGTGAAGTCATGACCAGTTGTAATTATTAAAGACTCCTATGGCACTTTTTATTATATTCAGGATGGAAACTCTGATAGTCTCACCAAATTCCCAACTCCAGTAATTATGTTCTGCATCCTCAGTTCCCCCTCCAGTTTGTGCTGGATGCTGTTGCCTTACCATTCTACCTTAAATTGTTGTGTCACTGCTGTGATCAGTTCCAGAAGTGGTGGCATTTCAGCACTGCTTCAGGTTAGGCATTCTTAGCTCTTCTGAGTCCTGTGGGGCATAATTTGTTATTGTTTGTTTGAAAAGTGATTTGAGAAACTGATGAAAGGCAACTGTCTGTTGAACCCCGGGTTCATGATGTGACTGGGATGGACCGGCGACACCCACCAATGAGACAGACACCAGTTCAAGTAAACAAAGAAGCTACTTTTATAGTGACACCTTAAACACCTTTAACCACTTAACAGTGTAAAACAAGGGGATCTATACAAAAACACTTGTAATCAACTAACAAAATGAAGCAAAAATCTGTATAGGACACTTATAACCAACTAACAGCATAAAGCAAAATCTAAATGAACACTTATAACTAAATGACAATATAAAGCTAAAAACCTATGCAAAGCACTTATAACCAAGTAACAGTGTGGCGCAAGAAAGTCTATATAAAGCACCTGTAAAACACCTCCAGCCAAACAACAGGATAAAGTATGAGAGTCCATGCAAAACACTTACAACCTACAAAAGTACTTATGGTTAAATAACAGTATGGGGTAATGACCTACAAGAGGGTGGCCATAATAAGTCAAGGACTTTTCTGGCCTTTTACTGCCTCAACATCGGTATAGGCACTGACCAGCCCACCCAACACGTATTTACCAATGGCTGGAAGCCATTCCTGCTTGCTAGCCAAGAAGGGTGGGTGGCAGAGTGAAAAAAAATCAGATGAGAGAAAAATAAACCCCCACACTCCCCCCGTGTACACTGGGGAAGTTTGGGGCCAGCAGTTTGGAGCAGAAGCAGAGTAATGAACAATTATACAGTAAGAAGGATGCAAAATACAAATGACTAACAAAACACCTGTCAAATTAACAACACAAAGCTATGCTAGATCTTAAACAACTATATCATGAAAAGATTATGCAGGGTACAGAGAAAATAATAACTACTACACAAACTATACAAAACTCAGGTGAAGAAACTACAATCACAGACTATATATAAATGGTACCAAGTAGAATGATTAAGAGAAGGTAGGAGGCCTTTATCGATTTATAATACCTGTCCCAGGACCGCGGTGGAACCCAAAGCGAGGAGGCAGACCAGCTGCAGCATCTCAGCACTTAATCGTTCGGCCGGCAATCCATGTACACCCCAAAAAAAGGTCTCGTGGGTGGGTGCTCCCTGCCTCAGTCGGGGGATCAGTCCGACCGGGTCGCGACGTGCCCTTTAGCATCCGAGGGTGGGAGAACAACAAGCCAGCTGAGACAGGGGGTTTTAATAGAATTTTGCCCAGCCAGAGTAAAAATAGCCAATTAGGAGTGGGATCCTGGTCAGGACCAATGATAAAACTGGGACCCCAGACAATGACCCCTCCTTCGTGGTGACGGGGGTGCCGAGAAACTGTTGGGGGGGGGTAGAAACTCACCCCCTTTGTTGTTGACAGAAACTAGGGAGGAAAAAAAACTCACACAGGAGATTGAGCCATCAGGGGAGATTGATACTTAACGTTCTTCCCCCTTGTGCTGGATGGCCCGGAGATGGAGGCCCATCAGGGAGATCAATACTTAACATTTCTCCTTGAGAGTAGCATAATCCAGGGGGCTATGTGTGGGGCGGGGTGGCCATCATGGCTGCCACCTCCGCTGACACTGTCGATGTACGAATCATTTGTTTATCATTGGGTTGGTTTTATGGAATTTTTGAGTGACCATTCTGTGGAGATGAGTGTGACTCTCTTTCCATGGACTGTCATCCAGAGTGTCTGATGCGTGCTTTCTCCCCAGTGCTGTCTGTGTCCTTGATTGATTCATTGCCAAAAAGTCATCTCTTCCTCTGAAATGACTGCTGGAGAACACTTGTTTTTCTCTCTGCAGTAGTCGGATGCGTAGTGATGGTTTTGATGAGGAGAGCCAAAGAGCTGACTGGAAGGCAAAGAACTTTGTGCATGCTCCTGACATGATTGACGATGATCTGCTCAGAGCCCGGACCTGGAATAAGAAGCTCTATGAATGTGAAGCCAACATACCAGACAGGTTTGAGAGTCAATTACTATCCTGGAATGGTTCCTATAGCGAAAGTATCTGGTATTTTATGGCCCCCAAATTTCACAAAAGTTATTTTATTCTCACAATATCCTTGTGCAATAGAGAAGTATCATCATCCCCATTGTACAGGTAGTAAAGTGGGGGACAGAAGGACTTAAGTGAATTGCTCAGTGCTACACAGAACCAGGAACTGAGCCCTGTTCTCTTGAATTCCAATCCTGTCTCTTAGTCACAAGATCATCCTTCCTCTCTAAATACAGCCTAAACCAGTGGGTTTCAAACTATGGGTTGGGACCCAGTACTGGGTCACAGACCCTCATGTATTCGGTTGAGGTGCCTCCTACTGCCGCCACCAAAAGACTCGAATGCATTGCTCAGAGATGTAATTGTTGGGTCATGGGCATAAATTTTTTTCAACTGGGTCCCAAGAAAAAAAGCTTGACAACCACTGGCGTGAACCACTGTTCTCAACCATTTGCAAGTCATGACATGCTTGGTGACATATTGTGACCCTACAGACACACCAAGCCACTTCTTCAGGCTAAATCCAGCCATCTCCCTGGCTCCCTGTGACACCCTTACCCTGTGTGGTGACACAATAATGTGTCCCGACACAGTGGTTGAGAACCACTGGCTTAAACGCAAGACTCGTTTAGCACTGCTCTTTGTGTAACTGAGTTTGTGTATGAGAGCAAGGAAACTAATCTCCCAGAGTTAAAGGAAATGCTGTCAATGCTTTTGGGATATTTCTAAGAAATATGAGCTGCATTGTGTCTCTGGAACTCCTCCTCTACTGTCATTTTAACCAAATGTTTAGTTCTCTCAAGCTTTCTTTTTTAATATTAGCATCCGGTCATAAGCTGGCTGTTGGCATTCGTGCTACCTGAGGATCCTCAATACAGCTGTAACTCTGTATTTGGATGGTGGTTAGATGTTGAATCTATTAAAATACAGATTTACCACCGTGAAAAAGAAACACATGCTTTTATTTTGCATTGTAGATGGTTTTCTGATCACACAACTTAAAACAAATGAAACTCTCTTACTATGGGCAAATGAATAGAGTGAGCAAAGCAAATTACACAGCATGAATAAAGTTAATGGTGAAACTTCCATTGACTTCAGTTGGTCTAAGATTTCACCTCATGTTCCCTGTGTGTCTATTAGAAGCGTGAGCTTCCAAATCACTGGGCTTCTGCCTCATGGGGAGAATTTCCTTACCAGAGAAGGACAGTGCGGCTGCTAGTCTGCTCAGAAACGTCTGAACAGAACCTAGCAAAACAAAATATTAACACCTTAAACAAGTAAGGAGAGTACTAGCTGATACCCTTCTTCTGCTTTGGACTCTTGCTTTATATACTTTCTAAAGCCCTCTCTCTCTCTCTCTCTCTCTCTCATTTTCATTCTGAATATTCTGTGTGTCTAACATGTTTCATGCTGTTCCTTTGCAGATGGGGTCACAGTGGCTATAAAGAGCTATATCCAGAGGAGTTTGATACTGACAGGTAAGGGTAAACAGACCTACTGAAAAGTCTGATGTCTTAATTTCTGTTAAGACACACACAGAAATTTAGAGCTTGTGCCTCTCCAGTTCAGACTGTAAATTTACCTTTTAAGACAGAATTAAATTGTTTACCTAGTGGACTTGTGACCTGAAATTCGAGTCCGTTTGTGTTCTCTTTCTCAAAACATTGTGTCACTAAGGTGAGAGGACTGAGTTCACTTCAGAAGATACAAATATTGAGCTACAGCTTGAATTCTGTCCTTACTTACCCCATATGTGGCAGCATTCCTAGACTGAAAATCCCCCCCCCCCCCATTCATTCTGAATACTGAGAGATGATATCATCTCTTTTTTAATGACAGGACATCTACCTCTCTGGAATTTATCACCTGCATTAAGAGTGACTGAAATGTTATGCAAATAAGTCTTTGCTGTCCCAGAGCTGGGCAGTTTTCTGAAGTGATCAGCTGTGACTGACTGGCTGCAAACATATCAAACTTAGAAATGCTAGTCGGAATTAGAGCTGTAGTAGCATGAGAGCAGTTAAGAGTAAAAACTCAAACAAAAAAAGTCGGTTAAACCCGAGACTTATTTAAGATGGTACTTAGTAGAATTGCCAAATTTAGCACTTATCTGATTATTGATTGTCACAGATAAGGAATTCTTAGTAAGTTTTGCAGCATTATATTGCATAGCATATATGTTTTCTGTGCTCTGGGTTAGTTAAAATGCCTTTGAAGTGGCTTCTTCTTACAGTTATAAGGTGTGGTCCCAAACTGTTAAGCAGTGAAGTTAAAAGTAGGATCCATCTGTCTGTCCTGAAAGAAATTCAGGGTAGATGGGCTTGACTGATGCTGTGAAATAAGTAATGCTAAATTAGAATCTGCCCAGGCCTCAATTCTTTGTTCCTGTTACAGTGACCAGCCAGAGAAAGATGAAAAAACTGCTGTCAATGGAAAGAGGAAATCTCACTCAGGAAAAAAATCTGTTCATGAGTCACTCAAACGGAAGAGGCCAAAAAAATCACAAAAAAAGAAACAGAAAAAGAAATCACACAAAAAGCGAAAGAAAAGGAAAAAAGAGAAAGAGAAGGCATCATCAGACTCTTCTGAGGACAGCGACTGTCCAGAGATGGGGACTTCAGGCACCAGGAAAGTGAAGCACAAGCACAAGAAGACCAGGAAAATGCTTTCAAGGGAACCTGTCTCTTCCTCTGGGCGAGAAAGTGACTCTTCCAATGTGAGTAGCTCTGAGGACAGCGAATCTGAGGAGAAAAAGGAAAAGTGGTCTAAGAAAAAAAGGAGGAAATGCCCTGTGTCTACATCAGAGAGGCACAGTGAGATTCAGAAGAAGCAGTGCAAGAGGAAAAACTGGAAGGTGGCAGCTGATGAGAAGTCGGATGACAGCTCAGATGAGGACTAACAAAAGGTTGAGAGTCTTGGGCCATGGTCGAAATTGTACATCAGCAAATGGAGGTTGGCACTTTCTCCCAACAGTGCCCTGTGGTAAGAACATAGTGCTGAACTGATTTTGGAGCACAGCAACATTGTACCCTGCCAGTCCACAGATATGGGCTCTGCACCCTGCTGGATCATAGAGGACACCCCTTTATTTTTTGCTAGTTTGAAACCAGGACACCTGAAAAGCTTGGGAAGAAAATGCTGTCCTCCAGGTCATGTCTCAACTCCTGATTCAGTAGTTGTTCCCATTTCATGGCCTTATTCAATTTTAATTGACAGTTTCCGTGGGCCACCACTAGAAGGGAAAAGGGTTCTTTGGCACCATTTCTGGGGTTTTTAAATTAAGGTTTAACTCAGCAGATTTTTTTTCTTTTCATGCATAACCACATACTCACCGATATTCAACTGCAATAAAGAGCAAAGGCCACAGACTAACAGGTCTTCTGCTAACCTAATAATATAGTATGTGCCATTGGATTTAACAGCAGGATTCTCCCCCTGATGAAAATAAACTGATGTGGACCCACACAGATTAGAGGAAATGAAGATGAGGCGCTCATCTGGAAGAAGGGGCATGTGGTGTGTCACCATTCTAGCTTTGGGTGTGGTGACCCAGCTGCAACAGCTTTGTTTCAAATTTACCTCAGATTGCTCTACCTTTCCCTTTGTGCAGCTGACTTCCCCTCCTTCCTAGCAGTAGCAAACACATGCATGCTTGTGCTGATGGCTAGGCTTCCGATAGATTTCTTGTTCAGTCTCTGGCTGTCCCAATATGTTTGACAGCTTAGGCTAGCACGGAATGGGAGGAAATTAACACTTTCTCCCTGCAGTAAACTTGAAGACTCCATCTACACTTTCCTTTTGAAACCTGATCTCTTTACCACCACTTTAGAGCAAGACCCAAGGCCAGAAGATGCATCTGTTCCGGGGTTCTAAAGGTCTGGGAAGGGCTGCTTCTCTCTATATACTGTGTTCACCACAGATGGGGTTCCATGGATCTGACAAGAAATTTTGTGGAGCCAGTTGGTATACAGGAAATTGCAGCTCTGCTTAATACCCTCGTGTAGAAGATGGCAAAGTGGAAGCTTTAGCACATACAGTCCGAGACCTCACGTTCTTTTGAATTTCCATGTATGGCAGTAGATGGTGTCCACACTCCCAGAATATGGAGGTCTTCATCTTTCTAGGTCAGAATTGAGGTCTATGGGCTCCAACCTTACCCAAGCCTTTTCTCTGTATGTGCTTGCATATATCCGTGGAGGTGTGATGAGATTACAGATCTATGCCCAAGAGGAAATGTCATTCTTAGGAGAGTTCAGCTGTGTGCATCTCTTGGGATCCTCCGTAAGCTTAGCTTGGTTTTAATGAAGAGCCAGTTGAAGACTTTTACCAGTGAAACTGGACCGTGCTAAATGAGTAAAGTGAGCTAGCCATCTATGGTCTGAGCAGAGTGGATCACGGATATGATGTATTGAGAATGGGGCATGCTTTCTTATTAAAAACTCCTACCCATCATCATTGTGCTAATCCATGAACTAATAATGTTCCTCGGTGTGCTTCTGTAGCACCACGAGGGCAGGCTATACACATGGGAAAGACGTTTATAGGGCTCTGCCTCAGAACTTCTTGTTGGAACAGCAGCTGAAGTGCCTCGCTCATACCTACCTACCTCTGGGGTAGTTTTTACCTTGTAGTGGGAATGTCCTGTATCTCAGGCTGGCCAAAAATCTTCCAGCCTTACTATCTATAATTTGATCAAACAGAGAACTGATAGGGAGGGAACCCTGGATAAATACAAAGTAGCCCACATTTGGTCTTTATTTAAATTCTTTGCCTCCCATTCTCAACCAGTAGGCAGTGATGCTTTTTAAGACTTCCCTGTGCATACTGACACTGAGACAGAGAAACATCATTGTTGTGTCTGTCATTCCAGTCCACTCCCAACCCTGTCACAGTGCGTGATCAGCACACACTCATTCACTCCCTCTTCTAGATCTGTGGCTTCTGTTCCAGGGTATTAGAGAATATACATGTGGGCAGTTCCTTTTTCTGATGGAGTTAAGCTATGTTCTAGTTTTTTAAGACCCTGGCTCTTGGTGCAGGGATTTCCATGAACAAGAAGGGGAGCTATCAGTGATTCTTTTCTGTTCCAGTGTGAGAGCCCCTTCTCTGTTGCAATTTGCAGTATGGTCAGGTAACGGGAATGCAGTAACTTTTCATGCATCTCAAGAGAAATGATTTTTGTTTTTATAAATTAATCCTTTGGGGCAACATTTTAAATAAGGAAATGGGTAACTGCAGAAGATAAAAGGATTTATGTATTGCAGTAGATCCAATGTGGACCTCGTTCTGGTGGATTTTAGGGCAGGCCTGAGATCCTGCTGTACAATGCAGTCCAGCTTTGTAACCACTGAAGAGTACTTGGTATGTCAGTACTTTTGTCTGGATGGACTAGGGTCTTCAGGCATTTAAACATGAGTTGTCTCGTGTGTCCTCATCCTAACTAAGAACATATGCCAAATGGGTTCCTGCCAGTTCAAGGCAATTACTCAGGACAATGGGCTGGCCAGAATGGGATTCAGGACCCAGCCCTCATTGCTACTTATTTACCCAGGATGATCCTAACTTTGCCTTTCCTTCCACTTAAAGCAACAGTGTCTGCTATAGTAACCTGAGGCTGTTGGAACTGTGTGTGCTGTATTAGTTGCTATTGAACAGACAAGCAGTTAGTTCACTTACAAACTTGCCCTCTCTTTTCTACCCTTTTCCCAAATGTCAAGAGCTTGTGTGTCTGTGATTCCAGTAACGTCCCAGATCTGACTGACTAGTCTCTCATCCAAAGCACGCTCCTGGGTTTCCTGTTCTGTCTGTAGTACTACCACCATTGAATATATTTTTGAAGAGAAATCTAAGAGGGTGGCAGAGAATGGAGGGTGAATTGTATAGCCTTTCTATGAAACTTTTAAGTACAGGATTTTTTAATTTTTATGTAAGAGACACACTTGTTGATGTTCACTGTATTTGCTAACCTAACAAGTGCAGATGGCTCAGAGAATAAACCAGACTTTTCAAAGGTGTGGTCAATTTATTTACACCCACTGTTCACCAGGTTAGGCTACATTTGTGTAAAATATCAATATATAGATTAAGACTACATCCAGTTGTGTGCCTTCAAAGGTGCAGGGGAATTCATTTTAGTCCCATAAGCACAGTTCAGACTCTCACATTTTACTAGGACATACTCATATAGTTTCACTTCTGGGTTTTCATGCATTAGCCTAATGTGCAACTGCTAGGTTTAGGCTTCAGATGCTTCAGCAAAAGAATTGTTTTCATTGATTTATTAGGTGTAGAAGACATATTACATTTTTAAAAGGTGAAATATTAATGTTAATGCTAAGTTACTGTATCCATCCCCCTTGCTGGCAGTGAGCACATCTCTCCTTTTCTCTAATTAGATAAAAAAAAAAAACCTTGGAAAAATAATTGTGTGCACCTTCACATCACAAGGCTTGTCTAGCCAAGTGGTCCTGATGGTTTATTAAATTGCTCTAGGTCCAGGATGACACATTTATGAATAACTGTTCAATGCACCCAAAGAATTCATAGTGACAATTGTGCTTTCCACAAAGAACTGTTCAACTGCTTCTGTATTTCAGGTGCCTGTGATGTAAAATGGAGCTCAGAACACGTGGTGATGCTTCACTGTCAATAAGTCTGTTGAGCTGAACAGGAGGAATTGGGCTGTCCAGAGGTGGGAGATGCAGTGGTCAGTGTCCTCCTTTCTGTAGAATCTGAGCAAAGCGATTAGTGATGGATAAGGTGGTATCAATAAATCTGTCCACACAACTGGCTAGACAGCCTTCCGTCCTGGAGTCCAACTTTGACCCTGGTTTGTCCACACATTTGTCCCAGCAAACTTCCATGAAGTTATGAACCTGGATGTGAATGGGAAATATACAAGTTATTACTAATCAATCAAAAATTTTACAGAGGAGGAAGCTGAGACCAGAGGTTCACTTGTCCAGGAGTCCTCTCACAACACTGTCCTTTCCCTCTAGGCCAGCGGTTCCCAACATTTTCTCTGCTGTTGCACATCTTGCTGCCTTGAATTAATTTGAGGCATACCACCATAGTTTCCAAATGAACTCATGAATATTCTTGAGCCAATCCAGCACTGTTTGCGTAGCTTTTCAAAAAATTTTGTGTTAGGAAACACTGTTCTAGGCCTTACCCTTGAAGGGAGCATCACGCACTGGGCTGAGAGTTGTGGCCTCTTCAGTGCTTGACCCTTGTGCTGAGCCTGGCACAAAGGCGCCCAGTTTGAGCTGTAAGTGGCCAACCGCAGGAGCCAGGCCGAGTCACCTTCTCCCGCACTGCGCACACATCTCGAAACGGGGAACAAGGGCCACGTGCAGGCGGCTGCCTGGGACAGTCAGGAGTGCCTCGGGGTGGAGGTGAAAGCCCCTTAGGTGGGTGGCAACGGGGGTGCTAGTGACTGAGTCTGGGCATGGCCGGCGAGCCCCATGAATAGGGTTACCAGATGTCAGGCACAAGGAGGACGTGTCCTCCTTTTTACTTTCACGTCCTCCGTCCGGCAGGCATTTTAAAAATAATGATTTTCTCTGGCTCCTTAGTAACAGGGGTTAAAGTACGCTGGAAGGCCCTGCAACACCCTATTGTTAGCGGGAAGCATTCCAGGGCCCCTAAAACCAGGAAAGTTACATTAACACGACATTTTCTCCACGTGTCCTCCAACGGCCTCCTTTTCGTACTTCCCTGTCCTCCCTTCCAGCCCGCGGTACTGGGAGCCCTACCCCTGGGGGGCGGAGACGCGGGGCAGGGCCGGTACCTGGGCGGTGAACTGCGCCCGCTGCTGCTCGGCGGCCACCAGCCGCTGCAGCTCGGAGACCGCAGGGTCCCGGGCCCCGTCCGCGCCGCCCAGCTCCGCCATGTGCGACTGGTGGGCCACTCCGCGCCGACCTTCACGGCGAACCGGAAGGAAGGGGTCAGAGGTCGCCGCCTCGCTTCCGCTTCCGGGTTTCCTGGTGCCCTTGGGGGCAGCGGCAGGCCAGCGCCGCGGGGCAACGGCAAGATGGCGGCGCTGCTAGTGCGGGGGGCGCTGGGGCGGCCTCGTCTCGGGGGCCTCGGTGAGTGCGGGGCGGCGGGGGCTCGGCTCGGCCCCGCCAGGGAGCTGCCCTTGGCCGGGGGCCCGACCCAGCCTGGCCGCTGACTCGCCGCGGGGGCCTTGGGCAGCGCTGTGACGCCGGGCGGCGGGGCCGGTGACGGCTCCTGCCCCTTTGGTGGTGGGGGGCGCTCCTCCTCCCCGCCCGGCTCTGGCTGGCAACGCCTCCCTGCGCGAAGCGGGATTTTCTCCCACAAAAGCTCATGCGAAAAGTAAATCTGTTGGTCTTTCAGTGCCACAGGGCCTCTTCTTTGTTTCCCAGGCGTTAGAAGGTTTTTTAGTAAGGAAATGTTGTAAAGGGCCAGAGAATCATAAGGGTGAACGTAGGAAGTGGCTGGGTATCCAGGTTCAAAGTACAGGTCATTGAAAGGGAACATGTTACATTTTACACTCCCTTGCGTTTCTTTTCAGTCCATTCTGTAAGTTCACCCATCTTTAAAAGATCTGTCAAAGTGGGATTTTCTCCCACAAAAGCTCATGTGAAAAATAAATCTATTGGTCTTAAAGTGCCACGTGACTCCTTGGTTTTTTTTGCTGGACTAGATTAACACAGCTATCCTTTTGGAAATTGACAGGAGCCAAGCACAAGCAGTACAGGGACTACAGCAGGGGTCTCAAACTCACTGCCCATGGGCCACGTGCAGATGCTAAAGTTATTCCCCGCAGCCCCCACAATGATGCTGTTGTTATCGATATTTGCGGTAATGTTGTATGGAAGGGTTTCAGTGGTGCAACCCTCAGGCTAACATACTAATCCTCATGCAGTCCCCATGGTGGTTTGAGTTTGAGACTCTTGGGCTACAGCATCCTGGATGGCGAAAGTAAAAAGACTGTGTGGGTTTGAGGTAGAGGAGCTAGGAAATTCGGGAACATCACCTTTATAGACTTTGCATAGACATGATACATCACACCTTCTAGCTCCCAAAATGCTGTTCCTCAAGGGATACAGTGTGTATTTCCTCATCTAACCTTGTGCCTTCTTTTATCAGACGCAGCCACTGACCTCCTTTTCAGGCAGCCCTCTGAACTCCTTATTACTGATTAAGATGCTGATTGCTGTAGTTCAACATCTAGGGATTTATCTTTAGCTTTGTGGAGGTGTAAAATGCAGCTGACTAATCTTTGTTTCACTGGCAGCTCTTCTCAATAAGAGTCTGTTGACCAGACCTGTGGTTGCCTGTACAACAACCTTGGATCGGCCAGTTCCGGCACATCAAATCCACATTTCTCCCAGGAGATATGGTATGTCAATCTAAGTTGCGACTCCTAAGATTTGAAACTGAAGGGTACTGCTTTAGTTAATGTTTTCTCTTCCAAATGCGTTCACTTTCATCCACAAAAGTTTTGTTGCAAACCACTTGGGAAACTGCTATTCATTATGTATCTTGTTGCTTTAAGTCGTACTTGATTCTGACCGTCTCAACCAGCTCAATCACCCTATTACAGTGTTTTCTTGGCTCCACAGAGTCCCAGATAAGAAGTTGCCTTATCTGTTCACTAAAATTAAATCTTGAGCAAGCTTTTAATTTAAAATCAGTTGATATAGTTTACATGAGGAATTAGGGAAGTAAATATTTACAGTGTAATTCAACACCACAAAAACTGGTGAATTTCCATGTTGTGTTTCTTTGGTATTGCCAAAGGTATTGGTATTGGTATTGCCTGAAAATTCAAGTAGTCATTGCTGTGACTAGGAGGTGGTTCTGTTACAGTTTATTAGACATCACTTTTCACTTCATGGCTGCTGCTGAAAATTTCATGGTGCTTTTTGTGGGCCTAAATCTAACTTTTTACTAATCTCACATGCAATGTCATTTTATTATAGCATGCGGGAAGAATGTGGTTCTCTATCCAGCTATTTTCCCTGGTGTCTTTCTTAAATGATGGAAACTGACTTTCAAACAAACATTTTCAGTTTCTTAACAAGGGTGTTATTTTTATCAAGTCAGTTTTTCCACAGAAGACTAAAGATGGATACCACCTTATCCATCACTAATTGGTTTGCTCAGATTCTGCGGAAAGAAGGCTTTGACCACTGCATTTCCTGCCTCTGAACAAACTAATCCCTCCTGGCCCTGTAATAGAATGGTGTTGGTTGTTGTAAGCTTGGTGTTGAAATTGTGACTCCTCTGTTGGTCAGACATTTCTGGTCCATCTGAGGTCAGGCTGAACAGACTGGGTGGGAAGCAAAATCCATTGCTGCACAAAATTTCCTTTCTCTAGGTAGCAAACATCAGTGGAAGGCAGTGTTAAAATAAGTGGGCACAATATGGTAATCCTGGATTTATGTTATTAAATCTGAAAAATACTATGACCAGTGATTGATTAGTTGTTTATACCTGTACCTATCACAGAAAATAGAAGGAATAACACAGACACAAACCAAAACCAAGTGACCGCAAAGCTGCCCCCATTCCTTTCTCCCCTCCCAAGTTTTCTTCTTTCTTATTGTATGGATACTACCACATTGTGTTAACATTCTTTTCATAGACCTTGTCTCCTCAAAACTTAGACCACCTCAAAGTATGAACAAGTCCAACTCGAAACACAAGTTTGCTACACTTACGTCAAGAAGAAAGTTGTTGGATTTTGGATAGTGTTCCTCAAAGTTCCATGTTAGTAGCCTGTTAGTCCACTACAGTTGTTTTACTGATGATTTTTTTTTTATTCCATTGTCATGACAGTACGTGTATATCAGTCACCCAGTGCAGAGCAGGAAGAAATTCCATGTCTCCATTTTGATACAGTTCACATTAAATCTTCTCTCCAGCTCATGATTTCAGGTTGATCAAACAGGATTAAACATTTAGACAAGCAGTCTGATGCATGTTTTGTAACTTTGTGCTGATGTTAGCACTTGGATTTTAAGTGCCATTGTAGAATTGTCCTACTTTGCTCACTGTATCTCAATGTTTTTTAAACTATATTTCTTCTTGTGGTGTCCAAAATATATAGAAAAAGTAGGCAATATACATAGACCCCAGGCTAGCACTTCAGTGCTTGTCTCTGAGGCATCTGTGCGAACAGAGCTGTGCACTGGTAGTTTTCTTTGGAGGAGGAGTGAGATGCTGGGGCTTCTTTGGCTGTTTCTAGGCTCTTAATACCTGTGAAGGTCCCTGCGGTTCCAGCTCCGACTTTGGTTACGATAATAGCCATCCTAATTCATGCGCTCAGCTCTTCATGGAGTTATCAAAGAGGTATCAGATATTTAACAAATATAACACACTCGGTGCATAGGTCTCAAAGTACTTCACAAGGAGAGGGGATGGGTTTCATTGTCATGAGTCCATATCTTAGGGGGAAAACTAAGGTGCAGAGAAGGGAGGAGGCTTGCCTTATGTCACACAGTTGTTGGGAAAACTGAAATAAAACCAGTGGATCTTGGTGCTGGATGTTCTGCCCTCTCTGTCCTGTTATGCCACTTCATTGTTCTTCATCCACCCCTTTCAAACTTATTTGCTAAACAGCGCCCTGAGTGAAGGCCACAAGGAGGCAGAACTGGCAAGTTCTTCGTCTTCACGCAGTTCGTGATACATTTAATCACTAAAGCAAAAACCTTTAGTATTGTTGTCAAAACACCTGTTCCGTAGAGTTTGTGCAGGGTCTGTTACTGAGCAGTAGGTCATGAAATAAAGGTGACATTTCCTTTGCCTTTGTCTGTGAGTATTTTTAGTCTGTTGTTGCCTGTATTCTAATTAAAGGAACTTTACTTTTTGAACAGCAGAGGGGGCATTCTGAGAAGACCTTTGAAACAAGCAGCCGAGGAAATATGTAAAACAGGAGTCTCAAACTCAAATCACCATGAGGGCTAGTGTGTTAGCCTGAGGGCCGCACCACTAAAACCTTTTTGTACAACAGTATTGCAAATATCAGTAAAAATAGTGTTGTTGTGGGCCGCAGGAAATAGCTTTAGGGGCTGCATGCAGCCCACGGGCCACATGTTTGAGACCCCTCATGTAAAATAAGAATATTTAACACAAGAACCTGCGGTCACCCAGTGAAATCAGTAGGCAACAAGTATTTGAGAAACAAGAGGCCGTACTTTTTCATCTTTGCTGGGGGATGTTGTGAAGGCCAAAAGTATAACTGGGTTAAAAAAAAAATTAGATAAGTTCATGGAGGAGAGGCCTATTAATAGCTATTAGCTGAGGTGGTCAGGGAAGTACCTCTGTGCTCTATGTGGACCTAAACCTCTGACTGCCAGAAACTGGGCTGGATGATGGAGATGATCCCTCGATAATACCCTGTTCTGTTCATTCCTTCTGAAACAGAAACATCTGGCACTAGCTGCTGTCAGAAGACAGGGTACTGGGCTGGATGGACCATTGTTCTTACAAATGTGTTTTCCAGCAGTAAGTGAAGGGCAACTTAGTTTTGCCCAGCTAAGAGCTTTGTAGCTAGGTCTGAGGAATGAGTTGACCATTGTTCAGATTAGGATAACGTGAGCAGAAACTCCGTTTTGAAAATGCTTTCTTTTGCAGCCGGTTCCAAGGCTGCATCTCTGCACTGGACGAGTGAGCGAGCTGTCAGCATCCTCTTGCTGGGTCTCCTCCCTGCAGCCTATCTGTATCCTGGACCTGCCATGGACTATTCACTGGCTGCAGCCCTCACACTCCACGGTCACTGGTAAGCATAGATGTGAAAAAGTCTGGTAGAAGTCTCACGGGCCAACCAGAAATTCTCTTTCATCTTTCAGCTGAGATCCATTTTCATCCAGAACTCTGAATTAAGAAGTTCGCATTAAAACACTCAGTGAAATACAAAACCAAAACTATTATTCTCTGTCTTATTGTGACTGGCACCTTGGTCTGTTACAGCCTTGACTAGACTTACAGCAGTTACAATCTCCCTTTGTCATTTTGCCTATTCAGTTAGAAGGCAAGATGGATGCTCCTGTTAGGGGACCCTTCTTTTTTTCAGTCTTCTGTGTTTCCCTTCTTATCCATATCTCATCCTTTGTAGATAGTAGTTCCTTTTAGGTAGATTTCCTGGCTGTCTCCGGCTAGTAGCTTTGATATGGATTTTGGATCTGAGTGCAGCATCAGGACAGATCTCTTCTTAAATAAAACCTCCCAGAGAAGCCCAGGATTTTATTGGTTTCTCTTTTTCCTCAGAGGTGGTATAGAGTCTGAGGCACAGCACAGCACTAGGCTACTGCAAGTGCTATCTTTTGGATGGGATGAAAAAAAAGCCTGATCACCTACGCTTGTTAAAGATCCCCTGGTAGTTTTGTGCGAGTCAGGATGTTAGTCTTGGATCCTGACTAGACATCCTTTTGGGCAGTTTCGCTTGACCTTCCTAAATGCCTTTTTCTGTTTCAGTAGTGGCGGTATTTTTCACTTCCTGTGTCTGTAAAGCTGTTAAATTGCTGCAAAGTTTAGTCCAGTGGAAGTTGCACCTTGAAGGTGTGTGCATATCTGTTACCTTTCTAAGCATGTATCGCCCCCATTGTTCTAGTAACTGAGCATTTTCTAAGTACTTTAATATTGAAATGGTATCAATCTTCCTTTTCAGCTCAGAGGACAAATGATTTAACCACTTTATCCAAGTTTTTATTTGAGTATATATAAGTGCATGATTCACTGAGGGGGCATTAGACCAGATAAATAGTTTGGCATTTAGTTTTTGATGTGCTGAGGTCTGTGGTCACTCGCTTTTTGTTGGAGAAATTCTAGGTCAAGTTTTTGTGAAAGTTCTGTTTTCTGCATTCACAAGCCTTTCCTGATTGCAGGCAGTTTCATTGTTCCAGAAATATTTAGCTCTTCCTGGAGGTCAGGGAGAGAAGATCTTGAGTAGCTAGAGCAAGGTCCATGGAAGGCTTGGATTGTCAGGAGAGATTTTGAACGGGACCCAGTTTTCAATAGGGAGCCACTGCAGAGAGCAGAGCCCTGGGAAGATGCAGTCAGAGGCCTAAATTGTTCCACTGACAGGCTGCAATGTTTTCATTCAGGGGAAACCCTGTCAGGGTCTTTGGCTTCATTTCTACATTTCAGTTGCAATAATCCAGCCTGGCAAACATGAGTGGGTTGACTGCTGCAGCCAAGTCTTTGTTTGACAGGGAGGGGCACTGTCTTCTAACTGAGTGGTTTTTCTACCTATTTTAATTTGCAGGCCTTTAAAAATTTTAAATGGAGATGAGTGCCCCTTTTGAAATCTCAGACATAGCTTGTGGACCCTCAGGTGTCTACAAACCATAGTTTGAAAACCACTGTTGTAATCAACCACAGGTAGAACAGTTTTATGGAGTATCCATGTAGCTGTGTGTCTCTCAGGGTATTGGAGAGACAAGGTGGGTGACATAATATCTTTCATTGGGCCAACTTGTGTTGGTGAGAAATACAGGCTTTTAAACTACATAGCTAGTATAGCTAACTGTGACACACTCAATCCCTTACCATGGAGCTCTTCTTCAGTTCTGGGAAGCTCAAAAACTTCTCTCTCTCACCAATACAAGTAGATCCAATAAAAGCTATTACCTCACCCACATTGTCTCATTGAGGGTACCCAAAATGGAAAGTTTGAACAAAAAGCATCAGATGATTATATTAGTGACATGACCATCCACAGAAATGTTGAAATCTGTCAGGCTAATGAGTCTTCTGCCTTTCATCACCAGGCTAGGGAGCATTTTTCTCTGCTCCTCTGGGCAAGACATTTCTGTCTTGGCTTATAGATGAGTAGCATACTCACGTCAGGATAGTCTCTCTCCTTGCAGATTAAGTGGACGCTCCCAAAGGACTCTAGCTCAAGAGAGCTTCCCCTACTTTTTAGGTAGGAGGGAAGTACTTTGGATACTTTGTCTCCCTCATGCTGTATTTGAAGAGTATAAGGAGGAAAGAAACAAAGGAAAATGACACTGAAACTGTGGTCAGTCTACCCCATTTCTGTGATGTAGTCCAGGCTGGGCAGCTCATTGGGGATAAGGCTGTAGATGGTGAAGGAATTATTGCTCACAGATTTTGAACTGATGAGGTCCTGCAGTTCACTGTGCATTTTTGTCTTGTTTGACCATGTGAAGTATCTGTTTGCCGATTGCAACTGGTTGGCTGTAGTTGTTAATCAGCTTGCCCATATGCTGGCTGGAATTTCCTGTGTTCATTTCTTCCTGTTGGGAAGGTCCTTTAAGTATGATAAACATTTTTATTGGATGCTAGATGTCCAGAAAGTGGCAGATTATTTAACTCCCTGCATAGGTGAGGAAATAGCTTTTATTGGGTTGACACAGTCACAGCGCAGCATACAACCCCCAGTGTCAGAGTGAAGGTGAATTTGTTGACTATGACTTGTATATTGGAGAAGAGCTTTGAGTTTCTCTGGGGTAAAAGGTGTTCTCTATATGTAAGAGGAATGTCCTGAGACATCTCAGCGTTGCCCTTTTGAAGCTGTGCCAGGTCCCTGTGCTTTGCTGGCTGTGGCAGGAGCTCCCACCACAGCTGTGAAATCTGGGACTTGCCTGTTTAATCTTCTGAAACCTTATCACTCCTGCAATTCTTTCATGAAAAATATTAATGGGCTGTGGAAACTCTTGAAGGGAAGCCGGGCTTAGATTTTTCCTTTTTTTTTTCTTCATAGGTTTCTGCATCCCATGTATGTGAGCCTTGCAATCCCACACTGGGGATTTTAGTTTCAGGGGACAGCACATATACAATATGGCATGGTTTGTAACAGGACCCTATGTTTTACAATCTGAGTTTCCAGATGGATGAAAATACACACAGATTTTAACATTTCTTCCCTGATTATCTCGTAATGACTCTGCAAAGGATGGGAAAGCAAATTCTGAATCAAATGACCACAGTTAAAAACCCTTTTTTTTTTTGCATAGACAATTAAGTACTTCCCCAGCAAAAAACAAGTGCCAACTTGTTCGTTTTTATTTATCTATTGGTTCATGTTAACCAGTGTTTGTCTTAGCTTCTGTGTGACTTCCTGTGCTGGAGAAAAGCCACAAAGTGAAACTCTCCCCCTCCACATAGTGGTTCATAATTTGACCATAATGAGGAGTCCTGGGGCACCTTAGAAACTAATAAGATGATTTTTTTGATAAGCTTTCATGGGCTGGAATCCACTGCATCAGATGCATGAAGTAGAAACTTTAGTTTGTTACATAAATGTTTAAATTAGTTGGAAAATGTTTCTATTATGATAAGAAGCTCTGTACACCCAAAGCAAGGGTTGTAGGGGATCAAGCTGATAACACATCTGTAGACTCGAGGAGCTGAACTTTCAGTTACTAAGCTGGCTAAAAACAGTTGACTTTTTGTGCTGATGTCAGTCATTCCATCCCTCTGTTATTCTTGTTTGTGTCTTCTGAGGTAGGCAGAGGCAGGAATACACAAGATTCCTGTGGGTAAGGGAAGTGGAGGGTCAGCTTTTGTATTCTTCTCATTCCCTGCTGTGGGTGCTGGGCTTTTATTACATTTGCAGTCTTTGCTTTGGATCGAAGTGCATTTTTGCTGCTAGGACAATTTAAAAGGGCAATGGTCTTTAGGCTGGAATAATCCCAGTGACAAACCAGAGAGGTGGTACTAATGGGTGATCTGAAACTCCAGAGTTTACAGACTTTTTCTCTGTTTTTTTCCCCTTTACTCTCACTTGGCACTTTGGGGGTATGCTAAAATCTTGTGTCCTGGCTCTGCACCTTCATACATTTGACCCTGCAGGTATAAATCTGTATGCAGCAAGTTTTGTTATAAACGAAATGAAAATGCATACTTGCTAATATAATGATTGGCTAAGTGAATGTCATTGCAAACATCTGACTTTATTTGCCCAAGAAACCTGAAATTACTGAGATCTGGGATCGGCTTCTTTGACATGTAACATTCATGCGCTGGCTTTGCCATTCAAAGCAAAAATAGCAGGAAGCGAAGTTTTTTCCAGTACAGTCATAGGGATGTGTGTGGATACATAGTTCTGTTTTATACAGAATAGCCCAGGTTGCAAAGAGGACCCATTCAGATCCCCTTTGCTTTCTTCCACTACTAAGTGGCAGTACATAGCTCTAGCACTTGGAGAGCTGTAGCCCCTTACACATCCTCTGAGTCTCTCTGTGTCCTGTAGCCTCCTAACTTCCCATCTCCTCTTCATGTGGATTGAAGCCTTCTTCTCATTATCTCCTGCCTGCCTTATTTTTGGTGACCTGGGGCTCCTGAAATGCCCACCTGGATAAAACAAAACCTTTATTTTTCTTTTCCTCTCCTAGTGGCAACTGTTTTAGCTCAGCGAATCCTTTTAGGTCATTAGGGTTGTTACTGTTCCTTAGTCTGCATCAGAGAGATTCCTTGGGAACCTTACCATACGGAGACAAATTGTAGGACTCAGCAAAGACCTCTCATACCTCTGATACCTAGTTTTACAAGGTGACACTTATCAGTGCAAAAGGCTTATGTTGCTGAGCCTTTGGTATTAAAGGCTCCATATCAAAGTAACGAGGTCCTGTAACAGGAGGGCAAAGCATAGACATGCATTCAGACATGCAGGAGATTTTTGGGTCTGTTGACTTCTTGACCTGATGTTTTCTAACATGAGTCCTGCCTCCGTTCGTGTGACCCAGTGCCTCCTCCAGTCCTTTATACATAGGGAGAAAAGGCTGTGATCTAGCAACCCTCTACATTTTTTCTTTCTCTGGAGGAACATTGTCATCTTCCCCAGGAGTGAAATGTACTCCTTTAAGGATCAGTGTTAGCAGCTTTCATAGATGCTGTTAAAAGGTTAATAGCCAAATGGTTTTGGCTCAGAAATCACAGTTCAGCACAAACTTTGAGCGTTCACAGTTGCCTGCTGAGTAGGAAGTGAGTCTTTTCCTCGGGTGAAAAAGCCTCTTGACTAAGTTCAGACTGAGAAATGTGAGCCATTACAGTGGTGTTCATTGCCAAGAAGACACACACCCCTAGCAAGGGGAGAGCTAGGCAGATTGGCTGGGGATTGCCCTGCTTTCTTTTCAGCACCTTTCTTTCTTTGTTTCTTTGTAGGGGTCTTGGGCAGGTCATAACTGATTATGTCCATGGCGAGACATCTATTAAACTGGCCAACACAGGTCTGTACGTACTCTCAGCTGTGACCTTCGCAGGCCTCTGCTACTTCAACTATCATGATGTGGGTATCTGCAAGGCTGTGGCTATGCTGTGGAGCCTCTGAGATGCAACCGAACTGCTGGCAAACATGATTGTTCACTGCTGCCTCTGCTTCATCATATTGCTACTAAGTCATTCAGTGAGGTAGAAATGGTAATTAAAGGTCCACAGTGCATAGGTGGAAATCCCAGCACTCAATTGTTTAGAAATTTGTATCTGCCACAATTTGAGCTGGCTCCTTATTGCAAAAGCTAATATCAATAGTAAAAACAGTCCAAGTGGGGCCCTGCCAGGAAGGAGTTAGACTAGTGTAAATGGAATTTGGACAAGAGTGAGCTGATGAAGCTGCTGTATGGTGGGGAGTGACTTAAATACTTTATCAGAAATAATTTTGGATGGCTTAAGCCATTTTTCTCTTCCAGTGGTAGCACTATTTAGATTATTGCAGTGTAATTACTGTTTCATTTTACAAATAGGAAATTTATTTGACTGTGGTGAGGGTTTGACTTTTGTATTCAGTATTCCAGTTAGTGAATTGTAGATAAGGTGCCTCATACAATGCTCTGAGTGGCCCTGAGCATCAGTGTGGAAAAGGGAAGACTTTTTGTTAATCCAATCAATAAAGAATTTACAGAAGTTGATTGTGTGTGTGATTCTGATAATCATTTTTCCCACTATAAACAGTTAAAGTATTCTCTCCATTGCTTGTGTCAAAAAAGCTATTATTTTTAAAACAAGACAATATCATTTGTGCAATGCTTTGAATAGATCCAGTGCTGAATAAATGCTAAGAATTATTATTAAGACCTGTCTTCTGTATATAAACCTTTAGACACAGAAGGAACGAATGTTTCAGTGCAACTTTATTTCCGGGGACCAGAAGCCACATGTGGGTTTAACAGTGCAAGTGGAAAATTGTCTGTCTGTCTGCAGCACTGTCTGTAATGGAGAAAATGCAACCCCCCCCCCCCTTTCCTGTTTGATTCCACAGAGCACAATGTTTAATTCAAACAGCAAATAATTCATGACCATCTACTTCTTGATTAAATCTCTGGTCTTATTGCAAAATCCCTTCCTCTTTAAATAAACTAATCTTAACATTATTCTACATTTGTATGTTATGTACGTGACTTCATCACTGGCTTTCTGGTGACAGGAATTATCAAAGGTTATGGCCTATGGAACAAAGCTTTCCCATATCTTTAATTAAAATTGGGTCTTTTCAGTAATCCTGTCTACATTCTCCTCTGTATGTAAACAGAAAAAAATCTATTCAGAATTTATTATAATTATAGCTTATATAATACTCCTCTTTTGTAATACTTCAGTGCATATTGACTGGGCCATTGATGTCTAGTCTGAGGGTTAACCTTAATCTGATGCTTCTAACACTTTTTTCCTTTTCTGGTATAACTTCCAGGAAAATGTGTTCTTCAGTTCAGAAATGCAGTAAAGCCAGTTTTAACAAAATATAAAGTTGGTATTGCTTTAAAAAGTCCCTTGAAAACAAAGCATTTAATGGACAGGAAAAGTTTCCAAAATTTTTGAAAAATGTTTTGCCAATGGAAACAAATGTTCATGATCATTCAGAAATGGGAGGGGTGGGGGTTTATGCGTGGTTCTTTGCTATGCACAAAGTCACTTGGAGGTAATATGCGGTCACCTCTCTTTGGTATGTGTTCACAGACCACAGTGTTATGTCATAATGTAATTTTAATGTGGCACTCTTTTCTTAATAACATGTAAATTATTTTGGGACTGCAACTTCTCTGCAAACACTTCCCTCTTTGATTTCTTGTCTCTTTTTAAAAAGGGGGTGGGACTCGATCTGTGAAGAGGGGCTGTGTTCTGACTTTATGTGGATTTCAGATTCTGAAAAACCCACACATTTCTGTTTGTTAATAAATAGGAGAAAGTGATCTCTTACACACATGGTGGTTGTGTAGAGGCTTCCAAAACCCAGGTAAATATAGGGCATGGGGCACTAATATGGGATTTTTCAAGAAGGAAAATTGGCTAAATTTATTTTTACTGTCAGTTATTAAGTAAATGTAAATATTAAGTTGTTTTATGTTACCTAAGCTGATTTTAAAATTGTAATTAATTTCTTAACTAGTAACATTTACACTAAAGGTCTCATTTGTTTACAATCTATTCAGCGTTTTAGGGTAATGTCAGTATCACAACTGAAAAACCAGCATGTCAAACACACTTCCTTTCCATGTCTCATTCTGGGAGTTCAGAAATGGGTGACCCTGTCTGAAACTGACTGCAGCTGGTTGCCTGTCAGTAATCATTTCATGCTCTAATGGGAGGTCCTAGTACATACAAATGCATCATCTGCAGTCTTTGATGGGTTCTTTGTCAACTATCCAGCATAATAAGCCTTTGAGTTCGCACTGCTTTTTGTGTGAGACACAATAAACTTGCTTTTTAAACCCATATTTTTTTAGCTATGGACAACAGTGCTGAATGTGGAGCTAGGAGAGGACTTGGGTTAAAGTACTGAGAAGCCCAGTGGCTGGACCTGGGGATTAGGAATGTGGGCCATCAGGTCTATGTCTTTTTTGACCCAAAGAAGCTGTATTGAGTGACCCCAGCTAAGTTTTTGAGGCAGATGTGAAAGGTAGTGGTGAGAGCCTTCTCTGAATTGATTCTCTCTCACTGCCTCACATGGGTGTAGTTTGATTTCTGTATTTGGGGGAACGATTCCTGTCAGGTCAATTCCATGCCTGCCCGAGGCTTGCAGTTTGGGGAAGCAACACCCCCCTTCACTCCCTCCATTAGATTCCAATGTCTAAAATGGTTCTTGTTGCTAACCAGAAGCAATGTTGCAGTCTAGCTGTGTCCCCCTTCTGGGTGATCACCAATATGTTATCTTCTGAAGCCAATGGGATCTGGGCTGAGTCTAGTCACGATTTCTGGCTCTTTGGCTGCAGGGCATACAGCAGCTTGACTTTTTCTCTAACCCCTTCTTAAGGATGTGGCACACTGCAGTCCAGCTGCCCCAGCTTTTGTGCCAAAGTCTTAGCCCTCCCACTTCTCTCACCCTCCCCCCCAAGTTCTGCCTCTGCCTTCTAGTTTAACCCCTTTGGGGACAAAGTAATGGGAAAGCAGAGGCTTAGCAAAGAGTTTCTTAACAGTCAATGCTTTTATAAAGCACTTGGGAACTACAGTTCTCTGTAATATAAAAGTCCTGAGATGCACCCTCTACTAATCTGAATTCTCTGCTTTTAGGAGTCTGAGGTTGGGACAGCATTTACACTGGACAGGGTCCTTCCTGTCGTCTTTTTCTCCAGGCAGCTTTGCTGCTATGCGGTGATGGACAACCCTCCTTTTACAGGCTCCCTGTACACTGTGAGCTGGGTAGCAGGAGTACAAACGGAGTGGCGAGGGTAGTATAGCTCGGTGGGTCTGAATATGTACCCACCAGGTTCTGGAGTGTTTGTACTCAGCATAGCTAAGGGCTAGTGCTGCTGTACCTGCTACTACCACTTGTGCTGACTAGCTATTGCAAATGCAGGCATGTGAACTAGGAAGTCATACCTCTAGCATGTAATGTAGATGTAGTATCTGATAACAACACCATCTCTTTAAATACCATTTCTTCCCCTTTAGCTATATGTCCAGGCTAACAAGGTTAACTATGTGATCAGCTCCTAAACAAAGTAGTCTGTCTGTCTCTGATAGACAATGATGCTGCCTCCTTGGAGCCTTCAAAATCTATTTCAATTTTAAACACTGTGATAGAGGGAAACACAAATGGACACTTCATATTAAAAAAAAAAATAAAAAATCAACAGGTTCAATTTAATTTGGGGGGGGGGGTAAATTGAAGCCTTACCATAGAAGCCCTGTTGCAACTAGAAACAGATGTTCATCCCTGTGATCTTAGAGTTCTTAAGTTCTATGTCCACCAATTTCTTTTGTTTTAATATCTGTTCTTAACTGAAGCTAAGAAATAATAAATGTCATTCTTCAAAGCCATGAAGCAAGACAAGGACGGTGCTGATTGGTTACAGTGGGGGTTACACATTTTAATGTATAGATGATCACTTAAATCCGGGGTTCCCAACCCCTGGCCTGTGGGCCAAAAGTGGCCCCCAGGGTTTTTTAAAATGGCTCACATTGTGCTCCAAGAGCCTCTTGCCATGTCCCAGTGCACAGTTGGGGGCTGGGCTGTGGCCACAAATCTGCCAAGTCGCTGGGTAGAGGTGTGACCCAGGCTGTGGGAGCTGGTTTCCTGCAGGTTACACCATGCAGCCAGGAGCTGAGCTGCAGCCAACAGCCTCCTGCTGGGTGCTGGCTCGCAGCCAAGAACTAGCTGTGGCCACAGATCTCCCGACCAGCTGGGAAAAGAGCCAGGAGCCGGGCTGTCGCCTTGTGTCTCTTGCCTGCTCCAGGAAGAGCTGGGAGCTGTGCTGCAGCTGTGGATCTCCTGCTCATTCCTGGCATGTAGCTGGGAGCCAGGCTGCAGGCATGGGTTTCTTTCTGGGTTTCAGGGCAGAGCTATGAGCTGAGTTGTGGATGGAGGTCTCCCACTGGGTCCTAACACACAGTGGGAAGCTGGGCTGAGTCTGACAGCCTCCTGCCAGGTCCCAGCATATAGTGGAAAGCAGGGGTTGTAGTCACAGGTCTACTTGGTCCCGGCTAGAGTTGGACAATGGTTGCCAGCCTGGTGCCTGCTTCCAGCCCTCCCAGCTCCTGTTGTAAGAGACATTGAAATGAAATGATCTGGCTTTAACCATTTATTTTTAATTTTAAATTTTAAATTGTTGTTTAAAAAAAAGCTTTTTTAAAAAAATACATAGATACATTTTGTAAAAATATTTGTGGCCCTTGAGCCAAAAAGATTGAGAACCATTGACTTAAGGGGAAAAAAGTTGTATAAAAAGGATAAAGAAATTACTTGTATATGATACAAGATCAAATTTGGGAGACAGTTATTAGTGTTTGTTCATCTACTTGATCTTCATTTTTGCATTCTTTTAAAATCAGTTTCCTTAAGCTATCTTCTTCCTTAAAGGCCAGGAAGTATCCTCGCATTAGTGAAGATTCAAACTTGAATTTGTCTGTGTCTGTTGGTGAAAATGACTTCTGGATGAAGATGATGTCACTGCTGTTGTTCAGAATTTCTCTGGGGACTTCCTCTTCCTGAAATGGAGGAACCATTCAGATTAACCACCAGTGCAAAGACCTGACCTTAGTCTGTCGTTTTCACACCTCTGCCACAGAAACAGTTGATCATGTTCTAGCATGTTTTAATTTTTCTTAATTTTAGTTCCTGATGTAAAAGTTAAAGGAAACACTGGACGATTTACTTACCCTAAACTGAATAATCTTTTCCTCACCGTTCTTTGTGCAGTACATACAGTAAGTCTTGTTTTCTACCTGAACACTGAATGCCACCGGCAACCCTTCCTCAATTGTGTAGTCTTTGAAATAGTGGAGGGTGAAGTGCACTCCACATCCTAAACACAAAGTACTTGCTGTTAGTAGTCTGCATGAAAAGAGTTTGCAAACAGCTATTCAAAAACAGACGTAAGGTCACAACAATTTTATTATCCAGGTATTTTAATACCTGTCAGCATATGCTCTGTCCATGATCTTCCTTATAACTGCATGGAGCTGGGATTTGTTTTATGTATCGCCCCATGAATGCTGAGCACAAAAATTCAATTGGGCTTCTCTTACTTTGTGGGCCAGTTAAGGGCTAGAGGGCGTGATGTCAGTGTGCAAATCTCATGGGACCTGTGCATAATGTGAGGGGTGCATTTCCTTCTCTGGTCCTGAATGAATAACCGAAAAAGTGGGGCATATTGACCATGCAGAGATGTTTGCTGATACTCACCAAAAGAGAGTGAGGAACTATTCTTAGTGCCAGATACATTGCCTTGCTTGTTCAGTAAAAGATATTTGCATTTCACTGACACTATTAGTGGGAATTACGAACTTTGCTTGTGATAGAGATCCATCAGCTTCATGGCTTTAGAAATCTTTACAGCATCTTCCTAGTCACCAGGTTTTGTTACTATAGAACCACATGGATTTTCTTATGTGGGGTATAGGACAAAGTTTTGGGCAGGAATTTCCTGGTTTTCTGTCTGCCTGCAACTAGAACTTTGGATATTTGGCTTCTCCTGTGAAGTGAGACTGTACTAACGTTGCTGACACACAAAACGTGCAACATCATTTTTGGCAGAGATTGATGTTCTTTATCTGATCTCATCTCTATTCTTAGCTGTCATTAAGGACAAAACAACAATTACTAGAAACTGTTGCTAAAGTGTTAGGTCTTGGGCCTTCCCCTTAGACTCAGGTCTGACTGAAGTAATCCAAGGTGGATACTGGAGAAGACACACCTAGAATGAAGAGTTGGGGTAATGATTATAGGATGAGCAGAAGCTAGAAGTGTCATACCAGTTGTCATCTCTTGAAGAGTTATCCTCTCAAATGCAGTTTCCGAGGGTGACCGTACCACAAGCACATCACTCCATTTGTTTCGAAAGACTTGGTGTGGTAGGGAGTATTCCTTTTTCCAGTAGTCACACTCCAAACCTTCTAATATATACATTAAACAGACAGTCATAATTAACTCCATTTTTCCCAGAAAAAAGGCAGATGAGCATATCCTCTTTCTCCACACCAGTCATGATCTTATAGACATCTGTTATCTCCTCCCTTAGTTCTCTTTTTTCCAAGCTGAAAACTCCCATTGTTTAAAATTTCTCCTCATATGGAAGCTTTTTTATAATCCTGAGCATTTTAGTTGCCCTTTTCTGTATGTTTTCCAAATCCAATATATCTTTTCTGAGATGGGGCAGCCAGACCTGCATGCTGTTCATACCCTGCATCTCCCTGGGCTGGCCCTGCCCTAGATCCAGCTCTGGCCATTGGGTGGTAGTGGCAGGAGCTGGATCCAGGCTGGAGCCACCTGCTGTTTGCTAGCAGCGGCTGGGGCCGGATCCAGCTCTGGGCTGCCTGCTGCTTGCTGGCAGCAGCTGGAGCTGGATTGGGCCCTGGGGCAGGGCCAGAGGCCGGGTCCCCACCCTTTTTTTAGGGCAGCAATGCCCCTGGTGCTTTATTCATGATATGGGTGTACCACAGAATTATAAAGAGGCAACATGATATTTTGTCTTATTATGTATCCCCATCCTAATGATTCCACCACCATTAGCCTTTTTTGACTGCCACTTCACACTGAATGGTGTTTTCAGAGGACTGTCCACAATGACTTCAATATCTCTTTTGTGAGTGCCAACAGCTAAGTTAGACCCCATCATTTTATATCTATTGTTGGGGGGTTTGTTTTCCAATGTGCATTACTTGGCATTTATCAGCATTGAACTTTAACTGCCATTTTGCTGCCCAGTCATTTTTTGAGATCCCATTCTAACTCTTCACATTCTGCTCTGGACTTAACTCTCTGAAGTAGTTTTGTATCATCTGCAAATTTTGCCACCTCACTGTTTACCTCTTTTTCCAGATCATTTATGAATAGGTTACACAACACAGATATCCGTGGACCATTTCTTGTGGATGCAGATCGGATATGGATCCACATATTTGTATCTGTGCAGGGCTCTACCCATGACCTCTTATTTTGATTAAGAGCTTTTGATGAGGGTCCTGATCAAAGGCATTCTAAAAATCTATGTACACTATACCCACTGGATCGCCAATGTTCACATGTTTGCTGACCACCTCAGAGAATTCTAATGGATTGGTGAGGCATGATTTCCCTTTACAAAAACCATGTTGACTCTTTGCCCAACAAATTGTATTCATCTGTGTGTCTGATCACTCTGTTCTTTACTACCATTTCAACCAGTTTACCTGGTACTGAAATTAGGCATACCAGCCCGTAATGCCAGGATTGCTCCCAGGGGCGTCGCTGGAGCCTGGCACACGGGGCTCATGTCCTGAGTCCCAGCGCCAGTGTCCCAAGTTCCTAGCACAGCCCCTGCCTCTCCTGGCCCCATCTCTGGCCGGAGATCTGGGGCTGGGCTGCTGCTCCTGGCCCTGGCCGGGAATTCAGGCCAGGCCACCTGTGGTGGCACCCGCCTCTCCCAGCCCCGTCCCTGGCTGGGGATCTGGGGCCAGGCTGGTGGTGGCAGGCACCCAGGGGATCGGGCCCACATGCAAAATCGGGGATGGGGGGTAGGGTCTGGGCCCGTGCCTCAGGTCTTTCCCTGGGGCAATGACACTCCTGATTGCCTCTGAGCCTTTTAAAAAAAAACTGGTAACACATTGGATAAGCTTCCGTCATCTTGTATAAAAACTGATTTAAAAGATAGGTTACATGCTAATGTTTGTAGTTCTGCAATTTTACATTTGTTGTCCTTCAGAACTTTTGGGTGGATACCAGCTGGTCCTGAGACTTATTACTGTTTAATTTATCAATTTGTTTCAAACGTCCTCTAAGGACACCACAGTGTGGGACAGGATCCTCAGATCTGTCACCTAAAAAGAATGGTTTGAGTTTGGGAACCTTTCTCACACCCTCAGCCATGAAGACCAATGCAAAGATTTAATTTAGTTTCTCCATCATGGCCTTATCTTCCTGAGCGCTCCAAAAGAGACGGCTGAACACAGGTAAGGGCAGTGAATGGATTACCCTATGGCCTCAAACCACCTTGTATGCCAGGTGAACTGTTCCAGTTGCAGGACATCTTTTACTTCGACTCACTTAAGAAGGAATTTTTCCCATGCCCACCATTGATTTGGATATTAAGGTCACCATCAAACAACGAAGAACACCATGTGGGGCAGATTACCCAACAATGTTGAAAATAGCAAGCTGCTCAGTGCTAGCTAAACATATAGCCAGTGTCATAAATGTCAAGTAAATTCCAGCTTTACCTTCTTCATCTGTGTCCCAAGTGAGCAGTGAAAGGAAGAAGAGGAAAAAACTGTTAGATTATGTATGAACAACAGATAATTTTCTAAGCAGTTTCACTCTCCAGTGTAAGCTGGAAAGCCCACCTTCACCACAACCATCACCCCTTCCAATGATCGTTTCTCTGGAGCTGCAGTATAAGCAACAAGTGTCCCATCAACTGGGGTACTGAGCCAACACTGTTCCCAATTGCTGCTTATGAGGAAACCAATGTGAAATGAGGATAGCAATGATTTTAAAGCAATTCAGCATTCTAATAGCTGCAATGATAAAAGGCTCAGGTCAGGTACGCTACAAACATAATCAAAATAACTACATCACTTGAGTATGAAAAGAACAATGTCATCATACTAACCTGACCCTCCAAGTAGACAGCACTATATCAATGGAAGAGCTTCTCCCTTTGGCGTAGCTAATCCCTGAGAAGCAGTAGCTATGTCAACTGGAGAAGCTCTTCCATCAGCACGGTGGCATCTTTTTTCTAAAGCACTACAGCAGTGCAGCAGCACCTCCACAGCTGTGCCTCTCTAGCACTGTATGTGAAGACAAGCCCTTAGTATATTCAGTCGAATCTCCAGAAATTGACTTGGCTTCCTTAGCTTAAAAGAGCACACTGGGAAGGCTGGCACAGAGACCCAGAATCCTGTTCAAGTAGACAGCCTAGCTTCACATTGGCAGACATTCTCATTCCCCAAGCCATGTGCACTGGTATAAGGGTGCACACACGGTTTATAGAGAAACAAAGTGGGAGGCTATAGAAGAGCTCAGGTCAACCCAAGCAATGGACTTAATTGCCTGGCAAGTTTTGATCCACTGCACAGAAACCCTAAAAAGCACACCCCATCAAGATATAAAAGGCAAGTGTTACCTGTAAAATAGAGATTAAAATCTTCATTAATTAGCACTGGAAACACACAGATATTTTCACAGCTCATCTTCACACTAAACACAGTAAAGGGACAGGGTTCAGAGATAGGTACAATACTTTTTAACTTCCAGATTCAGAGGGCTAATTTGGGCCAGTTCTCTGCTCGGCTATTAACAGGTAGTACCCACAACAGGGCAGTGAGGCAGACTGAAATGTTTCACTACACATCACTGGGAGGCTATTACCACTGAGGACACAGGAGGGGGCTAGCTGATTTTTTTGTAGCATCCAGCATAGATTCTGAAGGTTTGCTTCTCTATTGCCTTGTACCTTGTGTTGTCATTTAAAGCAGAGCGTACTGGATGTAAAATGCTAGTACTATGGTTTGGTGCTGTTTTATGCCTTTTATCCTCTTGTGCTGATGTAAATTTCATAAGGTGTGTAGGGCAACAAAGAATCAGTTCCTAAGTGCTTTACACTAAACAAACAGTAGGTCATACAAATTTGTGAACGTCACTTATTTAACGAATTGCTCATGAGAAACCTAGTATGGTGACAGCTCAGCAGAGGTGAGTGCCATGTTACCATTTAATCTTCCCTCCTGGGTCTGCAAAAAGTGGTTATGCTACTTTATATGCATTTGGTTTACTTTTTCCAATTTTCCTACATCCTAAGTTTTAGACGCCTTTTTAGTTGATAGTGCCAGTCAGTCCAAGATATTGATTGAATATACCTGACCTAGTGCAGTGCTACTGGCAGGGAAGGGAGGGGTGTAATTTATTTTGCAGTGTCAGAGATTCTCCAGTGCAGGTTTTTAATCACATTTTTAGTACTGGTTAAATTCTGGATCTGTGACCTCTCTTTAAAGCGAGACAGCAGATATCTAGAAAAAGAGGTCTAAATGTTTCACCGGGGATAACAAGCTTCATTTACCAAAAGCAATGCTGGATTTAGGCACAAGCCAAGTAATCCATGGCTTGGGGCCTTTAAATATGTTGGAGATAAATAAGAAAATTGATCATAATTGAAATTGATAAAGCTTTTTGCAAAAATGTATGTTTTATTTAGTTGTTTTTCATTGCATCTTTGCCCATGACTATATGCAAATAATGGTTCATATTTATTTTTTCATTACCCTTTCTTTTCTAATGTACTACACTTTTCTCTCTTTATTTTTATGGTATGAGGCCTCTGAATCTTGATATAGCTTAGGGTCAGCCTGTCTTAATCTGGTCCTGACTAAAAAACCAACATCTCTCAAATTGGAGATTACCTCCACAAACCAGCTGGCCTTTGTGCTTTATATTTTGTAGTTCTGTCTTCCTCCCTTCCTGGCTAACTTCAAACTACTGAGGTGCTCTTTTACATCAAAAGCTGCACTTTGTGTCAACAGAACAGATTCCTCTTGGAAATTTACAGGGGGGGGCTTCCCTACAGGTTAATGCTCTAAACATCCTCTTAACTGATCTTGCATGACAGTTGGAGACTTTGCCCCCTCTCCTACTTAATGGCAAGGTGAGCCAGTGCTGCTGATGTATGTCCCCAGACCAGCCATGGCTATAAAACCACCAGGCCTGTTCAGTTGATATAAAGCTACCTCACCCTCTTTTGTCTTGATTTCAGATTTTTTAGGTGGACTTGAGAAGACTCTGTGCAGGTCATAAACATCCGCGTCTTCAATGGCAGCATGTCAGAAAGACATGTGGGTTGTGGTCACTTGTCCTGCTTGGGACTTGACCCACAGGTTTCAGGATACCAAATCAGCAGTTCCACTGCTGTTAGTACTATTACTTGTCAATGGTGGCAGCCCGAATACTCTGGTGACCGGAAGAGAGAGACCATTACGCATAGATGGAGGTTGACATAATTTTTCAATCAAGTTTGCAAACAAGTACCAGCAGTTCTGAGCTGGAAGCAGACAGGAGAAAATGTGACTGCTGCCCAGCTCCCAGCAGGAAGCTGGGCTGGGGAAGTGTGGCAGCAGCCTGGTCCCTGAGGGGAGCAGGAGCTGGGAGGGGGAGGGACAGCAGCTGGGAGCCCCCAGAGAGGCTTACCTAGCTAGTACTATTCTGCAGGTATGCGTGTGCGTGTTTGTGGCCTCTCTGAAGTGTGCATTTTAAATGCTGGACCACACATGAGTACTGCTTATGTTAATCCCTGGGCATGTTTCTTGGTTGGCAATGAAAAAAGTAAACTGCTTCCTTTCTTCCATAGCAGTAAATCTATACACCTACCTAGCACTAATAAAAGTGGGCATTTCCAGTTGTGCTTTGAACTCACATAACACAGCACGTGAGGTAAACCTTGCTGCTCACAGCTTCACATTCTTTTCCAATTTTGGTTGACAACTTTGTTTTCAGGCTGTCCACAGAACAATACATTGGATCTGGCAAGAGGCTGGGATATTATAGAAGAGCTTTTAAAAGCTAAAATTGTCCAACGCTACCATGGAGTTTAAAATGTGATCAGTTAATTAACAGTATTAAAATTCCTGCTGAGTAGGGTACTGCAAAATTACTCTTTTGTCTGCTTGCTCTCTTGGTATGCGCCTAACAGTGACTAAACTCTGTCCGAAAAGTGAGTTTTACACACAGCCGGTTACTGAAGTCCTTAAGAAAATCTTCAGTTTGTTCTTTCTCTTGCTAACAGAGTTGTGCTGAAATTGGTGCTACTCTTATTGCCTGAGACACTTTGTGTAAGTAAAGATATTGAAAACTAGGTAGGTCCAATTCCCAAATAATCACAAACTGTACGGTGACGGACATCCCCAATGGCAATGGGACCTCTTCACTAGATGGTAACTGTCTATTTAACAAATGAGAAACAATCTTCTGTTCATTTAATCAGGATCTCAAATCAGGACCACAGGACTGATGTCAAAATATACACACAAATACAGGACTGCGGGATAAATCTGAGGGAACTTTGCTGCATTTCCTCCAACTGAATCCAAACTCTCCTAAAAGAAACAAGAAGTCCTGTGGCACTTTAAGACTAACAAATTTCTAAATCGCATGAGCTTTTGTGGGAGAAAATCCCACTTCATCAGATGGTTTGAACTTTGGAACATCTTCTGTCTGCAGTCATTTAGCTCAGTCCTGTATACAGAAAATTGCTTATAAATGTGCATCTTCCTCACCCACACCTTAAATAAGATCTCTTCCATTTTGAAAACCCACTAGTTAATTCACACAATCAAAAGAGAGGCCTGGTAAATCATCCATCCCCTTTGATTATGAAAAAGTAGCCTTACTGGAAAACAAAAAAACCCCTACCACCATTGGATGTAAGAGATTGCAAATAAGTGTCTACCAACAAATGGTGACCCAGTTACTAAACTACATTTCCCAAAAGTACACAGGCATAAGGGTAAAGATCAGATTCACCTCTCCTGAATGAGAGGAGCTGGTCACGCTTTAATCGCAGAGAACTAAGTAGGGAGCTGGTGGGAAGGGATAAAAATCAGCTTCTTAGCTCTCTGGCTGTATTGCTGTAGAAGTAAATCTGTCACCTCCAGGATGGGGGATCTAATTACTGTTACATGCTGACTTCTTGACAGTTATGTATAACTTTTCACACTACATAACCTTTTCTGAAATGTTTGTTGTCCTGTAAAAATTACTATTGATTTCTCTTGTTCCAGTTACACTAATAATGAGAGATGACTCTACTTGGTTTGCTGGGGAATGGCTGTATAACACTCAAGTAAAAGATGTTTCCAAAAATATATCTTATATTCTAACTTGATTTCATTTAGGTTCCAGAGGGAAATAACCAGTTCTCCATTCAAGACAAACTATGACTTGGCGTAGGACAGGTATTAGAAGGATTTTCTATGAGAAGGACTGGGTTAACCAACTTTAGCTACGTCTATATCTACTTTTTTAGTTTGGACTTAATAGTCCAAACTAAAAAAGTTTGAAGTTAGTCCAAACTTTTTAGTTTGAACTACCATGTGTCCTAGTTTGAACTAACTTTTTAATTTGAACTAGAACGCGTGGCTAGTTCAAACTTTTTAAGTTTGAACTAGCCATTACTTCAAGTCTTGCCCATGCTTAGTTCAAACTAAAGTTTGAACTAAGCCAGCTGGTCCAGACTAAGCAAGGGGTTTTGCTAGTCCAAATTAAGAAATTTCTTAGTAAATGATTTTCTTAGAAGTTTCTTAGTTCGGACTAGGCAAAGCCTAGTGTGGCCATGGGTCAGATTAATCTGGAATAAGCTTGATTAGTCCTGACCAATTTGGCAATGTAGACATAACCTATGGCTCTAGGAAAGGAACTGAGGTGGGCCCAGTTTCATAAATACTCCACATAAGGAGCTTCTTTCCAAGATACTAGCTAGCTGGGTAAATCTGAACAGAATGGGGCTTATGTGTGGATATATGTTTGTATTCTACACCCCTGCTTTTCACTATCAGTGACTGAAAAGAAGGTATATACAAGAAAAAGGTACCAACATGTGCCCCAGTTACAAGAGGTACAGTGAAGGATACTTACAGGCAGGGGGCGGTGTCAGACAATTTGCATGAACAACAGAGAATTGTTTGAGTTCTCTGAGAAACTTCAGATTGCTTGATGTTCTGCAGGGGGGGAGGGTAGTAGGCAATTATGAGTTTTTATTTCCTTTTGAAATAAGTTTGTTTATTGTTCCTACTCTTTATTTCTTTGTCTCTTACATCTTGAGCGTTTAGAAGTTTTGTCATTTTAAATTACCCTTAAAATGATCCACATTTTGTAAAAGAACTATAATCAAATGCTTTTTACCCTAATAGTGAACTGTTCTCAGCTTGCTGCTTTGACATCTAATGCAGACAGAAGAGGAAAACCAACTATCCCCCAGAGTAGCTATAAACAAATTTGGGACTTTGGTGATAAAATAAATCTAAATGATCTCCTTGAGAGCCCCAATCCCTTATTATGACTAGCCTTGAATAGCAGTCCACTTGGACAATGATTGTTCACCTAAGAAGTGAATTCTCTTCCTACCTTAAGTATGTACTATCTGCAGTTCCAGTATCTTTAATGAGTTCCAAAGGGGCAGCCATGTTAAGTCTAGTTCAGCAAAACAAACATGGAGTCTGGTGGCACTTTTAAAGACTAACAAATTTATTTATCGCATGAGCTTTCACGGGAGAAAATCCCACTTCATCAAATGCTTGAAGATGGGCAACTTACAGAATGGGCTGTAAGTTCCCCATCTTCAAGTGTCTTACAAACTGGGATTTTCTCCTACAGAAGCTCATACGATAAATAAATTTATTAGTCTTCAAAAGTGCCACAGGACTCCTTATTAGTATCTTTCAAAACTATTCAGGATGCAGATCTAGGTTTCTATGGCAAAGTGACAGGGAATCCAAACGCCCAGTAAATCCACAGTGCTGTGAGCTAGACTTTAAGGCACAGGAAAAAAGTGCCAGCTCATAAAAGACTCTTCTTCAGTTCCTCACATGGATTCACTTTAGACTTGTCCAATTAACTCAGATCCCAAGATCTGAGGAAATATTAGACATGTGCTTCTCCTCTGTCACTTGCATCATCCTAAGCGATAATGAAGATTTTAAATAATGTCTCCATGAAAGAGTCCTCAAAGAATTTCTCTTTAAAGATTAGCAATGCCTTCGGACACACTCCTTCCAACATTAAAATAGCCAGAGCTACCTATCACCTTTAAAGAAGGGAGGAATAGAAACAAAGCAAAATAAAAAGGCAAGCAGACAGAGGAAGCCAGAGCAAATGGATGCCCTGCCATCTTTCTTGTCTCCCCTATAACCTCACATTGCCTAAAATCTTTCTTGCTTGTTAATTTCCCCTTTTCAGCCAGTATCTTTCTGAAATGCAAAAATCGTCTTCGGCTTGTACTCTAATGAAACTCTGCCCATTTTCTCTGAACTATATTTTGGAACTAACTGTGCATGGTTACGGTACATAAATTTACAGAAGTAAAATGCTTTCCAAAAACTGATTCAGACAGCAGCTAGCTACGTCTTTTTTGTGGCTTTGTGAAATGCTGCAACACATTTCATCACCAGTCTGATGCTGTCCTGTCCTCTGTAAACTGATGGGAACATGAGCAAAACTGCAGGTTAACAAAGCTGTCTTGTAGGTTTCACAGTTCAGAAGTGACACATCTGGCATGGCCACTTTGAGATTAAGATCTCTTTCCCCTTAACCACAGTAAATTCTTCAGTGGTAAATGTAACTATACGAACACCAGATCTGGATAGAAGGTGCTCGTATGTGGCTAAATCATTATTTGTAAGTGTTAGGTTGCTACTATTTGCAACTCTAATTGCTAGAGTGCCAGTAGAATAAATAACATAAGAACGGCCACAGTGGGTCAGACCAGTGGTCCATCTAGCCCAGTATCCTGTCTTCCCACAGTGGCCAATACCAGGTGCTTCCAAAGGAATTATTAGGACAGATATCATCAAGTGATAATATTTGGTCTTGCCTTAGTGGAGGGACTGGATTACCTATGCATCTTCCTTCCAATCCCGTATTTCTATTATATATTTTGTAGTTCCAAAGGGGTGGCCCTGTTAGTCTAGTTCAGTGAAACAAACAAGGAGTCCTGTTTTTTAAAAAGCCCGATCACTACATATTGCATGATTGTCTTTCCTCTGCCTGCTAATGACGCTGTGGATTTGGGGGAAGTTGGCAAAAAATGCTGAGTAGGAAGCTTGCATCTGGGTTAGTTAATTCCACGGGGAAGGTTGAAATTTAGTAATGCCAGAGTAATGTGCAGGAAGGCAGAAGCTTCAAGGAGAATCCATTTGTGTAGAAATTCCACCTTACAAAGGTCCCTAATTAGCTGATATCGCAAATATGATCTTTATATGTTTTAATTTATTTATTTAGATTTAAAATAATAAAGGATGCTTATAAAATATAGCAAAACAAACAAGGAGTCCTGTGGCACTTAAAAACTAATCAATTTATTTATTGTATGAGTTTTTGTGGGAGAAAATCCCTTAGTCAGTTGCTTTGAAGATGGGGGAACTTACGGATGAAGTGGGATTTTTCTCCCATGAAAGCTCATGAAATAAATAAATTTGTTAGTCTTTAAGTGCCACAGGACTCCTTGTTTGTATTGCTATATTTTATAGGCATCCTTTATTATTTTAAATCTAAATAAATAAATTAAAACACACAAAGATCATATTTGCGATATCGGCTAATTAGGGACCTTTGTAAGGTGGAATTTCTACACAAATGGATTCTCCTTGTATTGCTATATTTTATAGGCATCCTTTATTATTTTAAATCTAAATAAATAAATTAAAACACACAAAGATCATATTTGCGATATCAGCTAATTAGGGACCTTTGTAAGGTGGAATTTCTACACAAATGGATTCTCCTTGAAAATTCTGCCTTCCTGCGCATTACTCTGGCATTACTAAATTTCAGCCTTCCCAGTGGAATTAACTAACCCAGATGCAAGATTCCTACTCAGCATTTTCTGCCCACTTCCCCCAAATCCACAGCGTCATTAGCAGGCAGAGGAAAGACAATCCTGCAATATGTAGTGATCAGGCTTTTTAAAAAACGCCTAGTTAAGCTATTTCTCCTGTAAATAGCCTGGAGCACATGGAGTGCTTTCTTCAAATCTGTTCTCGGCCAGGGCTTTACAGGCCTCCTGGGAGTCCTGGCCCATTACTCATCATAACAACAGTGACTGCAGTTGCTACTAAACAGGGCACATTTGTTAAATTCAGGAGATCCCGTGAAAGCTGTGTGGGGCGGACTGATTCTTGCATTTTCCTCTTTCTGCATCAGTAAACGTTTATTTTCTAGAAGTTTTTTAATACCCATTTACAAAAGGTGATTAAACTTATGTGAACCCTAAAACTGGAGAAACTAAAGAAGTCCAGAGAAGGGCAAAAAAATGATTAGAGGTCTGGAACACTTAATTTATGAGGGAGGATTGAAAGAGCTGGCTTTGTTTGGTCTAGAAAAAAGGAAACTGTGAGGGAACATGATAACAGTTTTCAAATATATAAAAGGTTGTTATGAGGAAAAGGAGAAAAATTATGCTTAATCACAGATGATAAGACAAGAAGCAACAGTTAAATTACAGCAAGGGAGGTTCACCCTAGACATTAGGTAAAAAATTCCTTTCAGGGTGATTAAACACCAGACTAAGTTGCCTCAGCAGGCTGCAGAATCTCCTACATTGGAGGTTTTTAAAAGCAGGTTAGATAAACACCTGTCAGGGATGGTTTAATAGGGGTCCTTGGTCCTGCCACAAATGCAGGAAACTGGACTGGGTGACCTCTCGTGGTTCCTTCCAGTTTCTGTGATTCTATAAATCAAACTGTTTTACCAGTCCCATCCCCCCCCCCCCCCAGGTGGCATATTGTGTCCCTCCAGCAATGCTTTTCAAACTTTTTTCCTCAGGACCCAGTTGAAAAAAAAATCATTTATGCCCATGACCCAACAATTACATCTTTGAGCAATGCATTCCAGTCTTTTGGAGGCAGCAGCAAGGGGGACTGTGACCCAGTACCAGAGGGTCTGCAGCCCAGTACTGGGTTCCACTGGTTTGGAGGACTAGTGTGTCCCACTGAGCTTATTGGTAAAGGAGTCCCTTCAGGCAGGTTTTCATCTCCATTTTGCTTTTGCTTCTGATGTATATAGTTTGTCAGTGTGAGTGATGCCAAGATTTAGGGGAAGGAGTGGTGGCTTTTGTGGACTCTACCTTTTGTGTGACCTTTATCGTCAGTTCTTACAGGCGTGTCGCCTTTCCTTTAGAACAAACCAATGGACACTCTCCAGGGACCCTTTGTCCCGGTCCTCGCCTGAGCCTTGGGGGGGAAACCCTGCTGCAGTAGCCCAGGAGCACAGCTAAAGAGGTGCTCTGCAGGTCATCCCTTTCAAGGCTCCCCAGCAGGGATGGAGGGAGTCTGAACCAAAGCAGCAAGGGATCACTGGACAGGACTAGAGTTTTCTTTCTGGAAGTCCCTACCTAGGTAGGGTTACTGGATGGCAGGCAGAAGAAGCACATGTTCTCCTTTTTACCTTCACATCCTCTGTCTGGCAGGCATTTTAAAAATACCTGATTTTGTCTGGCTTTTTACTTACAGGGGTTAAAGTATGCAGGAACACCCTATTTTTAAGGGGAAGCGTTCCAGGGCCCCTTAAAAACAGAAATATTACATTAATACTTCATTTTCTCCACGTGTCCTCCAATGTCCTTTTCCTACTACCCTGTCCTCCCTGGTAACCGGGGCAGCTCCACTCTGGCATCTCTCCTCTCCTGCTCGTTAATAACCCCCCCCCACCCCCAGCCGGGGGCCTGGCTCAGGGTTCAACCTCCCCACGTGCAGACCCCGCTGCAGCGCCGCATCCTCCCGCTCGCTGTTCAGCCGGGGCCGGGCTGCCCCCGGGCGGCTGCTCAGGCACAGCCGGCTCTCGCCCTGCTAGGCTCCAGGCGCCGCGCCGACCTCCGCACCCAGAGCCCCCGGCCCCGGCCCGGCCCCTACCTGCTCCTGCAGCCGCGTCCGGAGCGCAGAGCCGAGCAGCCGCGGGCGGGGAGGGCGGAGCTCAGCCCGGCAGAGGCGGGCAGAGGAGGCTTCCCTGTCCCGCCGCCAGCTCCCCCTGCTGCTTCCGCCGCGCCGTGGGCTCCGGGGAAACACCCTGCCGGGTAGCTGCATTCAGATAGCCGGGAGCAGGGATTTCCCCTGACCTCCCGAGCCTGCACTCCCTTAAATTCCCAGCCCTTCTCCAGCTGTCAGCTAGTACGGGTGGTATAGTGACTGTCCCACAACACCCCTGCACCTCTCCCTACTGCCCCCCAGTTGGCCCCGTCCAGGCGTCACCTAGTAAAAGTGTTGTACCAATTTAGTGAGCGTCTCAGCTCGCCGCGCACACACCTACAGGCTGCCACACACCAAAGCATGGAAAGGAGGACAGGGAAGTATAGAGGACATTGAAAGACAAAGGGAGAAAGGTAGTATTAATGTAACAGCCTTCTGGTTTTAGGGGGTCCTGGAACGCTTCCCCCTGAATTAGGGTGTTCCAGGCAATTCTGGCACACTTCAACCCCTGGAAGTAAAAAGCCAGACAAAATCATGGATTTTAAAATGCCTGCCAGACAGGGGAGGTGAAGGTAAAAAGGAGGACATGTCCTCCTTTTGTCTGACACTGGTAACCCCACCCACACCTCTTCCAATTCCCCCCCCCCATTTGCCCAGTTGGCCCATTTCCAGGTGTCAGCTAGTAACAGTGTTATAGCAATTTAGTGAGCACCCCCCCCCAATTTCAAGTCCTGGGGAAACTGTTGGCCAGGAGGGCCCCCCAACTGGACAGGAATCACTTAAATGCAGCCTCCTCTGGGGAGGACACAGCAGCTGACAGCTTCAAGCTGCAGAGGGAATGAATGAAATCAGCCAGGACACCAGAGCTAACAGCTTAACAGCTGCTTTCCTCTGTATCATGGACATTGCAACGACCATCTTGCAGAGTGTTGGCCAAAGAAGGTGATCCTAACAAGCACCATGTGCAGCACTATGTGCAGCACCATGCTGAGGCACTGGCTGGGTGCTGAGAAGGGCTCCCTCATCCCTAATAGGGCTTTATGTCTGATGACCTGAGCTGTTGTGTTTTTTTGACCCAGCTTCTTGTAATATTGTTGTGAGAAAAATCAAGCTCACCAGACAATCTCACTCACAATCATATCACTTCCCCTTCTCTTACCACAGTCAAGAAACACAAGCTCTCAATGTGGGACATGCCAGCACATGCCTTGATGACATCCCAGCTGAGGACACATCCTGTTTTTTTCACCCAACTTGTTACAGATTCTCGTCTTGCAAAGTAACTGATGTCAGATGGAAATTGCAGTTTTGAAACAGATGCCAGAAATCAGCATCAGTGCATGCTCCCCTCCCCCCCCCACGTGTATAAAACTTCCGATAAATGTATCTCTCTTGCATAGAAGGGGCCACTTTGGGGGTGAATACTCCGTTCTTTGTGTTGTAAGGAAATTGCCAAGAAATATACCAAATGTGGGAATGTTTCTTTAGTCCACTATGAACAACGAATGAGACCACCAACTCATTTTCCAGGTCATCGAAGAGCCTCTAGACATCATGCTTCTGTTTTATACTGACCAAGATTGGGTATAAATTAATAACAAAGAAATAAAAACTTCTGTGTCCCTTTACTAGACCCCTCAGTCAGTGGCTCTCAACCTTTCCAGACAATTGTGCTCCTTTCAAGAATCTGATTTGTCTTGCATACCCCAAGTTTCACCTCACTTAACAATACTTGCTTACTTAAAACAGATGCAAAACTAGAAAAAAGTTACAGCTCTCTATTACTTTAAAATTGCTTAGTTTTTCATTACTGTATAATTATAAAACAACTCAATTAGAATATAAATGTTATACTTACATTTCAGTGAATATTATATAAAGCAATATAAATAAGTCATTGTCTTAAGAGTTGTTAGTCTGTACTGACTCTGCTAGTGATTTTTATGTAGTTCGTTGTAAAACTGGGCAAATATCTAGATGAATTGATGCCCCAGTGCCATCCCTAGTGGGGCACTGGGCCCCGGACACATCACCCTCTGCACCCTTCCCAGCACTGGGGGAGTATCCACCAAATTTTGTTACCCGGTTTTGTTTTTGACATCTAACATGCAAAAACCAGTAACTGCCGCATGGTAGTGCTAAAAACAGTCTTCCAGGCACCAAGTTTTGTTCCCCGGTTCTGTTTTTGACATCTATGATGCACAATGCAGTAAGTGCGGCAAGTTTTGTTACCCGTTTCTGTGTCTAACCAAGCTGTGCCTTCTGTGACAGACAGCCTAGGGAGTGGACATCCACATTGCTAGCATCCAAAAGTGTGACCTTCTCTGTCTCACCTGCACAAATGCTCTGTTCTTTGTCTAATCAAGCTGTGCCTTCTGTGACAGACAGCCTAGGGAGCGTGCCAAGCAATCCAGCTTTTGGGAAAGAGTTTCCATACAGGCATGGGAACACTTAAATACTAAGAGACCCCTGCAGAAAACCAAGCACAC
>ML682025.1:23876976-23888513 GCA_007922195.1 Podocnemis expansa
GTGCTGAGGGGGCACGCCATGAACTGTTGTTTCGGAACATCTTGTTCCGAAACAACACGTTTGCACGGCGTTGTTTCGAAACAACCGTGGTGAAACGTTTCGCCCACGGACTAGGTTTAACTTGTTTCGAAACAACGTGGTTATTTCGAAACAACGGCTTCCGTTGTTTCGAAACAACCATGCGTTGTGTGAACAGCCTAAATCTTATTTCGAAACAACCCCTGTTGTTTCGAAATAAGAGGGCTGTGTGAAATCAGCCTTAATCCTTTAGGAAGGCACAGAACATGTGCCCACCTAAAACAGGACTCGCATTGGACCTTAGAAAGGAAATAGATGAGAAAATTTGTTTATAGAACAAACATTAAACAATGATCTCTCTGTATTGTAATGAAAAATCAATAATGCATGCAAACTTTTATTTAAGACTGAAAGCATTCCATAATTGAAGCGGCTATGTGTACAAGCAGAGTACCTCAAACTACATAAGTTTCTACTCAGTCACTGCAAATAATAGTTATTAATTCTACTTCAGGTAATTCGAATTATCACAGCCAAACAACAAATCCGAAGTCAAACTAGCCTGACCATGCATACAACGCTCTCCTAATCATGTAGCGGGCATGATTGCATGGGGAAAAGCAAGCTGTGGTTACTTCAAACTTACATTTAGTTTCAATGAACAAAGGTACATTGGGTTACTTTGAAAGAAAGAGTTCAAATCTAACATCATTCTTTTGTACATGTACCTGGGCACAGGCCACAGAATGCCCTGTGCCATTGATAACCCTGACATGCAGTAATTTATTACCAATGAAGCCTACTTAGCTTTAAGTAACTTGTAAGTGTAGACATACCCATTGTTAGTTGCCCAAGTCTACAGAGACTATCCCCCTTACAAGATACAGGATTAGCACACTATCTTTGGAACGATAAACAATGTTCCATAGCATGATATCACTCCTGTCCCATCTCATAAGGTGTTGTGATGCCGGACAGTACACAGTAAAATAAGCAAAAGTGGTTTTATATTTTCCACTTGTCAATGGAGGTGGCAGACATTATGGCCACCCCGCCCCCCAACATAGCCCTCTAGACTATGGAGCTCACAGGGAGGAGTGTTAAGTATCTATCTCCCCTGATGGGTCTCATCTCCGGGCTATCCAGCTGAAGGGGAAGAGTGTTAAGGATCGGTCTTCCCTGATGGGCCTCACTCTCCTGTGTGAGTTTCTGCCTCCCTAGCTTTGTGTCAACAAGAAGGGGGGGTGAGTTCCTATCCCCCCTGAACAGTTTCTCGGCACCCCCATCACCACAAAGGAGGGGTCATTGTCTGGGGTCCCAGTTTTGTCATTGGTCCTGACCAGGATCCCACTCCTAATTGGCTATTTTTACTCTGGCTGGGCAAAATTCTATTAAAACCCCGTCTCAGCTAGCTTGTTGTTCTCCCACCCTCGGATGCTAAAGGGCACGTCGTGACCCGGTCGGACTGATCCCCCAACTGAGACAGGGAGTACCCACCCCTGAGACCCTCTTTTTTTGGGGGGTGTACACGGATTGCTGGCTGAACGATTAAGTGCTGAGATGCTGCAGCTGGTCTGCCTCCTCGCTTTGGGTTCTACTGCGGTCCTGGGACAGGTATTATAAATCGATATAGGCCTCCTACCTTCTCTTAATCATTCTACAAGGTACCATTTATATATAGCCTGTGATTGTAGCTTCTTCACCTGAGTTTTGCATAGTTTGTGTAGTTATTATTATTTCCTCTGTATCCTGCATAATCTTTTTATGGTATAGTTGTTTAAGGTCTAGCATAGTTTTGTGTTGTTACTTTGCCAGGTGTTTTGTTAGTCATTTGTATTTTGCATCCTTCTTACTGTATAATTGTTCATTACTCTGCTTCTGCTCTAAACTGCTGGCCCCAAACTTCCCCAGTGTACACGGGGGGAGTGTGGGGGTTTATTTTTCTCTCATCTGATTTTTTTCATTCTGCCGCCCACCCTTCTTGGCTAGCAAGGAGGAATGGCTTTCAGCCATTGGTAAATACACGTCGGGTGGGCTGGTCAGTGCCTATTACTGATGTTGAGGCAGTAAAAGGCCAGAAAAGTCCTTGACTTATTATGGCCACCCTCTTGTAGGTCATTAATCCATACTGTTATTTAACTATAAGTACTTTTGTAGGTTATAAGTGTCTTGCATAGACTCTCATACTTTATCCTGTTGTTTGGCTGGAGGTGTTTTACAGGTGCTTTATATAGACTTTCCTGCTCCACACTGTTACTTGGTTATAAGTGCTTTGCATAGGTTTTTAGGTTTATATTGTCATTTAGTTATAAGGGTTTATTCAGATTTTGCTTTATACTGTTAGTTGGTTATAAGTATCCTATCTAGGTTTTGCTTCATATTGTTAGTTGATGACAAGTGGTTTTGTATAGATCTCCTTGTTTTACACTGTTAAGGGGTTGAAGGTGTTTAAGGTGTCACTGTAAAAGTAGTTTTTTTTGTTTAATTGAACTGGTGTCTGTCTCATTGGTGGGTGTCGCCAGTCCATCCCAGTCACATCGCAAACCCGGGGTTCAATACCACTGACAATGATCTCTTTCTTACCATCATGGAATGTTTTGTTTGGTTTTTTTTGCATGTAACAAAGTTGCAATAGATGCAGTACCTCTCCACACTCTTTGCCAAAATAACACAACACTGTTCAGTTTAGTAAATCTGATATAAGTCTCCAATTCACATGTCATTTTATCTGTATCATAGATTATTTAACAAACAATTTGTTAACAAGCTGTGCCCATGCTTCTTTAACAAAGTTTTAGGAGTGAGCTAATCATAGTCTTGATTTGGAATGTTGACAATGTTAAGTCTCTAGGAAGTTTTCTTGGCATCCATAGCTCTATCCATATCCCCCAAAGAGAAGAGAAAAACTCATAGTAAATATCACACACTCAACAGGAATTTATTCATACACATCATAATGGTAATTCTCACATCTCAGCTACTAATATGCTTCACTTTGCAATATTAATAGAAAATCTTGTACCTGACTCCTTCAGTAAAACAACAGCAACCTCTGTGCGAAACTTCTTCATGGCCTTTTCATTTACTTCTACTTTACTGATGTCCTCATTCCTTAAATATGTTTCTGCAAACTGATTATAATTGTACTGGGATCAGAAACTTACCTACAATATCTGTTTATGTCTATAGAACTCTCTTGGAAATTATGTTCATCATATCCCAGTGGTGCAAACCTTGATGTCACCAAATTTCTCTAATAAACAAAACAAATTTAATTTAAAAATGATTTACATTAGTATACTTGTTCCAGTATAATCCTGGGGAACTGTGCCATAGTTTGAGTACAACAGCCATCTTTTAAGTAAGAAAAAAAGAGCTCCGTGCAGGGGGTGGGGGCTCTGGACACTCACTGCAGCTCATGGGTCAGAGCAAATACAGTCTTCCAATCAGAGTGGTGGACACAGAAATCACGTCTGGATCAGACAGAATAACTAGGATGTAAAGTTATGTAATAACTTGATGGGGTCTCCGATGTAGGAGAAGAGATTATTAATCATTTATTTTAGGGAAGAAATAGTGGGTCTAGACATGACAGTAGGAATGTTTTCATAAAAAAAATCAACACAAGGAAACATACCAAAGTCAGTCTCTGCATATTGACAATTTAAAGTGATAATAAATGGCTATGGTTGGCATTTCTTGGTGAGAGCTCTGAAGCGAAGAAAGATGTTTCTTAATTTTGAGTTCAATTTTATAAATAGAGGATAGAGTTACTCTGAGAAGTAATTCAAAATTTTGTGTGCAAACATGGGTTCATTAGCTTAAGGAGGAGCCGCCACCCCCCCCCCCAATATCCTCATTAGCAGAGTTACTATAACCTGTGAGGAACAAAACACTCATTTATATACAAAAACCCATTTCATCTTTTTTTTTAACCTATACTGCATGATAAGTAGTATGAAAAACATCAAAGGAAACTGATGTATTTTTAATATTTCTCCAACACAGACAACCTAAAAATTATTGAAGGTCTTGATTTCTAATCATTTTCGTCACCTTCAGAAAAGAGTCTAAAGAAGAAATAATATATAGCTTGGTTCGGTTCAGTTCTCTGAAAATCATGAAGGCAAGTTTGATAAGGCTTGGTGTACATGACAGCTTATATTTTCTCTAAAACATGCCTTGAGTACTCAGCAGCACATGTAGGAAGCAGAAAAATGCATGATGTGCACTGCTTTGTTGCCATGACTGTGATCCATCTACACACAAAGGCCACTGGTCTTACAAAGTCAGTTAAGATAAAAGCTTTGATGGTAGAAAAGCAACAGTTTGCTAGAAAATTTATTCAGGTCACTTGTGAAGTCACAGCTTAAACATGGTTTGGCCATCAGGTCCCATCAAGAAAAAGAATTATAAGTCTTCACCGAATGGGATGAACTGAAATGGCTGTACTTTTCATCCCATTCTGAAAATTACCTCTCTTCAAAGCATCTCACCAAGTGGGATTGTCTTGCATAAAAGTTCAGGCAAGAATCAGTCTATTGGTGTTTAAATGCCATAAGACTACAAGCTTGGTTTGATTTACAAAACAAACACAGGCATGAATTTGCAAGTCTGACAAAAACACTGTCCTGGGGCGGGGGGCGGGGAGGAGGCATGGCTTTCATTGGTTTAATACAAATGGAAAAGACAAAGGCTGTCATTCTGTTATACTCTTGCATATGTGAGAGTACTACAGAAGACAGAACTGGAATGGACCTTCTCTAAATCCAAACTGTTTGTTACAAATACACACAGTATAGAAACTGTGTCACAAGAGACTAGGCAGGTCTCACATTCCATGGGAGGGACATCCACATACCTAACCCTGGAATAACAGATTCTGAATGTGGCTTGACTCCCCCTCTGTGACTTAGCAAGTGCAAATGAGAACCACAGGAGTCTAGTTCATTTCATAGTGGAGATGCAGGTGCCTACTTGAAACTTGTAATACACAGGTAATAATATAAATGGATGCATCTATCATAAGAAAACATTACTATAAAACAAATTGCATTCAAAAATCTCCAATATTTATTAAAATGCAGCAAGAGTGTTATCAGTAACATAACAGACATTAAAACATAACTGTAATTGCATACAGATTTGAAAATCAATAACCACAGGAAAAGGGAATCTTCATTTGCGGAACAATGGCAAATCAAGTATTCTTAGCAGGACAAGCAATTCGGCAATCTGGAACAAATGAAAAAAATTCTTATGCTCTAAAAGTTTAAAGTGTGAGAATTAATAATCACAATAAAATAACACATCAGAAATACAGGTGCTCATGGCATAAGATATTGGGATGCCTGTGCCTTTAAGAGGAGAAGCTGGCTTCTCCAAGCTAGCTTGAAAGCCACAGCCGTGTCTCAGAAAAACAATTTTTTCCCCAATAGTGCGAAAACAATGAAGCACCCCCAACACATGTTTGCAATCAGGGGAGAGAACTCTCCCAGTGGGGTAAATATTACAGCCCCTGTCCCTATGAATCCTGACTTTGTGGCACTTTTCTAAAACCTGGCAGCCCTCAGCCCTCAGCTGGACACTGCATTCTCCCCCCCACCCCATCCCCTGATTTGTCACCTGCCCCTCCAAATGAATGCCCAACACCCCAGGAAAGTCACATTTCACCCCCTGATCACACACTGCCCAGCCACCACACCAAACCCACCCATTTGATCCCACTTCAACACCTGAAAAAAGGGAGCAAAAACAGATACCAAGTATGGATGCTGATGGCTTAAGATATTGGGATGCCTGTGCCTTTAAGAGGAGAAGCTGGCTTCTCCAAGCCAGCTTTGAAAGCCACAGCCGTGTCTCAGAAAAACACTTTTTTCCCCAATAGTGTGCAAACAATGAAGCACCCCCAACACATGTTTGCAATCAGGGGACAGGACTCTCCCCTTGGGGTGAATATTACAGCCCCTGTCCCTGTGAATGCAGACTTTGTGGCACTTTTCTAAAACCTGGCAGCCCTCAGCCCTCAGCTGGACCCTGCATTCTCCCCCCCCCATCCCCTGTTTTGTCACCTTGCGCTGCTCCTGCCCCTCCACCAGAGTGCCCAAACACCCAGGACAGTCACATTTCGCCCCCTGATCACACACTGCCCAGCCAGCACACCAAACTCACCCATTTTGATCCAGATTCAACACATGTAAAAAGAGGGAGCAAAAAATGATAGCAAGTATGGGCAGAAGTTCACTAAAGAAGCTACAGGGAACTTTACTGAGCATGCCCACCAGATCTGAGCATGTGCAGTACAGCCAAAGTACAGCCAAGGTTACAAAACTTTACAGGTAACTGCTCTTGACGTTACACCGGAACCGGTCGCGGGCAGCCGAGCCCTGGACTCCCTGCTGCGGCCGTGGGCAGCCAAGCCCCGTATCCCCGGCCGGCGATGGGGCCGCTGCGGCCACCAGCGGCTGGACCCCGGATCTCTGGCTCAATTGGGCCGGAGATCTGGGGCACCGGTGCTGGGATTCGGGGCACATGCCCCGGGTGCCCAGCGCCAGCGACGCCTCTGGCGTGCAGATGGTCCGTGAATGAAAACATCAGTGGAGTGCTGTTTGTCTGCATGTCACTCAGCAGGTCTGGCTTGTCACACTCCTGTTCTGATTCGGAGCTAACAGCATACTGTGTGAGCAGCTGTGATGTGTTCAGAATCTTGGAAGCAACACTACAGAGTAGCACAGGATCCATTTTTTGTAAATTAGGATTTGCAACAGTGAATGACTTCAAAGAAATATGGTGCCCTGTGAGGCATTTCAAATGTTCCCAACGTGCTCTGCAGCAGGGGCATTGCTGGTGCCTGGCACAGGGGGCATATGCCCCGAATGACTGGCATGCCCCCTGCCTCTCCTGGCCCTGTTCCTGGCTGGGTATCCGGGGCCGGGCTGGCCATGGTGGTGCCTGCCTCTCCCGGCCGGGGATCAAGGGCCAGGCTGGCAGTTGCAGGAGCCTGGGGTCCTGACTCCGGATCAGGGCCAGGGTGTGGGCCCGGGTCCTGAGTCTTTTCCCAGAGCAACAATGCTCCTGCTCTGCAGTACTGTCCTTCATCCCACAATTCATAGAGTTATTACATCATGGATGGAACAGTGGGATACTGCCCACAATGCACTACGCTCACAGGCGATCACACAGACTCCAGTGTGAATGCTCTTTTGCCATAAAATGACTGCTATGTGAACACGCACAAGTGCTATACTTATACCATTTTCCTTTCTGTAGTATAGCCATAGCGTAAGTCTAAAACAAGAGACACAGATGGGTGCAGACAGACAAATGAGAGAATACATGAAAACAATGTCACTGTATCCATCAGTGTAATAGGCACGGTTCTCAGCATGCCAGGGTACCTAGCTATCATCAAATACTTTGCAAGATCATAGTAAATGAGAGTTTTAAGGAAAGATTTACAAGAGAATAAAGAGTTACCTGTATGAGTGTTTCTGGGAAGTTTCTCCCAAGCTTCAGGGGATCATGGAGTAAAGCACAAAGGTGTTTGTTGGAAAGTGTAATGTGTAGACAATGGAGGATAACATCATGGGCCAATCATAGGCAGGAATTGATTTTTTTTTATGGTGAACTAAAGATGATAGGTTGGATGGGGTCATTAAGGGCCTTGCAAGTGAAGACAAGTAATTTATGTTTGATACAAAAGACAAGGGGATGAAAATAGTCAGGGGATGCAAAGAGAGGAGTGAGATGGTCAAAGCAATGGACTAGGGAGATAATCTCTGGAGAAGCATTCTGAATGGAAATCAGTGGGGGCAAGACTGCATTTCTTAAGGTCAGAGAAAAAGATGTTGCATTAATTGAGGCACAGGGTGATGAGAGTTTTAGTTGTGTGTAGGATAAAATGGTATTTTAAAGATTACACAGAAAAATAAGTTAGACTTAAACATAGCCTGAGTGTGAAGACTGAGAAAGGGCTCCATACCAAATATGACATCCAGATTTTGATCCTGAGTGACCAATAGAATAGTGGTTATCCAGCATGATTGAGAATGGAGGTAGGAAGACTGGTTCTGGGGGGAAAGATTAAGAGTTTTGCTTTAGCCTTGTTGAGCTTGAACTGATGGCTACACAACCATGGAGATGTCATGGAGAGAATCTCAGATTTTAATTTGGACAGAAGGAGACAACTCTGGATTAGAGAGGAAGTTCTGTGGATGATTCAGATAGAAATGGTAGTTTAATTTGTGGTTGTGGATGAGATTCCCTAGAAGTAAAGTGGAGAGAGAGAAGGAAAGGGGAAAAAGGGCATGGCCCTGTGGAATCACTACACAAATCTGGGGGATGTATGAGGATGCTCCTTCAAAGGACTCCGTGAGCAATTAACATTGTAGGGGAGGAACCAGGAGAAGATGATCATAGAAACCAAGGGAGGACAAGATTTCAAGAAGAGTGTGGTGAACTGTGTTGAAGGTAACTGACAGATCTGGGAGGAAGAGGACAGAGTACAGTACTTACTGGTTTTGAGATTATTTGACTAAGAAAAAGCTATTGGAGGCGTTAGTGAATGCAAGGAGTTGAAGCAGTTTGTCGGGGGCCTAGGAAGGAAGCAGAGGAAATTAACTCTAGACAGCAATGACAAGAAGTGTATTCAATTAATTGAGAGACCTAAGGGAAGGATAGTTAGAGAGATAAGTGGGGTCAAGTGTGTGTGTTTTTTAAGGCAGAAGAGATTAAAGCCATGCTTTTTTTGTGAGAGGAAAGAGCTAGATAAGAGTGAGAGGTTAAGGAAACGAGTAAAAGAGGAGCTGAGAGTCCAGGAAAGCTCTACTATCAATTTTACTGTTCAGGACTTAGTTAATGATACTGACCCATCTTTCCAAAACACCCTGATATACAGATGAAAGAACAAAGTGCTACTATCTGGATTGCTTCCTAAGGGTTGCTGAAAGACTTTTATAAAACTGGTTAAGAAAAACACAGGAAAAAACAGAAGGACTTTCTCTTTTGTCTCTCATCCCAGGCGGTATTCAGAATTTAGCCTAAACTAATGGTGGCAGTGCTGGTGTCATTTGATTTCCTTTCTCTCTGGCTCAGTCTATATAAGACATCTCCTTGTATTAGGATGCAGAAGGTCAGAGGAGACAGTAAGGGTGACAGCCATGATGATAAACTTTATTCCTTCCCTTTCTCTTGACTCAGTCAGCTAGCGTTTGCCTCAGTCACTGTTGCAGTAACTAGCTTTCTTGCTAAAATCTCTTTTTTTAACAACGCCAAAAGGGAGTGATGGCTAGAATAGCCCATCATGTCATTATTTTGTCTACCACACAAGCCCACTTTCTTACACATCACTTGGTTCACTGATTCCTAGTCCCACACTCTTTTTGTTTACTAGGCATGATCTTACCACAGCCTTTAAGTTACATCAATAACATTTTTTGTTTGGACTAATTCAGTCTTTCTGTCTTGCTGTTGCATCTTTTCTCAACAACATTTATTATAGGTTATTATGACATTTTATAATTTTTCCTTCTCTTCTCACAGATGTGCTCACAGCTAGGGTAAATTTGCAGCAATTATTACAACCTGTTGGACCATCTCATGCATTAGTATTCATAAAATAAAACTAATTCTCCCACAAGAGCAATTGACTAATTCCTGATAAAGAAATTAATTGATTTCTTTGCAGTCCAAAGTTGCAGTACATTTAATTTCCAGAGGAGCAGCCATTGCATCTGACAAAGTGGGTTGGAGCCCACAAAAGCTTATACCCGAAGAAATCTGTTAGTCTTTAAGGTGCCACAGGACTCTCATTGTATTAACAGTACATTTAATGTGGGTCACAGTTATAGGGAAGTATTCAGTTCTTCTGTTTAACAAGTAGTTTCATTTCTTGTCCAGATGTTTTATTATTGCCTCCAGAAAACAAAAAGAAACAGAAACTCTGAATTATATTGTATCTTTGGTTGTTCCAGTGTTTTTTCTTTACTATATTTTATCAAATTAGGGTTTAGGAAAGTAATAATTTTCCTAATGCTGTTCAGTATTGGCGTTTTTAGTTAAAACATGCATTTATTTTCTTGAAACAACAGAATACAATAATTTAGAGAAATTAAGCACATCATAGAAAAACTGGTATTTCATTTTCTTAAAGATGTAGTTTAAGACTATTTGGCTTGAAAACTAATTTTTGAGTGAGATTGTGTTGTCTATTATATTTCAATAATCCATGACCATACTTACCTGATTAGATTGATCCAGGCTTCCAGTTTGACTTTGCATTGTGAGTACAAGATGTTCTAGCAGTAGGAAATTTATGATTTTCAGAGTTCCTGTACATTCTAGGAGACAAGTTTAACCCACAATACACAAGGATGCTTATATGCTGAATGCTTAAAATAAACATGCACTTTTTCGTATTTATATTTATATTTATTATATTATATTTTACTATCTAATTTAAAAAATGGCATCACATAACTATCAATAAGACTTCTGCATATCACCTATAACTCTTTCTCTTGAAATTATTACATATACTTACTAGTTCTATTTCCCATTCATCAGTTTCCAAGTTATTGGCTATATCTTGTTTCGACATGAGGAGGATTGCTTCTGTGCTACAGAGGGGCATAGTGTAAAAGCTGAACAGTAGAGGGAGTCATGTTTTAATGAGAATTAAAGCTGCTGAAGTAGGTCACCACCAGCGTCTGGTTTTCGTGTACAGTTGATGTGTGTGCAGATGAAGGACTATGATGTGTAGGAGTGTGCTGTATGGATTTGTGTATGGGGGGGAGTTGGTTTGTAAGCGTTGGGGTTGTGCTGTATAAATGTGAGAGTGTTACGTGTGGGAGATTGTGTAGTGGTGGGGAGGTTGTGTATGGGGAATGTAGGCATGGGGACTGTGATAGGGAGATTTTGGTGTGGAGGTAGGGTGTGTGGTTTGTAGGTATGTATGAAGAGCTTGCAAGGCACACAAGGGGTCAATGTGTGGTGTGGAGTTTGTGTTGTTTGGGTGTGGGAGGTTGTATTTACAAGTGTGGTGGTTGGGTTGTGGTGTGCAGGTGTGTGCAGTGGGGGGGGTTATATACAAGACTGGTTGTGTTGTTTGAGTGGCAGTGTTGTGCAGATATGCAAAGTGGAGGGTTAACTAATATGCAGATTAGATAGTGCGAAAGCAGGACTGAATTGTGACTATGGATTTTTTTCACATTATAACAGGTAATTTGACTTCACCCTCCTTCTATGTGCTGTTTCCTAGAGTCTGAATCTTTACAAATGCTCTGATTTGCTGTTGCGGTATGACCTCATCCCATATCTTACACTCCCCTGCATTTATTTTCATCCCATTCTGTAAGTTCCCCCTCTTCAAAGCATCTGACAAAGTGGGAGTGTGTCCCACAAATCTCATGCGATAAATAAATCTGTTAATCTTTAAGTGCCACAGACTCCTTGCTTTTTTGAATATATACAGGTGTGGGTGTGTTGTTTGGGTGGGAGTGTGCAGGTATGTGAAGTGAGGG
>ML682025.1:23888704-23970616 GCA_007922195.1 Podocnemis expansa
TACAGGTGTGCTTGTGTTGTTTGGGTGGGGGTGTGCAGGTGTGTGAAATGGGGGTGGTATATACAAGCATGGGTGGGTTGTTTGGGAGGGGGTATGAAGTGTGGGTGTGTTGTTTGGCGGGAGGGTGCGGGTGTGTGAAGTGGGGGCTGTAGATACAGGTGTGATGGTTGTGTCGTGTGTGGCAGGGGACTGAGGTGTGGGGTTGTGCTGTGCGGCGTGTGTGTGGGGGTCACTCCGCCCGGCGCGAGGCCCGCGCACTCCCCGCTAGAGCCCGGCGCTGGTGGCTCCCCCTGGCGGCGGAGGCGTGTAACTGCAGCGCCCCCCCCCGCCCATTCGCTCGTGCTGGGGGGGGCGCTGCTGTGCGAAGCCACCTCCCCCAACGGCGGCCGCGCGGCGACCGTTAACGGCCGTTTTGGGCGGGAGAATTTTCCCCCCCGCTCGCGGGACAGGGCGCGTGCAGGCCGAGCGGGCGGGGCAGCTCGGTGGGCGATGTGAGCTGGGGGAGGGGAGGCTGGCGGGGTTTCCTGCCTAGGCCTGTGGGGGCAGGGGGGCGGCGCATGGCAGGCCCCGCGGGGGGTGGGTGGGAGTGTGAGGGGCACTAGGGTGGCTGCGCAGCAAACCCTCCAGGAGGTGGGGCCGCAGGGCTGAGGTGCTATAGCAGGGATGGCCAAATTTAGGGAACTTAAGAGCCACATAAGTTGATTTTTAAACCTTCAAGAGCCACACTGAGGCACATAGCCAAATACTTTTACCTCCTAAATTGACTTGCTGCTGTTCTTCTGCCAGCCACGCTTTTTCATTCAAGAGCCACACCTGTGCTATGGGGATTATTAGGATCTGGGTGGGCACTGGGTTTGCTGGAGGGGGCTAACCCCCCCAACAGATGGGGCTGGGGTGGGGCGAGCAGCTGGCACGCAGTTCACACCCGCTGCTGTCCCTAAGCGGCAGGTAGAGGGGTTAAAGGGGCTTGGAGTGGATAGTAACAGTCATTTGCACCATCCCAGTGCCTCTGGCCCAAGAGCTCACAGCACTTTGCTGGCCCCTGCTTCACAGCTTCCTGCTGGGTGAGGGCCAGTCCCCTTTGACAGAGCAGGAACGGCCGGATAAAACCCAGGAGTCCTCAGTGTCTCTTTCCCCCAGCTCCAGGGCTGGCCTAACAGTTTTTGGCACCCTAGGTGAACTATGACTTTGGCACCCATCATCCCATGTTATAAGAGATAACAGACTAATATGTTTTTTAAATAATAGAGAAAAAAATCCACTTCTGTTTAATTTGCTGACCCTTAAAGCCTGGCTCCCTAGGCAACCGCCTAGTTCACCTATATGGTTTGGCCAGCCTTGCCCAGCTCTAACCATTGGCCGTCACTCCCAGAGCCACGACTAGTACCCAGGAATCCCGGCTCTGGCTCTCACCGCAAGACCAAGCAACCCAGAAAGCTCTGCTTTGACTGCCGTCCAAAAGCAGGGGTCGGCAACCCATGGCACGCATGCCAAAAATGGCACGTGGGCTGAGCCTGAGTGGGACATGATGCCACTCAGGCTCTCCTGCTGGCCTGGCTCCCCCAGCACTGCTTGGCTTGAGGCCACAAGAGCCTCGTGCCGTGGTTCCCAGCCCCCACAGCCGTGCTTCACTGCGGGGGAGTGCGGCCAGTGGGGACAAAGAAGCTGTCGTGCATGGGGCTCCTGGCCCCACCCCTTGCTGAGCAGGTCTGCCAGAGAGGAGCAGGGCGGGTTGGCCCATCCAGAGCTGCCACTGCTGGTGGGAGCTGGCCCCAACCCCAGGAACCGGAGACAGTCCGCTGGCAGCTGCCAGAGCCAGCCCTGGTCCCGGCCCCGGCTGGAAACTGGAGAGCCGGCATGGGGGCTGGCAAAGGTTGCTGACCTCTGCTCTATGGTATTATCATATTCTGTTATGCTTTAAATAGTAGTGGCTTTTATTGATAATTACTGGTTCTGGTACACACAGCTCCATAGCCAGCATGGCGTCCCCCTCAGTCCTGTTCACAACGTCTGAGCTTGCATGTGGAATTTTCCCCATGCTATCAGAACTACTGTATGTTGACTGGCAAATGGTGGCAGATGATCTTTATGACTGTTTGTTTCTTCAGTTCTGACTTTACCTGGTTGTGCTCCTCTTGTCACCTTTTACTCAGGCTTTAGCTTCAGCTTTCATAAAATGAGAATCTATGGAGATGCTGAAAACTCATGCTATAATTATCTATTTTTTAGGTAAACCAGATAAAAATATGTACTCATGAAATGTGACATTACATTTTTTGTCAGGTAACAATGACAAGTAATTCATTAAAATCTGAGGAAAATAGAAGTAAACGTAGAAAGGAGATGGAGGTGAGTGATTTTCTGGGACTTTGGTGGGGGGAGTGAAATGGACAGGGAAACCTTTCTAGGCATGAGTGGAACTCCGTTAATGTGCCCTATAAGAGTGCCAAGGATATCTGTTCAAAAGGAACAAGGGTTCGGGCCACCATTTTGCTCCATGGAAGAAGAGTTGTATGGTTTTCCTGAAGGCATTAGGAGATCACAGAACAAAGGTTTTGCTTTTCAAGACAAAATGTGACTTGCATTGTAATATAGGTGCACCTCTCTGTAGGGCTTACTCTGACTGAAAGCAAAACTTCTCATAGGAGAGAAACAGGTTGTCTGTTGAACCAATCAAATTCTCAAGTCAGTACTGAAAACAGACTTTAATTTTATCCATTCTCATAAATCAGCTTGGTTTTTTTGGGAGGAGGGGAGAATTTGAAATTTCATTGTTATCTCTTATTCTGACTGGAATAACAGTGCCAAGAATCTAAGCAGTCTTGGACGTGGCAAACTTTATTATCTTTCTGAGGTCTGATGATGCTAATTTTTTTAAACTACCCAGGTACTTAGGGAAAACAGGACCAGTCTGTACTGTTAGGTCCATTTTGTGTTCTTTCATTTCATTGTGCAGTGTAACAGCACAGTTTTTGCAGCACAGTTATGTGCCATATCCTGAGCCTGTCCAACACGGTTTGCATTCTGGGAAAATCTGGGCAACCTTCCCATATTGCCTCATCTGTTGGTGCTAAAAGCAGAAGATTGTTGCTGTTTTCCATATTGTACAGTGCACTTTAGAGTTTCCTTTGGCAAGTTATTGGGGAGGTAAAACTGACTAGCTGTTTATGAGGTTTTGTCTACACAGCAGAACCATATAACAACCTAATGATTGAATTATCTGTTCACATTCAGGATGGAGACACAGTACACTCACATGGTTAAGAATGCAAGCTGTATGTGGAGTCAACAGTACTATAATCTTAATTTAAAATAAAATCCATAGTTTATGCAAAGCCAAATGTTTTTTAAAAAACGAATCCCTTTTAAAAATTGAATTTCTAAGAACCTGTACTAGCATGCAATTTTTTCCCCATGTGTTCTGTTACTAGAATGATGCTTCAGAAAGCCCTCAGTTGTCCTCTCTTGAAAGACCAGACTTGGCTCTTTTTGAAAGCTCACAGTCACTTTACAATCCTGAAGCACTGGAAAAAGTTTTAAATGGTGATGTATTAAAAATACTCAGATTACTTAGACATATAACAATTGTCAAGGACCTCTCAGTTCAAGCCTTTGAATAAAATCAATTTTTATATCAACAGATATGAACAAGGAAATTAATAGCCTGTTGTCAAAATATGCCCACATTTTAAGGCAAGCCAGCTTCAAACTTTTTATACAATTTTTATATACTTAAAATAACCTGGGATGTTTCTTAGAAAGTTTTTAGTTTAGTTAATTTCCAACCTTGAGATGTGGATAGGTTGCAGTGTGTTTTGATGGGCTAATTCTTTCAGCTCCATGAGGTGTAATTCTCCCCTTGATGCAAGCTCATAGTTCTAAGTAGTGTCAGATTGTTGCCAGATTGATCACAAAACTTTCTTTTTAATCTCAGAATAAAATAGAAAGTCCACCTTTTTGCCCTAGCCTTCCTACATCGTGGCACTGCAAAACCAACATACACTTAGTTCTTTTTATTGAAAAAAGTAAACCAAAAAACCTGCCTCTTAGCATCAAGGAAAGGAAGACAGAAATATTTTTAGTATTTTTTAAAAAACTGATAGCCAGCACTACCATACTACACTGATAAGTGTTAATATGAGTACTCAGAGGATTAATATAGAAGGGTGTGGTGGTGTGGAGCACATGCAAAATCAAAAAACTGCAGAGGAGAAAGATCAGTCATAGATCCTGCAACAAGAAATTACTCAGTGAAACTGAAGAGCGAATTTAGTCATAGATTCCACTGATTTATAAACAAGAGGTTTAGCAAAACATTGAAGCAATTCCAAAAATGAGTAGTAGTTGAGAAAGTTAATATTTTTAAGTAATTTATTTTAATTTTTCTTTTTAATTAAGTGAGAGAGCAACAAAGGATGCTTCTTATGTACAGGAGATAGATGGAATCTTGAAAGAAGCAAGGATTCTAGAAAATCACTTGAAGCAGAAAAGAGAGAGTCTGAGACACAGGTTCACAATAATTGCAAATGCTCTGCAAAGCTAAAATGGATTTTGTTTGACAAGTAACAATGTAGAACACAGATTGTTGGTCATATATGGTATTGTGTACTAGAACATACACTGTAATGAAAGATCCAGGGTTTCATATGTATATTAAGCTTTCTGTTAAGCATCTTTAACAGTTTGGACAGTTTTTACACTTTTGGAAGTAGCATATGTTACTGAAATATAACAAAAATAAAACTGAAACTAACAGACAGTTATTGGTACAGTGGAAATTAGTGACACAAGGTGCTGATCTTCATGATGAAGCCATGCCTTTAAGGGGCTTTTAAAAATCAATTCATGAGTTTGTCATTTTTGCTGACCCCATAGCTTACATTGAACCCTGGGTTCCTTTCCTTGAGTTGAAGGGTTGGGGAAAAACAATATAAAGAGAACTTTGAGGTGCTATGGTTCACAGGGTCTGGGGCTTTCACAGAAGGACAGACACAAGGAGGATTTTGATACTAAAACTTAGGATTTTATCAAAGATTTTCATCACTAAACTTTTCCCCCAGAATTTGTGTGGCATCTCTGAACAAACTTGGCTAATAGTCTTTACATTGTTTTCCCACTCACTTATTTTCTGTTATTGTTTGTTTCTGTACAGCTGATTTGATTCTACAAACAGTTCTTAATAGAATAAGCATTTGTTTTTGTCTCAGAATATAAACAGAGAATGGAAGAAAACTTGGGAATGGGGGAGCTGTCAAAGATCTTGTTCTGCAAAAGGTCCCAATAGCTTTTGGGAAGATGGATTTGAAAATATTATTTAGCTCTTCTGTTGATTTTAAATGACTCATATGGTAACTTCAACAATAGTTTGGGTAACATTGCCAAATTCCCATGCAATATGTTGATATTTAATCTCATACTATATCAGTATTGTGTAGCATATATGCAGTTTACTTAATACTTAATTAGTATTTGAACAGTTTTTCTGCACTGTCAGTTGACTGATGTCAGGTGATGACTCATAAAACGTACAAAGCATTTTTGTGCAGTTTGCCAGACCATTAATAAGTCCTGTAGGATGGTGCCTGAATATATTTGAAAATCTGACCTCTAGTTCACATCTTACTTTACATTCATTTTATAGGAATATTATCTTAGCCTAACAATTTCATCTATTTTCTTTTTAAGTAAATGATTATACTGGTGTTAAGGGGTACTGTGAGGGGTTAATGCGGGAGAGGTATATATAAGACAACTAGAGCTTCTCTAGACTGTCGTCATGGTGGCTGCAGTCATAATCTTCATCAACTTAAAAATTTACAGATGGGCCTTACTGTTAAGATGTTAATATTTAATATGCATTTCTATGGATTGTATGTTCATCTTGCCATACTCTTCACCTTAACTTGGACAAAATCAAAATATGAAGATACTGGAAGACATTCTCTACCTAAATTTAGAAGTAATACTAACTAATATAATATTTTTGTTTACTACTCTAAAATAAACTTAAACTAAGTATTTGACTTTCTCTCTTTTTAAAAAAGGAAGCTTGCAAAATGTGTGAGTATTCATGGTTTTTACAAAATTCCATCAAAAATGCTTGCTTTGTAAAGATGATAAAAACATGGACTGTCACTCCTGTGTCTGAATTTAGATATTTAAATAATTATTTAGGCACCAAATCTGACTTTCATTGGTGCCAAAACATCCACAATTTCCCATAAAGTCTAAGGGAGTTGGTGCAGATACGTACATCTGTGGCAGCCAGGCAACTTATTTGGGTGCCTAACTTTAGCTCTCTGACTTCAGGTATGCACGTTTGAAAATTTTTTGGTCATAATATTTATAGTATTAATGAAAATTAGAGCTCACAAAAGTCCTTTTGGATCACCTAGTTTAATTCTTTGCCCGTAGCTTTATTTTTTACAGAGCATTTGTCAAATACTATTACTTCCACAGTGCTTTGCAAAATTTAATGATGTTGTAAAATCTATTTGATAGGAATGTAATGTAGAAATGTAAGTGCATGTCTTTTAAGTATGATCACTCATTCAGGTATTAAGGTGCAATTAAATACCAGGTGTGCATCTCTGAAGACTCATCCTTGTTTATGTGTAGTCCTTTCTCACGTAACTTGTTTTTTTTTTTTTTTTGCATCTGAGCTGCTTCATATAAAATAGCAGTCATTAACTTTGTCATCAAAGGCATGAGCAGCTACAGAAGACATTATATACATTGGGTCTCTGTTCTAGTGAGTGTGCTTTATAGTCCAAAGACACATTGAAAATAAAGTCCTTTGTCATGTCCACAGTATGTGGGCTCTCTCAGTAAACGATATGCTGCATAGTTAAGTGGATTGCCAAAAATTTAAAAAAAAAATTCTTGTAAGTTTGCCTGACTTTGAAATAGTCACTTATGTGCATTTCTAAAGTGCTTGTTATCACCATGTTATCTGGGTAGCAAATACACGGAATTAAAGATGGATTAAATTTATTCCTCCAAAGAAGAACAAAATCTCCATCTCTTTCTTATGTACATTTTGGAAACTAACTAAAGGAACATTATCAACTTGATTTTTTTTAAGTAAACTAATTTTATAAAGCTTCAGTTTCTGATAGTGCATCCTTTAAAATAGTATGTCTAGAATCTTTAGAACATTTCCTTAAAGAAAATGGTTTCTCCTTCCCTGACATTCTATAAAAGTCTTTTCATCAGTGTACAAACTGACTAACTGGCTAACTTCTTGTTTTAGTTTCTCCCAGTTAAAAAAGAATCTTCAGTAACTATCTTGCTGGCTAAAATTGTGTGTGCTGCTTCTGTGTACCAGTTAGCTGTCTTTTAGTGTACTGTACAGCTTCTATTTAGATAGTAGTGTTCATAGCATAGTAGTTTTCTTGCTGGTTATTTTACTTCCCTTCTCAAATATACGCAAATACCATTTTGCTGTTTTTATTATCTTATCCACACTAGCAGTGATATTTCTTTACTAATCGTCTCTCTCTAATATCTCAAGATTTACTGGGGGAAGAAACAAACCTGTTCTTATCACATACAGTGAATCAAAAAGCTGTTCCACATTGCCACTGACGAATGAACTACCTATGGACTCCAACTGGCATCTTTCCCACCACAATCCGCTTTCCAGTTTTACTGAGGGAGGTTTGAACTGAAAATTAATTGGCTTTAAAGCAGCCAGATCTGATCAGCAAAGCTCAACTGGCAATTACTTTTCCTTTAAGCTTCTTCTTTATTGTTTAAGCTGCACTGCCTTAGTAAGTTTTTAAAAAGGGGGGAAAAGTATAAAATCCCAGAGCAGTAGTGGAATATAAATACAATTTTAAAATAGCAAATACATCTCATATAAAATATTAGCCCTACTGAAGCAAATGAAAGTTTTACAGTTGAATTCAATAGAGGCCTAGATTTCATCCCTGCACTTTAAAGCTTTCTTTTTGGCAGTGAGCGTGGAGAGGCAGAAGAGAAGGTCACATCCTTTCTTCTTCTTTGTGGTATTTCGGATTACCTAGGGTCAGTGGGATTGCCATAGTGTGGCGCTATGTGCCCTAGTATGGATTGAGTCAGTGATGAAGTGACCACAACTGGCAGATAGAATAAAAGTTGATTTATTATAGGGGTGCAGCACTTACATCCCTTCAGCAGCTGGGGACCCCACTACACCAGCGGAAGGGCTCCTGGGCATTATTTCCAAGGAACCAGCTGCAGCTTCCAGGGTCCGCTGGAGAAGTCCACTATGCATTAGACATTCCCCTGCATTTATGCTGGTTGAATGGGGTGGGGCAGGGAAGAGGAGGCTCACAGAGTAACTAGGGATACATACACACATATACACATAGCCTAGGTTGTTACAACATATCAACATAACGATCACAAAATGAGCATCCATCGTAATAAGTAAATGCACATACCATCAGTATTCAGTGTTTGGACAAGGCGCATAAATAAGTAACTGCGTGTCTGTAGGCCAGTGTTTCCCAGCCAGTACGCCATGACTCACAGGTGTGCCCTCAGGCCTGAGCAAGTGTGCCACGGAATTTTTTGGAAAACCACTCAAAAGAGTTCTGGATTGGCTCATGAATATTTGTGAGTTCCTTTAGAGACTATATGGTGGTGTGCCTCAAAATAATTAAAGGTATCAAAGTGTGCTAGAGCAGAGAAGAGGTTGAGAACCACGGCTCTAGACACTTTGTTCATGGCCAGGACACACAGCGATCAGAGTGCAGATGTCACTCATCTATCGCTAAAAATGTCTTCGGTGATTCCTTTACACTGTACCCCTTGGCATCACCAATTGCCTGATGTGGGCACATATGTACTAGTAAATGGCATGGATACACTTAGCTAGGTGCCAGACATAACAGACAAGTAAAAATCATCGACAGTAAAATGATTAGGAATCCAATAAGTAAAATCATGATTGGATGGAGGAGAAAATTAAAGATACTGGTCCAGCTAGGACTATATCCCAAAAACCTATTATACCAGAGGTGTACAGACGTGGACTCCTGCTCTGCTGTTAATTTCAATAACTGCCCTTTCTGGTGCATGGTGTGTAAGCTAGAAGCCTTTTCCCTGTTTAGGGCCACTTGATACTCTCTAAGCATAGCTTCCAGGTCACTGATTTGATTGTATGCTGAATACCATTTAGGTCCCAGGGAAAGGGTCCAGTTAGAGGAATATAGACGGGGGGCTAGGCTCTCTTCCTGTCAGTACATTTGCGTAGCATAAATCTTTCTCCTTACTTCTAGTGCAGAGGCATTGCACTGACACTCTCTCACTGGGGCTCTGCTTGAGCTATTGTCACTCCAGCAAACTCCCAGGACAGCTGCCATGCAGAGCCACCCTACATGGTTGGTTAAGACAACTGCTGTTTAATTAAAAACCCCATCTAACATACATTTTCCCACACTCTTCTTGGACAGCTGACGGGTCTGTCAATAGGTTAAGGAAGGGACATGCCATTCATTCCTCTTCCATTGCTTATAGCCCTGATGATCTAGCAACTGTCTTTCCTGTGTAATCCATCGTGCAGGACTATGAGGGAGCCAGACTTGCCCCCCCCCCCCCCAGTAGCATATGAGTAAACTGGAGTGACTGGGAGATCAATCGGGACCTTTCTTATGTGGCGATAATCCCATTAGGGATGCTGTCATGCCGAATGACACAACCTTAGTAAACAATGGCCTGCATTCTGGGCACCATTCCTTGTAGGCGGTAGAAATTACCTTTGGGTTAGTGGATTGTACCCAGCGGGATTGCCTTTCATACTGATTAATAGGAAATGTTTTCATACTGCCACAAGCTATGGCTGAAGCAGTTTCATTGGTTGAGTTATGCATACTGCCAGTTACTGCCTTTGCAACATGCTTGAGCTTCACTAAAGGGCAGCTAGCAGGAGTGTTGCTGGCTAAGCCCAAGCCCTGGGCCTGCAGCCCCGATCCTGCTCCAGGGCCTGATCTGGCCCCAGTTGCTGCCACTTGCCAGCAGTGGCAGGGGCCAGATCCAGCTCCATGCTGCTTGCCAGCAACCTGCAGGAGGCTTGAGGCTGGAGCTGGCTCCTGCCACTGCCTGCAAGCAGCAGGAGTTCTCAGAGCTGGCTCCTGCCGCTTGTGGGCAGCTGTAGGAGCCAGCTCTGGCTTCGAGCCTTCTGCCGCTTGCTAGAAAGCTGCCTAGAGCTGGAGCCAGAGTCAGCCCCTTCCAATGTGCTGCTAGCCAGGTGCGGCAGGTGCTATCCGGATGATGTCCTGGTCACTGGCAAAAATGAGGAGGAACCTCTTACGAATTTGAAAGCTACTCTTCAAAGACTGGAAGAGTACAGTCCGTGCATTCACTGAGACAAATGTAAATTCTTCCAGCCCTCAGATGAATATTTAGGACATGTAATTGATGCTGATGGCCTCCATAAATTTCCAGCCAAGATTAAGGCTATTGTGGATGCTCCGCTCCCTCAGAATGTAAACCAACTTCACTCTTTTTTAGGGCTATTGAACTATTATGGCAAGTTTATTCCACAGTTAGTGACACTCTAAAACCCTTAGATGAGCTCCCTGTGCCAAACAAGGGCTGGAACTGGACTGAAGCCTATGATGTTGCATTTAATAAAGATGAACTCACACTGGTAAACTCAAGGGTTCTGACACATTTTGATCCATCCTTACCCCTACCGTTGGCCTGCGATACCTTCCCTTATGCAACTGGGGCTGTGTTGTCACACATTATACCTTTAGGTGAAGAGAGGCCTATTGCTTTTGCTTTGTGCACCCTGACCAAGGCAGAAACTAACTATGTCCAAATGGAATGTGAAGCACTGGGCATTGTTTTTGGCATTTGTAAATTTCACCAGTATCTGTTGGGGAAAAAGTTCATACTTCTCACTGACCATCGACCCCTGACATTGATTTTAGGGTCAAACAGACATTCCACCTTTGGCTGCTAGTTGTGTGCCACAATGGGCGCTGATACTTTCTAGATACACATGTGAGATCAAGTATAGGCAATCCTCTTTGCACTGTAACACTGATAGTCTTTCAAGGCTACCCTTACCAGTATATCTTTAAGATCTAGGTCAGAAAGGAATATTTTATGTTGTACAGGTGGAAACCACATCTGTCATGGCTGCTCAAGTGAAGAGAAACTCATTGACCCAGTACTGTCTCAAGTTATAGATCTTGTGATGCATGGAACAGTCTTATCTGACTCCGAGGTGTCACCTGACCCCTGCCCCACATGTCTAGGAGGATGGAGTTATCAACCCAGTCCGGGTGTTTGTTGTGGGGTATGTGTGTCATTATCCTGCCTTTGTTAAGACCATATTTGTTGGAACAGCTCCATTCAAGTCACTGTGGCATAGTGCACTTGAAAGAAATCACATGGAGCTATTTCTGGTGCCCGGGCTTAGACAGGGCTATCAAAGAGATGGTTAGAGCTTGTACCTCATGCCAAAGCATCTGGAACACACCTCAGTTGGTGCCCCTTCACCCATGGGATTGGCCTGAAAGGCCATGGCAACATATTCGTGTTGATTTTGCTGGCCTATTTGAAGGATGTGTTTTTAATTGTTGTTGATGCCCATTCTAAATGGCTGAAAGTCTGTGTAATACAGTCCACTACTATGGAAACTCTATCCGGACCCTACATGGCTTATTTAGTCTTTATGGTCTTCCAGAACAGCTAGTGAGTGACAATGGACCGCAGTTCATTTCTCAGGATTTTGAAAGTTGTATGAAGGCCAATGGAATATATCACATCAGCTCACCATCATATCATCCTTCTGCCAATGGACTCACTGAAAGGTTTGTACAGCCTATGAAGCAAGCTCTAAATTCGGTGAGGGGATGTTCACCTCTTCAGAAGCATCTGGACAACTTCTTGTTATCCTACAGAAACACTTCACAGGCTACAATTACAGCATCTCTAGCTTTCCTTATGATGGGACGGCAGTTGTGTTCTTGCTTTGATTTGTTGAAACCATGACAAACACGAGTGATTCAATGCCAACAGTGTGACCAGGACATCAGACATGCACCAAGGACGAAGGACCACACCTTCAGTATTGGACAGCCTGTCCTTGCTCAAAACTATGTTTTGGAAGCTAAATGAGTTCCAGCAACAGTCATTGCCCAGATGGGACCTGTTTCCTAATCCGTCCAGATGGTGGATGGCCTGGTTTGGTAACGGCATATGGATCAATTGCTACTTGGTGATACCTGTCCTGAGGATGCATGTCAAACTGATATAACTGACTTTACCTTTACAGATGATATACCATTGGGGCATGAATCAGCTGTTATGTCTCTCCTGCTCCAGCTGCCTCTTTAACACCTTCAGCCTCCTCCCTGGATCAACTTGACACAACATCCTCTCCAGTTCCTGCTATTTCCCCGGTAACTGTGGTCACACCGCAACCACTACCACTTGCCAGTGTGGGCACAGCAGAAGTTCACTGTAAACCACTTAGAGAGAGAAGGCCTCCTACTTGGCTGGATCTTCAGCTAGTGGCGACCCCCTCATGGGACAGAATGATTCTGTGGGGGATCTACCCTCATCTCCTAGTTTAGTGTTTATTCTTTATGGTAGGGGGACCTTTTCATTAGAGGGGGAGGAATATGTGGTGTTTTGGATTACCTGGGGTCATTGGGTTTGCCATAATGATAGGTGGGGGGTTGTTTTAGTGCTAGGGAAACCTGTATTTCTGGTTCCCTCTGCTCTCAGTTCTCTTTCAATTAAGATTTCATATGGAGCTCTGAGTATGTTGCCTCTCATTATTGGATTTTAATTAACCAAGATATCTTCTTCTTCATTGTCTTCTTCAGTATCTCTCTTAGTGGAGATTTGAAACCATGGTAGCCATTTTGTGTACAGTCCTCTGCTAATCTCTTTGTGGATGAAGAGTCCTTCTGTTCCACCCAGGATACCACATCCCAAGATCTTTTCTTCTTTGAGCGCTGCTCGGATGCATTCAGTAATAGGTGTCTCCGTGGCGGAGCGCTGAATTGGTCAGAAAAAACTTGTCCTAGCCTGTCAGGAGAGGGAAGGCGGCCTCCGCCCCTTGCGCCGCCCTGTGGCTATATATACAGCCACCTCCCGACCCCTCCTCAGTTTCATTTCTTCCTCCTTGTGCATTGGAATTGGAATGTCCGCTCCTTACGAACCGCAAGCAGCCTGTCCCTTTCTTCAGCTTGCTGTCTGGCTGGGAGCACCTCCTTGTGGATTTAATTCCACTACAAGAGTTCCCACTACCAGACCGGAACATCGCGTTGACGATGCCAGGGTTCAAACCCTGTGCCAAGTGCGGCAAGGCCTTCCTCCGGGACGACCCCCACAGGAAGTGCCTTAGGTGCCTGGGCAGAGACAACATGGTCTCGGCTTGTTCCATCTGTCTCTCCTTCAAACCCAGAACAATCAAGGAGAGGGAACAGTGACGCTGCACCCTAGCCTCGAAGGAGGCCCGGCACCCTTCACCCAAGGCTTCGGGTTCACGCCTAGCATCGAAACCCAGCTTGGCACTGGAGCCTACGCAGCACAGCACTGTGGCACCCCAGCGCCTACCTGGCGCCCCGGCACCTCGGTGCCGCTTGAGGTCGCCCTCAGTTAGCCTGGCACCGATGGTACCGGGATTGCCTCAGTGCCGCTCCACATCATCTCCGCCTAGTCAGAGCTCACCCTGGCACTGGCCAATTTCACCCTCGGCACCGCAGGCCCGCCATAGCCTGGTGCCACAGGAGCGGGAGTCCTCCCGCCCAGGCAGTCCTCCCTCCCTGGGCAAGGACTTGCCTCTGGCTCAAATGGAGTCTCTCTTCGTCCCATCCACCCTGGAAGCAGTGGAAGCAGCACGAGCTGTCCTGCTATTCCCGACACCCTCTGCCCCACTCTCAACCAGAAGGGGCAAACTGGCCTTCATATCGAAGGCCTGAGTCCACCTGGGGGTGTTCGCCCTCACCACACAGCCCCCCCATCTTCCACACCAGTGGGGGCTGGCACCACCCTGCTGTCGCCGGTATGGCCTGAGAATCTCGGTCCCCCTCCCCTGCTTCCAGCCCGGAGGAAGGACCTTCCAGGGGTTCCAAATGGCCTCAGCGCCGCATATCGGCCCCATCACCTTTTCATTTTAGGCTGCAGGAATGGTCCCCACAAGGATCTCCCTCTCCATCAGGGCCAGCTCCCGGTACCGCTCTCTCTCCGGCACCAGGGTCTTACATGGGAAACCTGTCGGCGCATTTTGATTTGTTGCGCTGGGCTACGGCCTATTTAGGCATGGAGGTGAAGCCTTGAGTCTCCCCCCGATACCCCCTTCGGGCCAGCCTTCGCCTCAATGGCACCCTGAGCAGTCCCACTCCACCTGAGCGTATGGGACCTCGCATGCTCCCGGTGGCAGAGCCCAAGTTCCATTCCCCTAGTTTCGGATATAGCGAGTGTAAAGTATCGGGTGTCTGAGTCGGACTACCCCTCCCTTGTTGGTCAACCAGTCCCCCCAAGGGACGTAGTCCAGATGGCAGTGGGCCCAGGGGAGCCCCCCAGTGACCCTCTTCCATCCTCCAGGGAAACCAGGAAACTGGATCTGCTAGGCCGTAAGGTTTACTCCTCATCGGCCTTTCAACTACGAGTGGCAAACAGCCAGGCTATAACCAGCAGGTACTTGCTGGATGTCTGTGTGGTGTTTTGGACTATCTAGGATCATTGGGGTTGTCATAGTGATAAATGGGAGAGTCGTTTAGGTGCTAGGAAAACCTGTCTGTCTTCTCCTTCTCTCTCAGTTCTCTTCTATAAAGACTTCTGATACAGCTGTGAATATGTTGTCCTCCTTATTGGATTATAATTCCCCTTAAAACTCTACATCTGGCGACAGAGGATGGGATATGTGATGGAGTAGCTATCCTTAACAATCCTGGCAACTTTGGAAAACCAGAATACAATGTAAGAAGCAAAACTTTATTTTACTGCTTGCATGGGGGTTGGGTGGTAGCTGTGAAAGCTGATTTGTTTGCCTAAGGGCTAGCTGGCTATTCTGAAAGCTGATCTGCCTGTTGTTAAGTACAAGGAAGAGATAAGGCTGGCTGGCTATTCTGAAAGCTGATCTGCCTGCTGTTAAGGGAAGAGACAAACAATAACCACAAGAGGGCATCATGGCTTTACTTACTACCCCCTTTGAAGCATATGATTGTTCGGCAGATTCGTGGCAGACATATACAGCCCGATTTCAAAATTTCGTAATAGCAAACGACATAACTGATGAGAAGAAGGTACCAGTTTTTCTAACAGTCATTGGAGTTAAGACTTATAATTTGCTATGTGATTTGCTTTATCCGGAGAAGCCAGAGCAGAAACCTTACGGGGACCTAGTGGAAGTTCTGGGAGCACATTTTTCCCCAAAGCCACTAGTAATCGCAGAGAGGTATCGGTTCTACCAAAGGAACCAAGAGGAAGGTGAATCAGTTGTACAATTTGTAGCAGCTCTGCGGAAGCTGGCAGCACACTGTGACTTCAAGAACATGTTAGAGGAAATGCTGCGTGACAGGCTGGTGTGTGGCCTGCACAGTGAACCAACACGAAAACGCCTATTGACTGAAGGTCAACTCACCTTGCAGAAGGCTGTGGAAATTGCAGTCTCCATGTAACGCGTCACCCAAGACATGCAACAGATCGGGGTCAGTGTCCATAAAGTATCCCTACAATCTGCTCCCAGGGCACGGGGGAGACAAGAATGTTACCGGTGTGGGAAGCAGGACCACCTCGCATCAGAGTGCCGGTTTAAAGAACTACGGTGTCGACAATGTGGTAAGAGAGGGCACGTTGAACGTGCCTGCAAACAAAGGAAGGGTGAGCCGAACAGAAGTGGCAGACCTGACAAAAATGGGCCGTTGTGTTGGCGGACTAAGAGGGAAATTCTGCATGCAGTAGAGCAGAATACTGGTGATCATAGTGATACCCAATTGGAAGATGAAGATTCCATCCATGTTTTGTCTATAACAGCTGGCCCACGTAAATTCTGGGTAACACCTGTGTTAGAAGGCAAACCTACACGCATGGAACTGGACACTGGCGCAGCAGTTTCATTAGTTTCTAATCTTGTGTATGAGAAGGACTTTAGACATCTGCCACTTAAGCCGACAGTAGTCGTTTTGAACACATATACTGGAGAGACTGTTCCCCTGTTGGGTACTATTGATGTGAAAGTAGAACTCAATGGACAGACCACAAAGCTACCACTGTTTGTGGTAAAGGGGAATTACCCAGCCCTAATGGGAAGATCTTGGATCAGGAAAATCCAACTCGATTGGTCACAAGTGCATCAATTGACTAAAGAAGAAATGAATCTAGCAGCAATACTAACGAAACATGCTGCTGTTTTTGGTGAAGACTTAGGCAGTATGAAGGGAATCACTGTGAACTTAAATCTAAAGCCTGATTGCCGACCAAAATGTTTGAAGGCCAGGATGGTGCCATTTGCCATCAGACCCAAGGTGGAAGAAAACTTGGAGCGGTTAGTCAAAGAGGGAGTCTTGGTGCCAGTTACTCACAGTCAGTGGGCGACACCCATTGTCCCAATAGTGAAGAAGGATGGCTCCATTCGGATTTGTGGAGATTTCAAGGTCACTGTCAACCCAGTGTTACGTGCAGAACAATATCCTCTTCCCCGCATTGAGGACATCTTTGCAGGTCTGGCTGGAGGACAAAAATTTAGCAAGATTGATTTGAGTCAAGCGTACTTACAGATGCATGTTGAAGAAGAATCTCAAGAATTGTTGACAATTGTAACACATAAGGGGTTGTACAGATACTGTCGTTTACCTTTCGGCATTACTTCAGCCCCAGCTTTGTTCCAAAGGGCAATGGACCAGATTTTGAGTGGTTTATCCGGAGTACAGTGCTATCTGGATGACATCCTGGTCACGGGCAAAAATGAGGAGGAACACCTCACGAACTTGGAAGCTACTCTGCAAAGACTGGAAGAGTATGGTCTGCGTGTTCACCGAGACAAATGTAAGTTTTTCCAGCCCTCAGTTGAATATTTAGGACATATAATTGATGCTGATGGTCTCCATAAGTCTCCAGCCAAGGTTAAGGCTATTGTGGATGCTCCGCTACCTCAGAACGTAAGCCAACTTCGCTCTTTTTTAGGCTTATTAAACTATTATGGCAAGTTTATTCCACAATTAGCGACACTCCTGAAACCCCTACATGAGCTTCTGGGGCCGAAAAAGGCCTGGAACTGGACCAAAGCCTGTGATATTGCGTTTAATGAAGCTAAATGCTCACTGGTAAACTCTAAGGTTCTGACACATTTTGACCCATCCTTGCCCCTTCAGTTGGCTTGTGATGCCTCCCCTTATGGAGTTGGAGCTGTATTGTCACATATTATGCCTTCTGGTGAAGAGAGGCCTATTGCTTTTGCTTCACGCTCCTTGACCAAGGCCGAAACTAACTATGCCCAAATCGAACGCGAAGCACTGGGCATTGTTTTTCGCCGTAATCCACCTCGTGACAGAAGGCCTCCTAATCGGCTGGATCTTTAGCTAGTGGTGACCCCCTCATCACGGGGCAGAATAATTCCCCGGGGGTTCGCCGGAGGTGGGGCAGTCTACCCTCATCTCCTAGTTTAGTTCTTATTCTTTCTGGGGGGGGAGGGTTTTATTCAGTGGGGGGGGTGTTCATTAGAGGGGGAGGAATATGTGGTGTTTTGGACTATCTAGGATCATTGGGGTTGTCATAGTGATAAATGGGAGAGTCGTTTAGGTGCTAGGAAAACCTGTCTGTCTTCTCCTTCTCTCTCAGTTCTCTTCTATAAAGACTTCTGATACAGCTGTGAATATGTTGTCCTCCTTATTGGATTATAATTCCCCTTAAAACTCTACAGTCTGAGAGTCACTCGAGAAATTTACAAGCCTGCTCCCACCTGAGGCTAGAGAAGAGCATGATGCCTTCTGAAAGAAGGCAACCTACTTTTGTAGGACCTCCTCCTTTCAGCACATGATGCGGTGGACACAGCCGCTTGCACCGTGGCCTCAGCAGTTACCATCTGCAGGGTGGCATGGCTCAGGGAGGCTAGAGTGCTCCCTAATGCACAGCAGGCAGTCCTCGACCTGTTCTTCGAGGGGGATGTCTTGTTTCCCCCTGAAATCCTCTCGGTGGTGGGCACCGCCCGAGATCCTCGGGGAGGGGCCAAGTACTTTGGCTTGCTCCCTCATGGACCCACCCCCCCCGACTTAGTTTCCCTCCTCCCCCCCCAAATTCCCCATCTTCTCCCAGAAGGGGACCACAGGGGAGCTTTTTCCTCCACTGCTTTATCTGCTGTGAAGGCTGGGTCCTAGTGGCCCACTACTTGCTGCTACCCCACTTCAATCCTCGGGCATAGAGTAGTTAGGGCGTCAGCGCCACAGACAGCCACCACACCTCCTCTCCCCTCGAAAGGGAGCGGGATTTGGTGGGAACCATTCCCCCACCCTTTTCGTTTTTTCCCATTTGCTACTGCACTAGCAGACCTTGGATCGGGGGTGACATGGCCCCAACAATATAATAACGCCCCTGCCTGCACCGACAGTACCTGAGTACCGTGGTCTACTCCCCACATCCCTTAAGCAGCGACTCCTCCAAAGATGCATGGAAAACTACCCCCTTTTTTCCCCTCCTCACATCCCCCCTTCCCAGATGTTCCCCTACTGCGTGTCCCCCACGCCAACACCTCGCTGGGAACAAGAGGCACATCTCGTTGTAGCCCCAGCCCTGCTGCAGAGGCTCTGAGACATGCATATTTGAAGCTTACCCACAAATAGAACTGTGCCTGTGATTGTGATGCCTCCCTCAGGTAGGCATCCTCGACTCCAGGTCAGGGGAAGGGGGGGGATACCTCTGGTCACATACTGTCGGCTCAATGTGCACCAGCCTTTGCGACCCTGGCCCCACTTCGACAGGAATATCTCCTGCTCACTGAAGGGGACTCATCCGCCTAGTCAGAGCAGACCTTTACCACTGAAGGGGGCCAAGGTGAACGGCCCAGACCTACCATTCCCCTTCCTTATGGGGACTACAATTCCACTCCCTCACCTTGTGGTGATCTAAGTGACGACCAGGGCTCCCACCCTAGGAACTCTCGTCCTTAGTCCGTCTCCCAGTCGCGGTGGCCAATTCCCCTTACGCCCTCACCTGTAAACATGGGCTGGGTATACCTTCTTCGAACTCCCAGACAGGGAACCTAGGAGAGGGCACTTAGTCGCATCTCCACGTAGGGGAACAGTGAGGGGTTCACCCTTTCGGGCCTTCTCCCATCAACACCCTCCCCCACGTCACCAGCCACCTTACTGGGCAGGAGACCATGTGTAGGCAGAGGGGATCCTTCTCAAGGAACTTGTAACTACCCCTTTTTCTGCCTCTCAGTCTTGTACCCTGGCAGGGCATGCCCCCCCCCTTCCGCCCTTTGTTTCCTGGGGCCCTCCCACTACGTCTGATTGTAGACCTATAACTCTACCACAGGGTTACCCCCACGTGCGTTGGTGGCCCCCAATAGTACTGCTGTTCCTCCTCAACTCTTGAGGATCTGTTTAAACACACTGCTCATCCACTGGTGTGATAGACAGAGGGAATCAAGCTAGAGCTTATTTCCTACAATATCCAAGAATTTGGGGATTGTACTCCCTCAAATCGCCTTCTGGCTTCCCGCCTGGGGAAATACTTCGTTCGGTTCTCTAACCCCCAGAGTGTCCTTGAGATACTGCAGTTGCCACCCTGTGGTGAATTCACTTCCTAGCTGGTAGGAAATGAACCTCCCTCGACGTCAGGGTTCTCGGGATACCCATGTATTGAGGAGTTTTTCTCCTTGGCACCCACTGGCGCAGCAGAACGGTAGCACTATCCCTCCGGGAAGTACTGTAGGTGCCGAGACTGTGATCTTACATGGCACTTCTGTGAACCTTTTGGTCTTCGATGGGGTGACCAAATGTTAGCAGGCGCTATTCCTGACCCTTCTTCTCCCTCCCTCATGCACTCGTGAGGGCTCTCGCAATGCAAAACCCTGCGAGATTATAGGCCCAGCGAGCTTTTCCTGTGAGTTCTCATCCTGCGGGCCCTATAAAGACCAACTCATTAGCACGGCCTCAGGCCACCTTGCTGTTGGTGACTCTTATGCCCCGGAGCCTCTCTCCTGCGAGAACCCGGCCCTTGGTACCTGTTCGGCTGAAAATGTGCGCTACGGCACTACCCGGTTTATAGCTAGCATACCGTAGGCCCCGTTCTGCTTGGCTTGGCCTCCACATGCTGCTGTTTAGTGTCTCGTGGTCTTCTCAGTCATTCTCAAGCCCCACCCTACAACCTTGTATCCTCATCCTCACTTGCATCAGCCAGACTCGGCTACATCTGGTCATGACCCGGACAGGGGATATGGTTACTTTCCTATGGCTGCCTACTTGCTCAGTAGTTGTCCAGGTCAGTTCATAATCATGTGGTCCAGCTAAGCCTTTGGGTGATCAGTTCAGGAACTATCTCCACCCTTCCTTCATTCTTGTGTGGGACACGGCCAATGTGGCTAAACCCGCACTTGTTGGCATCCAGCATTCTCCCATGAGGCCACGCTGCAAGGCCCATGGCCAGACACTATATTCTATCTGTCGTATTCCACGTTTCTGTAGAGTTTTAAGGGAAATTGTAATCCAATAAGGAGGACAGCGTATTCAGAGCTGTATAAGAAGTCTTTATTGAAAGAGAACAGAGAGAGCGCGAGGACAGACAGGTTTCCTTAGCACCTAAACGACTCTCCCATTTATCACTATGACAACCCCAATGACCCTAGGTAGTCCAAAACACCAGTTTCCACCTGTGCGGAACATCTAATGCAACCCCCTTTGTTTAGGTTGTGTCCTTTATTCCGGTTACGGTGACCTTGTTCCAACCTGCTTATGTGCATATGCCTCGGCGGGTTTGGTCCTGCCTCCGTCCCGGGTTGGCCCTCAGCTCTTGACTCTTGTAGGCCGCGTCAAGGCCTGCTTGCCTCTTGACTCTGGCGAGGATCTTGTTGTTGGGCCTCTACCTTATGGGGCATGTTGCTGTGCTGAAGGCGGAAGAACCAACTCCACCCGCCATCCATCGGCATGGCTAGTAGTCACCTATTACTGAATGCATCCGAGCAGCGCTCCAAGACGAATGGTGGGTTACTCATCAGTAACTGCCCTTCTGCGAGATGGGCTGCTTGGATCCATTCAGGTCCCTCCCCTCCATCCCAGCTTCTGGAGTTGGTAACTCTAAGGAACTGAGGAGGGGTCGGGAAGCGGCCGTATATATAGCCCCAGGGCGGCATGAGGGGCAGAGGCTGTCTCCCCTCTCCTGACAGCCTAGGACAAGTTTTTTCCGACCAATCCGGCACTCCGGCATGAAGACACCTATTACTGAATGGATCTGAGCAGCCCATCTCAAAGAAGGACAGTTACTGGTGAGTAACCCAGTGTTCCTGCCTCATGTTCTTCTGTTATCAACTTTCCCTTCCAGTGCCCATAAACATACATTGCTTGCTGAACCTTATAAAATGTGCCCTGTAAACTGAACATTTTTTCATAAGTTCTTTAATTAATGTTTGCAGACTCCCAGTGATCTGATCTCTACTACTTTTTTCACTGATTATATAGATTATCCATATTTTTAGACTTATTCCAGAATACTATAATTCAAAGGCTTATGGATTTTTATAACTGGTTGTTTGAATGACAGTGTTTCACAGTCATCATGTAACCCATATCAAATGTAAGTTTTAAGAGTTAGAATTTAGTCCTTAGATGTATGTACCTTCTGGTCAGACGTTTATTCTTGCAGAACATCTTTTGCTTTTGCTGTTCTGCTGCTGACTTCATTATTCAGTCTTCCATCTTCTATAATGGTACTCAAAATTGCAGTAATTTCTAACTTGCTGTGCAGCTGTGGTATTCATGGGAATGCTGTATATTTTCCCAGGATCCTTCCTTTACCTGATTTTGTGTTCAGGGTTCTGTTTTCCCAGCGATAGGCGTGTAAGCTGCTGGCTTGCCCCGGTACACAACAGACTCACTACCACACCCACCATCTCTTTTCAGGCAGTTTTATTTTCCAACTAAAATCAAAACCAGTAAAATAATTTCACAGCCCACTCTGGGTTACACAGTGCTCAGGAAATTTTCGCCTTTGCCTTTCTCACACCATTCTCATGCAATAGGGCATGAAGCAGGAAGGCTTGAGAAGGGCAAAGGGAGAAATCTCCTGGGAGTTTTAGCTTAGAATGGGCTGGGGAATTTTTCTGTTGTTTTGAGTTACATATATATTGCACTATAAAATCTTTGGCAGTTAGTTTCAGAGTCCTGGTTCACAGACTTAGGGTCATGAGGCTTGTGCTATGGCACTAAAAAGAGCTATGTAGATGGTTGGGTTTAGGTTGGAGCTTGAGCTCCAAATCCCAAGTATGTGGGTGGGTTTCAGAGCATGGACTTGTATATGTTTGGGAAGTACACGTTGTACCCAGTAGTTTGCAGGGCTGCTACTAGCAGGGCGGGCTCCTGTACCAGATACGGTCTGTCTGCACAGCTGCCTTCCCCAGATACACACTGGATATGTTCACTCTAAGATCCTTTAATGTACTGCCAGGTATGGCTGTTAGTTTAAATAAGGTATTACATCGTGACAAGTTCCAGAGGCGGTAGCTTTGTTAGTCTATTCAGCAAAACAAACAAGGAGTCCTAGGGCACTTTTAAATTTAAAACTAAAAGGGTGCTGAGATGCTTTAGTGTAGTAGCTAGCACCTCTGCTTAACATGCAGAAGGTCCTGGGTTCAATTCCTAGGGGGTTGGACTTGATGATCTCATGAGGTCCCTTCCAGCCCTATGATTTGATGTGACTATGTGACTATTTGTTCTGCTAAACAAGGTATGTTGCCCAAGCACCAGCTGGTGGCTGAACTGCATAATACAGTGTAGCATGCAATTACAATCTACACACCTGTTTTTAGCACTAGAAGGGGACAGCAACCCCTGATTAGGGTTACCAGATACCAAAGGAGGACACTGGAGGACACAAGGAGAAAATGTAGTATTAATGTACTATTCTTCTGTTGTTAGGGGCCCTTGGGATGCTTCCCCCTAAAAATAGGGTGTTCCAGGATGTTCCAGCATACTTTAGCCTCTTTAAGTAAAAAGCCAGACAAAATCATGTATTTTAAAATGCCTGCCAGATGGAGGACATGAAGGTAAAAAGGAGGACATGTCCTCCTTTTGCGTGACATCTGGTAACCTTACCCCTGGTACATGTGCCAGCAGTGGCACATGAGCCAATTTGGAATGGCACATGACGCTCTCCACTGAAAGTGCTGCTCCTGCCCTAGAAAAGTGAGCAGTGGTGCCCTGGCACCTCAAGGGTCCACAGGTACACTGTGGAGAGGAACTGCTTGGGGTGGCTTCTTTTTGAGGCATTCCTGGGGACCCCCAGCACACCACAGAGAGGAGAAGCTCCAGGCAGCTCATTTCCAGGGCATGCCTGGGAATCCTCTGCTCACCCCTTCCTCCCTGAGCCATGGCCATCACCAAATTTCCAGGTTGTTATGAGATTTGTATGAGACCACAAACTTGTGAGCATAAGTGACTCCATCTTAGCACTGTTCCCTTAATATTATGTTAACCTCTAGCCTGACTAACAAAAGTATAGAGCCCCTCACATCCTTGAACAGTCTATAAGCAGGAGATTAGGGAAACTGCACCAGTCTCGAGGTCACCTATTAATCAACAATTTCTCTTGTTTATTACATTCCCAGGCTCCAAGGAGCCAGCCTGACCTTCTTTACTAATTCTCCTATCTTATATGAATATGTATAAAAACTATCCCTATATGGCACTAATAAATGTATTAATCTTGTTTACACTGAATATATTAACCATTTTTAGATTTCCTTGAATCAAGTTGTTGTACCTGGGTATAAAAGTCTTTTAGCACCGGTCCTTCGGGGCCGGCCGCACTCAGTAGCTCTGAGTGTCAATAAACTTGTGATTCTTCCTCCTGTTGTCCGGCTCCTTCATTGACCAGAGCAGAGAACGAGCTTTTCTCTCAACAAGGTGGCAGCTGCTTTTTTTCTGGTGGAGGGGCCACCAGCACTGGGTGAAGGTTGGAGACGAGGGGCTGGCGCATGTCTCTGCAAATGTTGCTGACTGCTCATGACCGAGTCTGCAGACCTAGGCTCTGAGACTCACTGCTGCAAGTTTTAAACCAATGCAGATGTACCCTTGGGTCTGAAAACTAAAACTGTCTAAAAAGAGACTTTGAGTGGGGTAGTGGGCCCTTCATTGGCTGGGGGCAAGTCAGTACCTTACAAGGTATGATAACACAAACACCTAAAGTAGTACAGGGAACTCTGTGTATGTTTTACTTGTTGGTTTTTGCATGGTTACAACTGGAAACTCAAAACTATATTTAGATCAGAGTTTCTGTCTGTATGTGGACTGTGGCAATATATGTTCACTCTGTAGGCTGGAGCAAAAAACTCCTTTTGACTGTTTATTTTTACATCCAGGGTTCTGTGTCATTAACCAAACAAGCAACTGCAAGTGACTCACGTTGAAAGGAAGGGAACATTACAGACACAGATATGACGAGACAGATACATAACCTCACAGTCTTCACTCATTTTTTCAAATGCGTCATAACTTTTAGCTTCTACAAGACTAGAAGTTAGTATCCACATGTTCATACGTTCAGAACCAGAAGTGTGTATGATGGGATAATTCTTACTAACTGTGTAGTGAAAATCAGCATAATTTTCAAGCAATTAATCTGTCATGTTTAGGGAGTACATGATAATGTGATGTAGAAATTTTACTTTGCCAAGAATTTGGGATGATCACATTACTGACCATGGCAACCACAAATGGGTTGTGCCACTCATTCCAAACATGCTGAGATATGATTTTCATACATCATGTATTCTGTATGGGTACCTATTTAATAATAAGAAAAACTACTTGAGAACAAAAATGTTAAAAGCATCTCTTGTATCCTCTCACCTGTAAAATTAGGTGCCTTAATTATTATGAATCTACCTGACTAGCACTCTGAGAGGGAAGAAGACAAAAACATAATACCTCAAAAAATGAACTAAAATAGCAGTGCTAAATAAGAAGTTTTTACAGCTTTGAAGTTTATCTTGAAAACTTCTGGGACTAGAAGCATTGCATAGCATGGAGTCTCTTTGTAGTGGTGTGAACACCTGAGTTTAGGTGTGAAGGATCAGGGGGTATGTCTACACTTGCAAGTTAATTTGAATTAAGGAGGCTTAATTCGAATTAACTTAGTCTTTGTCTACATTAGGCTTTCATTAATTCAGATTAAGTAATTCTTTAATTCAAACTAATGAAAGATTAGTCTGAATTAGTAAGACCTGCCAGTTAGTTCGAACTAAGCCCTTAGTTCAATCCTTAGTTCAAACTAATGACAGCGTGGACTAGGATTAACCCTTAGTTTAAATTTAATACATTTGAATTAAGGTCAGTTAGTTCGAATTAACAAAGTAGACTAATTCTACTTAATGTTAAGTTGAATTAGTCTACTTTGTTAATTCGAACTAATAAGTTTGAGTTTAGTGCAAACTAAACTCGAACTTATTAGTTTGAATTAACAAATTTAAGCTAACTTTCCCTAGTGTAGACATAGCCCAGGAGGTATTAGAACAGGGGTGGGCAAATTTATGGAACTCGAGAGCCACACAGATTGATTATTAAACCTTCAAGAGCCGCACTGAGGCATATACTTTTACCTACTCCAAAATTACTAAATTTAAAATTACTAAGTTTAAACAACAGAAAATACATGCATGACCTTCGCTAAGGGCCAGTTGCACCAACTAGAGTACTAGACTTATATCTCCAAATGGCATGATAGCAAGAGTTTTTAAATAATACTAATGTCATTAGCTGATTTCAGCAAACAAGACCAAAGAACTCTGATCAAGAATACCATAAAATTTCCAGTAGAAACTCCTGCTTCTATTTGCCTTACTTTTTCATGATGCTGCCCCATATTGAGACTCAGCATCTATTCGTCTTTTAGAAATTTTACAGCATTCACATCATTCATGGCTAACAAACAGTTGTGATTAGGTGTGAAAAAAATAATCTTTTTATTAATCAAAAACAAAACCTGACAGATGTTTGCACTTGGGAAATCAATTTAAATCAGTTCAAGAAATTGATTTGCTGATGTTCTTCTGCGAGCTGCACTTTTTCATTCAAGAACCACATGCAGCTTCTGAGTCACAGTTTGGCCACACCTGTATTAGAACATAAATCTAATGCTGGTGCAGAACTGAATAGTCTTATTGTTGGCCTTATGCTGTTGTAAATTTTTTGAGGAAAGAACAACTTCCTATGGCTGAATGACAGCTTTTCTTTAATTATGTAATTTAAAGATAAGAAGAAAGCCTGTGAAAGATGGATTTGTGGGCAAGTGTGGTAGCTGATGTTTTATGAGAAATTGCATGTGGCTATTGTCACTACACAGTGCGTTTGTAATTTGTATCAGATGCCAGTGTGAACTGTGGTTAAGATGGAACCTTAAAAGAATTACACCTCCTGCTCTGTCAACTAGCCCTTCACTCCACATCATCATAGGCTGCTTCTTTTAACTATACCTTAATGTATACGCACAGATAAATGCAACAATTTATTATCTTAATAATTCAGCATTACTAGATTTATTTCCTCTATTTTAACACATATACATTGACATTTGAAAAATGCTGCACATAGTAGGAATATTTATGGACAGGGAAAATTAATCATAAGTCAGAAGAATACACTGTTCTCAGAATATCACAGTTGTGACATTTCACATTTCTTTTTCTGACGCAACTTCAAGAATGACTTTACAATTTATTATAGTTCACTGTGTGTTCATCCTTTAAAGACAATTAAAACACTTATGCTAGCTCCAGTTCTCTGAACTGCTGCTGTGACACCGTAGTGTTTTCAGCGGCCAAGATCTTTAGACAGAATACAATGGGGATATCTTGTCCCCTTTCTAAGGCAAGAATTACAGTTGGGGTAGAGACCACTGAAAGCTGCTCAGTAGTGCCAGTGCTAATGAGGAATGATTTAATGTGCCATTAAAGCACACTGCAGTCTCCTTCATTGTTGAATGCAGGTCTTCAAATATCTGATAAATGAGACCTGACTGGTGTTTAAGTCATTAAAAATATTTTGCGCTTTTAAAGCAAGGAATAAGCTTTCTGGGTTCAGTTAGTTGTTAAAGAATTGCTTTGATCATTCCAGATTTTCTCAGTCAATAAACTGGAACAACCCACTTCATTGGCTTTCCAAACAAATATACCAATCATAATATGGTGCAAAGTCATCAGTGCTGCCCTGCACAATACAGGGTTGTGGAGAAGGGCCCACCTTCTACAATCTACAGTAGGATATGGCTACTACTGGAGGAGGGCCCACTTTCTACGTAGGGTATGGCCACCAGGTTATCAGATCTGACTGACTGTTGGTCTAATCTTGTGATGTGGCAAATGGTATGTTCCTAAATTCTGAGATGCTTCAGAACCTAGGTACTAAAAAGGACACCCAGTTCTTGAAATGAAAAGAGTTTCTGAGGCAAAATTGCTGGGACTAAGTGGAAAGGATTTTTTTGAAGGAAAAAGTGCCATTCTTTATCAAGACCTGGGTACTTGGGCGTGTATAGTGTTTCCTCCCTCTTTATAGGCACCCCCCACGCTCCCCAGCACCACTCACGATAAAGTACCATGAGATCAGTACCACAGTGACCTAACATGCACCAGATAACTCCATGCATCCATTTGCTAATATAAAAGAGATCACATGTTAATGTTACCAGGTCTGACTCGTGCTTGGAAAATATGTTGTGGAAATAGTTTGAAAAACACTAAATCCTAATACTTCTTTGTCAGGACCTCAACAGAACAGTCTCTGCAGAGAGCCCCTGACTTTCTGCAGCTAAGAGGAAATGATTCTGAAAGCTACAGGTTGTTTGATAATTCAGAACATGAAAGTATTATGCTTTATACACAGTTCTTCTATAAACTCCTGCCCATCAGAGCTGAGAAATGTGCAGTCTTAGCTGTACATTACACATATATTCACCTTGCCTGATCTGCACAAGAATGTAAGCATGGTTGAGCTGCTAGAGCAATTGATAGCTCCACAGCAGCAGCTCTTGCCTTTGGATTTATTTCTAAAGGAAAGAGGTTCTTAGAATAAATTTCCAAAGGGATAGCCAAGCATTCTTGAAACTACAGTACCCACCTGGGGAAGTAAGAAAACAAATTGACAGAGCTAGACGGGTTCCCCAAAGCCATCTACTACAGGAGAGGCCCAAGAAAGAAAGCAACAGAACACCACTAGTTACCACATACAACCCCCAAGTTGGACCTCAGCAGCAAATAGTGTAGTAGCTAGCACCTCTGCTTAACATGCAGAAGGTCCTGGGTTCAATTCCCAGGGGGTTAGACTTGATGATTTCATGAGGTCCCTTCCAGCCCTATGATTTGATTGATTGGTGGGTTATGAATTGTTGTTGAACAGATCATTAAGGACCTACAGCCTATTCTAAAAGATATGATCTCTCTCTCTCAAGTCTTGGGAGACAGACCTCTCCTTGCTTATAGGCAGCCACCCAATCTTAAACAGATACTCACCACCAACTACAGATCTAACAACGGAAGCGTTGAAGCAGGCACACGCCCCTGCAACAAACCACACTGCCATATCTGCAAAACAGATACCATTATAGGTCCTAATCAAACCTGCTACTCCATCAAAGGCTCATTTACCTGCTCATCTACTAATGTGCTCTATGCCATCAGGTGCAAGAAATGCCCCAACACCTTATATATTGGACAAACAGGATGATCATTGCGTAAAAGGATGAATGAACACAGAGCTGATATCAGAAATCACAGAACAAAGAAACCTGTTGCTGAGCACTTCCATCTTTCTAATAACTTGATGAATGATTTGTTAACGACTATTGTCAGAGACGTGGCTGGGACATCAAGACTTCAAAGAGAAGCAGCTGAACTGGAATTAATATGCAAGCTAAATTCTGTGAAAGCAGGATTTAATTGAGATTATGGGTTCTTTTCCCATTACAAAAGGTAATTTGACTTCAGGCTTCCCATGGTTTGAACCTGAAAACTGCTCTGATTTGCTGTTACTGTATTACCTGATCAAATCAAATCATAGGGCTGGAAGGGAGATCCTATGTTTTACACCCCCTTGTATTTATTTTCATTCCTTTCTGTAAGTTCACCCATCTTCGAAGCATCTGAGGAAGTGGGATTTTCTCCCATGAAAGCTCATGCGAAAAATAAATCTGTTAGTCTTAAAGTGCCACACGACTCTTAGAATAGTCGCCCTCTCATGAACAGCTGGAGCACTGCATGCACACTTAAACCAGGACACCAGTTTAGTTGGCTGCTGCACTGTGTATGTATGCTCATCCCTATCACTGTTCAGGCACACACTCAAGGCTTTTATTCTGAAGTGATGGCCTCAGCCAGTCCTATTCAGCACATCCATCAGTGTCAGCTGCACAGTACCATCTTCGCACTGGTACCTTTCTCTGGTCTTCTTGGATCTGAGGCTTTCTTCAGAGCAGAGGATCTTCCAGATGTTTTCCCAAATTCTTCTGTTTGTGATCAGCCTCCTGCCTGCGAATGTGGGACATTTCCTCTGCTGTTTGATGAAATCCATACCAGGTAAGACCCCCTTTTCCCTCAGCCTCCTGCAAAGGCAGCCAGGCTTCCCTGCAATTAGAGCTGCTGCTGGAGACAGGTCAAAAGGAGAATTTTATTTTGAATAGTCAGAAATTAGGAATTAAATGATTTTCCAAGACAGCAGGGAGATCTGCAGTTATTTTGCAAGATAGTAAACAGGAGAGGAAATGCTTTGCATGGATTATATCAGATTATAAACAGAGAATGCAGGTTTAGAGTTGGGGAAATCATTGGTAAACAGCAGTGTTTATGCAGGGAGTCTGTTGCATGAGGGATGAATCAGTGGGCTGTGACAGGGAAATGGTTCTTGGGGATAGGACAGCCACTGAAGTTTTGATCACCCACCCTTCATAGTGTAGACAGAGGAGGCAGTAAGAAGCCAGCCACGGGGGGGGGGGGGGGGCGTTCTGCGCAGCATCTCTAAGGTACACAGCAGTTTATATGACCACTATACAATTTGAAATCTGCTGCAGCTTGTTTAACAGAGATCATCATCCCATTGGGATCTTGGGGTGAGCCATAAAAGTAAGTAATTAACCAGATTCCCTGCTTAATTTTCCTTAGTAGCATCCAAGGGACATTGAGTGCTGATATTTTCCCAAGCCTGTCTTGTGATGGTATTATTCAGTTTGTATCTCAGGACATCAATTTAGGACAAGCACCAGAGGATGACTCTTTAATCAAATCTGCTGCTAAATTTGTGAGGCATGACAAACAATGCTATCAGTCAGTTCTTCAGAATGGAGCTGGAAAGTATAAAGGCAGAATCAACAAACCAATGTCCAAGGCATGTTAGCTCTATGCTTCATTGCTTTATATATAAGAACCCCTTCCCCACCATTTCAGATCTGGTAAAATGAAATGTTTTCCATTGAAAGGTCCCATAATGCATCTGTTTGTGACCTTCTTGTAATATATTTTTCTAGCAGAGGTAGGTTTCTCAAAACACAATCAAAACATGTATAAGTGAGACTTTCACAGTTCTGCTTTGCAAAGACCATGATGCATTTGAAGGTGGATTCTTGAATTACTCTGTAATTTAGGATAGGGATCTCTTGGGTAGTCCATCTCCCAGCATCTCCCCCAGCCGCTTTCATTATGCCTAATAGTGTCCTTAAAAGTGAGTAATACAGGAAGGCATATGGGACTGTGCCCTGTTTTAATTTTTTGATTTGGTAAAAAAAGATCTAAGGTTCTCCTTGATACCTACTTTATATCTTACTGACAATTCTAGGGCTTCCTAGGTTCTTCTGCTGGTAGTCCGGTTGGAGATCCCAAGAAAGTGGAATGAAATTCCCAACTCATAGCTAAATACTGAATCTGTAATTAGAGCTTTTATTCCTACTATTTGTTCAGGCATTTGAGAAAAAACAGATAGTGATAAAACCACAAAATAGTTGAAATAAAAATTCCTTCCCCACTATAGCTGCTGTCACTTCTGTGATGTTCATCCTAATGCTGTTATCTCTCCAGTTGTCTAGAGAATTTTCCATGAAAAGCAGGATTTTCAGGGATTTCTGATGTAAACAAACATTTAACAAAGAATGTCAGGCTTCATTCATCTCATTAACAGAGTACAAAATCCACCTGTTTTCCTTTTGCATGTTGACTTTTTCTGATGGTATCAGGGTCTCTGTCTTAAATATATATTGTTTTATAGCAGTTTTACCACCTGCTTTTCCACCTACCATTGACTGTTCTGAGATTATAAATATAACTATGGTCTCATCGTAAGCTTCTTGTGAGCAAACCAAACTCTTCTTTGAGCCAACTGCTGTTTAAAAGAATGCTATGTGATTTGTCTTTGAATTCTGCCTAAATCTGGTTTGTGTGAATTGTGCAGTTTGTTTTTGGGAAAGGTTGGGTGATGAGAGATGAGCTGAAGAACTCACATTTTGGGGATAAGGAAAAATTTATGCAACAAGGAAACCCAGGCGGAGTATACTCAGTTCCTGTCCTGATCCTAGGCCTATAACAACACTGCAGAAATGTCTCTTTAGTGGAACTGCTGCCTCTGTGTTTAAAATTTTGAAGTGAAAATGTTTTAGAGCTAGATTGTTTAAACCAACTCCTCTATAATGCTTCTAGCACTCTGTATAGCGGTCAGGTTTCAGCTTGTCTGAAAAGCCTCCATCTCTATTTCTAAGGGGCTATTATGCAGCACTAATGTTGAGATTAGATGGATTGCTTCATATGGGGTTTTAAAAGAATTTGAATTTTAAGAGGGCGAGGCTGTTGTAGGTTGCAGGATAATAACTTTAGCTCCGCAGCCTGAATTCTTTATCTAGCTGCCTTATCATATTAGAGATCTAAGAAGGATTTGAGGATTGGTGAACCAAAGATCCACATTGTAGGAGGGTAAATTGCCACATCTCTTCAGGCCAACTTCTCCTTAGTAGCAGATCTGAACAAACGAGTTTACAAAAGTGTGGTTCCTCAACCAGGTTCTTACTGAATTGTCCTTCATCCTTCTCTTGTAACTGACTGCTGACTTTGTGTCTGAAGTGCTAGACCCAGGGCTTTGGAGATTTGCAGATTATTTGTGCAGCAATTTAATTTAATCTCTGGGATTAAAGCAGGGAGGCTGGAAGATATGGCTGAGATGGTGAAAGTGACCAGTCTGGTCAGAAGGAATTGCTTCCAGATAGGAAATGCCTCCTGATAATAGATGGAAATTCAATATCATCTGTAATTTCTTCAGCCTTGGGCCTTGCCTGCACTAGAAATAGCTCTATTTCAGGAATGAATTTAGCTGTACCATTGCCATCTACTGATTGTTCTTGAAGAAGCATCTGACGAAGTGGGATTTTCTCCCATGAAAGCTCATGCGATAAATAGATTGGTTAGTTTTTAAAAACTACTGATTGTTCTTGGTACCCTTACAGTTGAACTGCAGTCAGCATGGGTTATGTTAAATTCTACCCACAAAAGCTCATGTGACAAATAAATCTGTTAGTCTTTAAAGTGCCACAGGTCCTTGTTTGTTTTTAAGTTAAACTTTTGGCCAAACCACACCTGTTTCTTTGTTCTGATAAGATCTTGCAAATTGAACTGACTGTGCCACAGATTGAATAGGTGTGGCCTTAAGAGAGTTCTCCTTAGTCTGTATGCTCCATTCCATGAGGTTGCCACAACTGTTAATTGGGACCTGCATTCAGCATTTAAACATGAAGCTTCCTTAGAAATGCTCCTCCCCAGTCCGTGATGGACGTGATGTTCCCTGCCCATTCCTGCTCCAGTCCAGTCTCAGCAGCTTGTTTACAGTTATCATGTTTTCAGCTCTCTCTACAAGGTTAGGATCAGAGACTGACATTTAAAGGTCTCTGTGAGCAAAGATTCCCCCTGTAGTGAAGAAGAATTGGATGATATTCCTTTAAATAGTCTGAGAACTCTCCAGTAGTCCTCAGTGTTTCTTATGTCTCAGAAGCCACCTGATCCCTGCCAAAGGAGTAGTGTGTGTATGGAACTAGGCCCAGCATGTTCAATGTTTATATAGTTAGTAAGCATGATTACCTAGCCCCCCCGCCCATGCTCATGTAGTTCCTTTGTGTTGTGTTTGTTGGATAAAGAGCAAAAGACACAACACCCCTTTTCAGGATCCATCTGTGGTTCAGTCAGCCAAGGGCTTGCCCAAGCCTCTTGCATCTCCCATGGGCTTTCTCCTGCCAGGTCCTTCATATTGTGCCAGTTCTCTGTTGCTTTCCTGATTTCCATTCTCCTGCATCACATCTTTGTTCTTCTTCCCTTTCAGGGCTTGGCCCAACTGCACCTCAAAAGTCGAAGAAAAGCTCTGCATGGTGTTCTGCGTTGTCAGAACACTTTACAAATAAACATGTTTCCTCATCTCCTTCTATGTGTCCAGCTCCTTGTGCTCTGCCAAAGTTTCTATTTTGGCTGCTCCCTTTGTATGCCAGCTTCCCCCCCCCCCCAAACAAAGAGTCCTGCGGCACTTAAAAACTAACAGATTTCTTTTTCACATAAGCTTTCATGGGAGAAAATCCCACTTCATCAACTGCTTTGAAGATGGGGGAATTTACAGAATGGAATGAAAATAAATGCAAGGGAGTGTAAAACATGGGATCAGGTCATACAGTAACAGCAAATGAGAGCAGTTGTTAAGGTTCAAACCCTGGGAAGGCTGAAGTCAAATTACCTTTTATAATGGGAAAAGAAGCCATAGTTTCGATTTAATCCTGCTGTCACACAATCTAATTGCATATTCCAGTTCAGCTGTTTCTCTTTGAAGTCTTGATAGCCCACTGTCGTCTCTGAGTATGGTCATTAACAAATCATTTCACATAAATTAGATTGTGTGACAGCAGAATTAAATCGAGACAATGGCTTCTTTTCCCATTACAACAGGTAATTTGACTTCAGCCTTCCCAGAGTTTGAACTTTAACAACTGCTTGATTTGCTGTTACTGTATGACCTGATCCCATGTTTTAAACTCCCTTGCATTTATTTTCATTCCATTTTGTAAGTTCCCCCATCTTCAAAGTATCTGACGAAGTGGGATTTTCTCCCATGAAAGCTCATGAGAAAAATAAATCTGTTAGTCTCTAAGTGCCAAAGTACTTCTTGGTTTTTTTTGCTGGACTAGACTAACATGGCTGCCCCTTTGGAACTTGGCTGTCCCCAATATGCTGACTCTAGGCTGTCCCTCTATACCGAACAGCCACCTAGGCATTGTGCATTAAGCAACATCCCTGCCCTCTTTAAGGTTCACTTTCCTCATGCTTCCTTCTATTGCATGTAACTGTAAACACCTGGCAGCAGGGACTGTCTTTTCTTGAATGTCAGGAAAGCACCCAGCACATTGTGGGTGTTGCCATAGGCTAAACATAATAAGACCAGGAACCTTTCAAGACCTCAGCCCACTCTGTCCTGGTCTACATCATTGCTGACAATGGGTGCCAGCATTGGGCTCAAGTGCAGTTTAAAAGCAAAGCTAAACCAGTCCAAACTGTTTTCAGCATACTTCTGGAAACCCTCGGTTAACCCCTGCTTGGATTATGTCTTAACCTTGGGTGTCTAAAACAGCACCCGTGCTGTACTGAAGAACGTGTTAGAATTGCAAGCTACCACTTGACAGTGGGACTGGCTGGGGGTTTCTGGTCCTGCTTGCAGTAAGTGTCAATCTGGAAAGAGCCAATGTAAAGCAAAGTGTCACTTGGAGAGAACAGACTGTTTTTTCTCTCTGGTTTTGGGCTCTTGTTGGACTTTACTGCTCTGAATTCTAAGGAACAAAGTGGTGTTATGGGGCAACCTTTCAGCAACAGTATTTGTGTTCTTATCTTATTCTTTATGTGCACTGAACACAACACTGACCATGGTTTAACTTAGATTCTGCTTCTTATTAAACTGTGCTGCTAAACCTGTGGCTGGAAATTGTTATCAGTCAGCAATTTTTGAGTGTAGACTAAAGTTACAGACTTCAAGAACATAAGAATGGCTATACTGGGTCAGGCCAGTAGTCCATCTAGCCCAGTAGCCTGTGTTCAGACAGTGACCAGTGCTAGCTGGTTCAGAGGGGAATGAACAGAGTAGGACAATTTGGAGTGACCCATCCCCTCTGACCAGGCCCAGCTTCTGGTAGTTGGAGGTTTAGGGGGACCTAGAGCATTGGGTTGTGTTCCTGACCATCCTAGCTGGGAACCACTGATAGACCTGTCCTCCATAAACTCATCTAATTTTTTTTTTGAAGCCAGTTATACTTTAGGCCTTCACTACATCCCATGGTGATGAGTTCCATAGGTTGACTGCATATTTGTGAAGAAGTACTTCCTTTTGTTTGTTTTGAACCTGCTGCCTATTAATTTAATTAGAAGACCCCTAATTCTTCTGTTATGTGAAGAAGATAATTCCCTATTCACTCCATACCATATGTATGATATAAACCTCTATCATATCCTTCTTCTGTCATCTCTTTTCTAAGCTGAACAGTTCCTGGCTTTTGGATCTCTCCTCCTATGAAAATTATTCCATACAGTTAATCATTTTTGTTGCCCTTCTCTGTATGTTTTTTAATTCTAATGTATCTCTTTTTGAGCTGGGGTGACTGGAACACCCTAGTATTCAAGGAGTGGCATATCATATGTTTATATAGTGCCATTATGATATCTTCTGTTTTATTATCTATCTCTGCCCTATTGATTCCCAGCATCTATTAGCTTTGCTTGATTTTGCTGTGCATTGAGTGGACGTTTCAGAGAATTATCCATGCTGACCCCAAGATCTCATTGCGCTCATCCATTCTGACTTGCTGCATAATTCAGGCTGCATAACTGTGCCCAGCCATTTCTGCTTCTAGCCCAGTATCTTGTAACTGAAGGGAAGTGGATCTTTTAGAAAGACGTCCAGTCTTTGATTAAAGACTTCAACCGGAGGAGAGGCCATCTCATCCGAGGTGTCTGAGATCAGCTTGTGCTCTGCTGTTCTGCATCACAGTAACTGTTGCCTTTAGTGTGAGATGCCGCAGTCAGGAACACTTAAAAAAAAATATTTTCCTGATCATGGAAATGAAGAGAGAATTTGGATTTGTGGCAGAATCACGTGCCTGGACTGGTATAAAAGCTAAGGCTCAGAGATGACAGTGGCAAGTTCCAAAGGGGTAGCCATTTTAGTTTAGTTCAGCAAGACAAAAAAGGAGTCCTGTGGCACTTTTAAAGACTGACATTTATTTATTGCATGAGTTTTCATTGGAGAAAATCCCGCTTTGTCAGACACATGAAAATCGGGAATACAGAATGGGAGCAAAATAAATGTAAGCGAAGTGTAAGTCATAGGATCAGGTCAGACTGTCATAGCAAATCAAAGCAGTTCTTTGAATTCAAACAGTGGAGTACAGAAATTAGCAGTGAGCTTGGGGTAGCAGGGAAGGAAAGCAAAACTACTTGTTGTAATGGGAAAAGAACCCATAATCATCACTGAGTTCATGGTATCAAATCTGCACATGAATTCCAGTTCTGTAGTTTCTCTTTGACGCTTTGATTTGTTATTAATTTGCCTGAATATGGCTGTTAACAAATCATCAGTGGAGTGATCAGGAAGAGTGAAGTGCTCCACTACTGGTTTTTGAGTGGTGTTGTTTCTGATGTCAGATTTGTGTCCACTTATTCTTTTGTGCACAGACTGTCCTGTTTGTTTAATGTATAAGTAATAGGGGAAGGGGATTTCTGTCACATGACAGCATAAATCACATGCGTAGATGAGCAGGTGAATGAGCCCTTGCTGGAGTAGCTGGTTTGAATAGGTCCTATGATGGTGTCTGTTGGGCAGATATGTGGGCAAAGTTGTCAACACAGTTTGTTGCAAGGCTATGTTCCTGTTTTAATGTCTCTGTTGTATGGCCTGTAGTTCTGGTGAGTATCTGTTTAAGGTTGAGGTGCTGTCTGTAAATAAGGAGAAGGCTGTTGCCCAAGGCCTGGGAGAGTGAGGGGTTATCTTGTAGAACAGGCTGGAGGTCCTTGATGATGTGCTATACGGGTTTGACTTCGGCATTGTAGGTGATGACCAGTGGTGTTCTGTTGTTTGTTTCTTGGGCTTCTCCTGTAATAGTTGACTTCTGGGTACCTGTCTGGCTCTGTCAGTCTGTTTCTTCAGTACTCCAGCTGGATATTGCAGTTTTAAGAATATTTGATAGAGATCCTGAAGGTGTCTGGCTCTATCTGAAGGACTGGAATAAATACAGTTATATCTTAAGTATTGGCTCTAAACAGCATATTGAGTGGTGTGTCCTGGATGGAAGCTCAAGGGATGAAGGTAATTATACAGATCAGTAGGTTTTCAGTATAGGGTGGTGTTTATATGTCCATCACTAAGTTGTACCGTAGTGTCCAGAAAGTGGGTCTCCTGTGTGGAATACTCCAGGCTGAGGTTGATTGTGGAGTGGAAATTGTTGAAATCTCTGTGGAAATCTATGGCAGCAGCAAGTACAGAAGAAATACCTTGAGAAAAGAGACTCATTGTAGCAGGTTTTTGTTCATTCTTCAGCTGTCATGCTGTCCCCTTCTGGAAAGCTGGTCACTGCCATGCCAGACTTTTGCATTGGTAGGAGTACAGGACGGTTCCCTGACTCTGATGTTCTCATTTGAAGGGCTGTTTGGTCTTTGGGTAGCCAGACTAAAGCCCAGAACCTCAAAGATACTTAGAAATCTAACTCCCTTTAATTTCCGTTGGAGTTAGGGCCTAAATACCTCAGACTAGTGGTTCTCATCCTGTGGCGTGCAAGCATACAGCTGCAGACCATATGAAATCCCCAGGGCCATACAGGTAGCATTGGATGCAGCACACATAACACTTGGTAGGCTGCATATGGGAGATGGACACATACTAGTGAGGCTTGAGCTCATGTGCTAAAAACAGCAGTGTGGACATTGTGGCATGGGTTAGCCACCCAAACTTGGATGCAAAGGGTTGGGCAGGTTTGGATTCAGGTTGCTAGCCGGAGCCTGCCATCCATGCCACAGCATCCACACTACTGCTTTTAGCACATTATGCCAAGTGGCGTTAGTATTAGTCTGTTGATGTGCTCCCAGCTGCAGGGTAGACACACCTTGTGCAAGTCATAGGAGGTCATGCAGGAAGTTTGTAGCAGGGCAGGGAATTAAACTAGAGTCAAGCACACAGGCCACAGGCTGTGTTTGTTTAAATGAGAAGTAAAAGCCCTTCTTGCCTAGGAAATTATTGACTCTCTAGAACTGTAGTAGAAGAGGATTTCTCCTGACTTGACCCTACTAATCATTGCTGATTCTCTCAGTGTTCTACACCCATTTTTTGGGTCTTTCTAATTATTTATTTCTAGGGCACTCATAGCCATGGTGTCTTGTCAGCAGTACAGTGCATATCAGTGGAGAGTCAGATGTTAGTGCTATGTAGGTGTCACGCTAACTTGCATGAAGGCTTCTGATTAGATTAAACTGACAACAAAGGCACAGAAAGGGGGCAAGTGTGGACTATAGAACCAGACTGATTTTTATCATCAGACATAATCTGAGCTCTATAAACTCTGACTCTGACCAGAATTTAAACTCTGAAAAATAGGATTCTGTCCTTCTATCTGTCTGTCCCTCTCAACTGTTTAATGGCCAAGATGGCCCCACTCCATATGTCTTTTAAAAAAGCCATAGAACAGCAAGAAAAGTTAGTGGAAATTCTGCAGATGGGAGTGTTCTTCCAGAATGGGCCTTTCACCCTTTTAGAACCAACATGTAAGGAGTCATTCTCTGTGCTATGCTAGTGCCAGCTGAGAAGAGAGATGGAAAGACCTGTAGATTGAGAAATAGAGAAGGGGTGAAGAAAGGGAGTGAGCTGTGTGAGTGTGGATGAGGAGGACAGGATCTAGAAAATGGATGGAGTTAGGTTTACAATAATATCCTCTCGATAGCCAAGAGGGTCAGGAAGTAGTTTACAAGCTGATGGAGCTCCTTACTGTGAGCTAAGGGTTGCGGAAGTACAAACCAGTTGTGTCACTAGAACGGCAGCAACTTAGAGAGCAGTGATATCCCTGGGACAAGTTCTGCCCTTGGTTATTCATCCAGGTTTAAGCAGCTTGGTACATCTAATCCTATGTGCTGGCACCATCCCAGTGGAAGGGAAGCATTCTGCTCCTCAGAGCAGATCAAGCAGGTAGGAAACAGGAATCTTACAAGAGAGCAGTGACACAAAAAGGGGAAACAAGCAACCTGTAAAATAGAGGAGAAAGCAGCCAAGATAAAGAAACTCCTGCAATGAACTGAGTTTTGCTCTACATTGTTACAGTGCAGGGATTTTCTGCCTAACAGGTGATTTGCTGGTGCCAAGATTAAAAGAGTTTCTTGCATGACAAATGCATGCACAGCTTGAGAGAAGCTTGTTGGTTCTAACGCTGGCCTGTATGGGGGTGACCAGTCCCCTACTCCTGTCAGCACCCACAGAGACTGTGTTTTATGTTTTACAAACAAAACTGATCCCTCTCAGTTTCCAAAAGCAAATAGTGGGTAGGGGACTTTTAGGAAGCTGATGTACCTGGGGCCTAGCTGTGACTAACCTGAAGGAAAGACAGGTACTGGCAATGCTCTAACCCCATCTGATGAGTCAACTGTGACATATGACTCGTTGCATCTTTGACAAACTGCACCTGTCCCACGAGGCATGAATATTGTGATCTTGCTCTCTCTGGACTGCTCCTGCTCTTTATGCTCTGCAGGGTGTATTCAGAGCCACCCTTAGGTAGGGCTACTAGATACCAAAGCCTGGAAAGGGGGACAGGGAAGAACAAAAAGGAGGACATTGGAGGACACATGGAGAAAGTGTAGTATTAATGTAATATTCTTCTGTTTTTAGGGGGCCCTGGAATGCTTCCCCTAAAAATAGGGTATTCTGTGGCATTCCAGCATACTTAACCCCTGTAAGTAAAAAGCCAGACAAAATCATATATTTTAAAATGCCTGCCAGACGGAGGACATGAAGATACAAAGGAGGACATGTCCTCCTTTTGTTTGACATCTGGTAACCCTTCCCTTGGGTCATGGGAGTCAGCTGACTAAATAACAAACTTCTATGAAAATGTTAAACTGTGTCTGATCTCCTCTGCATTTCTAGCTCTCCCATTACCAAGGTATCTAGGTGAATAGAGAAGCACATTTAATAATGAAGACTCACCAGCTTGACCGAGAGGTACCACTCTTTGCCAATGCCCCATCTCCCACCACTGCATGGAAACCCCCAAGGGTTTGCATGCTGTTTGCATGCTGCTTTCCAGCTGGCTGAGTCAGGGTCTGGTCTGAAGCAGTGCTAGGGTGGCTCCTTGGAACTGCTTTCTTTACTTGCATTGTGCTCAGCCCACCTAGCAGTACAAACAGTGGTTAAAGTATAATTTGACATGCCCTGGAACCCTCCTAATCTCTGGGCCCCTTCCCATATTGTCTGGATCCCCTTCATGCATGTGTGGGCCCCAGCCCAGGTAGGTATTTGCAACCACTTCTCAGTACCATACACATTGGTTATTGCTCCATAAAAATACTGGCCCCGATCCTGGCCTCACATGTTGCCCCCTCCACCCCTCTGCACATCTCTGACCTTGATCCCGGCCTCACCCTCTGCTTCTGCCACCCCCTGGCCTTGATCCTGATCTCACACACTGCCACCTCTGCCCCCCATCCCCGATCCCAGCCTTATACACTGCCCCCTATGCCCCCCCCCCAGGGTGGGAGATCTGAAAACTCCCCCAGGCTGGACACAGCTCCTGGGCCAGGGCAGGGCAGAACATGTGTTCCCCCTGCTTTTTCTATTTTTCAGGGCTCTGGAACTCTGGACCCTCAAATTTGTGAGCCCCGGAACTCTGTTTCATGGCGTTCCGGCTTACTTTAACTTCTGAGTACAAAGGAGTGAATGGGGAGGCTGCAGAGAACATGTAAGGATCTTTTTGCCTAAATCCTCCTACGCTGCTGTTGGTGGAAGAGCAGAACCTTTGGAGGAGGTCAGCATTAGATTTGTGGGGGCACCCGTGAGCACCACTATGTCTTCTCTACTTCAGTTGTAGAGTATTTCTAGGTACATTGTAGTCTTCATCTCTAGGTAGGTGGGCATAATAAGTGTCTGTCTCTCATTTGCTGTTAGCTACACATTCAAAAAAGTTATTTTAGCCTTGTGTTCCTGAAAAGCAGATTTCTTCTCTCCCTGCAACATACAAAAGCACCTTACTTCTCTCTCCTGGGCTGCAGTGCAAATGTCTGTGCTGGATTCACTTTTGTAAGGTTTAAAGTATGGGCTTTTTACCTCCCTGTGGCTGTGACAGCACTCTGGAAGCAGAGCTATATTTGTTGTGGATGCTGTTGTTATTTTGTCAACTCAAAGCCTGAGCTGCAGCTATCTAGTCTGTTGGCTGTCTGTCTGTCACCTTTAGCACTAACGGCCATACTCGCTTGCAGTCTTCTAAGTTCGTGTTTGTTCCCCGCAGTTCTCAAGGACTTTCTGCCGAACCCGCAACAGGAGCAGGTCACCTTCACCAACCGGAAGGGTTTGCAGTGCATCTCGCCACTAATGAGAAGTGTGGAAGAGACTCCTCAGCCCATCCCAACAAAGGTCAAAGGACACATTCCCAAGTGGCTCAATGGCAACCTGCTGAGGAATGGGCCTGGGAAGTTTGAGTTTGGAGAGGAGAAGTAAGTCCAGATTTGATGAGGCTTCCTAATGATTCCAGGCAGGGCCGTAACAACGGCGAGGTGAGAAGGGCTTTACCCTGGGTGTGCTGGAGCAGCTCCATTGAGCCGCTCTATTAAAGGGTGCGTTCCGTGCCACTCGCTTCAGACACCAATTGTTGTAAGGGGTGCGTTCTGATCAGAACACTCTACGGGCACTCGAAACCTACAGCTCTGATTCCAGGCTGGATGTTGGTCAAGGCTAGAGGGCACTTCACAAATACATCACAGTCCTCAGAGGCTCCTCTTAGCTTTGAAGCTGTGTGACTATGAGCAAATGCCTGCAGATCCCATTCTTCTTATATGACTTTTATCATCTAGAAACTTTCAGCAGAGGCTCTCAATACCCTTTACTAGCTGGTCATTAATCCTCATATGACATAAAAATGTGTTTTCCCACATTTTAAAGATGGGGATGCAGAGGCACTGAGGCTCTGACCAACTGAAGGCCCCTTCGTGAGCCAGCAGAGCTGGGGATGAAGCCCCAGGATCCTGTCTGTCTCCCAGGGCTCTGTCTGTAACACTGAAATCCTGGGAACAATTTGCCCTCCCAGGGGGCCTTAGCTGTGTCTGTGACTTTAAAAATGCACCCTGCCCTCCTACTGGAGATCTTTTACTTCAAAACAACAAAAAATGGAGAGATTCATTTTGAATAAATAAGAATCCAGGACAGCATTAGATGGTGGGTCTTTCACTCTAGCAACCCCGCCAAGTCAGCTCATCTTCACATTGATTTGATGGGAGCAAGAGCAGCTGATGGCAATCAGCATAGCTGATGTTCTACTCCTCAAAGGACAGTCTTCTTCAAAAGGTGTGGCAGGGTGTCATCTTCTCTGTGGATGGGTGGAAGTTCTGCAAAGTGTTGCAGTTTGGTCTTTGTTCCCAGGTTGTTTTGTGCTCATGGGGGCTTAAATAACAGAACAGGAGTAGATGAAAGCACACTAGGGCAGTGTTTCCCAACCAGTGTGCCATGGCACACAGGTGTGCCATCTGGCCTGAGCAGGTGTGCCACAAAATTTTTTGAAAAACTACTCATAGAGCTCTGGATTGGCTTATTGGCTCATGAATATGCATGAGTTTATTTTGAAACTATATGGTGGTTTGCCTCAAATTAATTAAAGGTAGCAAGGTGTGCCACAGCAGAGAAAATGTTGGGCACCACTGCACTAGGGAACTGTTAATGTGCAGCAGCAAGGTGCACACACATTTAGCCTGCAGCAGGCTAGTGAGGGGTAGATTTATCCCTGGCTTGTTGTGTTAGTGAAGACAAGCCCTAATTTGTGTTCTATTTCTGTAGCACCATCATCTTGCAGGAGCTCTGTAGAACAATCTAGTTTAAGCCTCTGAAATTTGTGGGTAACATTCTCAAAAGCACCCAAGTTCCATTTTCAAAAGACTTTTAAGTCCTTAAGAACTTGAATCATTGAAAGTTCATGTGACTCAGGCTTCTAGATCACTTTTAGAAATGAAATTTGGACCCTAAGCCACATAGGGAATGGCGATGCAACAATGAAACCTCCATAGCTGGCCAGAATCAGCTGACTTAGTCTCACTGGGTGTGGTCTGCAGGGCTGTAAAATTGCTGCTTAGACATTCAAGCTGGTGCTGGAACCTGAGCTCCAGGACCCTACAAATAAGGAGAGTCACAGAGTCTGGGGTTTCCAGCCTAAACCTAAATGATTATGCAGCAATTTTCAGCCCTGCAGCCCAAACCTCATGAGCCTGAGCCAGCTGAGCTGGGCCAGCCAAGGCCATGCTATGGGGCAGGAGCACCACTGGCTCAGGAAAAGACCCAGGGTGCAGGTGCTGAGACTTGGGGCTCAAGCCCCATAAGCCCAGCACCAGTGACACCCCTCCTATGGGGGTTTTATTTCAGTGCAGACTTACCCTAGGGTACAGCTACACTACATACAGCAGCTTTTGAAAGCTGATGTCAGATCCTGGGTCTACAGCTGTGCTTATCGTGGGGCTTTTACTACAGCACTAAAAATAGCTGTGTACTGGTTTGGGATTGGCCTGCGAAGTCCATACCCCTCTCTAGGCTTTAAAGCCTGAGCTTCGGCTCAAACCCAAATGTCTACATAGCTGTTACTAGCACCCGGGTGCCAAGAGTTGCTGCATCTAGAATTTTAACCTGTCTCTAAACATGGGCCCCAAGTAAAGGCACATGAGCAGCTGCATGTCTGAGTTGTCTCGTTGTGCTCATGCTCCCTTCCACCTGCACACACAAGTAGTTTCATGATGAGTGTACATAGGAGCCACTCCTCATATTAGAACGCAAATAACAAACATCAGGGACTTAGGAGTCGTATGTGAGACAGCACTGACCCTTGTTCCCTCTGTGATTGTGCTTCTCTCCTATGCTGGAAGATTTAACCACTGGTTTGATGGCATGGCCCTGCTCCATCAGTTCCAGCTGGAAAATGGCACCGTGACTTATAGAAGCAAGTTCCTGCAAAGTGATACCTATATCACTAACAGTCGGCACAATCGCATCATGGTCTCAGAGTTTGGAACCTTGGCTATGCCAGATCCATGCAAGAGCATCTTTGGGCGCTTCATGTCGCGGTTTGAGTTGCCACGTAAGTGGGTCCCTTAGCTGGAAGCAATAGTCTGCATCCCATGCAGATGATGTTTGCCTGGAGAAGCAGCTTTTATGCCTGAAGGGAGCCCTATGAAAGTTTGGTGGTTCTGTTTTGAGTAGCCTTGTTTCTGGGGAGATCGCCCCTCTGAACAGCCATCCACACACAGCTGAAGCAGACACATTTAACTTGGGATTTTGGCTACACCCTGTATTGTTTCCATCCAAAGTCAGAAATGTAGCTTACTAAAATATTTGCGCACTCGGAGCCTGGCCTTCAGACTTGGGGCACCCACAGTTCCAGGTGAAATTGATGAGGTTCCCTGGGTGCTCAGAACCTCTTGACATTGGTCCCTTTGATGCCCTTGACGTAACTTTGAGACAAAAGTTGATTCACCTTGTTCAAGGGTTTGTGTAGAGAACATCCTGTAGGGTGCCAGACTGAGCATCACACAATCTGCCATTCTTTTTTTACACAATCCTGTCTTGAAAGCCCCACACCCTACTACTAAGCTTTTAAGGTAGATAGGCTATTCACTTTGTTTCGTACAATAAGGTTTTGGAGCGTGGTATGTGTGAGAAGGGGATGGCACAAAGGAATGGAAGCACAATTGTCTGTAGAATTATAGTGTGTTTACTTTAGGCAGAACCAGGTTATATGCAGATGGAGACTCATAGGATTCACTTCAGTAGGTGTAATAGCCAAAGAGCCATTGGTTCATTCAGAGGTGGGTGAGTTCCAGTATGGACACAGATAAACTGTCCCGGTTCAGCTAGTTTATGTGCGCTCGTCCCACATTTACACTGAGAGGCTTCTGGGATCTTGAATGCACTACTTCTGGGAGTTGAGCTGGGAATTGTAGGATAATTACCTACAGACCATTGCAGCTGAAGCATTTTAGGGCAATGCCAGTGTGAGAGTAAGGTGAAACAAACCTATTGCACAAGTTGGTGCTGAAATGTTTGTTTTACTGATTCAGTAGACTCAATTCCCTAGCATAGACAAGGGCCTGGTGATTCAGTCATTAAAGTTAAGAGATTGAAAATGCCTCCCAGGTCTCCTCTAGTGAATTCACCCTAATCTCTGAACTCCCCATAGAGGTCAGTGCTTGATAATCCCCTTTTGTACATATCCTATTGTTTTGTCTGATCCAATTAGTGTCTCAAGTAATGGGACAGTGCCTCTTTTGTTCACTTTGAATTGAATTGTCCCATTGTGGGGCCTACTTCTTGTTCTACATTGCTGACCTGCCCTCTTATACACAGCACAGTGTGGGTGCTCTGCACATGTTTTCTGATTTATACTGGCAGCTGGTTGTCTGGCTTTATAATAAAGGGCAGTCCAGCCCTCATCAGGAGCTGCCTTTCCTTCAGGTTTGCATGATTCCATCTGTAGTATCACACTTCCCTTAAGCTGCAAGGAAGTGAAATGAACCTGCATAAAGACTTATCAATGTCAGAGCCAAATGGGATCATATTTCTGTGGTTTGCAATAAAGACAATCCATTGTTGTTTGGCCTGAACTCACCTGCATACACAGAGCCCCAGATATTCCTGCAGAGCAATCAATTGCCTTTAATTTGTCTGTCATGGAAGGGATTTGTATTATTAGCAAATGTATTTGTTTAAATATGTTTAATTTGCTGTAATGAGACATGAGCTTAAGACATGTTCATTACTTCGGGATTTTATTTCAGAGCAAACAGATAATTCAAGTGTAAACTATGTGGTCTACAAGGGAGACTATTACGTCAGCACTGAGACCAGCTTCATGCGCAAAGTAGATCCAGAAACCCTGGAAACCAAGGAGAAGGTAAATAGAGGGTGGGGATAATGGGTTTAGCACCAGGAACAGAGGAGTCATATTCTACTGCTCCCAGAAGGACCTTGCTAGCTGGTGGGGACATTCCCAAAGACCCCTTGATCTTTGTGTCTAACCTACGTTGGTAAGAATCCGTGGCTGCGGTGAGATCCTCTCTTTCCTGGCAAAAGTGATTCCTCTGTGGCAGATACTGTAATTATCAGGACATTTATGGCAGCTGACAGTCACCATAGCTTTAAAGAGCCCTCTGTGCTGCACACACTAGAGGCCATTCTGGGATCTAGGCAAGTAGTAATGCAGCTGCCACTCTTGAGGTCTAGTCACTGCCATTGGCAGCCAGAAGAGTGAGGCTCCTCAGGTTGGTTATATTTTCAACCAAGGCTAAAGTAGGCTCCCTTGCAACTTGGTGACTGTCCATGAGATGCCAAGAGTTGGTCTTGTCTTCAGCTTCTGGTGTGGGGAAATGCACTTGAGATGAAGATGTCTGCTGTCTCTTGTCATTCTGTGACATAAATGTTAGGCTGAAGCCATGATCTTGCACCTTGTTCTGCATACAGCTGCATGAACTCCAACAGGTTCTGCAAGAAAGTAAGGGTCTGTACACCTGGGACAGCTTGCAAGATCATGGCCTACATTTCTAACCTCAATGCTCTATTAATACAAGATTTAGTTGACAATGTTCAGTTCATCATCTTTTTGAGGATGTAGAAAAGAGAAGAAAACCACTGGGAATGGAGAGAACAGGAGAAACCAGTTAAGACAGTGCTGGGGCTGTCTATAATTACACAAAACTGGAAGCATAGGCTACTTTGCCTTGTGGCAAAAGAGCAGCACAAAGCCACACCCGTCCAACACTCTGTTAGAGCTCTACTGTATTCACTGTACTCCATTGTTGTGAGCCATATGGAAATTCTAAGTTTAGTAGCTACTTTGTGCTGCATGTATCCAACAAAGTTAGTTTTGGTTATTCCATAGCTTCTATTTCAGACCTTGCCAGGGACTATTAAGCAATGAAGAGATGCCATGTGGACAGTTCCTGGGGTAAAGTTCAGCCAAGTGGAGACACCTGGACATACATATCCTCTTTGATCCTTTTTAAAGAAGTGGACTAATACTTGCAAAAGGGGCTAATAATTGGGGGGGGGCTCAGTTTTTGGGTGCCTAACTTGAGACACATTTAAGGGGTCTGATTTTCAGCATATGAGAACACAGTTCTTTTTGAAAATCTGGGCACTTTTAAGATGTCAAGCTGAGAAGTCAAAAATCACTAGTTCCATTTCAAAGTCTTGGCTGAGATGGCTATCTTTTAGACTTGGACATTTCACAGGCTGAAGTGATTCCCTGCAGACTTTCTCCCTAATAGATTCAGCTTTTGGCTGAATCTAAACATAGAAGATTGCAGCCACAAAAGAGAATTCTGAAAACATATGAGCACACGAAATTAGGGTTATAATGAAGCTGAGCATGGGGCTTTTGCCATAACATTTGCTATCCAGAAAATCTACAATTGTAGATAATGAAACTAAACTTTACTGTATCTCTGTATAGACTGTATTGGTGTTTGAAGAATACACAGCAGCTACCAAATGCCCCTGTCTGCTTGCAATAGAACTAATAGATTTGAGACTCTTACTTGAATGCCTGTACTTACCTAACACAATGGGGTCATCTTCTTCATAGATACTTATATGGCCTCATTACTGGCATACCAGCACACCTTACAGTCTTTAAGTTTAGTCTTTGCATCAGCCCTGTGAGTGCTTCTAGCCTCAATTTACACATGGGTGACTGAGACACTGAGAGCCTGTGGTCACACAGGATGTCTCTGATAGAGCAGGGACTTGATCCCAGGTTTCCCAAGTCTTCAACTAGTGTCCTATCACTGGACAAGCCTCCTCATGCCCTGTCCTTGAATAGTGCCCCATGGACTGTTGTTTTATTAGTAATAATCAGTGACTCCTGGTCTGAATCTAAAAATCTTTGAATTTGCAGGTGGATTGGAGCAAATTTGTTGTGGTGAATGGAGCAACAGCCCATCCACATTATGATCCTGATGGGACAGCGTACAATATGGGCAACTCTTATGGGAAACATGGTGAGGCTAGGCAGGACAACTGCTCTGGCATACTGGACCAATCCACTGAACAGTTTCCTGGCTTTGCTATTGTTCATTCTTGTTTTGCTAATTCCTTTGTGCTTCAGCAGTATTTGCTTCAGATTCCCCAGAGGGTCATGCACAGCATGTTGTCTCACTTCGATTTAGTTACTAAGTCATCAGTCCTCATGGGGTGGTGGTGGGGGCTCAGATTCAGTAGACTAGGCAGACTACATACTGCTTCTGTAGAGAGGGGGTTTTGATGGCATCTCACTCAGTGAGGAAGCTGCATTTCTCTATGGGACACAATGATAGCAAAGCACAATCAATCTGAAGTTGTGGCTGCCATCAATGTCATCATATGTGTTCTCATAATGTTTATCCTTTCCAGTTAATGTGCTTTGGGTGACTGTCTCATCCCAATGAGCACGGATCTTTCTGTGAGTGCAGGTCAGCAGAGCAAGGCACTGTCCTGCATAGGTATGAGATGTATCAGGCACATGGGGGTCAGTTTGGTAGACAGAAAGCATGCTTCTAATTGAGAAGTTCCATAAAGTGTCAGAGCTCAATCCAAGACCTTTTGAAATAACTAAGACTTTCCCCATTTACTTTAATTGGTTTTGGTGGGGGCCTTATTGTGTTCCTTAAGGGGACAGAACAATTATTATGCAAGGCAGTAAACAGCCAGCAGTAAAGTAAGTGCATTGACCCCTCCTGGATGCCATAAGGGAATGCCAGCTCCTCTCCTTTTGCCTTGCTAGTTATTCTCAGTTGTGCCAAATGGAGCACATTTTAGCCTCACCCCTAAATCTGCAGCTCTGTAGCTACACCCTCTGTAGTTTCCAGTCATAAAACTGATGTGAAACTGATGCAGGACATCTGTCAGAAACAAACCTGAATAAAGGTGTTTGACTGAAAGGACTAAAAGCAGGCACAGTTGGATTAATACTTTTTAAAATAATGCCCATATAATCTGTGGTACTCAATGCCAGAAAATGTCTGTGAGGTCAAAAGCTTAAGAGACTTCTGAACAGGACAAGGCATTTATATGGATAACAAGAAGATTTAGAATTTAGAGTAGCAAGGATTAAAAAAAACCCAAGGGCTCTGGATGTGAGATAAACCCCAGTATTTCAGGGCATGAGCCAAACTCTGACTACTGGGGGACAGGAAAAGCTCAAAACCAACTTTAATTTCCTGTTGATTAAGACATTCTTCCCCAGTGCACCTCAGCCTTGATGGGAAAGCAGTTAATGCCCTGTCTTGTACCAATTCACTGAACAGTTTCCTGGCTTTGCTATTGTTCATTCTTGTTTTGCTAATTCCTTTGTGCTTCAGCAGTATTTGCTTCAGATTCCCCAGAGGGTCATGCACAGCATGTTGTCTCACTTCGATTTAGTCATCAGTCCTCATGGGGTGGTGGTGGGGGCTCAGATTCAGTAGACACAGGCATCATTAAATTTCACTTGAGCTCAGAATTCTAGTTTTTCCCTTACAGAGGCTCGTTTGCTTCCTCATTCCATTGTTGTGGGTGTTCAGTTGCTGTGACAATAAACTCAGTACAAATTTAGGATGGTTGAGTCCAGTTCATCTAATCAAGGCCCTGTTGTAAGGAAACTGGCTCTTTGTTGTTTGCTCAGCTTAGCTGGTGCTGCTTGTGGCTCCAAATTTCTAAATAAGATGGAGAAAACAACAGAGCCCATCAAGAGCTTTATGGAAATGGTCATTGTCATTAGTGAGACTTAGAAAGAGTCAAAAGAAATTACTGTAATGGATGAAGGAATCTGATGGGACTCCTGTTCTGCAGCTGGGGCTGGAACCAGTGCTTGGATTTCAGCATTGGGGCAGGTGAGTAGGAGAAGTGGGGGAAGGTTTGGGTCCTGCTGAGAGCTGAATCCATTTCTCCAGAGTTTCAGCATGTGTCAGGATATGGTCAGGCATTGATGCTGCTGCTCTTGTTTATAAAATATATTTGGCAACACAGTGTCCCCTTGAGACAATCAAGGGATTGCAATCCTATGCTGACCTCAAACTGGACTGTCCTGCCAAGCCTGTGTGTTATGACAGAAAGAATGGGTTTGGGAGAACATGAGCATATGCACAGACTCATAGACTCTAAGATCAGAAGGGACCAGTATGATCATCTAGTCTGATCTGCCCAGTGCAGGCCACAAAACCTCATCCACCCACTCCAGTAATAAGCCTCTAATCTACGACTGAGTTATTAAATTCCTCAGATCATGATTTAAGGACTTTAAGACACAGAAAATTCACAGGGAGGAGCTTTCCTGGCCTTGTGCTCAGTAAATGAAAGAAATAAGAAGAGCATATTTGAAAGGAGAAGGCACAAGTGCAGGCCCCATTGGAAGTGGGGATTTGCAGTACTGGGTGAATCTGGCCAAGGCTTTAAGACCTTGTTAGCTGGGATTTAGCGTCAGCACCTGATGGGATTCAGGGTGGGTGGATGAAATATTTAAAGCTGGCTGGGAGATTTATTCCAGTGGGACTTGTACGGTTAAATCCTCCAGTTGGTTTTGAAAAGCTCATCTGATGTGTCTTGTGTCTGAAGACCTCCATCAGGATGCTGAACACGGAGAGCCCTAATGCATAAACCTGTTAGTGCCTGCCCTGAAGTGCTGACTGGTCAGTCCTGGGTTGCTGGACTGATGGACATTCTTTCTCCTTTCCAGGTTCCAGCTATAACATTATTCGGATTCCTCCACAGAAGTCAAGCTGTGATGAAACACTGCAGGGAGCACAAATTTTGTGCTCCATTGCTCCAGCTGAGAAGATGAAACCCTCCTACTATCACAGCTTTGGTGAGGTTCTTCCCATCCCCTGCTTTGCCTGGTCCATGCAGAATCAGCACAGACTACACACTATTACTTGCCATACAGGATCTAGTAGCAGAAATGTTCCCAGCCGTTCTCATCACCTCAGTTGCCTTTTGGAGCAAAACATTTTGATTTTCCCCCCCCTCTGTCCATTCAGGAATGAGTGAGAACTATGTGATCTTCATTGAGCAGCCCATCAAGATTAATTTGTGTCGGATCATCACATCCAAGCTCCTGGGGGTGTCCATTGCTAATGGGATGAGCTGGGACCCACGGCACAAAATCCGCTTTCATGTGGTGAATAAGCATACGGGACAGGTAAGTCTTCTGTAGTTCCATCCGTGCAGGCCTAGATTACTCCTGCAGTCAGTCTTAGAGCCCATGGAAAATGGACCTGGCTTTTTGCAAAGCAGCCTGGCCTGTGTGGGTCAGTCTAGGAGCTACTGCAATATTGACTTGAGGATCCAGGAAGGGTTAGTCCTTCTGGATGAGGAGTTTTAGGTGCTGGAGGAGCAGAAGCAAATGCAAGAAATGTCTCTGCCAGCCAATAAAAGAATGAAGAGAAACAGGCACTTAGGGGCTCTTGGGAACCAGTCCTGGTGCTCCAGGTACAAGGGCTGAGATGTACCTGCTGAGTGACCTGGGGATCGAGGTTTAGGGCTAGAAGTGTGATGTCCCAAGCAGGCCCCATGTGACTGTTGCAGCCACTGCCAAGAGGGAAGAAGGGTTCCACGTCCACTGCCACTTGAGGAGCAGGAGGGGGCTCTTGTCATGGTTTGCTTTGAGTTCCAGACTTCCTGAATCTGGTTTCGCCCCTAGGTGGCCATAAAGCTCTTATTCTGATGGGGTCTAAGACAAGTGGTGAGAAGACTGAGTGGTGAAAGAGAAAAGAAATGGGGATTCTCCTCAGCCAGCAAGGGGCTGAGATTGCTGGAGGCAGGAATTTACCCCTGTCTTTTGTCTTACTGCAGCTACTTCCAGGACAGTTTTACAGCAAGCCCTTTGCTGTTTTCCATCAAATCAATGCCTTTGAAGATCAGGGCTGTGTGGTCCTTGACATCTGCTGTCAGGATGACGGAGGGAGCCTGAATACTTACCGGCTCCAAAACTTGCGCAAAGCTGGAGAGGGTCTAGATGAGGTAAAGTGCATGCACCTGTGGCTGTTGTATGGGACCTGCTGGCCACAGTGAAAGCTGAGAAATGCAGAGGGACCTTTATGCTGCCTGCCTGGAATTAGTTGGTCTCACTGATTCATCAGTGACTCTCATCATGGGCAAAATGGGAATGTTTCCTGTTTGAGGTGCTGTAAACTTGTGACTTGTATCTAAGTAACAGTGACATTAATCTAAGGAAGGGGTGGGAGGAAGGGCTAGGGGATGGAATAGGAAATGCTGGGTGGCAGGAAGTGCAGTGGATGGGACAATGGACCAAGAGTCAGGAGACAGGTTTTGTTGTTGGTTCTTTGACTGACCTGCTGGACGAACTTGGACATGTCACTAGCCTCCTGTTTCTCCCACCCTTTGTGTGTTTTATCTGTATAGACTCTCCAAGGGAGGACTGCCTCTCACTATGTCTGTACAGTGCCCGGCACATCGGGCCATAATCTCAGCATGGGGCCTTGAGGTATTATGCTAATACAAATAATAAAAAAGTGGACAGGCCTGGAATGAGGGAACGGGCTAGACCTCTGCAGGTTCTTTATGCACGATGGAGACTGAGCTCCTCAGGCTGTTCAGCTCTCTCTCCCTGTAACTTCCTGTCTTCTTAACAGGTCTATAACTCAACAGCCAGAGCTTTCCCTCGCCGTTTTGTTCTACCTCTGAATGTGGATTCAAGCCTGCCTGTGGGGCAGAACCTCAGCCCCTTGTCTTACACATCTGCAAGTGCTGTGAAAGAAAGGGATGGGACGGTATGTGTTAAAGGCATAAATAACTACACTGAGGATTGTGATGACGTTGTGTGCACCTGTGTTGCCTTGTGCTGTGATCTTTTTAGATCTTGCAACCTAAGCAGGGTCAGGCTTACCTGTACTTGGATGGAAGTCAGTACAGAACTCAGTGTCCTGGCACTGTGTTGCTGGGGATGTCATGTTTTAGATGAGTGTGAAACCAAGATGCTGACCACACATGGTCTCTGGAGCTCTGACCTGTGGCACTTTTGTCATGTGAACTGGAGCCTGAACCCTCATGTAAGTGGCCAAATTCTGTCTTTTGATCCTGACATTCTGCCAGCACTTCGTTATGTACAGAAATGTTATTCACCTCCTGCCCTAAACTGTTGCATGGTGTTGCTGTGGATAATTAATCAGTTCCTGAGTTACACTCCAGCAGCAGATAGGCTGACTCAGGTCTGTATAGAGCAGTGGTTCCTGACCTTTTCTCTGCCATGGCACACCACTATATAGTCTCCAAACGAACTTATGAATATACTTGACCCAATCCAGAACTCTCCAAGTAGTTTTTCAAAAAATTCCATGGCACATGTACTCAGGCCAGAGGGCACACCTGTGTGCTCTGGCACACTGGTTGGGAAATGCTGGTGTAGAGCAATATGGATTAATTTGCACTGTTGAATGTCCAGGTTTGCATGCAGTGTGGAGGCTCAGGGACAGACTGGGAAACACCAGTTCTGTAAGCCCACATCCCACAGATCTGGCTTACTGTGCAGTGCAGACATAGCCCCAGAGGTGGAGTCACTTCAGTGTTGGAGAAGCAGCCCCTGGACACAGGTGTAGATCATCTTATTGACCTTCTAAGGATTCTGCAAGCTGAAAGGTCTTGTACAAATAAATTGGAGTGCTGGTGTTGCTGTGGAGTCTTTCCCCTTAAGCTTGGGCCTGAAGGACTCTTTTGAGGCCCCTGATAGCTGTGACTATGGAGTTCATCCATGGGTGGAGTTGATAAGGGATGGCTGAGACAGGCTGGCTATAGGGGTCCAGGGAACAAAGCCAAACATTTCATCTTCTCTGTAATAGCTGGGTAGCATACTGATGAGACCAGTTGGGCGTTGAAGCTCCTGTCGCAGCCCAGGGCTCAATAAAACCCCTGTGCTCTGTGTGTGCTCTAGGTCTGGTGCATGCATGAAAATCTCTACTCCGAGGAACTTGAGGAAGTAGGGGGCCTGGAGTTTCCCCATATTAACTATTCACGGTGCAATGGCAGGAAGTATCGCTTCTTCTATGGCTGCGGCTTTCGGCACCTGGTGGGGGATTCACTGATCAAGATCGATACAGAAACCAAGAAAATGAAGGTGAGAACAAAGTGAGATCTTTAAGACCTGGAGTCGTCCCCATTCAATGTGAACTGGCTGTTTGTGGTTTTCTGAATTTCAGCAGCCTAGGCAGCTCTGTCACCCATCAGCACTGGAATCTCTTTAACGGAGGGTCTGGGTCTGGACCCACATTTCCATTCTCTGCCCTGCACTACATAAACGTGACACCTAACACAAGGTGCAGACATCCCTTTGGACAGACCAGGGAAGGGGAAGGGGGCATGAATAGGGAGATGGGATCAAGGTGATCTAAAAGGATTTATCCATGTTATCATCATGAACAGCATGGGAGATGTGTGCACTAAAAGATTATTGTTGGGTTCAGTGTGGCCTATGATAGACAGGCAGGCAGACTAGCTGATCTGGGGCTCTTCTCTAGCCTTAATCTCTATAAATCTAAAAATACAGTGGAAGGAACCCACAATGTGGAGGTGACACTTCTGGGTCACTTGGAATTGGGCTTTTGGGGCCTGGGTCAATGACCATAAAGTTGGAGTGTCCTGGCCTATGAGTGTGCAATATGTGACTAAGGCAGAATTTATTGTGTCCCTCTCTGGGACAGTATTAATCTCTGGGCCTGTGATAAGGGACGTTGAGTAGTATAATTGGGAAATGGCAGCTGCAAGTGTTTCCCTGCTTTGCTGGGTTTACACCCCAGCTTTCCTGTCACCTTTTCCTTTCCAGCATTAATAGGCTAAGGGCCTCAAAGGGTCTGAAGTAGGTTACACCTTGTTTGAAATAACTCCTCAGTTAGGTTCAATATGATGCAACTGTGTATGTGGAAACCAATTTTTGAATAAACTCATCCTATCATAGAATCATAGGGTTGGAAGGGACCTCATAGGTCATCTAGTCCAACCCCCTGCCAGAGGCAGGACCACTCCCACTAAACCATCCCAGTCATGGTTTTGTCCAGCCGGGCCTTAAACACCTCCAAAGATGGAGACTCCACCACCTCCCTTGGCAGCTCATTCCAAGGCTTCACCACTCTCCTAGTAAAAAAGTTTTTTCTAATATCCAGCCTCGACCTCCCTAACCGCAACTTGAGACCATTGCTCCTCGTTCTGTCCTCTGTTATTACCGAGAACAGTCAAGCTCCATCTTCCTTAGAGCATCCCTTCAAGTAGTTGAAGGTTGCTATCAAATCCCCCCTCAATCTTCTCTTCTGCAGACTAAATAAGCCTAATGCTTTCAGTCTTTCCTCACAGGGCTTGTGCTCCAGTCCTTTAATCATTTTGGTTGCCCTCCTCTGAACTCTCTCTAGCATGTCCCTGTCCTTTTTGTAGTGGGGAGCCCAAAATTGAACACAGTATTCTAGATGTGGCCTTACCAGTGCAGAATAGAGGGGAATGATCACATCCCTTGATGTGCTGGTAATACTTCTTTTGATGCAGCCCAGTATGCCATTGGCCTTTTTGGCAGCAAGAGCACACTGCTGACTCATATCTAGCTTCCCATCCACCATGACCCCCAGGTCCTTTTTCAATTTAGCTTTCATTGTAATGTATTATCTCAAGCTAATCACAACTGGGCATGTTTATTATAAAATAAGAACATCCTCCCACAGAGACTGGCATTGAAATGATAAAAGACATGACTTCAGCCCAATGTTTGTTCTACTGATCTAGTCTAACACAGCTGCCCCTGTGGAATGAAGCCCAGTGTGGTTATTCAGCTGTAAATCTCTGTAGACAAGGCTATGTCTACATGAGAGAGTCTACTACACTAGTGTAGATGCAGTGTACGCTGACAGGAGAAGGAGTTCTGCTGGTGTTGGAACACCACCATCCTGAACACCTTAGCTCTCTCTCCAGATTGTCACAATCTGACCAGGATAAAACTCTAAATATCACAAGTTTTTGAAAAGGCTGTTTGTATGCAGCAAGAAACCCACGCTGGGTTCAGTCTGATCTGCTTTGTGACAATGGCATATTACTGTAAAGGTCCATAGGCCCCAACAATATTAGGAACATGTTCTGCTTAGCACTGTACACACACATACACACTTTCTCCCAGAGTGAGTCCCAGCTCTGAGAAGTAGACAAGACAGAAAAAAGGAACTGGGGTTGGAGGGGAAAGGTGAAGAGACTTGTCCAACGCCACGGAGCAAATCCATGGCAGAGCTGGCAAGTGACCAGTGCCCTACTTACTGAAGCACTAAGGAATAATATTTAAACTGTAATGATGTCATTATTTCTAGTATACTCCATTACCTCTCTTATTTTCCTTACTGTTTCTGGCAGCTTTCAGAAAAGGAAAGGTAATTTCTCTAATAACTGGTGCTTTTTAATTTAGCTAATGTTTTCTCCCTCTTATTTTATTAATGAGAAATCAAAACAGAAGAGGTAATTTCTGTTACCTCCCCTTACTGCATGGACTAATGATTGTAACAAATTTTACAGGACCTAGAACAACCTGGTGTGGACTAGGGTTTGCTGCTGCATCTATAAAGAATTCATATTTTAAAAGTAAACCAGTTTAGCAACTAGAAAACAAGATCTTCCTGTGTATCATAACAACATCCATGTTGGAAGCAAGCAGCCTGGTGGTCCACAGGGCTGGGATTAATGAGAGGTGGCCAGTGTTCCATTGCTGACTCTGACCTGGCATGTGACTTTGGGCAAGTCCATTCATTTGGGCTCAGTTTCCACTCTGTCAGTTTCGTCTGTTTATCTTGTCTTTAATGCCACTTATTTCTTACTGTGTTTGTACAGTGCTTCATACAACGGGGCCCTGATCACAGCATAATTAATAATTTGATAACAACATTAAATCACATTTTTGAGAATTCACACAACACTTTCAGTAAATGACTCTTTTCTGTTCACGTTAATGTGTTACTGTGCATATGAAAGATTGGAGGATGGGATATCTCAGTTGCGGCCCTCTTTGCAATGCAACTCTTCTCTTTATCTATAACTGGGAAGTGGGAAAATGTCTGTCCAAGTCTTGCTCTGGACTTATCTAGCTCCAGTAGGTGTGGGAAGAATGAGAGATACTTGACTGCTTGTTCGCATGAAGAGATTGTCAAAGGGTATCCTCAATGTTATTTACAAACAAAGTAAAATCCTGATTGTGAATGACTCAGAAGAATCTCACTGTTCCTGGAGCTGGTCTATGGCCACTTGTGTTCCCTTCCCCATTCCCTCCACTTGTTTTGTTTTATTTTAGACCCAGATCCTGCAAGGAGCTCTGTGCTGGCAGCTCTGTAAGTTGTGGGGTTCTGTCACAGGCGCAGGGCTCTGGCTGTGTGATGCTCCACTGACTTCAGTAGATCCAGCTCTATGCAGCTAGCTGCAGGATCAAGGCCTTAGAACACAATGGGGCCCTGATCCTCGCTTGGGTCACTAGATGTCAGTACTACCTCATAACAAAGTGCATCTATGACATCATTGTTTTGCCTACTAGATTTGGCAGGAGGAAGGATTCTACCCTTCGGAGCCCGTGTTTGTGCCAGTGCCTAAAGCCACTGCAGAAGACAGTGGGGTCATTCTGTCTGTCGTGGTCACACCCTTGCAGGTAACTCATTCTACTCACAAGTATCAAGAACAAGAAATATTAGATGGTGGTTTTTAAATCATAGAATTGGATTTGGTGCCCTCTACAGGGCAATCCCAACACTTCATTCTTCATACTCATCTGCTTTCCGGTCCCTGTACTGCTGAGTGTATTTGCAGCCACTCAATCTTCTGCAGTCGTCAGTCACTGTTGAGCATCAGATTCTTAACAGCAGCCTAGTTTCCAAGGTCAAAGCTTTGACAGCCTGTCAGGGTTGGACTGCTTCTGGCTCGGTGCCATGTGTACTGGTTTGAGCTGTCTTGCAGTGCAGACAGACTCTTCCTTTTGGAGTAAGAGATGCATTGAGTGGAAAGGGAGAGTGGAACCCAGCGCTGACATTCCTCTTGCTGTTTTTCATTCTGTAGAACCAAAACACCTTCCTGCTTGTTCTGGATGCAGAGACCTTCAATGAACTGGGCCGTGCAGAAGTCTCTGTGCAAATGCCTTATGGATTCCATGGCATCTTTGTCCCCCGTTAATGAAAAAGCCTGCTACCTCACACTAGCAGCTCCTGACCTCTTGGATCTCAGGGCTAAGTCAAGCCCACTGTGAATCTCTGCTCTTCCTTTCCTTTTGTTCTTGCATTGTGCCTGTGGAGAGGGAGCTGCTTCTGTAGCCCCAAAGCTGTTCTCTGTGCTGCTGCAATATGATTAATACACAGTGAATGGGCCCAAAGCTAATGCTGCACAAGATGAGATCCCCTTCCCTAGAAGAGCCCATTGCCTTATAGAATCACAGAAACTGGCAGGGACCATGACAGGTCATTGAGTCCAGTTCCCTGCACTCATGGCCTTGGCTCACTCCAATGTCTTGCTCTGCCGATGTGCTACATCCCCACTGTTGCCATGAGCTGGGCAGGCAAAGGAGGCAGTAGGTGCCAAGAGAGGCTGCTTGTTCCCAGCGGCAATGTGCTCTAAGCGGGAGAGCCTGGCCAGCAGCTCTGCCTGGAGCAAAGTGGCAGTTTTGGCTTTACAGCACAAAGCTGAAGGTGAGAAGTTGAACTAAAACATCCAGAAACATTTGGGGCCAAGGGAAACAGGAAATTGTCCCTCCAGAGTGTGCCACTGCTTCTTTAGGAAACTGCCTCATTTCAGCCAGGAAAGGTAGAGAGGGGGCTGCCCACCTGGCAGCTGGGAGACGTTGGGTCCAGCTGACTGCTGTGCACTCACAGACTGTGCGACAGCACTACTCAAAAACAAAGGATGGCACCCTTCCTTCATGCACTGACTGAAACCCTGAGTACAACAAACCATGCCCTGTCTAGGCCCTGAGAGAAACCAGTATGGGTCAAACACACACCCATCACACATGCCCCCACCATTTCCCAACACACCTCCAGTGACACCAGTATGAGGCAAAGATGCCTCTCTCATGCCCCTGACATCCCCGCCACTGAAATCTGCATGGGTCAAACACATCCCTGATATACAACCCCCCAGTGAAACCAACTTGAGCTGAACATGCCCCACCACACCCCATCTCCCAGTGAAATATGCCCCCGCACTGCAACCTGCCCTGAAGCCAGCATGGATCAAACACCGCTATTTTTATTCTTCTGCTTTGACACACTTAGAGGGCATTTTGTTAATTGACTTTCCTACCCTTGAATATAACTCATGTTCTCTCATTTGGCAGGTAGAAGGGAAAGTCCCTTATACTCAGATGACTTAGTTGTGGTGGGATGTGTGAAGAATGCATGGGTTGGTTGGTTGTGGAGGCTACATACAGCAGCTTATCTGTCAAGCGCTACTAATAAAAGACTGCTTATGATGAATGGTACCTGGGGAATAGGCTCACTTCTTGTTCAGAGACTTCTCACGTAATAGATTTTTAAAGAAGGGACCATACTAACCATGACCATCTCTTCTGAGCTCCTCCATAACATAAACTAGAGCAGTGTTTCTAAAGCTTTAGTGAACCAGGGAACACCTAAAGTTATTATTACTTTATGTGGAACACCTAATGAAAATAGTCTCCAAAAAGCTGAGCTTTCATGGGAGAAAAACTCCACTTCATCAGATGTTTTGAAGATGGGTGAATTAAAGAATAGGATGAAAATAAATGCAAAGGAGTGTAAGACATGGGATCAAGTCATATTGTAACAGCAAATCAGCAGTTGTTACTGTATGACCTGATCCCATGTCTTACACTCCCTTGCATTTATTTTCATCCCATTCTGTAAATTCCCCATCTTCAAAGCATCTGACAAAGTGGGATTGTCTCCCATGAAAGCTCATACGATAAATAACTTTGTTAGTCTTAAATGCCACAGGACTCCCTGCTTCTTTTGCTGAACTAGACTTAACACAGTTGCCCCTTTGGAACTCCAAAAAAGCTGGTAACAGTGGCTGGAAATTTAAAATGCCTTAGTTGCAGCAAAGCTTCCGGGTGTGCATCAGTGTCCTCCATCAGATGCCTGGAAGCTTTGCTGCAGCTGGGGCATTAAATTGCTCCTTCCCCCTCCCCACTCAGCCCCCCTACAGGAAGGGGTTGAGATGGATCACAGAACACCTTCACTATGTCTGAGGAGCACCCATGTTCCATGGAACCAGAGCCGTAACTATAGCAGGGTGAATGGGGCTTTGCAGGGGGCACGCTGGAGCTGCTCGACAGAGCCACTCTATTAAAAGATGCGTTTCACAGCACCGACCCCAAGCACTGCTAATTGCAATGGGCACGTTCCAGTACACCAGTTAAGAAACACTGAACTTGAAAATACCACCCAGACTTAGTGGCAGTTGTTCATGCTGATGCAGGTGTGAGGGGCAGAAGTCCAGTTCCATTACTTCATGCATTACTTCAGAAATACTGCACTATACCCCCCCCCATGAAAAGCACAGCCTATGCCACCGGATGTTGGAGGCTGGCATTCACTACACACAAGCCAGGCAGTTCTGCTGTGTACTTAGCCCCAATGCAATGCATATGCCAAATAAAGAAATAGCTTACAGAATTAGCACAGCAATTCAGCTGCAACTCTCACAAAATAACAAGCTCTAGTCCAATCCTGATCCTTCTCCCCACATCCAGAGAATGCCAAGGAGGAGAAATGGGCTTTAAACTAGGGTTGTGACAAAGCCAGGGGAAGGTCTTCCATAGCATGCAAGATCCCTCTCACTGCAAACAGTCTAATTCAGCCCTCCCCAGATTAAACCAGACCTTTGCTTGGTTTAGCTTTAGCCCTCAGAGCTATCTCAACTACTGCCCATGGCATCCACAACTGAATGGGACACACAGATGGAATGATCCTAGGAGCATCCAGGGTAAGGGAAAGCACCAAGGCAACTGTGACTGTAGAACGGTGACATTATCCACATCCTTACGCCATAGGTGCTTAGCACAGGCTCAGGCCATGTCAATTCAGCCCCTCTATCCAGGGCAATATTAATTTAACAAATAATGAATCCAATGGGTAACACTAAATGGTGAAGAGCTGCAGATGTTTAAGGGCTCTAGAAACAGGGACAAGGAAATAAGTAAAATTCAACTTAGGATAACACATTTGTGGACAAAGTAACCCAATCCCCAGATGCTTAATGGAAGGGAGAAGTCAGGGAGTAAGGGGACTGAAACAGTCCAAAGCACATATGGGTCTAGGGGAGAGGAGAGACTTACAGCACGGTACACAGGCAGATAATGACATGAGTTTAGTCCCATTTGCAGATGTCTCCCCTTGCAGTAGAATCAGAGTAGGATTTGGGAGGAGAGAGCAGCGCTTTACAAGGCATTACTATCATATCTGGAATATATCACTTTCAGTACTTCTGGTCATCTTCTTACCAAAAAGGTAGCCATAAGGTAGAGGGAGCTAAGAGTCCAGCAACAGAAAAAGTTGAGGGACCAGTGAGGTTGATGATAAAGAAAAAGCTCAATATGTAGAGCAGGGCTGAGCACTACCTCTAGAGGGGAGACATAATATTCTATTGCTCTTTGAAGTGAAGGAGGAAGAGGGATTAGATCAGGCCATAGAAACATGGGTGATAACTAGCAGGATGAAATAAAACAAAGGAAAATAAAGTCATGTTACCATTATTTCACTTGGGTGCTTTGCCTGGTGCAAAGTTCTACTGGCTGAGACTTGTAAAATTAGACTGGATGAAACACTAGCAAATAGTCAACCATGAACTGGGGGACGTATTTGGAATTTTCCCATCTCTCATCTGCCTTTTTGCTGGAGCACAAATTAAAGGCCCCTGGTAGTTCATATGGAGGAGTTTGGGTGCATAGGGCTAACAAAGCTCTGCTTCAACATACACTGAATCAATCTGTTTATCATGGGGATAAACAGATCCCCCACTAGAGAAGATGGCAGGTAGTAACGACACTTCCCATTAGCCAGTCTTGTTGGCTAGCTGTGTTGCAGTCCAGGTTAACATAAGATTGTTTATTAGCTGTCCCTTCACAGAGACATTAGTTTTCAGGCTCTGCAGATGGGTGGACAGTAGGTGGTGCACCACACCAATGCAAGGCTTCTGTTCCTAGCTTTTGCTGGCTCAGTGCTGTTACTTCCTGCTGATAGTATCTGAGCACAAATTCAGACTGCCATTGAATTTGTAGCTTCACTAAGCTGTGGTCTATACCAGTGCTTCTCAACCTTTAGTGGACTAGGGAACACCTAAAGGTATTAATTACTTTACATAGAACACCTGATGAAAACATGCTCAAAAAAAGATGGTAACAGCTGTGGTAGGGATTTAAAATGCTGTTATCACAGCAAAGTTTCCAGGTGTGTGCCAACATCTGTCTGCTGCACACCTGGAAGCTTTGCTGTGGCTGGGTCATTCAGTTGCTCCTTCCTCCTCCCCACTCAGCCCCCTGACTGCGATGGTGCGGGGTAACACGGGGTGGTCACGGAACATCTGCATGATGTTGAAGGAACACCACTATTCCATGGAGCACTGGTTAAGAAACACTAAGCTATACATAATGGTATCTTTATGGACTCCTTTTGTTGAAGCTGCTCCCCTGGGGAGTTCACCAGCTACATACTGCTCAGAGGAGGTTACTATGTGTACTTGGAGCCTTAGAGCCAGCCACCAAAGGAGACACCATGAACATGGTCTGCAAAGGCTGTTTATTCATACTATATAGTCATCACTACTCCTGGTGACGGTGCACTTTGCCATTCCTGGCCTCCTGCTGGAGGCCTGTGGTCCTACTACACTCTGCCCCAGGAAAGCAGCAACAAAGATGTTTCTTTGGCCTGCCTAAAGAGGCCTCGTGCAAGCAGCCAATCAGAGCCCTGCTGGCTCAGATAAAAGGAGCTGCAGGGCCTGGGCAAGTCAATCCCTGGCTTGGGGAACTAGTATATTGGAGTCAGGGAGTTGTTCTCTGGCCATAAGGACTCAAGGGGAGGACAGCCTTTGACTCCAGATGCATTAGCTAGAGCTATGGGAGAGGTCCCAAGAATGGAAGCTAGAGGTGATGATAAATGGGCAAGGCACAAGAAGGCTGAGGGAAGCAGCAGCAGCAACAAATTGAATTTAGTAGACCATGGCTGCTGGTCATAGAGTCCCTGGTCAGAACCCAGGCAGGAGATGGGTCTGGCTTCCCCACCAGCTGCTAGTGAAGTGGTATAAGCCCTGAAAGGGAACAAGGCTTGCTTGGAGATCCAAGCAAAGAGCTGAATTCAAACGCCTCAGTGGGAGGGCAAACAGTTCCATTGCACTCTTTCCTAACCTGCCCCAGAAGGGTTTGTTTTGACCGTGTGACCCAACCCCAGGGCCGAGCCATGGAAGACCTGCTAGGCAAGATCAACCACCTACAGGTGGCATCAGGAGTGGGAAATGGACTGCAGTACTGTGCACAGCTGTAGAAGGTCTTCAACAGGTGAGTGTCCTGTTGTTATACTCCCAGGGTCCCTGGCCTGTCCATCTGTCAGCAGGGAGTAGGGGACAGTTCACTGTCTGCTGTAAGCCTGGTTGTTTACATTTCTGGGGAAATTATCTTAAAATGTTCACACACAACATGGCAGAGGCAGGTCAGGGAGTGGTGGGGATGCTGCTGTTGGACATGGTGAGTGAGGCAGGAACAGACACTAACTGCAGTGCAGGAGATTTATCCTGATTGCAAAGCTTCATTTCATCTGCAGACAATGCTAGTCCTTGCTCAGGCCACATGTGCTCGAGTCAAAGATCAAGGTTGAGCCATCTCTTCTCCCTTGTACACAACGGCATTCTGCTCAGATTCGAGCACCTTGACTTTATAAAGAGCCCCTGTGGGCAAGCGCTTTTGGAGGTTTTCCCAGATGTACACTGCCACGTTCTCAGTCGTACTGCAGGGAAAACAGGGCCCAGGTTAGAGTGGGAATAGCAGGTACACTTTAGTATCTACCCCCCCAGCTACAAGGCAAGTCAGAATGAGAGATCAATGGGGAGATATTTGATTACCTTTAGGGAAGTGGTTCCTCGGAACCAAGGGTGTTGCACTCATGGCAGAGGACACACATGATGCCCATTAGTGTTGTACAAATCATGTAGGTGCAGGCCTGGCCCCAAATCCAGTTTTACCATGAGATCCCACTACCCACCTCACAGCATCAGAAAAATAGGCCACATCCTGATCCAGGCTCTTGTGGTCAAGCAACTCCATAATTGCCTCCTACGAGGAAGAAGGAGGAAATGGTGGCCCCATCAATGAGATGTGACCCAGAAGACCCAGTGTGGCCACTTCTAACCAACACAAGCTCATTTCCTGGGACCCTTTACTCCAAGTTAAATGCCACAGAAGGCCCTTCTATGCCTTCAAGGGAGTCCCAGGTATTTTAACTGTAGGCCTTTTCCTGAGAAGTCCCAGAGAGTTGGTGTCAGCAAGAAGATGAGACTTTGAGCAAGACAGCAGCTGGTGAGAGGAAGCCAAAGGCCCCAGCTTGCATGTCATGGATCAGTCTGGGGACTGTTGGGGGCTGATGTCACTGCAGCAGAACCCAGGGCTCAGGGCTATTTCTCACCTTAAGTCCACACAGAAAACTCACCTCCACATAGCTACATCACTCAGAGGCGTCAAAAATCGACACCCTGAACAACACAGTTCAGCTGACCTAACCCCCAGTGCTGCTAGCACCAGGCTGTGGATCAGGAAGGTGGATTTGTCACACTCCTCAGAGACATAGATTTGCCAATGTAACTCTGCAGGGGAGACTGGCTCTTAGGCTATGTCTGCACAACAGTGGCACAGTTGTGGTGCTGCAGCTGTGGCAATGGTAGGGCCAGCTCAAGGGGCTTTGGCACCCCGAGCCAGCTTTTGATTTTGCAATTTCCTCCCTCACTGTGTTGGGGGGGTGGCAGGGGGCAGAACCCAGCCTCTGCTCCGGCTGGGCTAATCCCATCCGCAGGGTGGGGAACAGACAGCCCAGGGGTGGAGCAGGCCAGCCCAGAGGCCGGGCTCCACTTTCTCGCCCCTACCCTTGATCAGCTGTTCTGCCCTGGGGGCAGGGTGGGCCGACCCAGAGGCAGGGCAAGAGAGAGGAGCCCAAGCTATGGGTTGGCCTGCTCTGCCCTGGCATGCTGCCATGGCTGCCCCTAGGCAAATGACACCCTGAGCCAGGACCTCATTTGTTTATGGGTCAAACCAGGCCTGGGCAAGGACATATCCTCGAGTAGGGGTTTCAAACACGCGGCCCATGGGCCACATGTGGCCCGCAGAGCTGCCTCCTATGGTCCCAGATAACCCCCAGAATCCTGGAGCTCCCACCTTTCCAACCTTGGAGTTTTCAAACGCCGAGCCTCTCTGCAGATGAGACCAAGCAGCTTCACCTCCCCACTGCGTTATCAGCCACTGACAGAGAGGAGCTGAACTGCTGCCTGGGTCCTTAGCTGCCCTATTCACAGGCAGTAGTTGATCCTTAGCTACCCTATTCACATGCACCAGCTGATTGAGCAGCTGAAGCTGGCTGAACAGTGTGGGGGGGGGGTCGTTAAAGCAGGGCGGCCTGAGCCTGTGAGGAGGGTTCACAGGGGGCTCCATTCTGGGGGAGCACCAGAGAGCCCCACCACTAGCCACAGCACAGCCCACAGGGCTTTCCCTGCTGCTGGTCCTGGCACAGGCAGGGGGTGTTTCCCCCCAGGAGGGTGGGGTAGCATCTCAGGAAGTGGGATCTTCTCCCACGAAAACTCATGCAAAAAATAAATCTGTTAGTCTTAAAGTGCCACACAACTGCTTGTTTTTTTTCTTCTGCCTGCCCCAGTGCTGCTAAATTCTGGCAGGCAGGGGATGTTTTCTCCTCTGCTGGCCCCACTCAGCCAAATTCAAGTGGGCAGGTGGGTGGGGGTTGTTTCCCCCTCTGCCAACCCCAGTGTAGCCAAATTTGAACAGGTGGTGGGGAGGGTGTTTCCCCCACCACTGGTCCCAGTGCTGCCCCCAGGGCCAGGCAGGGAGCTGCTTATTTACGGTCCTGTGGAGGACTCTGACCAACCTGTTTGCAGCCCGTCCTGAGATGTGGCTGCTCTCTTCCCCTCCTGGCTTGGGGATACATGTAGCCCCCTCTTTTTAAAACAAAAAAACCCCCCAAAAATCTTCTAAAACAATTTAATTTTATTTAAAAAACTAAAACCTTTATAAAAATTTAATTTCAATTAAATTTAATTAAATTTTAATAATCAAACTGCAATTAATTTATTTCAATTAACATCAAATTGAATTCAATGAATTAAATTTTAATTAAATTAACCGGTGGTCCTTCAGGGTTTGAAAAAGTATATTTTTTGCCCTCAAACCAAAAAAGATTGGAAACCACTGATTTATAATGTAAAATTTTAAGTCTGTTTACTCTTTGTCTTTTTGATGATTTTGCTATCTTGAATGGAAGCAATTCTAAAAGGAAACGTGTTTTGGCCTTGGAAAGACTGTCAAAATTAGCACAGATTTCATGTTACAGTTTCAAAAAAAACTAATAAATTGACTTATTAGCATACTATATTACTCTTCATTTTTTTACTGTACTTCCGCATCATTGTATGAAAAGGTTTCAGTGGTGTGGCCCTCGGGCCAATATCCTAATTCTCATGTGGCCCTCAAGGTGATTTGAGTTTGAGACCCCTGTCCTAGAGCACAGATGGGTTTTCCATCACTGGAGTTTAATGAACCTCACTGAGAATGATTTCATCGACCTTGTGGCTTCTACACAAGGAGTTAGGTCAGCTTAAATTCACTGCTTGGGGTATGAGTCTTACACTTTGAAATTTTAACCGTTAATCTAGCCTCTGATCAAACTCTAATGCTCCTCAGTTCTTTCTGTCTCACTTACTCTGACACTGGCCTGTTATGTTACTGCTCCTGATCACACAAAGGCAGTAATTCCTGCCTGGCCACTCACAGAAATTTTCCTGCTCTAATAAGGTGGTAGCCATGTTATACGGGAGGAGTGAGAAAGCCAAGAGTCCCAGGTTATGTCTACACTGCCAAATTAGTGTGGACCAAGACTAATTTGGCTCATGGCCACACAAAGCTTTGGCTAGTCCAAATTAAGAAATTTCTTGGTTCAGACTAGCCAAAGGTTGGTCTGGACCAGTAAGACCCCTTGCTTAGTCCAGACTAGCTGGCTTAGTTCAAACATTAGCTCGAACTAAGCACATGCAAGCTGCAAAATAATGGCTAGTTCAAACTAAAAATGTTTGAACTAAGCCATTAGTTCAAACTAGCCGTGCATTCTACTTCAAACTAAAAAAGTTTGAGCTAAACTGGGCATGCATGGCTAGTTCGAACTAAAAAGCCTTGGGCTAGTTCAGACTAACCTCAGACTTACTTTGGACTTCCAAGTCAGAACTAAATTTTTAGATGTAGGCATAGCCCCAAGGGCATGGAGATCCCATAAAGGTAATGTGTTGACACAGCACTCTACATTCCCCTTCCACACCTTTGTGACTACTACATATTTCACAAAATAGCATTCTCCTGCCCCGCATCTCCCCACTTCAAAGCTGAGTCTGATTAATGCATAAAAGCATATAAGATTCCCATGTCTGAGCTCTGTAAGTAAGTACTTTATTATTACCTGCATGTGCTCTTTCAGGTCTGTCAGATTTATAACCATCCCTGATGTAGGATCAATCTGCAGGGCAAATCACAGGAAAGAAAAGGAAATCACAAACACAGCAGACATCTCTTGGTAAGTGCATGCAATGATGAGCTGCTCTGGAATAGTTATGGCCTCTAAACTGTTCCAGTCAAGCAACTGAACAGGTTGCAGAGTGTTTTCTGGGGTTTAATGATCAGCTGGGAGAATGTCTGGCTGAAGACCACATGGTTTGGGCAGGCTTCAAATCCTGGCCAGGCCCCACAACTACATGGAATGGGAAGAACTTATATCAAGGAAGCCTCGTTTCATTAGGCACTTAAGGTGATTGTTGCCTTGCATTGTGATTAGGCACAGGACCACTTGTCTTTATAGTGCTGTACAATGCTCTTTTCAGTACAACTGTATCCAGGACTCATACCAGCTCTACCAGTGCAACCAGATGCCTCTGGCCTGATCCAACCCCCCTGCCCCCCAATATATCTGCACTTACTTCTCCACGCACAGTCACCACCACTGGAAAAACAAAACAAACAAAATCCAAGTCAGATTATTGTCCCTGTGACCAAGAATCAGACAAATCATGAAAAGGTGACAGGTGAAGTAAAGAGGGAGAAAACAGAAAATAACTTTAAACCAGAAAAAATCCTGATGCTCAAAGTTTTGGGGGAGAATAAAATTTGGCTGCTGAAAAAAGATTCCTGCTAATAAAGCAGCTAAACCAGGGGTGGGCAACATTTTTGGCCTGAGGGCTGCATGCCATGTATGGCTACTCACGGTGGGCCACAGGCAAGGGTGAGGACTAGTGGGGCAGGGCATGAAGGCGGAGTGGCCAGCACCACCCGCCGCCCAGAAAAAGGGATGGAGCTGGGCTCCACTCCCCTGCCCTCCCAGCTTCAGATGTTGCTGGGAGAGAAGTGGAGCGGCAGCTGCGGTGGTGCTGTGGCTGCAGTGCAAGCCACTGCCGGAGCTTGGGAGAGGGGAGATCAGCTCCGAGCTGGTGGGCCAGAGGACAGGCGCTTGTGGGCCAGATCTGGCCTGCAGGCCATGGTTTTCCCAACTCTGAGCTAGACAGATAATCAGGGGCAGTCTTAGTGATTTCGGGGCCTGGGGCAAACATCAAGGATGGGGTCCCCACACACCACTTGGGGGGCTCCCATTCTTGACATTTCCACCCCCTCTGCTAGGGCCCTGCCAGCTCTCCTGGGTCCCCTGCCCTGCTCAAACCTGCTGGCCTTGAGGGGGCCCCCAGCTTCCCCATGGGCTCCTGCCAACCCCCCCAACCACTATTGGACACTTGCTGGGCTCCCCAGCCACTGTCGGCGCCCTAGACCCGTACCGCTGCTGCCAGCCCTCCTGCCATGGGCCACCACTGGGTTTGCCAGTGCTCCCTGGCCCTGCCATAGGCCACTGCTGCAGACCCCGGCCCCACGTGCCAGCTTCTCTACGGTCTTCTGCGGGCTGCAGCCAAGCTCCCTGGCCCCGCCAGGGAGACCCCACCAGCTTGCCATGGGCCCCCACCAACTCCCCCTGGAATGGTGTGGGGCCCCTCTCCCTGTGGGGACTTCGCCAGCTGCCCATGTTGCCCATCCATTAAGACCACCTGTGCAGATAATCATGCTTCTCAAGGCTGGTTTTCACCTAACACCTGTCTTCATTCCTGACCTGCAGTATGCTCTGCCATTCCAGTCCCACACCCCACACACAGCTTTTCTGAGGATCCTTGGTCCTGACCCCAGCACCCCAGTTATTCCAGCTGTGGGTCATCATTCCCTCCATAGTTCTGCCAATGCACGTCGCTCATTGGGAAGTCATTCTCAGCTATTCTATTCTTGGCCTTCTCAGGGCCCCTGGTCACCAGCCCTGCAGGTAGCCACAGGGAAGTCAGATGTGATCCAAACTCATTGCCTGCTCTGCCTTGCAGTGGAGTTTGAAGCCAGGTGTGCAGACTGATGAAAAATGTGTACAGTAACCATCCTTTATCATCACCCAATCAACTGAACTCAACTCCATCATTCCAGGTGCCTGAGCAGAGTTGCCCAGTGAGTGACACAATTGAGGGGATAAAGGCAGCACAAGAAAAGGGATGCACTGCACGTATTTATGCTACAAGCTTCCATTTCCCTTTCCTCTGCCATTGAGTCTACCCTGACTTGAGCTGCGTGAATGTGCAGCGTGTGCTGGCAGGTCTGTTCTCACCTGTATAGTTGTGTCCATGACTCTGTCTGCAGACCCCAAAGAGTTTCTTGTTTTCCGCATCACTTAGTGATTTGCTGAAATGTAATGAACACAGAATTTGCGTGCTGATAACCAACAGACATAGGAAACCAAGGATTTGCTGTGGCAGATCAAACAGTGGGTCACATGAGCCACTGTCCTAGTTTTGTAGCTGAGAGGCCAGCCTGTAATAGCCTTTTGTTTTCCCTAGAAATCCCCTTCTCTGCATCCTCTACAGGACACACTAACCACAGACAAACTGCAGCAGCTAGGTGGTAGCTCTGCACCACCTGGAGCAGGCACTTTGTATGTCTGGGGTGGGGGAGGTTGAGGCAGCCTTTCTGCATCCTCTGCAGGGAAAAGGGAAGCCCCAGAGACATTGCTTTCTGCTGCCCGAGTCCAATACCCTAACCTGATTCTACTCTGTGGCCATTCACTGGCTCATTCACTTGTGCAAGATTCTGACCTCAGACACGGTAGGACTGCCATGCGTTTATTAATGTACTGCCCACAGTACATGCCACATTTTCCAAACCCAAGAGAAGACTCTACTCCTGTACTGAGGAAGCATGAAAGACAAGGCAGCTGAAGGTGGCAGAAAAAGATTTACCATACAAGGTCAAACCGCCATTACACTAGAGTTCCCTTCCCCCACAATTCATCCCCCCTTGGTTTACTACAATGCCTTTTGCATTTCAAACATCCTTATGGTACAGCCCTTCCCTGCCACCCAGCCTTGCCCTACACTTAGCTGAGCAGCTCCCTTGGGAGGTATGATAGAGAAGCAGATCATGTAGCGAGTTGGGGACACTCCTGAGGTGGAGCTGCCCTTCTTGCTGTGGAGAGGAGTGAGGGACTTTCTGAGGCTTGTACCCAAGTAAGGCCTTACATTTCTGGGATTGGCTTGGATTTGAGAGAGCTGAACTCAATCCAGCATCATTGACTAGGGAGGTCACAGGCAAGGCAAAATAATTCTGCCTCTGACCACATTATCTGCACAGTAATGGACTCAAAAATATCTCCGTCCTTTAAATAACAAAGATTAGGATGAACAGCGGCACATGCAGCTGTCTCGCTAGCAGGCCAGCTCTGTAACGCTCTGTGCAGCTGAGCTACCCCATCCCAACAAAACAGCTAACGCCAGGTAGTGCCAGCACATTCTACCTCCCAGCTATCAGGCACTGATCACCAGTTAATGGCTTGAGAACATGGATCCCTCCTGCAGTTTGCCCCAAATGTCTAAGCCATAGAACATAGACAGCTAGTTACCAGACCAGTCTGTGGGAGGCACTAAACATATCTATCCTGGAGAAAGTGGCAATCCTCACAGGGGAGGCTGGCTTCTGAGCTGGAGTCGAGGTCTGCATTCTGAAGTCAGGCAGTCCGCAGGAGAGGAAAATCAGCACTGAACAGAAAGGTTTGTTCTGGGACCACTCATTAAATAAATAGCAGCAGCCTGTCATGTGAACAACTCAGAATGCAATGTGTTTGTAGGAGCCAGAGCACCAAGGCCATGGGGCAGAGAGGGGAACCAATCAATTGCACTGCTGGACCAGCAGCCCTACTGTCTGTAATGAGGCATATTTCCACTTGGGTCTAACCCAACAATGGGGCTGTGGCATTTGTCATCAGATGACTGCTTTAGGCCCATCTGGAATGACAGAGAGTCTGCAGATGGAAAAAGTCTGGCTTCTGAGCTGAACTCAAAGGAGGCTGTGTTGGTATTGATTTGACAAGCTGACAAGATATTCACTGTGAAGAGTCATCACCCCATTACTGGGAGCTGTGTCAAGCACATGGATAGGAGGAGAACTCTGGGAGAGCATGGGGTGAGGAGCTGGCATAATGGTCTTACATCTTGAATCTAGAAGGGGTATCAGTCCTAAAATGCTGTAACTGCTAATAGGAAAAATGCACAGTCTCCTGGTTGAAGTATTTCTCCACACAAAAGGGACTGTAATGTGGCACACAGGGAAGAGAACCATAACAAATCTACACAAATGTTCAGTTCACGGCATCTGAGTTGTTAAGCTACTTTCTGCACTATCCTGCTATGGACTAACGGGTCTTGTGGACCTTGCTGACTAGTATTAACAGTTCTTCGAGCACTGCTTGGATACATTCAGTAATAGTTGTGTCTGTGCTGCAGCACACAATTGGTTGGAAACCTTTTTGCCCTAGCCCAGGGCCAGAGATTTGCTCATACTCCAAACTCGCTCTCTGTCACATATTATGTGGGCAGACATATGCCTTATGTGCCAAGGGAGTTTATGATCTTCATCAGTGGTCACCTTCTCTACTCCCTCCCTTAGTTGCTGCATCCTGATGGTGGGGGGGGTGTACCCTACCACAGTGCCATACCCTTACCCCCAACCCTTATCTAATGGAGCTGGGCTCCCTTTCCTTTCGCATCTAGACCTTAAAGATCTCCCTGCTCTCACCCTAAGCTGGTAATTCAACCTCTTACCCTGTGGTGTGCTCAATCTTTCGCAGCCCTGGTTTCTGTTGCCCCTTCACCTGTTGATAACTACATCTACCTACGAGCCTCTGAAGGGAAGCTCTCAACAGCCAGTTGCCAACCCAGGTTGAGCACCAAGGAACTACATTTACCAGCTGGTTGTTTGTTGCCCCGTACCTCCCTGTGATTTGCCTCCTTAGCTGGACCAGCAAGGGGTTTTTCTCCTTTCCCCCCTTTTTCCCCTTCCATTTCTGCCTTCATGTACTCTCCGCTAGTAGCTCAAGTTTTCCTCCGGGGTCACGTTAATTACCCATCACAAGCTAAGGGACATATTGTAGGCCTAAGGCCAGGGGACGTATCTGGTCCACATGCCTTGACAGATGCGTTCCACCAACATCTGATGTCGCCCATGAAGATGCCTCACCAATCATGAATTGGTGGCTGTGATTTTGTTTATCATGTGTGCTTATCACCCATGATAAGGTGACTTTAGGTCACCTGCTGCTCCTGTTGATCGCAGACACGGAGCACTTGGGAGGCGTAGGCCTTTATTTTCTCCTCTTAGGCCAGGCTGTTCTACCTGATGGTCTCCCTTTGCCTGGGCCACGGGCCCTTATGGGTGCAGTGCTGTAGGTGGAAAAGAACCCAACTGTGCCCACCGTCCTCGAGCACGGCTAGTAGTCACCTATTACTGAATGTATCCAAGCAGCGCTCGAAGAAGAATGGTGGGTTACTTACCAATAACTCCTTCTTTGAAATGGGCTGCTCAGATTCATTCAGGACCCTCCCACCATCCACTCAGCTTGGAGTTGCTGACTTCTAAGGACTGAGGAGGAGCCGGGCAGCAGCCACATATATAGCCACAGGATGGCCAGGGGGTGGTGGCTGCCAGCCCTCTTCTGACAGGTTAGGGCAAAAAGGCTTCCGACCAATTGTGTGCTGCGGCACGGATGCACCTATTACTGAATTAATCTGAGCAGCCCGTCTCGAAGAAGGACAGTCACTGGTAAGTAACCCATCGTTCAGAGAAGGGCAACAAAGATGATTTTAGGGCAAATGGAAGACTTTTGTCATGGTATAAAAATAGTAGGCAATGGAGGCCCCCAAACAACTTAAGGGTACTTTGTAGGGTTATGTAGTAAGCAAGTAGTTACCTGGGGGATAGATTGGGAATTCCGGTGGTGGGAATCAACATCCCAGCAGACAGTCTATGTGAGTAGGGGAGGGCCTGATCACCCCTTCCCTATGGAGCAAAGGACTTCAGGAGTTATAATTATGATCCATTCCCTGACTTTGATGGACTTTGCCATAGGACCTTGAAGGGTGCCTTGGAGGACATCACTCTCCAGCTCAAGCCTGTGGTCACAAAGTGGGGTCCCTGACTGCTGATTGGGTTGTAAGCCTGTCTGTATTACTTTGTGTTTAACTCTGGGTGTATCACTTTGTCTGGGTATTAGTTAGGTAATCTGTTTAGTTAATAAAACACTTTATTCCTGCTATGTGCATCTTGGTGGTTGTTGCTACTGGAATTCTGGACCCGAAACCCATTTGGTAGCGGAGAACAATGATCAAGGATATGGAACAGCTCCCATATAAGGAGAGACTAACAAACTTAAGGCTGTTCATCTTTGAAAAGAGACAAATAAAGGGGATATAATAGGGGTCTGTAAAATCGTGCATGATGTAAAAGATGTGAATAGCACAGGTTTACTTACCCTTTCACACAACACAAATACCAGAGATCACCCAATGAAATTAGAGGAAGCAGGTTTAATACAAACAAGAGGAAGTACTTTTTCACATAATGCACAGCTATTCTATGCAACTCTTCAGCATGAGAGGTTTTGATGACCATAAATATAAGTGGGTTCAAAAAGAACTGGATAATTTCATGGATGATATACCCATCTGTGGCTGTTAGCCAAGGCAGTGAGCAATGTGACCCTATGCTTGTGGCAATCCTAACCCTTTGACGACCAGAAGCCAAAAGTGGATGACAGGATGCATTGCTACAAAACTGCCCTGTTCTGTGCCCCGAACCCCAGCGCCAGTACCGTGGATCTCCGGCCCAATGGGGCTGGAGCTCTGGGGCCCAGCCACTGGCGGCCACGGCAGCCCCATCCTCAGCGAGGGATCCGCGACCGCGGTGGCCCTGTCCCCGGCCAGGGATCTGGGGCCCGGCCGCCAGGCGCCACAATCCCCCGCCGGGGATCCGCGGCATGGCAGCGTCTGGCCCTGTCCCTGGCTCAGGGGCGGGGCCTGCCGGATGGGGGCGTGGCCCATGCTCTAGGTCCCTCCCCCAGCCAGCGACGCCCCTATATATAGCCACATTATATCAGTGAATATCTCCATTATATCTGCATTCATAGACGCAAAGTGGCTATCCACAGACCATTTCTTGAAGATGCTGATCCACGTATTTGTATGCGTGTTGGGCTCTAGAGACAGGATACCGGGCAAGATGGATCAGAGTCTGACTCACTCTGGAAGCTCTTATGTTCTTTGAGTCAGGAGCCATTTTTCTGTGGTGTGTCTATACAGCACTTAGCAGAACAGGATTCTGGGTCATGACTGCGGCACCTAAATGTTGCAAATAGTAAATAACACTTCTTCCCAGTCCCTCCCTACAAGACTGAGGGGTACAGATAATCTTAGTTCTTTTATTGACAAGCTCCAAAGGGGTAGCTGTGTTGATCTGGTACTGCAAAATAAGCAAGGAGTTCTGTGGCACTTTTAAAGACTAATACTTATATTTATTTATTTATTTATTTATCTATAAATTTGTTAGTCTTTAAAAGTACCAGAGGACTTTTTGCTTGTTTTAGTTCTTCTCTTGTTGCTTCCCACTTAGGACATGTTGAAAACATGAAGTGAACAATTGACAAAGGTGGGTTTTTTTGGACCTCTTTCTCTTGCTAAATTGTGCTTGAACCCCTCTCAGCAACCGTTCTACTCCATGGGTATTACTACATGGAGGTTTTAAATCGAAATAACACTGGTTATTTTGATTTAAAGATACCTAGGTCCACAGGATGTTTCCTTATTTGGAAATAAGGTGCTCGCTTATTTCAAAATAACAAAAATCATTTCAATATAATAAAACCTAGTTTTATATTGAAATGAGGGTTATCTCGAAACTGTGGTTTCAAAATAACCCTGTGTGGCTCTGTTATATTGATATGGCCCATATATCAATATAACAGTTGGCCTACTTCCTCCCAGGGTGCATGGCACCCAGGGAAGACAGTCCCCCTCCAGCACCCTGGCCAGGCAGCCGATCAGCACCCTGGCCAGAGAGGGAGGGGAGGTGCAGGGGGGCCCACCCCCAACCTCAAGCTGACTGGGCCGGTAGTGGGGGAAACACCCTGTACCCCGCTTCCTCTGGCAGCTGGCCTGGTGGCAGGGGCAGGGAAGCTGGTGCGCCTGGCTTTCCCGCAGCTGGCTGGGTGGTGGGGAAAGGGAGCCCCCACGCCCGGCTTCCCCGCAGCTGCAGGGCAGTGGGGGCAGGGAAGCCAGTGTGCCTCACTTCCCTGGCTTCCCCACAGCTGCAGGGGAGAACCAGGCAGGGGATTGGGTGGCAACATGGCCTTGCCAGGGGGCCATGTTGCCACACCTCCCAGGGTGCCCCCTCCCAGATTGAACTAGCAAGTCCCATGTCCGGACATGCTAGTTTGATTTGGGTTTTATTCGTCTGGACCTGTTAAATCAATTTTATTTAAATCGATTTAACTATTTTTATATCGATTTGGTTAAATCGATTCAAGTAGAATCGATCCAACTGACTGTGTGTGGACATACCCCATGTGTCTTAACTAACAGGTTCTACCACTGGACATGATCATGTTTGTATCACCATAACAGCGAGTGAGTTAGCTTTCTTTTTTGTGAAGTAAAACTCTGGAGAAGAAGATACTGGCTTTAGAAAGGCATGTATTTGGTCACAGCCTGGCTGGAAAACTTAAAGGGAGGCCATCAAGCTGAAAATCATGCTTTGTTTGAACATTTAGACTTGCTGTTCTCCTTCGAGCGCTGCTCACATCATTCAGTTACAGGTGTCTATGTGCCGCAGTGCACGGTAGCTCAGAAAGTCTTCAGCATTAGCCTGTCAGGTCAGGGCACACGGCCAATGCCCCCTCCATGCCGTGACCGTGGCTATATAGGTGACTGTGACCCTGACGCTCCCAGTTCCCTTTTCTGCCATCAGCATCGGTTTCGGATCAGCACGAACTTGCGACACGCAAGTGCCTGTCTTCAAGCGAAAGTCAAGATGCCCAGTTTCAAACTGTGCTTAGGACGCTGCAAGGCTTTTCCGATGGACGACTTGGACGAGAAATGTCTCACTTGCCTGGGTGAGTCCCACCTCGTGGCAGGGTGCCCCATTTGCCTGTCCTTCAAGCGGAGGACTCGGTTGGAGAGGGAGCACCACCTCCTTTTGATCTCAGGGAGTGGAGCCACCACCCCCGAAACTGGCCGAGCCACGAGCTCTCCGCCAGAACCCTGATCGGTTGGGGCCCAGGACACCCGCCACCGATTGTCGGTACCAGCCTCGAAATCTCAACCCGCATCAGTACCGCCCCAGCACCAAGTTCGTCGGTCACTGGGTAGCCTCTCAGCCACCGCAAGAAGGGTACCGAAGCAGGAAATCCTGACAGCCCACCATGGGCACTCAAACCCGACCCCGACGTAGAAGATGAAGAAAAGGTCTAGAACGATGCCGTCCAAATCAGCACCGCAGGAACCAGCACCACTTCTTATGGTACCGACGTCAAGCCCGGCACCAACATCCAGCCCGGCACCGCCAGCCCCGGTACCAGATCCAGTACCACCATCTGAGGAATCAGCGCCAATACCAGTAGCAGCTTGCAGCTCCACGCTGTCCTCCAGCCTGGTACCAGTAATCAGCCCAATGCCGGGCCCAAGCACGACACCTCTAAGCCCTCCTCCGGTACCGCAGTCCGGTACGGAGGGGCAAGAAACTCCTCTCCATTGCTCCTCGGAAGAGGTCTTGGTACCGGGCTCCTGGACATCAGGAGGAGAGTCTTCCAGACCATCCTCCGAGGATTGCTTCCTCCCTCCACAGGAGGAGCACCCCAGGAAAAGACTCCCTAAGAACTCCGTATCTTTGAGTTCGAGGAGATCAAACAGACCACGACTAAAGGGAGGATTCTCCGCCCCCCCGCACCTCCCCCATGGTAACGCCTCTAACAAGGTCACCTCATAATGAGTGGACCCTCAACTGGCTGAACACAGCAACCGACGATGCCTCCTCTCGTTACGCCCAGTCACCAATGCCAGAATCCTTGGATTTTTCCGACGACGAACCTGACCCTGACTCTACACAATGTAGTAGATCGCAGGCTCAATCCTCCTCGTCACCTGACAAGCACCTAATTGACATGTCCGCTGATCACGAGGGAGATACCCGCGTCGAGCAGGACCTCCTCTGCTGTATGGCAGCGAACCTAAAATTGAAATTGGGAATAATCCAGGAAGAGGACGACTCCCTCTTCGATGCATGCTGTGGCAATTCCCTTGCACTTGGGAATATTCCATATTGTCCAGGAATGGTGGCAAATTCTGTCCTCGATTCTACCAGTGTCCAAAGCTGCAGATAAGAAATACTATGTCTCCTCAGAGGGGTTTTCCTTCTTGTTTCATCACCCCACCCCAGCATCCCTGGTGGTTGATGCTGTAAATCAAAGGGAGAGACAAAGTCAACTGAGTTCCATGCCCAAGAACAAAGAGGCGAAGAAGCTCGATCTACTGGGGAGGAAAGTTTACTCCTCCGCTGCCCTCCAGCTCCATATTTCCAACCATTCAGCCCTAATGACACACTACATCTTCAATCTTTGGGAGGCCATGAGGAATTTCTGCATGGCCATCTCCAGCAAGCACCTAAGAGACTTTGAGGCTATGCTCGAGGAAGGAGAAAGGGCATCTAGAGATGCCCTAGTGGCAACGCACTGGGACGCACTATGGCCTCCTCAGTCATTATGCGCCAGTTGGCCTGGCTCCAAGGCTCTGGCCTATCCACGCAAATGCAGCAAATTACTCAGGATCTCCCTTTTGAAGGTGCTTACCTTTTTGCCCCATCCACAGATGTGAAGCCCCACGGGATGAAGGACTCGAGGGCCACACTTCGTTCCCTGGGCATATACACTCCACAACACATCAGGCGCTCAATGAGGCCACACCAACAGCTCCAACAGCAGTTGCAGCAGCTAAAGCAGTAACTTCAACTGCAGAGCCAGTTTCTGAGATCCCTCCAGTTTCCCCAGTGCCATCTTTGGGATCTGGACAAGGACAAGACCTGCTCAGGTAAAGGGGGAAAGCTCAGCACCTCACAGTTGGGAAGGTGCGGGCAGGGGTCTGACTGTTCATCTAGCCACAAACAGCGTTTTTGATGGTCTCCTTGAGGGCAGTGCACCAGGGCCCCTGTTCTCCCCCCACCGCCTCTGCCACTTTGCCCCCCGGTGGACCCATGTGACATCCGACCAGTGGGTTCTCAACACGGTGGCGCGAGGACACCACATCCAGTTCCTCTCAGTCCCTCGGGACAGAAAACCGCCCCCTCATGCAACTTCAGAGAACCGGGAACTGTCAAACAGGCTCAAAGCTGAATGCCAAAAACTCCCCTCCCTCGGGGCCATCGAATAGGTCCCCAGACAAGAATGGGGCAGAGGGTTCTACTCCCGCTACTTCCTGGTCCCCAAACCCAACAGGGAACTACGGCCGATTCTAGACCTCAGAGCACTAAACAAATATGTAAGCGGGGGGATGGACCCGCTCTTGTGGGGAACTTCCCAGACTTTGTATACCACCCCGGTGAAGGTGGGTAGCAAAAGGATCTGAGTCCCTGCTCCCACTTCCTTTACCCCAAGGCCTGCCTGACCTCAAAGGCTCACCTCCCAATCTCCTGTTTGGAAGAGTCTCTGTAACCCCAACAAGGCTGGGCCCCAGGATTCCTGGGGGCTCGACCCCACTCTTATCGTGGTCTCTCAGGACAGGGCTAGGGTGTCCCCGCTCCAGGGTGCTGACCACACTGACCACTCTTCTGGCCCACCAGTTACTATATACACTATATACAATTTATTTAAGCATACAGAAATAAAAAGAATAACCCAATAAGAAAATAGAAAAAAAGTGGAAAAAGGTGAACAATAAACCCCCAGCACCGCTGCCTGGTGTGGGAGCACTGCAAACAGAGTCTCTGGGGCCTGAGGAACAGTCTCACAGTCTGTCCTCCGCGTTGCAAGCCCTCTGCCCAGGCCTGGCTGCGACTGGATGATCCAGGGGGCCAGATGCAGGCTCCAGCTGTGGCCACACGTCCCCAAGCTCCAGGGGCAGGGCCCTTCTTCCCAGCGTCAGCCCCCCTTCACTGCTCCCCAGCTGCTCACCACACCCAGCTCCAGATGGATGCAACTCCTGCTCCCAGCCGCTGCTCTGGTTCAGTGTGGCTCCTCTGGTCCTCCTGCTGTGGGGCTGCACAGATCAGATCAGCACCTTGGGCTCCTTCTCTGGCCTCCTGCCCCAGCTTCAGGCACCTCTGGCTCTGTCACTGCCTCCAGCTCTGCTCTGCTCAGCTCCACTTGGCTCTCTGCTGGTCCAGCTGCTGTGCGTCTGCTCTGCCCAAATCAGCTCAGCCTGGCCTCCCTTCCTGGGTCCTCTGGCTCCCAGCCGCTGGCTGCTTAGTGCTTCCTCCTTAGCTCGGCCCCACACACACTCACACTGGCTTGCCCAGGCATGTCCAGCCTGCAGTTTCAGCTCAGGGGCGGGGGAGCACTTTCAATCAGTCAGGCCATCCTGGGACACTGGCCTCTCCCACTGGCCCTGGGGCTGTCTGTTTCAGAGTCCTGCTTGCAAGCGGGAGTGGCCAATCAAAAGGCCCGTTCACTCTCAGTAAGGGGCTATCAGTCCCCTTACAAATACATAAAGAGAATAATGTTCTGCATGGTTTCCCTGTCCCAGATCATCCCCTCCCTGTCCCCAGGAGACTGGTTCACAGCCCTTGACTGAAAGGACGCTTACTTCCACATAGCCATCTGACCCCACCATAGATGATTCCTCAGGTTTGTAGTGGCACAAAACTACTACCAATTCACCGACTTCCCCTTTGGACTATCGCTAGCTCCCATGGTGTTCACAAAATGTGTAGCACTGCTCGCAGCATTTCTATGCAGGAGGGGCGTAAGAATCTACCCCGACCTGGACGATTGGCTCATAGTGGGCAAGTCAAGCTGACAGATGCAAAACCACGTCAACCTGGTGGGGAAACTGTAAGTTCCTTGGCTTCCGCATAAACACAAAGAAGTCCAAGCTCAGCCCCGCTCAGGACATAGAATTAATCGGGGCACGATTAAATGCTCGACAGGGCATGGCGTCCTTGCCCCTGTCAAGATTTTAGTCCATTTGCACCATCATTACGGAACTGCAAACGCCGGGTGTAACCACAGCGTGCCGGTGCATGCAGCTTCTGGGACACATGGCAGTGGCCACTTCGGTAATCCGAACAGCACACCTGAGGATGAGACCTTTCCAGCTCTGGTTCGCCACAATGTTACGGCCATGGAGAGACCATCTGGACAAGGTACTCTCGGGTTCCCAGCATGCTCTGGAGTCCCTCCAAATCTGGAGGGACCCCCACTTCACGATGGGGGGCATCCCGTTCAGGGAGCCCAAGCCCTCAGTGACCCTGATAACGGATGCTTCAGACTCTGGTTGGGGGGCCCACCTGTCCGGGGACCTCTCCACAGAGGGTGTTTGGAGCCCCAAGGACAAACTCCTCCACATAAACGTAAAGGAGCTCCGGGCAATCAGATTGGCCTGCACAACCTTTCTCGACAAAATCCGCAACAGAATGGTCCATGTTCCCTGTAAGCTGCGCTGGTGCGCTGCAGCGCAGCCCGCCGCAGCCACCAGCGCAGAGAAGGCTGCTGGCAGCACACTGCCGGCAGCCAGACTCCTTCAAGGGAGCTCCTGTGGAGCAGGGAGTTTTGAAAACTCCTGCCCAGAAAAGCTCTAATGGAGCATGCCCAGAAATTCTGGGCATGCTCCGTAGAGCTTCTCTGGCCCAGGAGTTAGGGCTGGGCCTGCCTCGAGTCCAGCCCAGAGGTAAGTTTGTGGGGGCTGGGGGGGGGGG
>ML682025.1:23970716-24039128 GCA_007922195.1 Podocnemis expansa
GGGGCTGTGCAGCAGTTGCTCAGCTGCTCTCTCCCCTTAGAGGGAACATTGGAATGGTCCAGGTCCTCACAGACAATACAATGGCCGTGTTTTATACCAACAAGAAAGGGGGTTCGCTCCTTGACTCTATGAGAGGAAGCGTCCAGGCTTTGGCAACTACAGATAGATCACCACTTTACGGTGATTGCCTCCCACCTCCCCGAGGCGAACAATGACCTAGCAGACTCACTCAGCAGAAAATCCCTAGCGAATCATGAATGGTCCCTCCACCACAAGGTGTTCCCCCTACTGGTTAACAGAAGGGGACCCCCCCAGGTGGACCTCTTTGCCATGGAACAAAACCACAAATACCCTCAATTTTGTTCCCTCCGGGGCCAGGAGGAGGGTTCTCTCAGAGACGCCTTCCTCCTCAGTTGGTCGGGGGCCCTGATGTACGCCTTCCTGCCATTTCCTCTGATCCACAGAGTACTACTGAAGGCCCTAGCAGACGGAGCACGCATCCTTCTGATAGCTCCAGACTGGCCCAGACAACACTGGTTCCCACTCCTGCAGGACATGTCCATAAGGACCCCGCTCCGCCTACCCCAGTGGGCGGATCTCCTAACACAGGACTCAGGGTGCCTCTAGCTCCTGAACCCAGGCCTCCTACAGCTGATGGCCTGGATGATCTCTGGCTCAGCGAGCAAGAGAGGTACTGCTCAGATAGGGTTAAAAAGGTCCTGGTTGGTAGCAGAAAACCCTCCAGCAGGTCCACCTACATTGCAAAGTGGAAAAATTTCTCCACTTGGTGTCATGGTAAAGAAATAGACCCTATCTCTGCGCCAATCCATACAACTCTGGACTATCTCTTAGACTTAAGAGAAAAGGGCCTGTCCCTCTCCTCACTGAGTCCATTTAGTGGCAATTTCGGCCTTCCACCAATGGGTTGATGATGTTCCAGTTTTTTCACACCCCATATTTCACAGTTTCCTAAAAGGGGTGGAAAAGCTTTTTTCTCACCCTCATAAGCCCATCCCCCAGTGGGATCTGAACATTGTGCTACAGGCTTTGACAAAGCCGCCCTATGAACCCCTGATTCAGCTACTCTGTTAGTGTTATCCTGGAAGGTGGCTTTCCTGGTAGCAGTCACCTCAGCCAGAAGGGTTTTGGAGTTGTGAGCCCTTTCCTCCGAGCCCCCGTATGCGTCATTTTTTCCAGAGAAGATGGTCCTCTGTCACCATCCTTCCTTCCTGCCCAAGGTGGCCACTCCCTTCCACATGAATCAAGAAATTTGCCTGCTGGTTTTCTACCCTGACCCCCAGGTTACAGAAAAGCAGAGATGGTGGCACATCTTGGACGTGAGGAGAGTGCTTCTAATTTATATTGAGTGCACACATTCTTTCCGCAAGACCTCCCAGCTGTTTGTGTCAGTTGCTGAACGCATGAAAGGCTCCCCAGTGTCCTCTCAGTGCATCTCCAAATGGATTGTAAACTGCATCAAAGACTGCTATGGAAAGTCAAATGTGCCTCTCCCAGAGACTGTGAGACCCCCACTCCACAAGAGTTCAGGCGTCTTCTATAGCCTTCCTTGTCAAGGTCCCGATGCAAGAGATTTGCAGGGCTGCTACATGGTCATTGATACATACCTTCACGACGCACTACGCCACTGCCTAACAGCGTAGAGACAATGGCACTGTGGGCAGAGCCATAGTCAGTGTGGGTAGACTGTGACTCCTCCCACTATCCTTGAGTACGGCTAGCAGTCACCTGTAACTGAATGATGTGAGCAGCGCTCGAAGGAGAACGGTTGGTTACTCACCAGTAACCATCCTTCTTCGAGATGGGCTGCTCACATACATTCAGGTCCCTCCCACCATCCCCACTAACGGAGTTGGCAAGGGTATATGGGACTGGGAGGGTCAGGGTCACGGTCACCTATATAGCTGCAGTCATGGCGTGGAGGGGGCATTGGCTGTACGCCCTGACCTGACAGGCTAATGCTGAAGACTGACTGCGCTACCGTGCGCTGCAGCATGTAGACACCTGTAACTGAATGTATGTGAGCAGCCCGCCTTGAAGCAGGATGCTTACTGGTGAGTAACCAACCGTCATTATACCTCTCATCATCAGAGGTTGACGTCACTCAGAGAAAAAACAGATTCATGTTTCCTTTCCGCTTCCAGTGTGTCACTTTGTGCAGGGGCCAGCGCAGCAGGCAGTGTCAGTTTCCAGCGTGCGTGGGTCACCCGGGCACCTTTACAAAGAGGAGGCTGCGGTGCCAGACACCCAGGCAGCCGGGGCATTGGGCGCACGGAAGGAGAAGGACCCAGCGGCTTTCAATGCGCCTTGGAAGAGGGCAGGTCCCCGCAGTTCACGCTCCCGGGCGCGGGGCGGGAGAGTCCCAAGGCGCAGGGGTGAGCGCAGGGGGCGGGGCCAAAGGAGGTTCCCACGTGCAGGGGGCGGGGTCTCATCCTTTGTGACGCACGGACGCTGCCCGTGAGGCGGGGGAATGGCAGGTGCTGGCTGCGCAGGCGCGGCGGTGGCCGAAGCCGGGGCCTGGGGAGCCCGCGGGATACCCGGATGTGGGGCCGCGACCGCACCGCGCAGGCGCCGACAGGAGCTGGCCGCGACATGCCGCCTCCCCCCGCCGGGGCGCCGACCCGCATCGCGCGGGTCTCCCGCTGCCTCAGCTTCAGCGCCTGCCACCGGCTGCACAGGTGGGGCCCGGCCGGGCTGAGCGGAGCGGGGCGGGCGTTGCCGGGCCGCAGCGCTGCCCACAGGCCGCAGCGGGGGCCGGGAGAGGCGACGCCTCCCCCCCGCGCCGCTGTCAGTGGCAGCTCCCGGGGGCGGGGCTAACTCACCCGAGGGGGCGGGGCGGCCGTGCTGGCTCCTCCACCCGGCTCCGCCCTCCCCCGTTCATTGGGCGGGAGCCCGTCGCTCAGCCGCGTTTCCGGGGTGCGGCCAACGGCCCCTGAGCCCCGCCCTCCGGCTGCCCCGGAGCCGCCCCGAGGGGTTACAGGGTGGCTGTGGGAGTGTCGCCCCCCCCCCCCCGCACCCAGTGCCCCACCCCACCCCCGCTGTCTCCAGCGCAGCTTTCTCACGTGGTGTTTTGGCCCCGGCCTCTCCCAGGACCCCTGGGCCCCCTGCTCCCCAACATGGTGGGAGTCGCTTCAGAGTCAGGAGCATTCAGGGGGCTGGGAATGGCACCAGTGAGACTGAGCAGAGCACAGAGACGTCTGTGGATGGAGGCCCTGGGCACCGAGATTGGGGCAGAGAAAAAGGAGTGACTCCCCTTTCTTTCCCTATCCCTCCCCTCTGAAACAGAACTGATTTTAAAGGACAGCAGAGTGAATTTGGGACAGGACTCTGGTGAGTTTCAGGGCTGTCCTGTTCACCAGTGGTTCCCACTGAGAGCTGGAGTTAAAGTTCCCTCCTTGCACAGTCCAGCTGCCTGGGTTGTGCAGGGCTGGGAAAAGGCAGGGGTTAAAGTAAGGGGGAAGGCACCGGAACACAGTTCACGGGTCCCTTATTTGTAGGAAGGCAGCCTTCTGGCCCCACTAAAAATAGAGGAAGGTGTTAGAATGGGGTGTTCCAGCGGAGCTTCCTAAAAATAGCAGGAGCAGCCTAAATGCACTGGTCAGGTGGCTCCATCTTAAGTCTGGCTCCACCTTAAGCCCAGCCAGCAGAGAGCTGGGGGGGGAGGCTAGGAGTATGTGAATCTCCCCCTGCAGGGTGGAGCAGCTTGTCAGCCAGCCTGCAAACAGCCCAGATAAGGGCTTGGAGGGGGTGCAGCTGGGGGTTTTGTGTGTGTGTGTGTGTAGCAGAGCTGGGTGGGAATGGGTGTGTAGCTAGGGTTGTGAGGTGGCTGGTTAGTTGGGGGGGGTGTAGCTGGGGGTGTGGGTGGCAGTGTGTGTGGGGGTGTAGCTAGGGGCTGGAGGCCTAGTTCTGGCCCCTGCAGTGATGGGAGGGCCCGTCACAGGCAATGGGGCCTGGGAAAGGGAGGATGGGACCCACTGGTGGGAGGGAGCAGCAGTGGGGTGAGGATTTGCCCTGGGTGTCAGGGAGCCACTGTGGAGAAGGGGGAAGTGAGTGCTGCGCCATACTCCCCTGCCCTACCTTCCCGCTCGCCAGGTTTCCCCCACCCTCCACACAAAGCCACTCATGTTCTCCCTTCTTCTTTTCTCTCTTGCCACCCTTGTGCTTTCCCCCACATGGCTGCCCGTCCTCTTTTGCCACCCTTGCCCTGCTCTGCTCCCCACACGTGCCTGCCACTGCATGCGACTTCTGACCTCTCCTGTTTTGCCACCCCTGCTCTGCTACCCCATTACTCCATATAGCAGCATTTCCAAAACACTGTGCCATGGTTCATGAATATTCATAAGTAATTTAAGTTAATTTGAATAGTCATGAGTTTTTTAATGGTGGTGTGCCTCGAAAAATTTGAAGGTCTCAAGGTGTGCTGCGGCAGAAAAAAGGTTGGGAACCACTGCTGTAGGCAAAAATGAACCTGACCAGAATCTTGGCTGTTTCACTTTGAGTAGAAGGCGGTTTTTCTTGGCTGGTGGAGGAAGACAACAGCTGCAAAGGTCGCTTTTCTACAAGTGCTGCTCAGATACATTCTGTAATAGGTGTACATGCTTCAGTGCATGATTGGTCTGAAACCTGTTTAGTCCTATCCTGTCAAAACAGGGCTGGCAGCCAACACTCCCCTGACCACCCTGTAGCTACATCTATAGCCGCAGCCCTGCTCCTTCTCAGTTCCATTTTCCACCCTCAGCGACAGTATTGGAACAGCCCACTCCTTGTGATCGCTCAAGCAACCTGTCTTACATGAGCCACTTGCTTGATTGCGATAACCTCTTCATCGGCGTCGTTCTGCTGAAAAGTGCTACTCTCACTGAGTGTAAAGCTTCGGAGCAAGGAAATTGCTTCCATTCGCCATCTGTCATGCCAGGGTTTAAACCTTGTGCTGCCTGTGGCAAGGCCTTCCCGTGGGATGACCCCCACGAGAAGTGCCTCCAGTGCCTGGACGAAGCCCATTTGGGCACTGAGTGCTCAATCTGTCAGTCCTTCAACCACAGACCATAAAAGACAGAGAGCAAAGGTGCCATGCGTTGGCCTTGGAGCAAGTGCAGCAGCCGACTCCTGAAGCTTTGGGGCTACCTTTGGCACCGCCTGCTGGCTTGGCCCTGGAGCCTACCTGGTGCTGTTCTCCTCAAGAGCGAAAGAAGGTGAGCTCAGTACCAGTGTTGGTACTGAAATGTCAGTGCTGCTCCACGTCCCCCACCCAGGGGTCGCCTCGGGACTGACAGGAGTCAGTACCAGTCTCTTTCACCCCAGAGGCTTCTGAGACAGCGAAGGCTCTCCTTCTCCTGCTGATGCCTTCCACTCTGGTGCCCCCAAGAAAAAGGGTAAACTGGCTTTCGCTTTGGAAGCCTGGTCACCCCAAGAGCGATACCAGACTCCATCACCGAATTTGGTGCTGAGGTCCCTGGCATCAGAGCCAGCTAGTCAAGATGAGGGCCCTGGTACCACTAAGTCCTTCCCTTGGTGCCGTGTTACTCTGCCTTCTCTGGCACTGCAAATGCGGCCCTGTGAGGCTTCTGGATCCCCAAGCCCTGAGGAAGGTGTCTCAAAAGGGAGTAAACAACCTTGTCCACGGCCCTTGGTGCTGACGCCCTGAAGGTACTGACCCCATGAATTAATTCTCCAGGAGACCCCAACGGGTCCTTGTGCTACTGCTCAGCCTGGCTTGGCCTTGTGTCCTCTGGCAGTGGATAGGGCCCTGAATCCTATGTTCTTCTCTTACCCTGGGGACCGCAATCTGAATGGTGATGTCCTTTGCCGTGTTTGTGCTCTTGTGGGGTCGGAGGCTTATTCTCCCACAGGACCTAGTGATGCTTTGTTTGGCCTGGCCATTGCTTCGACAGAGCCCATAACAGTTCCCTTGCACCCTAGTGTGTGGGACCTTGCCATATTGCGTTGGCAAAATCCCGAGTGCTTTGTCCCTGTATCGGACGCAGCAGGCCATAAATACCAGGTTCTGGCAAGTGACTTTCCCTTCCTCACCTGCCACCATCTCAAAGGGTGGTGGAAACAGCGCTAGGCCTGGGGCTGGCCCCTCACGACCCTTTCCTGGCGTTGGGGAACACGAGGGAGTTAGATCTTCTGGGGCAGCAGCAGGGGCGCCGCTGGCATTGGGCACGCTGGGGCACGTGCCCTGGGTCCCAACACCAGTACCCTGGATCTCTGGCCCAATTGGGCTGGGGATCTAGGGCCCAATCCCCGGCTGCAGCGGCCCCATCCCTGGCTGGGGATCCGGGGCTTGGCTTGCTGCCCGTCAGGCCCCGCCCCTAGCCAGGGATAGGGCCAGGGGGAGGCCGTGCTGCCGCGGGACCGGGGGCCTGGCCCACCCATGGGCGCGGGCGCGGGCCCAGCCTCCAGCGGCCACTTCTGGCCAGCCGGCGCTGTGGCCTAGCTGCCCGCGGCGGTGCGGCCCCCCCACCCCTATCCCTGGCTAGGGGGCAGGGCCTGCCTGCTGGGGGCGGGGGCTGAGCCCATGCCCCGGGTCCCTCCCTGCCCCAGCACCGCCTATGGGCAGAAGGGTTATTCCTCCTCTACCTTCCAGTTCCAAATAGACAATTGCCAGGCCATAGTAGCCAGATCTGTTATGGATGTGTGGGAGTCCATGAATAAATTCAGACACTTACTACCACAGGAGGATAGGGTGGATTATGATGCCTTTCTCGAAGAGGGCAGATTAGCATCTCAGGACCTTTTGTTATCTGCCTGGGATGCCTTGGACACAGTGAGCTACAGCGTGGCCTCAGCCATAACCCTGTGGCAGGTGGCATGGCTCTGGGAGGTGAGGGTGCCCCCCTCTTCTCAGCAGGTCATACTTGACCTCCCCTTCAGAGGTGGTCCTCTGTTCATGGCCGGAACGGATGATATGCTCCGTGATGCCCAAGATGCCTGAGGGCATGTAAAATACCTAGGCGTCTTGCCTTCATGACCTACTAGCTGCCCCCTCAACCCTGTAAAGGACAGTTAACACTTCCCATGGATGTAGGTTTACTTCACTGGGTATCTTCTACCCTTCTTCAGGTTGCGGGTACAATTCGAACTCCCAAAACCTCTCAAAGCCCCCCACCTGTTGGTGGGAAATCACTAGCAACGAACCGGGGTTCCCTTCCCCTCCCCCTGTCACAGGAGAACACTACCTGGTTTACTTCAAGTACCGAGAGAAAAGCGCACACACCCTGTGTGGGAGGATGGCCCTGAGGCAAGATCCGAAGTCAAAGCACTATCTTCCACCTACAAGAAACACCCAATGGTTCTACTGGAGTCCTCTAAGGATTCTTCCTCTGCAGGAGGTGTCGCCCCCCCCCCCCCCACTTCCACTTCAGCCGGTGCCATACCTTGTTAAACTTTAAGGACTCAAGAGCATTAATACCTGGATACCCATGTGGTCTACCTTAGAGGATGCTACCCTCAAAATAATGACCACAGATACCAAAGGCATCTTGGGTCATAGTTGGAGGAGCTCTTCTATTTCCTGCCCTCCCTTAACCCATAGCAGAACAAGCTATCACTAGACGACATGATGGGTCACATGAGTGGGGATTTTAGGATCAAATACCTCTATACCCCTTGAAATGACCGACCAGGACCTACCTCCTGATGGTCCCTAATACTCCCCCCTCCTTGTTTTTCCCCTTCCTTAGAGGATGTCCCCTTCTAGAGTCTTGCGGGATGCCCAAAGGCTCCCTACGCTGCTCTTCCTCAAGAGCAGATATTTTCTTCCCCTTCAGGAAGAGTGATTTTTGCATGTGGCCTGTGAGTGCTGGACACTCGGCACCAACATTGTTCATGCCTTTGGTGATTCCTACCTCCCTGAAACCGGGGTTACAATCCCTATTAATTGGCCTACTGACGGGGTGGGCTCTGTCCCTTCCCCCTCTCTCCACTCCTTGGGACATTAAGGGTTATTGCCTCACGTTCGCAAGACTCAGCCAACTTGTTTATGCCCCTCCTTGGGATTCAAATTGGCAGCTCTTGAACCCCTTCTCCATTGAGTGTTGAGTTGGTAGTTGATGTTCACACTAGCTGTTAATTCCCTGGGTGCACATGTATTTTCCATATTACAATGTAGAGGCCTCCAAAGTTGAAAGCACTTGGGAAGCAGTTGTGCCTCCCCTTCCATTGTCAGGCTGCTCCAGCTTCTCTATGCTAAGGCATTACAGGGACACCTCAACCTAGCAAAACTGCTTGTTTTTTCCCTCATTTCCCTCCACCTAGAAGAGGGAACCCCAATGTCTTTTGTCAGAGCGATGTTTCCTCTTCCTTGATTATCTATGTAATCCCAAACCACCAGGTGCAGGAGGCTGAGACTTGGAGTTCCAGGTTAACACGTCTGCCCCAACGGAGGGTTGACTAGTACATTCATGGACAGGGGCTGTAGGATCTTAGTGCCAGTATGGTTTGGGCTAATTCGAAACCGTCAGATTATATTGCTCCATCCCTCCTTGTCTCCAGAAAATCCTGATTTAACTAGGAAGTTGGCCCTCTCCCAATTCACTCTAGAGCCACCAAGTGGTCCAGAAGATTCCTGAGTCGTATGCCCAGTGCCACTTGTCTTACCCACCGGCTCCATGAGGGCCACTACTAGGCCGCTAATTGACAGTAATCCTTTCTCTTCGGCTATGAGATATGACGGTTGGTGGTCCATTCCCTACCTCCTGTTTCCCATCCCGGACACTCTGCTTTTCTTGGTTCTGTCCAGCGCTGGCAAGGATGATCAGCAGACCTCAGCCCTGCTCCCCTTTTTTCTTTGTGGGTGACACTTCCCTTTTCTGACTTATTCTTAGCTTCAAGATTATTTCTGGCACTCTTCTCTTCTGCTGGGGGGTTCCTAAGAGAGGGAGGGACCAATCTCCTGACATACTCTACCACCTTTGTCATGGGTTTTTCTACCCAGAGCCAGAAACTCGCTCACATTCTCAGTTTATCTGTCAGGTGTTACATGGAGAGGCATATGTTGTATATTCCAAGGGAATTTTTACATCCTTGGTCAACCATCACCCTCACTCATTCCCTCCCCCTAGTTGTTGCACTCCTAGTGACGGGGGGAGGTTGGTTGAGTCACGAAAGCGTCACGACTCATGCACGCAGAAACACCATAATACTGTGCCCATACTTCTACGTCCAACCCCTATCAAACAGATCTGGGCCCTCATGTGCCCAGATCTTAAAGGTCTCCTTTTGGTTCTCATTCTAAGGTGGTAATTCAACTTCTATCCTGTGGTTCATTCGACCATTTTTGGCATCACTTTTCCTTCCCCTTCAGCGGTGTGTGTGTGTGTGCGTGTGTGTGTATATATATATATGTATATAAAATTATTTTCCCATTGATAAGGTGACTTTAGGCTGCCCGCTTCTCCTGCTGATCGCAGACAGGGAGCACTCGAGGATCATAGGCCTTTAATTTTTCCTGCACTTGGCTCAGGCTGTACTACCTATCGGCCTCCTTATGCCTGGGCCGCTGGCCTTTATGGGGGTGCAGTGCTGAAGGTGGAAAAGAACCCAACTCCACCCGTCATCCTCAGCACGGATAGCAGTCACCTATTACTGAATGTATCCAAGCAGCGCTCGAAGAAGAATGGTGGGTTACTTACTGGTAACTGTTCTTCTTTGAGATGGGCTGCTTGGATTCATTCAGAACCCTCCCACTGTCCCCGCAACTCGGAGTTGGTGACTTTTAGGGACTGAGGAGAGGCAGGGCTGTGGCCATATATATATAGCCGCAGGGTGGCCAGGAGACGTTGGCCGCCAGCCCTGTTTTGACAGGCTAGGGCTAAAAATGCTTCCGACCAAACATGCGCTGAGGCATGTATACCTATTACTGAGTGAAGCGGAGCAACCTATCTCGAACAAGGACAATTACAGGTAAGTAACCCACCATTTTCAAAGTCTGTCTTGGGAGACCAAAAATTTGACTGCTTTATTCTCTGGGCAGTTATGCTCTTTGATGGCTTGCACTTTACACACTTATGGTCCAATCACCTATTTCCCCAGTAGTTATCTAAGATGCTTCTTCATCTCCTGCTTTGCTTGAAGTAAAGGGGAGTTGATGGTAAGTGACAACTTTCGGTTTTCATGCAAAGTGGGTATCCTGTTTTAGATGCGTGGTGCTTCTTGGTCTGCAACTGATCAGCACGTATTCATCCCCAGACTTTGCATCCTCTGGGTAGGTTTACCAGATACCAAAGTATGGGAGGGAGGACAGGTAAGTATGAAAAGAAGGGGCATTGGAGGACACATGGAGAAAAAATAGTATTAATATAACTTTCACTCATTATCATATTATATTATGGAAAATGGGTAATGATTAATAAATGTATGCCCCCTAAACGCCTGCTCCACCACTCCAGGTACCACCCCCCAAATGCCTGCCCCTGTCAAATCCCTCTTTCCCCATGTATGCACTCCAGTCTTCCTAACCCCCCATGCCCCACCTCTCCATCTTCGCTTCACCCCCCTTCAGCTCCCCAACCCCCTCCACACCTCTGCAGCCCACTAGCCCAACCCCTTCTCCCCTCCTCCGCGCCATTTCCCCAGCTGCCCAACTGCCCCCAAACCCCTTCCCAGGCCTCCTTACCGGTGGGGCAGGGAAGAGGCCACACTGGGAGGCAACAGCTGTGGCACCGGCCAGCTGGCTGGCAAGAGGGGGCATGCACTGCTCAGGCACAGTAGGAACAGGGCCTCCCCAGGTGCTGGAAAAGAGAGGGTGAAGTGGCCGGGCTGGCTCCAGCCCACAGTCCCTTGAGCCAGCCCTGGGGGGATGCACCAGAATGCTGCATTCTGACATGTTCTTCTATGTTTAGGAGGCTCTGGAACACTTCGACCTAAAAATAGGGAGCCCCAGAACACTTTAGCCCTGTAAGTAAAAAGCCAGACAAAATCATGTATTTTTAAAATGCCTGCCGGATGGAGGGTGTGAAGGTAAAAAGGAGGACATGTCCTTCTGCCAGACGTCTGGTAACCCTACCTCTGGGAGAGTTGTTACAATGTGAAGGTCGGAAGTGATGACTGTAAACTTAGTAATGGACCAATACCATTGATTTCTTTAAAAACAAAAAGAGGAAAAAACCAAAAAGGCTCAGCAACCCAAGATGCCGCAGGTTACAATGTTTATGTTCCGAAACTAGTCAGTTCTGCCAGGCATTGGTTCCCTTTTGTAAACTGCTGAAATGTTTGTGATATTAAAAACTCTAATTGATATGCTCTTCACAGTATGAGTGGATACTTGACAACAGGGCCCTCTGCTGAGAGGCCTGGATGCAACAATGAAACAATCAGCAGCATCCTGACTAACAGATACTAAATTTCTTAAGTGAGCTCCTTCAACTCCCCATTGCTATAACCGATAATGCTTTACAGAGATAGCGAAGAAACACAATATGCTGATGAATGTCTATTATAAGAGAGTGTAAAAAAAAAAAAAAACCACTTAGTAGTACTTCACTAGCCTAACTCATCTGTTTAAAAAGGAGAAAGTGGGTACATTTATTTTTCTGTTGGTTCACTAGTGCACACAGTAATTTATGAAAATTTTAAAAATAAATTACATAGAACTTTTAATGTTCACCATGCCCTTTTCAGCAGGGGTTACAGTAAGTTGGAATGTGTTGGAATGCCATTCCAGGGCCCACTATTTTTAGGGGCTTGGTGTTCCAGGGCCTCTAAAAATAGAAAATAAAGTCGGAACGCTGCATTCTGGGACCCACTTTTTAAAATAGTGGGCCCCAGAATGCAGCATTCCTGCTCCATTTTCTGTTTTTAGGGGCCCTGATGGTGAGTCCCTAAAAATAGCAGGCCCTGGAACAGCATTCTGCCACATTCTGAGAGGGCAGGGAGCTGTCTCAGCCTGGGCTGAGGCTTGGGCCTGAGGCTGCTCTGACTGAGCATGTTCAGTCAGAGCAGGCTCAGGCTGGAGCCTCAGCCTGGGCTGGGGCAGCTCCAGTGACATGGTGGCCAGGTAAGCGGACTCTGGGGGAAGGCAGTTGGGCCAGTATTCTTCACAGAACTTTAAATCAGGAGGGTGTAGGGAGTGCTCATTTGGTCTAACACTGTTACTAGCAGACAACTGTGGGGGTATTAGGGAATTCCCTGGTTCAGGGACAGGTGAGCTGGCTTGGCAGGGAATGTGTGCAGGGGAAGGGGTCAGCCTGGGGTAGTGGCATGGTGGGGCGTTGGGGGACCAGCGGTTAGATGGCGACCAGGGACTATAGCTGGTATGGGAGGGTAGTTGTGGGGGGCAGTAGCTGGGGTGGTGGGTAGGCATGTGGGGAGCAGTAGGTGTGGTGGGGGTAGGCGTGTGGGGAGCAATAGCTGGGGTGGGGGGCAGGCGGTTGGGGGCAGTAGCTGGGGCATGTGAGGGGGGCCTGAACTGGTGTGAGGGGCCATGCCAGTTTAGGAGGGTCCTGGGGCCCACCAAATTATACTTTAACCCTGCTTTTCAGGACATATTATAGACAAGGATAGGCTAAGAGTAGTGTCTTAGCTCAATGAAAAATGAGATCACGTGCTAAAAGCTGAGTGAAGAGCAAATCTTGCATGTACGGGATCTGGATTGACTCAGGCAGTGGGGGCACAGCCAGAGTAGGCAGAACCTGTGAATGAGATGCCTCAACTGGCATATGTACTAAGGAAATTGAGCTGTGAGGGGAGCTAGAAACCAATTCCAGTTGCAGTGAAACATAGATATTTTTAATTAGCTCTCAAATGCAATGTTCAGTATTTTATTTTTTGTAGTAAGTCACTGAGTGATGAAGAAAACCTGAAGCTCTTTGGGAAATGCAACAATCCAAATGGACATGGACACAACTATAAAGGTAAGGGGCTGACTTGCCTGAGTGCCTTACTTATTCTTTCAGCCCCAGAGACAATTAGTTCACTTGGTTGTGAGACAGAGACATTTGGATGGGATCTGCTCTCACCCATGCTCACCTGAATCTTTAATAAATGAATGATCACTATTGGAACTGAGAGCAGGATTTGGCCCATTTGTTTTTGAGGTGGCAGAGGCAGCACAGGGAACTAAGTCTGATCAACAACAGCAGAGAGTCCAAATCACAAATCTGACTTTTAGACTATTGAATAGTGAATCTTATTTTAAAATGCTACTAAATAAACTAAAGCTGTTCATACTCAAGATGATAGTAAATCTTAATGGTGGTCTCCACTTGGTGAACAAATGTCATTCAAAAAACAAGTCTTCGAGTGATTGTCCATGTGGATTCTTCTCTTCTTGTGCAAGTGGCCAAGGCACACAAGCCTTGGATGCTTTTGATTAGGAGTGTCCATCAGGACCACGCTTGCCTCCTTAGGGGCCCTGACACCTGCCATCTGAGGACATAGAGGGCAGAGGGGCCCAGCTGTCCCTCAGTTTCTTCTGAACTGCCCAAGAGAGAAGCAGAGCCCCGGCAGTATCTGCTTACTCTGAGCATGGTGTGATTTTCCTAAGCCTTGTATAAAATAATTAGACAGTAAAGTTAGTGTAATTAGTGTCATGTTTTCTTTTTTATGCCCAGTGGCAAAATATATAAAGTTTGTTAGCCCAAAGCTTCCCTTAGCCCCCAGGATTACACAGAAGCTAAGCACTACCAGTAAGGCCATTAGTTATGGACAGTCATGGTGCCTACTCTGTCTGGGAGGAGAATGTGCTGGAGTGATGTTGTGTCTCATTCTTTCTCTGCATGTACTCAGAGAGCAAGGTAAGTGCAGCTGACCTGTTCCTCCTAAAAAGATTGATATAACCCTCCTTGGACACAGAAGAGAGCTGACATCAGGGCTCAGTCAGCTTCTCTCCATTAGCATATGGAGAAGCTATAATCCCACCCTGATCCCGAGGCAGCATCTGCTCAGAGGCCCCACTTGTCCATCACTTCATCTACACTGGCATCTAATGGGCAGAAAGTAGCAGTTTCCCAAAGACGAGCTCAGGCACTGTTTGCTGCCCCCGACACCTGAAAAATTGAGACCAAAGAGCAGTGTTCCCTGTAAGATGAATGGGTGTGCAGGCGTGTAGAAGCCATTGCATACCTTTGCAGGCCTCACAGATGCCCACGCAGCAGTGAGCTGCGGCCAGGCTGGGGGAGTTTTCAGGTCTCTCGCCCTGAGCATGCTCAGATGCGTGCTCAGGGCAGGAGCAGCCTGGCCAGGGAGCTGCTCCAGCCAGGTAAGGAGGAATGCGCCCTGGGGGTCGGGGACGAGAAGCTGGCATGGAAAGGGCAGGGGTTCGGGGTCGGCAGGGAAGGCATGGGTGGTTGAAAAGCTGGCAGAGGCATCAGGAAAGGAGTTGGGGGTGCTGGAAGGCAGGTCAGAGAAGGGGTAGGGGGAGCCAGTGGCTGGGCGGGTTAGGGAATGACTGGGAGGGGAGATCGGGGAGTCAGCAGCAGGCAAGGAAGGCGCCTGGGGGTTGGAGAGCTGGCAGATAGATGGGCAGCGGAGAAGAGTTCCAGGAGGTGGATCGGGGAACCGATGGAGAAGAGATTGGGAGCAGGCGGACGGATGGGCGGGTCAGGAAGGGAGGGTCAGGGAGCCAGTGGGCAGGTGTAGAAGGCACCTGGGAGTCGGGGACTTGGGGAACCAGTGGCGGGAAGGGAAGGTGCCTGGGGGTCAGGGAGCTAATGGGTGAGCAGGCAGTGGGGAAGGGCCCTGGGGAGAGGGGTTGTCAGGGACCTGGCAAGGAAGACTCAGGGACCGGGGAGCTGGCAGGCGGTGGGGAAGAGTCCTGGGGGGGGGGGGGTTGAAGAGCCAGTGCCTCAAAGATCTTATTCTATCCTGACTGATTTATATGTGATTCTATCAGAAATGGTTTTTAGTTCATTTGATTTCTCGTTAGTTGCTTGTACACACCTAGTGTTGCTGATTTATGATTAGGGACAATGCAAAATATGCCTTAAGGTTCTTTATTAAGCAAGTGTATAAAAGTATTTTGAAGTTTTACATTTATAGTTCTTGAGAACTCAATTGACTTCATGTGATGTATAAACTAAATTCATTCACATGTTATTTTATAATGCAGAGATAGAAGGAAGCACAGGTGAAGAGAGAATTATCAAAGACTGAACATACCATACTTTTTTTAAATAATACCCTTCATGTGTAGTACTGCACAGCAGTGTAAGAAAAATCAAACAGGCAAGGAACTTAAAAGGTGATTCTTTTTCTAGCAGTATCCCCAACATGCTCCACTTCAGGTGTGTGGTGACACCCTGCATCTAAGATCAGAGATTCCAAAGCAGTACCCACAGGGGAAGAGGTGTGCATGTGATGACGTGCGCGCCACCCCCCATCCCCTGGTTCTCAGTTCCTTTCTATTGCCTCTTAGGGATGCTCTAAGGAAGATGGAGCTCGACAGTTCTCGGTAATAACAGAGGACGGAACGAGGAGCAATGGTCTCAAGTTGCGGTTAGGGAGGTCGAGGCTGGATATTAGAAAAAACTTTTTTACTAGGAGAGTGGTGAAGCCTTGGAATGAGCTGCCGAGGGAGGTGGTGAAATCTCCATCTTTGGAGGTGTTTAAGGCCCGGCTGGACAAAACCATGACTGGGATGGTTTAGTGGGAGTGGTCCTGCCTCTGGCAGGGGGTTGGGCTAGATGACCTATGAGGTCCCTTCCAACCCTATGATTCTGTGATTTCTGTGATTTCTTCTTTCTCCTTCTCTTCACTCGACAGCTCGCTGTCAGAGGACATCATACTGTCTGTCTCTGACCCAGTACCAAACCGGCAACCCATACATGCAGCACCCAGAACCCGAGCACAGGTTACGCCTGGCAAATACCTCCATGGTTCACGAATACTCCCTTTAACATGCCATGGGTTGGTTGGGGAAATTGGCCCCAGTGCACCCCTTTTTCCTGTGGTCACATCTACTGCACAGACTGCAATCCCTGTTCAACAGCCAACAACCTTACCTCAGCAGCAACAGCATCTTATTGCTCTTACTCAAGAACAAACCACGGCCACGACTCCCAGCCAGACTGAACCTCAGAACACCTCAACTATGCAAACCAAATCTGATGATTCAAGACAGTTCCAGGAATTATTCAGAAGAGTAGCTGACAGCATGGAGATCCCTACACAGGATAACTCCAAGACACAACATAAGCTTTCCAAAATCTAACAATTGACAGTATCCACCAAAATTGCCTTACCGATGGATGAGGTATAATGGAACCAGCGAACACCATTTGGCAGGCTTTGGCTTCTTCTAACCCAACCAACAAAAAGGTTGACAAAAAGTATTTTGTCACCCCAAAGGGTAACAAATGCCGTTTCTCCCATCCGCAACACAATTCACTAGTCATTGAAGCAGTGAATCAAAGACCAGACAGCACCATAACAGATCTCGCCCTCTGCACAAGGAGGACAAAAAGCTTGACCTGCTGGCCAGGAAGGTCTGTACCTCAGCCTCTTTACAACTGAGAGTAGCCAACTACACAGTGGTACTATCCAACTAAGACCACGATAATTACACCAAAATATCGTAGTTTGCTAATCTTATTCCTGAGAACAAAAGAGAGCAGTTTACGTCCTTAATAGAGAAAGGACATTTTACAGCCAGCACAGCTCTTCAGGCCTGTCTGGATGCTGCTGACGTACCGGCAAGAACCATAGGTACAGCAATAGTCATGCAAAGATCATCGTGGCTTCACTCAGCAGGCTTACCAAAACAAATGCAGAACATCATCAAGAAACTCCACTTTGATAAAAACAACCTGTTCGGAGAAAAGACAAATGAGGTCATGCATACCCTAAAGGATTCTAGAGCAACCTTCAGAACCTTATGAATATACACTCCTATGATTCAAAGGAGATATACTAAATATTCCATGACTAACAACAGATATGCTTAGAGTCAACCTAACAGAAGATTTGACAACCTCAGATCCAGACTGAGGCAACAACATCGAAGAAGACAAAATAACCAAATGTCATCTAACCATCAAGGCACTATTTCGAAACAGCAGTTTTGACACCATTGTCGAGGGTTGGTCCGACCACCCCCTTTCTCCACAGAGCAATACCATCTTGAAACTGCTTTTCTTCAGGGACAAATTGCGTCCATATCTCCACCAATGGACAAAGATGATGTCAAACAAGTGGGTCATAGAGGTAATCACCGAAGGCCGTTCCATTCCCTTCATATCAAGACTCACAACCCAACACCCTTCCCCATCCCTCTTCAGGGACCCTACTCAAGTACGCCTCCTGCAATGGAGATAGACAGTCTATTCCACATCGGGGCAATAGAACAAGTCCCAAAAGAGTATGCGGGAAGAGGTTTTTACTCACCATATTTTCTGATCGAGAAAAGAGCAGGAGGTTGGAAGCCAATCTTAGACCTCCGGAAACTCAACAAATTCGTACAAGTTCAAAAATTCAAGATGGTCACATTGAATACAATTCTGCTATCACTGGAGAAGGGGGACTGGTTGGCATCCCTCGACTTGAAAGATGCCTACTTTCATGTCCCAATCCATCCTGTCCACAGAAAATATTTGAGATTCCTATTTCAGAACAAGCACTCTCAGTACATAGTGCTTCCTTTTGGCCTATCCTCAGAACCCAGAGTCTTTTCCAAACTCATGGCTGCAGCAACTGCCTTCCTATGAAAACAGGGAATTACCATCTTCCCATACCTGGATGACTTCCTTATAAAGGCACATACTTACAATACTATGTTGCAAGCAGTGAGGACAACAGAAAAGCTATTGCTCTCCCTAGGTCTCACTATAAATTACAAAAAATCATCTTTCACCCCATCGGAAGAGATACACTTCATAGGAACATGAATCAACACTCAGTCGGCCGGGGCATATCTCCCACAAGACAGACACAACTGTCAAGGTTGTTTTGCCACTCTGGCACTCTGAGTACAGAAGGTGGGGGCCTGCAACAGGCCTTAAAAGCCACTGGCCTTAAAGCCTGGTCTTAAACTTTCCAAGGCCTCCAATTCCTGGCCTTGGAGTGGTATCGTTGCCACCACCCAAATGCAAAAACCTCTTGAAACCCAGGAAGGTGGACATGGGAATTCCTTCCTGTGAGGTATCCTCAAGCTCTTTTATTCCTCTCTCAGGAGAGTGACCGAACCCCAGCTGGGGTATGAGCTGGAACTGGGACAGAATCCCCTTTAGTAGTAGGCTGTGCAGTCTGAGGCACGTGCACACAAACCTCTTGCCTTTCAAGACACAGAACCAGAGCTTACTTAAAAGGTAAACTCTTTAATTAAAAAGAACAGATAAGAAACACAGAGAGTTGCTTCTCTGGGATTGAACTTAGGTAGTTACAGGGTAGGGGGAGGGGGTACATGTCCTCAGCACAGAGAACTCCAAAAACAAACCAAAAACGAAGAAATACCCTGACTGTGTCTAAGTAAACATTCCCTGTTCTACCCATGCCTGGTCAGTAACAAACTTGAGCTTATCTTTGGTAAGGATGTTGCTAGATCCTTCCTCAGGCCTCTCTGGCCTCTTCCTGATCTTCCCAGGAGCTCTGCTGCATGCAGACAGGAACAGGCAAGGCTGCTGCTTCAATTCAAAAACCTGTACTTTGTTCCTATTGGCTGTCCTGGGACTCCCTAACTAGAGTGTTAACCCCTTCCTCCCCAAGGATTATTACAACAACAACTTAAGGGATCTTGTCCATCTCATACAAACTTCCCCAACTACCAGTGTCTGTGTCTGTGTGCAAATACTTGGACATATGGCAGCAACAACATATCTCATCCAGCGTGCACATCCTCCAGATGTGGTTCCTCAAACACTTCAAAACCCGACATCTCACGCTGGGCAGCACTCTCTACATCCCACAGATAATCAAGGACTCACTGAACTGGTGGCCAGATCATCACAACCTAATGGAAGGGGTACCTTTCGTGACCATTGTTACTCATCACCACAGATGCCTCCCTTATGGGATGGGGAGCTTACCTCCAACACTACATGGCACCGGGCAAGTGGTCCACAGGAGAAAGAAGGCCTACATGTAAACATGTTGGAGCTAAGAACGGTTCAAAACGCAAGCCATCACTTCCTTCCCATCGTAGTCGGAAAAACCATTATGATTCACACAGACACCATAGCGTGCATGCATTATATCAATTGCCAAGGAGGGGCACACTCCCAAACAATATGCCTGGAGGCGATAGACCTTTGGGAATGGTGCATTGCACAAAACATCCATATCTCAGCAATATATCTACCCAGCAAGAGCAATACTATCGCAGACTCCCTAAGCAGAATATTCACAAACATTCACAAATGGAAAATTTGGAAAGACATCCTCCTAGACATATTCAATCACTGGGGTTTCCCAACAATTGATCTCTTCACTACAGTCTTGAACAAGAAATGCCCACAGTTTTGCTCTCAAGGGGGACTGAGACAGGGCTTGTTGGGGGATGCATTTCTCCCAGACTGGAGCCAGGCCACTCCTATATGCCTTTCCCTCAGTATGATACCCAAGGTTGCCTACAAAATATGTCAGAACAGAGCCACAATAATGATAGCACCAGTATGGCCATGACAAGCCTGGTATACCCATCTTCTGAAGACGTCCAGGAAGGAGCCCATCACCCTTCCCCTAACACTGACGCTCCTCTCCCAGAACAAGGGGAAAACGTTTCATACTCATCTGAACAGTCTGCACCTGACAGCATGGTACCTAGATGGTTCAACCACATAGAGAGACAGTGCTCTGAAAGAGTTAAGCATGTTCTGCTTAACAGTAGAAAACCTGCAACAAGAATCACTTACCTTTAAAAGTGGCATCATTTCTCCTTATGGTGCAACCAATGATCCATCAACCCAGTGACTGCCTCAATACCAGCTGTCACCTCCTGATCCTGAAAGAAACAAATGACAAGTTCAGTACAGCAAACGTTCACCTTGCAGCTATTTCTACATTCCATGACCATGCAGATAACTCAACCCTATTCACTCATCCAGTACTAAAAAATTTGTCAGGACTCCAAAACCTATATCCAGACATTCGTCCACCAGTGCCAGAGTGGGACCCTACAGTGGTCCTTAGAATACTCATGGAACCACCGTTTGAACCATTGCCAAATAATTCCTTCCTTCACATGTCAGTGAAGGTCACTTTCCTTGTTGCTGTCACGTCGACCAGATGCATAGGAGAACTAGCAGTGCTTATGGCAGATCTTCCATACACAATTTTCCATAAGGACAAGGTCTCCCTCAGACCACACCTGAAGTTCCTCCCAAAGGTAACATCATCTTACCATCTCAATCAGACGGTACACAGTCTTGTCTTTTTTCCTAAACCACACACTACTCCGCAACAAACAGCACTTCATACCTTAGATGTAAAACGTGCCCTTGCGTTCTGCTTAGACAGAATGAAGCCATTCAAAAAGACCCCTAAATTATTTGTATCCGCTGTAGAACTTTCCCAAGGACAGCCTATATCGCAACAAAGACTCTCACATTGGATATCTTCATGTATATGAATGGCATACACACTATCACAAAAACATCCAATAGAGCCTATTCAGTCCCATTCTACAAGATCCTTATCCCCACATCGCTTGCCTTGCTTAGGAGTGTCCCTATTCAGGACATTTGCCAGGCTGCTACATGGTCCTCATCAGATATGTTTCTAAGCATTATGCTATAGAGCAACTTGTTAATGCAGACACTGCAGTGGCCCTCGCAGTACTACAATCACTATACACTACTACAATCACTATACACTACAGACTCCAAAGTTCCCTCCTCCATGCAGGGAACTGCTAGGTAATCACCTGAAGTGGAGCAGTTGGGGACACAGCTCGAAGAAGAAATGAAGGTTACTCACCTTCATGCAGTAGCCAAGGTTCTTTGAGATGCGTGTCCCTGACATGCTCCACTATCTGCCCTCATCCCCTCTACTTTGGAGTATACCCAAATTATTTGGGGTCTCCGCGGTAGACAAGGAACTGAGGGATGGGCGGGAGGCGTGCGCGTTACCACTGGTGCGAAAGTGACAGTGGTCCCTGCTGGCATGCGTGCCTCTTCCTCTGTGGGTACTGCTTTGGAATCTCTGATCTCAGGTGCAGCGTGTCACCACACACCTGCAGTGGAGCATGTTGGGGACACGCATCTCGAAGCACCTTGGCTACTGCACAAAGGTGAGTAACCTTTAAAAAAAAGGGGGGGGGGCATGCATGTCCGGGGACAAAAGACAAAATATAGCACCACTTGTACAGTATTTTTTATGTAAAATAATAGTGCTTGTTAAAAATGGGAGTCAGTAGTGGTTAGACTGCAGCCATACAGACCTGATATGGGCTCTGCCACTGACTGCATGGTGGCCGTGTAGATTTAAGGCACAGGGATTGTTTACCCACCTATAAACTGTGTAGAATTTAATTGCTTGGCTTAATGTTTAAAGCAAAAACTATGCATTGTTCCAGAGTAATAGGAAATTAATGATTTGCGGGAACAATTCAACTTCACTGTAGGCTGATTCTTGGACCTGCATTTCTATGTAATAAAGAGGTCAAAGCCTTGATTGGTAATGGGATACTAAGCCTATCAGCTCTCAACCAGATATAGCTCTGAATATGTTAAGTCTTGAATCATCAGGCAGTTTGTGGCCAGTTTAGGGGGAAATTTTCTATAACTTCTGTTTGAGTAAGGTCCTAATGAATTTTAAGGGAGGACCTATGCCACTAACTTCCTAGGCACCTTGTAAAATATCCACCAAAATCATCTAAGTGGCCTACAAGTTAGTACAATTTTCCTGATGTTTGGTTCTCCTCCGAGGTGGGCCAAGATTTAATCAGTTACAGAAACTGAAGTTCCTATCCTGGCAGCATCCCTCTCGCTCAGTGTGAGATAAAACAGCCAACAAGCAATGTTCCCTCTATGCTAATGATGCCGTTAGGCAATTTATGGATGCCCTCAGGGAGAAAGCAGGCAGTGGGGAAGGGGCCCAGTGGGGATCGGGGAACTGGTGGGGAACTTGCTCGGCTGTATCATCAGTTCAGAGGGAGCATTACCAAAGAGTCATTGGTCACATGACTCGTTCATCCACCCACCATAAACCGAAGAAGGCCCCTTCATGTGTCTTGGGACTGACTTCTTAGTCAGCTCACGCAGTGCCTTAAATCACAGTCTATTCTGCCTTCAGCACCATCCACCAACCCCTTAATGCTTTGGTGCTTAGAGGCTCAGCACTGAGTGCCTCTGTGCTCATACGCTGTGATACTTCCCATCTTGCTACAGGTCCCCTTTAGGGTATCCGCTACCATGGCCCTGACTGTCCTGGCTCCTAGAGCACATATGGTGCTGACTGCTGAGTGGTTTATTGCTGGGCCCAGTACCAGAGTGACTTCTCCTGGAAACATGAATGGTGGTGACATCCAAACCACCAGCTTTGGGTCACTGGTACACTAGATTAGAAAGGTATCCCATTTCCAAATTCCAGCTCTTCTTGTTTGTTCCTCAGGCTTCTAGCATTGCTGCATAAGCAATTAAAGAATTCCTTCTCCTCAGGTCCTTTGGTTTCTTCTCAACAGCTCAGCTCTGCAGTGATGTAAATGAGTGCTCATGTCTTCTCTCTCTTCACCTCTCCCTTCTCCTTTTTGTTATTAGGTTAATCCTCTAAAGCTAAATGCAGGGATTTTCCATTTGGGCATCTGTCTCCCTCAATATCAACAATCTCTGCAGTACTGGATTATTTGCTAGCTCTGAAACAATCTTGGCTTTCCATCAGCTCCACAAGGTCCATCTAGAAGCAATATCTGTTTATCACCTTCCTGTCCAGGGCCATACTGAATTTTCCTACACTTCAGTGGCAAGATTCCCAAAGGGCCCTGTCACAGCTCAAGGCAGCTGTACCTGCATTCCCCTTGTGGTCCAGCAAGGGCACCCCTGCAAGCTCCTAGCTCTTCAGCCATCACCTTTCTCAGACATAGACCCACATCTTTCTTCCCCTTGATGAGGGGTTTTTCCAAGGCTTCCCAGTTCCCTGTCAGTGCTGTGGTATTCCTGACAAAGAAGACAGCTTGAACATGTCAGCATCTGCACTTTGTTTCCTCTCCAGAACTTATGAACAATAGTAATTGCCAGCAGTTAAAAGTCACCATGCAGCTTCTTCTAAGCAGGTACATTTATTCTTAAGTGAAAGCATAATAGAAAAAACAGACTCAAAACAACAAAAGAATCTGCACACATGCTAAAAAGATAAGCAGGGATCACCCTGATTTCTTCAAAGGCTCTGGTAGGACTTGGTCCATCAAACCCCATATTGGGTTTTTTCTGTGTATACAAAATTGTAAGAGCCTTAGCTCAGGATGGGTGCCTCCTCAGTAGCTCAGTCTTTCCTTTATACAGCCTGGCTCTGTGAACAAGACCCTCTGGGACCAGGTAAATCCACAGATAGTGCTCTTCCCCTCAGGGTGTCACTTCAGAAACTCAGTTTTATATATCCAGAGGTGGAAAATTTACATTCACTTCCCCTTAGAGATTCCCCAGGAAAACCATTTAACACTGTTTGCCCCACAAATCCATTGTTGTCTGATACATTATTCAATATAGTCCTCTGCAGTTCATAACACTTCCCAGGGTTCACATCACATCCCCCTAGGAAAGTTAGGTACAGTCCTGGCCTACAACAGTACCTGGCTTCTAGCAATTAGATAATTGCTTGTTAGTGGCAGAGAGCGATATCTTTGTGGACACTCACTCAAAGAGCCACAATTACTGTAGGGTTGGTTACTGTTCTTGATACAGTGGATGTTGTTTTAAACAGTAACTTCTAATGTCACTGACAGCCTCCAACTCACTTCCCGGGGCAGATGAATGCTGAGTGGACTCACTGATCTGCTGCTTGATGTAATTTGTTCCATGTACATTGGATTACACTTATGTATCTAGACTTTAGTAAGGCTTTGGGTATGGTCTCTCGTCACCTTTTTTTTTTTTTTTTTCTAACAAACTTGGGAAATGCAATCGGAATTGAGCTACTATAAGATGGATGAAAAATTGGTTGGATAACCACTCCCAGAGAATAGTTATCAACCGTTCATAATCATGCTGGAAGGGCATAAAGAATGGGGCACTTCAGGGATCGGTTCTGTGTCCGGTTCTGTTCAACATTTTCATCAATGATTTAGATGATGGCATAGAAAGTACACTTATAAAGTTTGCCAATGATACCAAGCTGGGAGGGGCTGCAAGTGCTTTGGAGGATACGATCACAATTCAAAATGATTCGGATAAACTGGTGAAATGGTCTGCGGTAAACAGAAAGAAATTCAGTGCAGACAAGTGCAAAATACTCCACTTAGGAAAGAACAATCTATTGCACATGTACAAAATGGGCAATGACTGCCTAGGAGGAAGTACTGTGGAAAGGGATCTGGGTGTCATAGTGGACCACAAGCTAAATATGAGTCAACAGTGTAATGCTGTTGCAAAAAAGAGCAAACACCATTCTGGGATATATTAACGGGAGTGAGTAAAACACAAGAAGTAATTCTTCCGCTCTACTCCGCCCAGTTAGGCCTCTTCCTGGGCACCTCATTTCGGGAAAGGTATGGACAAATTGGAGAAAGTCCAAAGAAGAGCAATATAAATGATTAGAGGCCTGGAACACTTGATTTATCAGGGAAGATTGAAAGAGCTGGGTTTGTTTAGTCTAGAAAAGAGGAGCTTGAGAGGGGACTTGATAACAGTTTTTAAATATCTAAGAGGTTGTCACGAGGAGGAGGCAGAAAAACTGTTCTTTTTAACTGCCAACAATAAGGCAAGAAGCAGTGGACTTAAATTACAGCAAGGGAGGTTTAGATTGGATGTTAGGAAAATATTCCTAACTGTTAGGGTGATTAACCACTGGAATAAATTGCTTAGGCAGGGTGTGGAATCTGTATCACTGGAAGTGTTTAAGAGCAGGTTAGACAAGCCCCTGTTGGGGATGGTTTAAGAGGGTGCTTTGTCCTGCCATGAGTAGAGGGGGTCTGGACTTGATGATCTCTCACGGTCCTTTCCAGTTTCTATGATTCTATAACTTGGTGTTTTTCTTCTTTTAGTTGCCGTGACTGTGCGTGGAGAGGTAAGTGCAATCATTATTTCCTTCCTGGCTTTCTCAGAGGTATCAGAGTGAGGTTTCCAAAACTTTGGTGTTTGCCTTATGGACCTGCTAAATGTCCTGGATTGCTGAAAACTCTCTCTTCATCAACTAGAAACAGGAAGATTTTCTGTAATAAGTTGCGTGTGAAAGATGGTTCCTGAGAAGGCAGCTCTCCTTCTCATCCTGCCTCCCATGAACATGCAGCTGGCCACATTTCTGCCTCACGCTTGCAATAAGCTTTACGTAGTCTTATAGGTCTGTCCATACAAAACTCATTGCAGGATCTAAGTCTTAATTTCCTTTCATAGATCTGGATGGCCTCTGCCTTGTATGAAAGGGCAGACCCTTGGGAAGTTTTCTTGTTGCTGTCCGATGCCTTTGTTTGTTTTTTGTTTGGTCGTGTTATTCTCATGCACTAAAGAAATTGAGTTTCAAAGTATCTCTTCACTTCTACTCAACTTCTATTGATTTTGGATTTTTTTCCCAATGCCTGCCTGATACTGTCAGTGCTTCACATAATATAACCAGTGTAGCGTATATGAAGTTTGTCTGTCAGCACTGAACAGCCAATTCACTAATGACCCAAGAAATGCCCCCTAGGCCCAAGGCCAATATGGTTAATCAGTCAGCCCCCAAATATTGGAAAAGTGTTTTCCTAACTCTCAAGCACCATGTTGTGAAACAGATAATTGCATATAATATTTGAGACATCATGTACCAAAGAGCTTGAGGGTCTCTAGAGACGCAGATGATGGATGTCCAGTGCAGTCTGACTCGTGACTGTACATTCTGTTGAGGAGTTTGGTGTTTTGGCGGGATATACTTTCTCATACAGGAACTGAGAAAATATTGTTCACACTCAGACTTTTAACATCCCACCCACCCTGTTTAAAGCAGCCATAAATAAAAACACTCCATCCTCCTTGGAAATGTCTCAGCCAGATTCCCACTGCATGTTGTGCTGAGTGCATGTTTTTCTGACTGCATTGAAATAGAAAAGCCTATGTGTTGAGCATCAGAGCTGAACAATATGCTTCCTGGTGCTTGTGACCTTGGTTCTTTGAGCACTGCTTGGATACATTGAGGAATAGGTCTCTCCGTGCCGGAGCGCCGGATTGGTCAGAACTTTTTGCTCTAGCCTGTCAGAAGAGGGCAAGCGGCCACTACCCCCAGTGCCAACACATGGCTATATATGTGGCCCCTCCCCACTTTCATTTCTTCTGCCTTCATGTCGGTTATGAAACTGCCCACTCCTTGCGCTTCACAAGCAGCCTGTCCTTCACTCAATTTATGAGCTTTTTGCCCGACTGGGAGCACCTATCTGTGGATGTAGTTCCACCGAAGAGGCTTCACCTGTCAAGGCAAGAATATCGCGCTACTCCATCATCCACCATGCCGGGGTTCAAACCTTGTGCTGAATGCAGTAAGGCCTTCCCACGGGACGATCCCCATGAGAAGTGCCTCCAGTGACTGGGCAAAAGCCACGTGGTCACTGTGTGTTCCATCTGTCTGTCCTTCAAGCCGAGGACAATCAAGGACAGGGAGCAAAAGTGCCATGCCCTGGCCTCTGAGCAGTCACGGCAGCCCTCTCCTGAGGCTTCGGGACCTCCTGTGGCACTGCATGCCAGTTTGGCCCTGGGACCCACACGGCATCATGCCAACAGGGGCTGTAGGAAAAGCTCAGTATCAACTTTGGTACCACAGCACAGACACAGCCCTGCATCTCTGACATGGGGCTCTGCCCAGGACTGGTTGCACTCAACCCTGGTACTGCGGTGCCATCATAGTCCTGAGTCTTTGACACAGGGCTCTCCCTGGCGCCAGTCGGGCTCGACCCCGGTACCTCAGCGCCAACATAGTCCCGCATCTTCGACATGGGGCTCCCCCTGGGGCTGGTTGGGATCGATGCCGATCCTGACAATGTCAGAGGTGGTGGAGGCTGCCAGGGCATTCCTCCTGCTGCCTACACCTCCCTCCCCGGCCCCGGTTAGAAGGGGGAAGCTGGCCTTCATGTTGAGGGCCTGGGCCCAACACAAGCAGCACTGCTCCCCTTCCCCACCACTGGCCCGGGCCTCCAAAGCTTCAGAGTCCATCACCCCCATGAACCCTGGTACTGTGGAGCCATCCCCATGGCAACATATCACCCTGCTGTCTCTGGTACCATCCTGTGGGTCACGAGATGCTTGCCCCTGTTCGAGCCTGGGGAAGGAGCTTCAAAGGGCTCTAAGCGGCCTTGGCACCAGGCCTCAGTGCCATTGCCCTTCCAGTACCACCCTTACAAATGGTCACCACAAGAGGCCCCTGTGACTGCGCCAGTACACTCCCAGCACCAAGAAGAGTCCTAAACCTGGTACCATCTTCTTACACAGGCGATCTGTCGGCGCATTTTGATCTCCTGTGCTGTGTCTCAGCCCACATGGGGACGGAGATCCAATCCTCCAAGGCACCCTCTGATGCTTTATTCGGTCCAGCATTCTCCTTGGCGGAACCGGTCACGGTTCCCATTCACCCTAGCGTCTGGGACTTGGCCTCCTCCCGGTGGCAAAACCCGGGTTCCATCTCCCCGGTCTCAGATACTGTGGGCCTCAAATACAGGGTCCTGGGGTCAGAGTTCCCCTCACTCGCCCACCACCCAGTCCCACCTCGTGCTGTGGTGGAAGTGGCCTTGGGGCTGGGACAGACATCCTGCAATCCCCTCCTGACATCGAGGGATGTAAGGGAGTTAGAACTGCTAGGTAGGAAGGTATACTCCTCCTTGGCCTTCCAGTTGCAGGTTGTGAATAACCAGGCCCTAACCAGCATGTACACGTGGGATGCATGGGAGGCATTAAACAGATTTAGACATCTACTCCCACCAGAGGCTAAGGAAGAGTATGATGCCTTATTGGAGGAAGGTAAAATAGCCAGGACCTTTCTCCTGTCAGCATGGGACATGGTGGATACGGTTGCCCGCACCATGGCCTCAGCAGTAACCCTGTGCCCGTGGCCTGGCTATGAGAGCCCAGAGTACCCCCGGCCTCTCAAGAGGTGGCCCCCGATCTCCCCTTTGGAGGCGATGCCCTCTTTCCCCCAGAAATGTCTGTCATCTTGGGTACCACCTGTGATCCGTGGGGGGAGTTTGAAATACCTTGGCCTCCTTCCGACGGGGCCCCTACCATGCACTTCGGCCCCATAGGGCCCGGAACAACCTGCACCACCTCCTCCCATTCAGCAGCTACTGGTGAGGACTCAATCCTCACCACCACAGCTTCAGTTCGAACCTCATCTGAGGGACCTTTCCTGGCAAGCCCCTCCCCCCCCATCCATTTCCGGGGAGGGATTCTGTCCAGCCTGTCAGTGGTTTAGATGATACAACCCTGCTGGCAGTCACCCAAATCCAGCCACGGAGTGCAGCGTCTCGAGAAATCGAGACGCTTACAAAGGGTGGCTGTCCCATTTCCCCACTGCCCAATGGCTAGCCAATTAGCAGCCTCCTCACGAGTGCAACCTGTGAGCAAACCTTCCCCCCCCAACTGTAGGTGGACAGCTCAGAGGTTAAGTAGCCTCTGCCTTTTTCTGAGTAGGATGAAGGTTCCACCCTTATCCATAATTTCGTTGTGGACCCTATTACGTCCCCTGAGGGGGGCTTGACCCTCATTACCTGAACCTTCTTGGATCACCATGGTGGTCACAATGGAGACCTGCGGTCCTGTGGGCATCCTCTAGAAAAGGTCTTACTCCCAGCACGTTATCACGCCCCCCCCCCACGCCCCCCCCCCCCCCCCCCCCTTGGGCAGCAACTCCTCACTCTGCCGGACACTCAGACGTTCACGGTACGCACTCCAGTAATCAGAGTGTACCATTCCGTGGATCCCCGCTTCAAATAAGATGAGGTTTTCTGTTTACCATAACCATTATCACACTGGGGAGTGCGACTCCCGCACACCTCCCCATGGAAAGCCCCTCCACCCTACTCTCCAATAGGACAGGTGATAGAGCCCCAGTTAATCTTTGTTCCCTCTTTTTTCTTCTGCCGCCGTGACTGACGGTTATCAAACACATTTAGCTGGGTCTGACTTAGCTCACATTTGATCAACTTCACCGAGATCTTAAGGTATATGTCTCTAACGCAGGGTACTACAACCCCCTTGACCCCTTAGGGCAGGGGTCTCAAACACATGGTTGTGTGTGGCCCCTAAAGCTGTTTCCTGTGGCCCTCAACAACACTGTTGTTACCAATATTTGCAATATTGTTGTATGAAAAGACTTCATTGTTTCGGCCCTCAGGATAACATACTAGTCCTCATGCGGCCCTCGTGATGATTTGAGTTCGAGACCCCTGCCTTAGGATGAGCATATTGCTCTTACCTGTCAAGTACCAGACTTGCAGGCCGGAGCCTGGCTGGCCTTAGACAGCTCACTCGCAGTCTGCGTACCTGAGGTAAAGCCCCAATGCTTGCTACTCCCAGCTGGTCTGCAGCCTGGCGCATGACTGGGTGAGGGGCCTCACCAACTAGACCCCCGCCCCACTTTCGCCCTGCCTTACCTCCTCAAAGATGGGCCATCCTAGTGGCCAAAGGCCTCTCTTCCTCTTTTGGCTGGCCGATCACTGCCACTGGAGTACTTCTCAAAGCCTGAACATCTGCACACGGCCCCTTTCCCTCGATGAAATGCTCCAGTATCCCCCTTACCTCTTGGTTAGAGGTGAGGCTACTTGCTTCTCTTCCTTCTCCATCAAACTCGCAGTTGACGCTGCTTGAACAGTCCAGTGAGTAGCCAGGAAGCTTTAGCCTAAGAGCAAGGGGTTCAAGGCCTGGAGGGGGCTCCAAGCGGAGCTCAGTGGGCATGGCCAAAGAGCATTCCTGCTGCTGTGGTGGAAGCCCGATCCTAGTCGTCATCCCTTAGGGAATACCCAGCGTGGCTCCCCTCATAGTCTCTTCCCTTGGCTGGTCATAGCACCGGGTTTGTCCCAGCATAGCTCCAGGACAACCCGCTTATATACCCTGCGGGTCCAACTCCCTCTCCCTCCTCACTCTTTGAGGGCTTTCTAGCCATCGCAGTCGCGATTTACTATTACGCTTAGGCCCAACTGAGGACTAAGGGCCTTTCCCGCTCGATAGACCTCTTATTACACTACCCGTCATCCCGACCACCGATTTGGGAGATTGGGAGCCAGGTGTCCCCGATAGAACCCACTCCCAGGGCAAGTCTCATAAGGGCAATAACGTACTTGTAGAAGGCCCTTCAGATAAAGCGAAGGATCATAAGGAAACGGCGGGATGTGTACCCTCAAAGTGGCATTCCTTCTCTGCTCCCTTGGTAGACGCTGTTCCTTCCTCACATATGTCCCGTTCCCCCCCAGGGGGCCTTCTCTTCAGGGTGCCCCTTCCTTAGCACATGCCTCTGTACGTCACCAGTCGTAAAGTTTGGACCACACTGGCTGGTCTTGTCCTGGTGGTATGAGGTCATGTAAACCAATGTCCCATAGGCCACGGGATTTGATCCCCGGGATTCTCATTCTTATGAGTGACCCCTGGGCGTCGCTTTATCACAACCAGCTCCTCGCCTTCCGTACTCCTCTGGCTGATTACCAGCCGCAAAAAACAAAACAAAACACAACACAACACAACACACAACACACAACACACAACACACAACACACAACACACAACACACAACACACAACACACAACACACAACACAACCCCAACCCCAACCCCAACCCCAACCCCAACCCCAACCCAACGCACCACGGAGAAAGACAAAGGGAAATAATCAGATTACTGCTCCCTCGTGTCGACACAAGGTTATCAATACCGGCAGTCTTCTTCAACAGGGATTGCCACTGTGTCATCGGTAGGCTTGCGTAGACCTGGGATATACCCATCAGGCTCATGCGAAGTCCTCTCCCGGTCTGCCTTGTATAGGGCCATTTAGTGGCCAGGCATTGCCTTCTCTGTGACGATCCAGGTGCTCTATTCGCAGTGCACTCTTTGAGGTCATCAGTTGGCACTTCTGGCTGCCGACACTAGGACCAGGTAACTCTCCTAGGCCATAACCGCTGGTAGCCCACTCCTCTGTGGGATGCCAAATGTCCCAGATTCCTGCACCTATTGCGCTCATAGTATGTGAGTGTATCATGCTGCTGGACGGCGGGAAAAACGGTATACCTTCCCTTCCCTGGTCCCGGAGGTGCTGGCATCCACCAATGCCAGCCCAGCAATCCTACAGCCTCCTAAATTCCCTTGTAGGAGGTACATTGTTACGTGCTGCTGCCAGAACACTAATCATCTGGGTTTCTCCTACCTCTTCCAATATGCCTTTAGGCAGAGTAGTTAGAGTCGTACTTCTTGACTTTAACCAAGATAAGCTGGTATCTTTTTATCTGTAAGGTGACCTCAGGCCATCCTGTGGAGGCGCCACACTAGGCGCTCGGACAACTGGGCCTACTTTCTCCTCTGGGTTAGGTATGGCAATCCCTGTTTACCCTTGCTGGGGCGATGGTCCTTGGTTCGATCTCCTAGACCTCTCCAGGACCCTGGGCGTGGACAAATACCCTTGTCAGAGTTATGCCGTGCTGAAGGTGGAAGAGCCAACTCCACCTGTCATCCATCAGCATGGCTAACAGTCACCTATTACTGAATGTAACCTAGCAGCGTTCAAAGAAGAACGGTGGGTTACTTACCAGTAACCGTCCTTCTTCGAGATGAGCTGTTCGGATTCTTTCAGATCCCTCCCCCCCCATCCTCGCATCTGGAGCTGGTGACTCCAAGGAACTGGGGAGGGGCTGGGCAGCGGTCACATATATAGCCGCGGGGGGGGGGAGGCGGTGGCCGCCTGTCCTCTTCTGACAGGCTAGGGCAAAAAGTTCCGACGAGTCCCACGCTCCAGCACAGAGACACCTATTCCTGAATGAATCTAAGCAGCCCATCTCGAAGAAGGACGGTTACTGGTAAGTAACCCACCATTCACAAGGCTCTGCCCCCTGCAAAACAGCGGGGGGTCACAGTCCAGGGTTTTGCAAAACAAACAAGAGTCCTGTGGTACTTTTAAAGACTAACACATTTATTTATTGCTTGAATTTAGCTCTCAGCCAAGTTGTCCGAGGGAGGTTTGGAACACAGAATAATTGCTCTCTAATTCTGTGGTTGCTGATTGTGAGAGTTAGCATAAGAGAGGTTTTATGGGGTCAGCCCGATGGTCTGTCTTGCCTAATGTCCTTTCCTCTGACAGTGGCCTGTGCCAGATCCTTTGAAGAGAATGAACAGGACAGGGCAACTTCTAGTGGCCCATCCTCAGTCATCCAGTCCCAGCTTCTGGCAGTTGGAGATTCCTACTGGCCAGTCCCAGCCTGATGAGCTATGGCCATCAGCCTACAGAAGAGCAGTTAATTCAGGAAAGAGGCAGGTTACCTGACTGCTGTGTCTAGGCCCTGTTGGTGCCCCTGGTTTGTGCCTGACCCTTGCAGTCTAGCAGTTGTATCTCAGGTTGGTGCAACAGCCAATTAAATCCCTTCCCTGCCTCCTGGGCTGCTTCTCTTTGTGGTTGAGGAGCGCTGCCTAAGCTGTGCTTGGTGACAAGCTATGTTGGGAACTTTCTTCCTGTGTAGGCATTATGGACTCTCTTGGGAGTTGTGGATTCCCCCTGTACAGCCACATTAGGGTGTTCTTGTGGCATTCTGTAAGTAGGGCTAAAGCTGAGACAGTGTTTGCCAGTGCAGAGATCCTCTCATGGGTCAGGAAACCTAAGGACTCGGTTTGGAAGCTGCAGACCCCCAGTGGTGGGGTTTGTGATGGTTCAGGCTTTTGGTGGGCTGGTAACACAGTTGGGTAGTGAGAGTCTGAAGATGTGTTTGCTGGTTTCCTTCTCTGTTTGCCCTGTAGATTGATCCTGTTTCAGGAATGGTTATCAACCTGACAGACCTGAAGGAGCACATGCAGGTAAAAAGACTGCTTGTGGAGCTGTCCTGTGGAATCAGCTATGGCCCAACACTCTAATATGGGTGTAGGAAATGGGGAGGAGATATTGTTAGGGTTGGGAATCAGGGAATGGTTCATGAGAGAAAAATGCTTCAGCGCTGTGTCTTGTTGAAGTGTAGTGCCTCCTTCTGGCCCATGATGTACAAGAGGTCTTTGACTCCTCCCTCCCCATCCCAACCAGCTGCACAATGTGTTGTCTTCCTCTAATAGCACTGCCCTGGCACCTCCTTACCAGCTCAGGGCACCTAGGACTCCTCAGGAAAAGGCCAGCATCAGACCCAGTGACCTTTTAGTTCCTAGCATGAGTGTCTGGCCACGGACACAGCAGGGCCCTTTCTGAGTCTCGGCAGGATGGTTGGAACCCGCTATTCATTGTGCCCCCTTGACACAGCCCATTAATGTAGCTACTGATGTCCTTTCCCTGTGCTCTCAGAAAGCCATCATGGAGCCCCTTGACCACAAAAACCTGGATAAAGACGTGCCTTACTTTGCTGATGTTGTCAGGTGAGTAGTGGGATCTCTTGGCAGAATAGAATCAGTGCCAGGGTCTAGCAAGTGGTGTTTTACGGGTAATAATGGGTGCCATGTATATTGTCTGGCACCAGTTCAAAATCCTGTTGATTCTCCAGGTATCACTTATTTTAAATTGATCAGCTTCCTCACCATCATCTCTCTTTCTCATCCATCATTCCATGCATGTGGTGTTGCACGAATGACAAGTCAGCATGCTTTGAGAAGTCAATGTGCTTTTACTGCTCTGTGTCTAACTTCCGCTCCGGTTTCTCTGCAGTACGACTGAGAATGTGGCAGTGTACATCTGGGAAAACCTCCAGAACCGCCTGCCCACTGGGACTCTTTATAAAGTCAAGGTGTATGAAACGGACCAGAATGTTGTTGTGTACAAGGGAGAAGAAAGAGTTTTTGAGAAATGAAAGTCAGCTCAACCGATCACAGAATTCTGAGGAATTAATCAAGTCAGTGCTTCAATGGACCATTGAACTGTTTTATGTGCTGTAACTATTACATGCAGACACTGATTTTTGTAGAGTGTTTATTTTTTTAATGTAAGGTCATTTTTAGATAATTAAAGAGACATTGTGGCAAACTAATGAGATTTTCTATTTAATTTGGATTTCGCAGAATTCACTGACTTCTCTGCTTTTTATCGAAACAAACTAGTTCTGCAAACCAAAACCACCAAGATGATGTGAAATGATTGGATCTTTCAGCGTTGAGTAAGGCAATGCAACTGTTTCAGGAGGAAATGCACATGCTAAGCATGAACCCATGCCACTGGCAGATGGTTTTGATTTGCAGAACTGAAACATTGGATTAGATTGTGTGTTTTTAATGGCCAGGGTATTTTGATGAAATGGAGACTGAGAAATGACTTTAGCCCTTTTTGGTGCTGCAGGCTGCTCCTCCCTGTGGCTGGTTGTCTGCTTTCTCTGAAGGACTATGTCTATACTAGGGGCTTAAGTCAACTTAAACCCCCTTAAGTCAACTTAAGCAAAGTCTAGGCTACATTTACAATTTATTAAGTTGATTTAAGCGTTTGCTTAAGTCGACTTAATGGGAGGGCAAGGAGGTCAGCCTGCTGTGGACTGCCCCTGTGCTGGCAGTTGCACTGTGCTGTCTCCTCCAGAGCTGGAGGAGTCTGGCCTATGCATGGAGGTGTGAAGTGCTATGCTGGCACATTGCTGGGGTACATTGGGGTCCGTGACCTCTTTGGGCTCCATCTGTTTTGCTAGGCACAGTGGGAAGGGTGCTGTGCTCACTTCCTTCATATTGTTAAGCAGTGGCTGGGAGAGAGAGGCACTTCTGTGGTGTACTGTGGGCCAGCTACCTGCAATGCAGCACTCCTAGGGTGACCTAGTAACTGCCAGTATGGATGTGTGCAGTATCCTTGCATTTTTGGATGTGGACTCTCTAAGTTGACTTAACAAGGTCTACTTTAGATTGATTTAAAGTAGACCTTGTTAAGCTGGCTTAACTGAGCGCTGTAGTATAAACATAGCCTAAGAGAAGGGACTGGAGGTAGTGGCAAGTGTAAGTGTTCTTGCTTTGTTTCTGCAGTGTTGTAGCTAGGCTGGTTCTCATGAAAACCAGCTGCTGTAAACCTCAGGTTCAGAGAATGCCTTTATTTGTGTAACTGTCCTGCTGCTGAAGCTTTGCTGGTAAATGCCAACTTGCTGTGTGTTACTCCAAGGGAAGAGGCAGAGCTGAGTGGGGAGGAAGACACAGCTACCCATTCTGACTGGATGAGTTTAGCCACAATGCAGGGTCAGCTGATGGTTTCTGCTAGATGGAGACATCACTGCTGGAATCAGGTATGTACTTGTTGTAGTGCTGATTATTTACAGTGAAGGTGTATAAAATCCTGTTCCTGAGCACAGCAGGAAGCAGTTTCTTTGCTCACAGTTCCAGGCCCTATTCTAGCCAGCACTTAGCCCAAAAGTTCTCTCTTTCTCACTCTGTTTTTGTTTCAGGGTTATGCTTTTGTGGCTGTTTGCCTTCTCCTGCCTCTGTCCCAGTTTCTCTGCTCTGTTCTGTTGCTTCTCTCACACATACAGAAACCCTAATCAATATCCTACCTCTGCTTTACTTTATGACTCTTCAGGAAAACCATTTGGGCCAAATGTTTCAGCTTCTACACAGGACTTGCCATGTATAGGTGGTGGCTCTGGTCCAAGCTGTGTCATAGATCTTGGGCCAAATTCATCGTTGCTCTCAGCTAGGGACAAAGGGATAGCAGGGCTAGTGTAAGCCCCAAACCAAGGCATGTTCTAAAATGCACCAGGCAGGGGACAAGCATGTTTCGGAGTGGTCCTGCACCTCAGTAACTCTGCACCCTTGCAAGCCTCCTGGGGTCCATTTCAGTGGTGGCACAAGGTAGGGCTTCCCTGTAGCAATCCCTGAAATGTGGATGTCCAGCTACCTCCCTTCTGCCCATGTATCAGCACAGGATGTGTCTGACCCATGTGTACAGAGAGGGGTCCTTTCCCTGCTGCTGGAGCCCAGTGCAAATGCTCCACTTACACAGCACCAAATGGCAAACAACTTACTCAATGGCAATACAGAGAGCAGTGGGAGTCTGACCAGCGCTGAGCCACTTGACCAATAAGTCTGGAAATCAAGGCTTGCTGCTTTTGCCTGGCATTTACATCGGACCAAACACTGGGACAGGTGTCTTTAGTAGTCTGCTGGTGAATTCTGCAGCAGAGTTGGGTGTAATTTTTCAATGAGATTTTTGCTGAATTAAATAGAAATGTGAATAATAACAGCCTCCCTTATTTATATTAATATTGAATACAATTTCAGGCTGGCTGGCATTTTTAGTGTGCCACAGGATTTTTTGCTAGTGTGGATCTGCATAGCAGAAGGTGGAAGATTGTGATGGGCCAGATGCCATGGTGATGGGGGCCATTCATGCACCATAGGCAAAGAAACGTTGGAGGATTTGGCAGCTAGGTGTAGGGGCTGGACAGTTGCGGTTTTGAGCATAAAGGAGGCACAGCCTCTGTGTAGGCCACTTCACTGATCATTTAATTCTACAAGGCGCCTGGATGCCTCAGGGATGGGCAGAGCTCTGTAAACATCAGGCTAGATCAGGGGTGGCCAAACTTACGGAACTCAAGATTCACACAAGTGGATTATTAAACCTTCGAGAGTCGCACTGAAGCATACAGCCATATATGTTTACCTACTCCAGAATTGCTAAGTTTAAAATTCATTGCACGCTTTAATTTTATCATAGAAAGAGGACAAACATTGATCCTATTAATGTCAGATTCTAATAATTAGTTAAGATTACCATGAAAATTAGCCTGATACAGTAAAAACTTAGCTACTGGTCAGTGTAGAAGACTGCAGGCTAGTGACGAGTTTTTTTAAAATCTCGAACATGCTGCACTTCTCCCTGCCATCCCCGGCCATGCTGTGCTTCTCCCCACCGTCCTGACCCCCTCCTGAACTCCTATGCTGGGGCTGCTTTCCTAAATTGATTTGCTGACCTTCTTCCGGGAGCCACAATTTTTCATTCAAGAGCCGCATGTGGCTCCCAAACCACAGTTTGGTCACACCTGGGCTAGATACTTCTCTTTAGCCAACCCTGAGGCCATCTGTCTGGTCTCCACTGTATAGAAGGACCTGGTGGCTGGATGACCAGGCCGTGGGGTCTGTGCACATGTTAGGATAACACTGGATGCCGAGGAGACAGCTAAGTCTTGTGGATGGTGATGGAGCTGATTTGAAACAGGAGTTCCCAGTGACCTCTCCCTAGCCACGCAACAGTGATTTACCAACAGTGAGGTGAAGGCACTTTACAGTGATGTCTTGGCTGTGGTGATCTGCAGCATGTTGGTATCTTCAGCCTCTGGCTGCTGCTCCAGACGGTCTCTCTAGCAGAGTCAGTGCTGCATTTGGTCACTGTGGGTTGCTGTGTTTTTAATGGGACCAGGGTGTTTTTTGCAGCATAATGGACCATGCAAGTCAAGTCAAGCAAATAATATACGGTCTAAAGATTAAGCAGTAATACATGTAGCATCAGATGGGGAACAGTTATCACACAGCAGTGGCTTTCAGCCTGTGATCTGCAGGTTAGGGGTGATCAAAAGACTTGCACAGAAAACTGAACAGAATTCCGCTATATATGCAGGAAGTAGATTTCCAAAGGGGTCTACACCTCCATTCCATATGTTTTAGGTATCCACACGTAAGGCAGGTTTAGAGGTTGTGCCTAACAGCTGAAAAGGAGGGGGCAACTAATCTGCATGGGTTTGGTATTTGCATGAGCACAAAGAGCACCATTAGGTATTAGCATAGTCTGACTGATAGGTGCAGGGCATGATGTTAATGGTATTTGGGTTTATATGAGCACAAATCTGTCAATATCTGTAATTTTACTGAAGAGAAACATGAAATACTCTCTTTTGTAATTGTTTAAACTCTGTTAGGATAGATAAAGGGTGAAACTTCACCATTAGTAAAAGGGAACTTGAAAGTAAAAGGGAACTTGAAAGAGGGAACAACCCTCTGTGTTCAGCCTCAAAAAAGTAAGGGGATTAGCAAGTGATTTTAGCTTATTTAGAACTATGCCTGAGGCACTGCCTCACCCCCTGTCCCACTGTCAAAAGACAGATCTATGACCAGGCTTTTCTGTGGAGCCTTTCTTTTGTCATTTTGATCAGAGGAGCTGTTTGCAGTTTTAAAGAGCTGAAATCACTGAAGAACAGACAGCGGGAGTGACCAATGGGTGGTGCTGGCAGACAGCGGGCAGAGCAAGCAGATGGTGAGAGCAGCCAGCAGGTGGCACTGGTGGACAGTGGGTGGAGCCAGTGGACGACTGGACAGCGGGAGCAACCAGTGGGTGGTGCTGGCGGACAGCGGGTGGAGCCAACAGATAGTGAGAACAGCCAGCAGATGGCTGTACAGTGGAAGCGACCAGCGAGCGGCACTGGCCAAAAGCAGGCAGAGCCAGTGGGGGATGAGAGCAGCCAGTGGGCAGAGCTGGCAGACAGCAGGCGGAGCCAAGGGATGGTGCAAGTGGGCAGAGTGAGTGACCAATAGGTGGTGCTGGTGGACAACTGGTGTGAGACATTCTCTAGGTACCCTGGGGTTTGTTGGGAATCTTGTTCTGCACTAATTCTCCAGATCAGTGCTCGTTTTGATATTGAGTTCATACGTTCCATTATGCTGTGTGGGATTCTGGTGGGAATCTTGTTTCTGCACTAATTATCCAAATCAGTGTCGATTTTGCTGTTGTGTCTTTACATCCCTTTTATTACTATTAAAAGTTCTGTATACCACACTCAGACTCAGGCTTGCAAGCAGGGAAGCATTATCCCTTTGGGGTACCCAAGGAAAAGAGCAGGATTTCCCAGAAGTCTGGGTGGGGGCTTGAGCCTGTTGGTGTTGTACATTATTTGGAAACCCCTAGATATAGAACCTGGCTCTTGTTCTGCCATCTCACCCTGGCAGAAGGGTTACACACAAATGAAAATCATTGAAAAGCACTGCCATATAGCTATTGTTTGTCGCTCTGTGGCTTCAACAGGCTGCACCACTGCACAAAGGAAGTAGGTTATGTCACTGCGTTTCTGTAGAGAGATTTAACTGAACCAGCTTCTGTTGGAGAGGGGTTCCTTACAGGAGTGAATGGATGATGTTTTATGGCCTTCATTGTGCAGGAGGTCAGACTAGCTGATCATATTGGTCCTTCTGACTTTAGTGTCTATGAAAGACAAGCATTTCAGCCTATGCTGAGCTCTTCGTCAGGTCTGGGAAATGTCCTCAGAGTGTTACAGCTAAATATAAGGTGGAACAGGTTGTTTAGCAACACATAACCAATTGAATGGTCCCTTGGTGTAACATGTCTGCAGTCAGAGGAAGAAACAAGGGAGGGGGGATAGTTGTTAGTGATTTACAGATTGTTGTAATAAGCTACAAATCCAGTGTCTCTATTAAATCCATGATTTTTAATCCAGCTGTACGCTGGAAAATTAGCTGGGTCTAACAACATCACTCAGGAGTATAACAAATCCACACCCATGAGCGAGGCGGTTAAACTGACTGAATCCTGGGTGAGGACAGCAGTAGGTGGATAGGCAAATTCTCTTATTGACAGGAGCGCTGCTGCCCTGGGAAGGGACCCGGGGCACAGGCACAGGTCCTGCCCCCCTGGCCACGAGCCATGCCCCTGGCCCCGATTCTGCACTCGGGCCTGATCTTGCCTTGGGCATCTGCTGCAGCCAGCCAGGCCCGGATCCCCAGCCAGGCACAGGGCTGGAAGCGGCAGCCGCTGCCGCGGGTGGCCCAGCCTCAGATCTCCAGCTGGAGACTGGGCTGGGAAAGGCATGGACTGTGCCAGGACTCAGGGGACTGGTGCTGGGACTCAGGGCACGAGCCCCATGTGCCAGGTGCCAGCGATGCCTCTGCTCATTAGTCTAGCTAGTGCCTCTTGGAGAGGTAGAGTACCTCTGCTGAGGGAAGAACTCCTCTCATTGGCTTAGGTCTTCACTGAAGTACTTCAGGGGCTCAGCTTTGGTGATGCAGTTGCTCCATGGCCTTGTTTTAAGTGTGGACAAGCCCTTCGTGGCTAGCAAAGCTACTAGTTTAAACCACAAGCTTGCCTCTTGAAGATGTGAGGGTTCCTTTGAGAGTGAGGACTGAAAGGTCAGATATAGACTGATGGTTTTGTGAAAAGTATTCACCTCCGGCAAAAATAGTGGTTTTGTCTTTTATCAGTTTCATTGGTGTGTTCATCTGAGAGTGTAGGGGTTGTCTGGTTTCAGTTGTTGTCATGGCATTTAATACACTTGATGAAGTATATCACATGTTGTGATAGGCATGTATAGGACCTGTGGATCTTGGAAGGGGTGTTGTGGGGTATTAACCATTCGAGCAGTGAGATATGTCTACGAGTTTGGCATCTGTTGTAATGGCAGGGGCTGGTGCCACTCTGAGTTGTGTGTACTGGTCTGTGGTGTATATGAAGCTGATGATGAGCTTGGAGTGGTTGGAGAGGGGTTGTTTGAAGGCTGGAGATGGGTTTTAGGACATGGTTGCTGTCAAGTATGGGTGATAATTGTTTAATGATACTTGGTTTGCATTGCAGTGTGGGGTGGTATGTGACAGTGAAAGGTGTGCGGTCAGAGGTGGGGTGGGTATTTCTATATTGAAGCAGGGGCATTAGGGTGGTTCATTTCATGTTGCAGTCCATTTCTCTGGTGAAATGTCCTTGTTATAGTGAAGGCAGTTTTAAGTGTATTAAGTGCATTGCAATGTAGTATCTCCTTTATCACATGAGAATGACGCTAAATGACAGTCAGTGTGATCAGAAAGTCTGACCAGGAAAAGATTAAAGGAAATTTACAAGTACGGTTTCAAAGTAAAGTGAGCCACAGAGCAATCATTCTAGTCAAATAAGGAGATATGCATACCAAAAAGGAATAATAAATCAAACAGTTAGAAAGGTTTAATAAGCCTTATCTAATATTTAACCTTGACCTAAGTTCAACATGGGTGGAGGTAGAGGGGCCCTTCTACCCTTGTCAGCTATGCTAAAGATTGTATTCATAGTCATGAAAAAATACTTACACTGCTTCCTTTTCAGCTGTAAGAGCTTTAGAGTGAACCCAGCTGTGTGCTGTGCCCCAGCCTCATGTGTCTTCATACCCCTTTCCTGCTGGACCTTTATCAGTGCTTACGGAGCCGGGGCTAAGAAAAGGAGCAAAGGGAAGTTTTAACTCCATTGCTAGTTTTGGCAGAGAAAAAACTCCTGTTAGCAGAACTCTGTTGCTTATTTCACTCCTATTTGAGTCACTGGCTGTAAATTCATGCCAGCAGCATGCAGGAGTATCTTACACGTGCTAGATTTTTAGCAAAAATTTGATTATTTTTCTCAAATTTTTTGTCCTGTGATGCTGCCCCTCAGCCAGCTACTTTACTGTGCTGTGTGCCTACAGCCTGACAGGAAGCTCTCTGAGCTTCCACATGAAGCAGTTTCCATGTAAATGAGTCTGACATCCAGCTAGACTGCATGCGAGTTAAACAATCCAGAAGTAATTATTGGTGGGGTTCTGTAAGGAATGGGACATGAACCTCAACTTGACCTCAACTTCTGTGAGTTATAGCCAATGCAGCTAGCAGCCCCGCTTTTTGGACTGCCTGATGCTTTCTATTTCATTTCAGTGGAACAGCTTCGGCAGGTGATCCTGAGGCACCCCTGGCACAGTGGCCCACAGCCTATTGATAAGGCCACTAACCTTGACCTGCAGGTTCAAAGCCTTCCTTGGTGTGGCCTGTGGGGGGTGTAGCACTGGCCAAGCAGTCTTGTCTTTTGCCACTTGATGCTGTTCCAGCTTAATAGAATGTGATTTCAGCCCTGCGCTCCCTGGGACTTGTTACACAGTCCAGTGTGGTTAGCTGGTGTGCTGGAGCTGTGGGTTAGAAGTTGCTCTGGAGGCTGTCTCATCACCTGCCTGGTGTGGGGCCACAGGGTAGGTGCCCCTCCCCCATCTTTCTGTCTTGCCTGTTGAAGCCGTTCCTCCTCCATGAAATAAGCTTTGAGCCACATCCTGTGCTAGCCTTGCTCTCTAGTCCTGTGGTTAGGCTATATCCCTAGCTTGCTAAAAAGCTGTAACAGTCTGCCATTTGAGCAGTGGTGTTTACTGGAATTTCCAGCCTCTGTGGAGACTGTCCTTTAAGCTGGTCTATCCTTGTTTGAGCTCTTTCTTCTTCTCAAGAGCAATTGCATTTGGGGGTGAGAGGGGTCTCTCACAAGGATGGCCCACCAGCAACTCTCTTCTAAGAGGTGGGAGCTCCCAGCTCATGCCCTTCAGCAGCAAAGGGGAGTGCCCTAGCATCTGTCAGAGCCTAGGTGTATATCCTGATCACAGTAGACAAGAGTGAGCAGGGTGTTTGGTGTAAATCTGCAATAATTCTTTATGAAAAAGAAGCAAGATCACCTGCAGAAGACCCTAGTCACACAACAGGGGACACCATCTTCTCCCAGGCCAGAAGGCCACCTATCACAAGTCAGATAGGGGTTTTTGAACCCGGAGGTGAGGTGGTGGGGTCCTAACCACACCATAGGCAAGCACTTTAACTCCCGCAGCACACAGTGTGCTGCAAAGTGTCTTGGTTTCATTTAATATGTAGTTAAACAGGTGCCTCTTTACTGGAAAAGAATGAGGAAACTTGGCAACAAAGGGATATGAACCAGCAACCATTCCATCCCCAGGGCAACACCCAAACCACAGGAGTAATGGGGGAGGTGGATGGTTGGGTGTGCCCAATTCCCATTTAGTTATGGAGTGGGGGGTGAGGCACCTTCACAAGGAAAGACTGAGGGAGCCACCACAGTGGAATAGGGCCTAGCCCAGGATTTAGGCCAATGACAGAAGAGGGAAGAGACCAAGCTTCAAGTCCTGTCTCAGTGGGCATAATGGCTATGTCTACAATACAGGGCTCAGTTAAGTCAACTTAATCGGATCTACTTAAAGTCAACTTTATTAAGTTGACTTATTGAAGCCCCATTTGTTTAAGTTTACTTTATAAAGTTGACTTATAAGGCTCTATTGCACTAAGTCGACTTTACTGGGCACATTGCATTAAGTCGACTTAACCCTTAAAGTCAACTTTAAGGGCAGGAGTTATTAAGTCAACTTAAGCAAGTGCTTTAAGTCAACTTAATAAACTCCAAATATGGCCAGGGAGTTGCTTAAGTTTAATTAAGCCTCCTTAAGCCCCTAGTGCAGGCATAGCCAATGAGGTCTCAGACCCATAACCATTCACTTTTTAGGTCAACACCCAAGCCACTTGGCTACAAAGGCTCCTAGTCAGCAGCCTTCAGCCCAATGGCTGCTTAATGCAAGGGGAGCAGCTTCAAGAGCCAAGGAAGGGAGCCCATGCATCAGGATACCATCTTGCCTGGCACTTAGGTGACTGAGCAAGAGCAAAGTCACAATCCCCTCTTGGCAAGAAGGGTGGCAGTGAACTCAAACCCCCAGTGCCTACATGTCAGGGATGTACCCAAGCCCCTAGATTACTAGCAGTTGACTACTGGACCATATGGCCCAAGCAATAGGTTATTAAAGTGGCATAGCTTCAGCCACAAATGTCAAGGAGCCTTCCAGATCCCACAGGAACAACTCTCAGTCCAATGATTGGATGCTTACTGGAGAGCAGGCAGATGACTCCTCAAGTCCTTGCTCAGCAAACTGAGAGAGGAAGTGAACTGACCGACTGGGGAAATACCCACACTGTTGGGCTGCGAAAGGGAGTCTGAAGCATGTGCCTTCACCTTTGGCTCTTTAACGAGAGTGGCACAGCCTCAAGACACTATAAAAAAGCAGCCTACCTCAGACTGTCACCGACACCAGGGACTGGGCCTCATGCTTGAACGATTACGGTGCCCTGTTTCAATTTTCTTTGCCTGAGAAGGGAAAATGGAGTTGGAAAGCTGAATTGGAGTCCACTACCTCCCAGATGGCATCTGCTGCTTGCGATCACCGGCCAGGGCCCCCTTAGGCAGAGCCATCCCTAGGGTAGGGCAAGAAGGGCAACCGCCCAGGGCCCTGCACTTTAGGGGGCCCCGTGGGGCCGCACTGCTGCTCCCCCCCCCCCATGCCAGGGACTGGGTGAGCCAGCCAAAAGTGGCTGGGGTGAAAGTTGCTTAAGGCAGTAGATAAGGGTTGCAACAAATGTGAGTCATTAGGACTAACAATGAGGTGCTAACTGTTGTTCAAACAACCTCTATGCCTCCTCTCTGAGTCAGCATCTCTTTGGGTGTCTCTCATTAATATGAAAAGGAGCGAGGTCACTGGCAAGCAACCTTTGTGTTTTTATCAATAGATCCCATGAAGAAAAAAAGCTGTGAATACCCACTTATTCCACCATTTCTGGGATAAGGGGATTGCAGTTATTTTTGCAAATTAGGACGTGCCTCTTTTTTCAGTGGGTTGAGAATTTCCTTGTTTGTAACAAAAGTTAAAACTTGGAGATTTTAATAAAAACTTCAGAGATGTTTTTTTGAACGACAATTAAAAAGAGAAGAGAAAAGCAAATTGTTCCAGCAGGAGCCTGTGTTATAAAGTACAGGCGGGATCCGTTAACGTGTGGGTGTCAGGGGACAAGCCCCTGCGACTGCGCATTAAACGGACTGCACGCAAACAGGACGGCGGCAAATAAATAAAATAAATCAGAGTGCAGCGCTAGAAGGCTCACTCTACCTGTTTCCGTGCCCAGGCCAACTTCTGCCTTTAGGCACTGCGCGTTAGTGAGTCCTGCACATTAAGTTAATGGCTTGGGGGACATGACCGGAGTGCTCGTTAACTGGATCCATGTGCAAACAGGTCTTGCGTTAATGGGTCCCGACTGTATGTTGTTTTTTCTACAATTAGAAAGCCTAAGTAACAGAACAAAATCCAGCTCAGGGCTGTAGCTGCTGGAAGGAGAAGCTATAACAAGGTCCTAATCTGAAGTGGGGAATGGATAGCCCCATTGTGTTGCTGCCTTATGCACACTGCCAGGGGTCACCAGACCAACCAGAGAGGGCGAGCACCCCTTCAATCACAATATTGTGGACAATTGTGTGTTCTTTTTCAAGTGCTGCTCGGATACATTCAATAATAGTTGAATCCATGCCGGAGCACACGATTGGTCAGAACTTTTTGCCCTAGTCTGTCAGAAGAGGGCAGGTGGCCCCTGACCCCCCCATGCCACCCTGTGGCTATATATGTGTCCACCGCCTGGCCCCTCCCCATTTCCATTTTTTCTGCCTCAGCGTCGGTTGTGGAACAGCCTGATCCTTGTGCTTCGCAAGCAGTCTGTCTTCCTTGTTTTCACTTTGATGAGCCTTTCGCCTGATTGGGAGCACCTATTCTTGCACTGAAGGTTCCCCCTCTCGATCCAGAACATCAACATCACATTCCTAAGCCGTCCACCATACCGGTGTTTAAACCCTGTGCTGAATGCAGTAAGGCCTTCCTGGAGGATGATCCCCACGAGAAGTGCCTCCGGTGCCTGGGCAAAAGCCATGTGGTCATTGCTTGCTCCATTTGTTTGTCCTTTAAATCAAGGACAATCAAGGACAGGGAGCAAAGGCGCCACGCCTTGGCCTCTGTACAGGCTTGGCACTCCTCCCTTGAGGCCTTGGGGTCTCCTGCAGCACCATGTGCCAGCTCGGCACCAGAGTCCCTCCGGCACCATGTCAATAGAGGACGCAGGACCAGCTCAGTACCGATATCGGTACTGTGGTGCAATGTTCCCTCTAAGCTGCACTAGTGGGCAGGGGCGCAGTGGCCCCCCCTCACCAGCACAGTGAGCATGTGGGACAGCGCAGGCAGCCCTTCCTTTCCCCAGCCCTGAGGAGCCCCGTGTGTCTCCTGTCTCAGCTCCGGCAGGCAGCCTGTGCAGTGAGAGCTGACGGCCCCTTCCCCCTGCTGCACATCACCAGGGAAGGAGCAGAGGGGGAGGGAAATTTAAATCTCTCCCTCTCCTCTGCACCAGGCTGCTTGTGCAGACATGGTGGCATCTTTGGGGCCTGTGTGGGCCCCAGCAGGTAAGCAGTCTTGAGCCTGGGCAACAGGGGGGACCCTCAGAGATGACAGGGCTAAATCATGGGGCTCCCAGAGGCAGCCATGTAGTGGCCACAGGGACGCAGGGCTCTCTGTGGGGGCAAGGGATGGGAGCTGGGCTGCAGGCAAAGGAGCCAGGCTGGAGCTGGAGGAGGACTTGGGACTTGAAAGACCCAAGCAAAATTGTATTGAGCTGTTTAGCATCTCTATCAAGGGTGAATACTTTGCTTTTCATTTGCTAAAAGGCTCCTGAAAGAAAAGCTATCCTTTAAAATAAGCAGAAACAAGTTGGGTTAATTTCAGATTTATTTTCTTTTCTGTGAGAGATTCTAATGCAATCAGTTTGTCAAGGTGGGGCTTTACAATGTAACTTTGTATAGACTCCTGTGATGGAAGGAAGCAAATCCTAATGATTAGGAAAATGAAATGAAAAACTGAAAGGATAAAAAGTCATTTAAGGCAGAAGGAAAAAAATATTGCCAATGGTGCAATAATTTTTAAAAAAGAGACTTTGTATTTCCCCAAAAATGTGTTAGAAAAATAATCATTTTCTTTCACAAATCCATTTATGCTCTTGCTTCTTGCAGCTTTGATAAGGTTTGCTTTAACTGTCAAAAATTAAAAATTATTAAACAATTTTTAAAAAATTCCACTACCAGACACACAAATCTCAATTGTACTTCATTTTGCTTATTTTAGTTCTGAGAGTATTTACACTCCAGGCATACTAATTATAGCCTCCCTTTTATTGTTGAAAATGATTTGGATTAAAAAAAACCCCATAAACTCCAAAACTGAGATGTTAGAGACTCTTTATTTTAAAGGAAGATACTCACAGTGTTTAAAGTTTCCTATATGCCTAATCAGTTTTTTGCCATTCACTTAAGGGATTGTTGTCCCATATTTAGCTTTTGAGAGGTATGATTGGGCATGATAATGTAACAGACTCTAACCTAGCTCTATTTGATGCAAATTCTTTAGGCACAAAAGATGGCCCTGGTTACAGAGATGTGATGCTGCGAGAAACTGTCTTGAAACATGTTTTCTGCCCTTGCCATCTTTAGAAGTTTTGAATTTCTCAGATAACTTTACTTAAGGTGTTGCCCCGAGGGAATCTGAGAAGCGGTTGCTACCTTGTGACTGTGATTTGCAATGCATGGTAATTTAATATGTTTACCGAGGGCAGGATAGGTGTCTCTTCAAGGTTGATAGCTAGATATTAAATACAGTCCTCATAACATGTCAGTCTCATGATCAAATCTGAAGCTACCTACTTAATTTCAATCTGTTTTGGACATTTAGGGCCTGATCCACTTTGAATCCCTTTTACCCCAGTTGGGCAGCATAAGAGGGACTTAAATTCCAAAGGGGCAGCCGTGTTATTCTAGTAAAGCAAAAAAAGCAAGGAGTCTTATGGCACTTAAAGACTAACAGATTTATTTTTTGCATGAGCTTTTGTGGGAGAAAACCCCACTTTGTCTATATATGTATTCTGGAAATCTTACAAAGACAGGCAACAAAAACTGAGCAGTGTAGATGATGGTAGAGGCTAGACAGGCAACAAGTTTCATTGTCTCACATTTGTTTAGTAAATTAATAAAACTACAGTACATCAATTTAACATTTTTATTGAAGTTTGAAAAAAGACATCTATGAATTACTTTTGAATTAAGATACTTAGGCATGCTGATACTTTGAGCACCAAAAAAGTGTTGCCCAGGCCTCATAAATTCTTGCTCAGTAAATACCACAACTTGCTCAGCTGCATCATTAGCTTAGAGGGAACATTGCTGTGGTGCTGGCACCACTCTGCATCTTCGACACGGGGCTCCCCACGGGACCGGGCAGGGTTGGTGCCAATTCTGACAACCCCGGAGGCAGTCGAGGCAGCAAAGGCACTCCTCTTACTACCTACACCTCCCTCTCTGGTGCCTGCTAGAAGGGGAAAAACCAGCCTTCATTTTGAAGGTCTGGGCACAGCGTAAATGGCACCATACACCTTCTCCGCTGTCAGGGCCAGGCTCCCCAACACCGGAGCCCACTACCTCCTTGAGTCCTGCTACCGTTGAGCCATCTCCTCAGTACCATATCACCCTGCTGTCCTGGTACTGTCCCAAGACTCCCGAGATGCTTCCTCCTCTCCCAGCCTGGGGAAGGAGCCTCTAAGGGCTCTAAACAGCCCTGGCGCTAACCTTCAGTGCTGTCACCTTTTTGGTACTGACCCCATGAATGGTCCCCACAAGAGACCACTGTGCCCCCATTAGTACCTTCCCACTTGGCACCGGTCAGGGCTCTAAACCCGGTGCCATGTTCTTACATCGGGGACCTATCGGTGCATTTTGACCTCCTGCACTGTGTCTCAGCCCACATGGGAATGGAGGTCCAGTGCTCCTAAGGGCCCACAGACACCTTATTCGGGCCAATGTTCTCTTCGGTGGAACCGGTCATGGTTCCTGTCTACCCCAGCGTTTGGGACTTGGCCTCATCTTGCTGGCAGAACCCAGGCTCCATCTCCTCGGTTTCAGATACAGTGGGCCTTAAGTACTGAGTTCTGCGGTCAGAGTTCCCCTTGCTCATCCATCACCCAGCCCCATCTCGAGCAGTGGTAGACATGGCCATAGGGCCGGGGCGGGCTCCTTGCGATCCCCTCCCGACATCGCAGGATGCAAAGGAGGTAAAGTTACTGGGCCAGAAGGTATACTCCTCCTCGGTCTTCCAGTTATGTGTTGCAAATAACCAGGCCCTGCTGGGCAGATATATATTGGATGTTTGGGAGTCAATAAATAAATTTACACATCTACTCTCACAAGACGTGAGGGAAGAGTATGATGCCTTCCTTGAGGAGGGTAAAATAACCTCCCAGGACCTCCTCTGCCATCTTGGGTACCATCGGTGTAGGCAGAGCATCATTATATTGTCGGGGCCTTGGGGCTCCCGAACCAAGGTCTGCTTGCTCAGTAGTGGAAAAAAGGGGGGAAACAAAAAGAGAAGTTGGAGATAATTCCCACCAAATCTCCCTTCCCCTAGAGGCGACAGGGGTGTTGTGGCCATCTGTGGTGCTGATGCCCTAACGCCTCTGTGCCCAAGGATCAAAGTGGGGTGGCGGCAAGTAGAGGGCCCCTCCCTGTGAGAGGAAGGACAAAGACCCAATCTTCACAGCAGATAAAGCGGGGAGTTAAAAAACTGCCCTGTGGTCCTTTTCTGGGAGAAGATGGGGAATTTGAGGGGAACTAAGTCAGCGGGGGTGGGTCCGGGAGGGAGAGAGGAGGCCAAAGTACTTGGCCTCTCCCCAAGGATCCCGGGCTGTGCCCACCACCGAGAGGGTTTCAGGGGGAAACAAGACATCCTCCTCAAAGGGCAGGTCGAGGACTGCCTGCTGTGCATTAGGGGGCACTCTAGCCTCCCTGAGCCATGCCACCCTGTGGATGGTAACTGCCAAGGCCATGGTGTGAGCAGCTGTGTCCACCGCATCTCATGCCGAAAGGAGGAGGTCCTGTGAAATTAGGTTGGCTTCTTCCAGGAAGGCATCATACTCCTCCCTAGCCTCAGGTGGGAGCAGGCTTCTAAATTTCCCAAGTGACTCCCAGACATCCAGCAAATATCTGCTGGTTATAGCCTGGCTGTTTGCCACTCATGGTTCGAAGGCCGATGAGGAGTAAACCTTACGGTCTAGCAGATCCAGTTCCCTGGTTTCCCTGAAGGGTGGAAGGGGGTCCTTGGGGGGTGCTCTCTGGGCCCCATTGCTATCTGTACTACATCCCTTGGGGGAACTGGGGGGCCAGCAAGGGAGGGGGTAGCCTGACTCGGATACCTGATACTTCACGCTCGCCCTATCCAAAACCGGGGGGACGGAACTTGGGCTCTGCCACGGGGAGCGTGCAAGGTCCCATACGCTCAGGTGGGGCGGGACTGCTAAGGGTGTCATAGAAGTGAAGGCTGGCCTGAAGAACGTATCAGGAGGGAGACGCAAGGGCTCCAGCTCCAAGCCTAAATGGGCCATAGCCCAGCGCGACAAATCAAAATGCGCTGCTAGGTTTCCGGTGTAAGACCCTGGTGCCGGGGAGAGAGCGGTACCGCAGGCTCTTCATGGTGGAGAGGGAGTTCCTTGGGGGGACCATTCTTGCGGCCTAAAGTGAAAAGGTGATGGGGCTGATGTGCGGCTCCGAGGCCGTTTGGAACCCCTGGAAGGTCCCTCCTCTGGGCTGGATGCAGGGGAGGGGGACTGAGATTCTTGGGCCAGTACTGGTGATGGCGGGATGGTGCCAGCCCCCACTGGAGTGGAAGACGGGGGGCTGTGTGGTGAGGGCAAGTGTCCCGGGTGGACCCAGGCCTTCAAGATGAAGGCCAGTTTGCCCCTTCTGGTTGGCAGTGGGGCAGGGGGTGTTGGGAGAAGCAGGAGGGCTTGTGTTGCCTCCACTGCTTCTGGGGTGGATGGGACGAGGAGCGACTCCATTTGAGTTGGAGGCAAGTCCTTGCCAGGGGAGGGAGAACTGCCTGGGTGGGAGGTGGAAGTGGCCGGTGGTGGGGTGAGCTCGGCACTGGGGAGGCCGGACTGTACCAGGCCGTTGGTGCTGGAGATGATGTGGCGTGGCGCCGAGGTGAGCCCGGTACTGTCGGTGCTGGGCTAACTGAGGGTGACCTCGAGCGGTGCCGAGGCGTTGGGTATGCTCTGGGGTGCCAGATTCATCACCAAGGTGGTGCGGCAGTGGCTGCCAGTGGTATGGTGCCCCATAGGCTCTGGCATCGAGCTGGGTCTTGGTGCTGGGTGTGAACCTGAAGCCTTGGTTGAAGGGTACCGGGCCTTGAAGAAGAATTAATCTTTCATTAGTTCAAATTAAGGAATTCCTTAATTCAAACTAACTTGGAAGTGTAGATATACCCACTAACATCTTTACTGTACTTTGGGAAAAGAAAAAAATAATCTGTGGATAAGATGACCTATGAGTTGTTTGTTTGCCGAGAACAACAAAAGAAGTGAGAAATTGCCATTAACAATGGCCTCCTTCAGGCAGCAAATAAAATGTGCTAATTAGCAGTCATGGAATCACACAACAGCTCAATATCTTCAAGTGTCCTTGGCCAACCACATATGGTTTGTAGATAGGATGGACCATTTTGTTCCTAGGATGGCCATGCTTCTGCCTACTCCAGCAGCCATGCCACAGGGAAGACGTGGCGCACTTCAATGCATGCAGCTGTGACAGGGATATAAATGAACACAGCAGAGGCAATTCTCAAGGACAGAGCAGAAATGTTTCAATTATCTGCGAATCACTGTGACTATTTTTGTGAGTATATTACCTTGAAGACGTCTTGCATTAGACATTTAATAGCACTAAGTTATACGTAATGATTATGTAAGAGTACCTGGTTATACTATTATTCACATCATAGATTCCAGCAAAACATAGAATCATAGACATGTTACAGTTCTTCTGAGCGTCCTTTCTGTTATATAAGGAGTTTACTTGTATTCAGTGATAGCAAGATGAAAATTAAAGTTGTACCTGTGTGCTATAGAGCTATGTCTCTGGCTGAGCAGACAAGATTTAAAAAATGTATGTTTTTAAGATTAAGGGATAGAAACCCTTATTACCTGCCTAACAAAAAGCAGACAGAGAAACTTCTCCAATCTGTCCATTCTACAAATAATGACAAATGTTTTGATAGGTTATGTGGTACAAACAGACTCATGCTGTAGTGTGACAACAGATTTTCACTTTAATCAACTGGAAAAAGTATAGGACCATGCATAACTTATATCACCTGGGGCTAAATGTGGCACAAACTTTCCAAAGCAGTACTATTTTGAGTCCATAGTTGGATTAGCGATTGTGTTTAGAAGTTTTCTGCAAAGGTTGGTCAAACTTAAACTTCATTTCTTTGAGTTATGGCCCTTTTTGTGATTTCATGATTTTTCAGATTGGTTGCCCAATAATGTTAAAGAGTATGTGTTTGACACAAAAATACTGTAATGCGCCACTGCCAGCATCTACATCCACCTTGCTGCTGATGAGTAGCTGTGTGCTTAATATAGTAGCAATCAAATTATTCTAGCTGATGAGTTGCCTGTTAGTGCTGATGAGTCTGGGTTGGTAGACTATTATGCACCCAGTGCTATTGCAATGTTCATGAGACAGTGTATTGGAGTTCTTGCCCATTGGGATGGGAACAGTCGCAGCAACAGCAGATTCAGGGCAAATACTACATCTTATTTTGCTGTAATATGTCTGAGTCAAATAAATGCAAGCACCTTTGGCATTGATTGATTAGCACTCAGTAGATTTCCACTTTGCGCAGTAAACTTCCACCTTTTTTCCAAGTGACTTTCACAATCCCCCTCCATTACCTCCTGGTTTGCTTATTAAGAACTATCAAGTGGAAAGTCAAATATGGAGCCAGTAACACCAGAGTTGCTATTGTGCTTTGTGTAACACAAATGCTTCATTAGCAACATAATCACAAGACATTTCAAAGGCTATTAAAAATTTTATGGATTACAAGCAACCAATCTGATGGGAAAACTTTTAATAAAGCTTTATGACTTATATTAAAGACTTTGCAAAAATTGTTTCTGTTAATTATGAATAAATGTTCTTTTGATTGAAAGTTTGCAATATCAGATTCATGGTTACTGATTACACAACACTGGGGGAAATAGCTCTCCTGGGAGTTTAGGCTTCAGGATTCATCTTAATATTTTCAGATACTTCTATTGTCCTTTGTAGACAATAAAGTTTTTGTCAGACTCATAGACTTTGACTTTATACAGACATCCCTCTGGAAGGCATTTCTGGAGACTGTCCCAGATATATACAGCTAGATTCTCTGTTGTGCTGTGGAGGAAACAGAGAGGTTTACAAAGAAAAAACGGTGCAAGTCAAGTGTACTATTTAGGGTGAGGCTAGGTGCTACGAGAAACATTTGAGGTTGCGGTGGATTCTGCATGGCTGGTGCTTTGCAGTCTAGTAGTGCACTGTCTGCAAACGGCAGTCTTGCCAACCACTGCTTCATCTATGCTTCATATCACTCACCTCACCTCACCTCCTTGGAGTGGTACCAAAGGTCTGAGCCTAGTGACACCTAGAAGGAAGTGCACTGTGCTATTCTTGTATTACTTAATAGCCACCTACTGTAATCAACCATTTCTGGTTAACAAACTTAACCATTATGCTCACTATCCTACAATAGGTGATATCCCATAATAAGAAACTGGTATTTACATGAGTTTGTAGTTTGCTTGGCACTTTGATGGACGTTCATTACAACCCCCTTTCTGTCCCAGTCGCATTGTACCCCTGGGTTATCACACTCTTCTTGTTTCTTTCTGTTGCTCTTTGCAATTGTTTAAGAAAATGAGGGGCTTGATTCCTCCTCTTGATGAACTTCAGCAATTTTAATGGACTTACTCCAGATTTACACACAGTGAAATGAGCAGAGAATCAGGCTTAAGGTCTCTTCCCCTAAGGATTCTTCTCCAAATGTCATGAGGACAAATAAAGGCACAAGGTGCTGATCTCAGAAACCAGAGAATCCCAACAATTTGCTCATCACTGATGTGCCTATTCAATCATTCATTTCACAGAGATACCCTACTTCTGTTACATATAGGCCTGCTCCCCCCAGTATTTCATACACTAACAGGCCATATAAGATTTACTTCCCAAGCCACTCTGCTCAGTGGATTAGACATTAATAGCTCGCTGCTATAAAAAGAGGACAGTGATGAATTGTTCTCTGTGTCCACTGAAGGGAGGACAAGAAGTAATCTTGTAAATCTGAATGATTTAGATTAGCTATTAGGAGAAACTTCCTAATTTTAAGGGTAGTTAAACTCTGGAATTGGTTTCCAAGGGAGACTGTAGAATCCCTGTCATTGAACATTTTTAGTAAGAGGGCCAACAAACACCTGTCACGGATAGTCTAGGTTTGCTATATTTCTGTGATTCTGTGGTTTTTCTAACACTCAGACCTATGCACTTAAGCCTGGGACCTGAAAATTCAGATGACTTTTCCTGTCTGTGACATGGAATAAAAATTCTGCAGTCACAAATGAACTGACCAGTTTGTTGATTACAAAAACCATACCCTAGAACTTCCCTAGATGGAAAATAGAGGAATCTTTTATAATTGCCTACCTGTGGCTGCCACCCTTCTGGGGCTGTACAAACCTTTCCAGTAGAAAGGCTTATTCTACTTGTTTTGGTCTGTCTGTAAAAATTCAGTAAATCCTCAGAGTTTTACTGACCCAGACACTGGCTTCTTGTGCCATGTTTTTGTAGTGCCAAGCTCATAGGGACTCTGATGCTTGATCTGGCCCCATTGCACTTCTACAATAACAACAATAAATTGTGTGTTAGGATTCAAGAATTCCAAGCAGCTGATTGAGCATAGATGATCCCTGGGAAACCCAGTAGAAATTCCAGAAAAAGAGAGAGAGAAAGAGGTTGGCTAGTTTCCATGGATACTTGATAGAATTTGGTGTCTCTGGAAGTGTGGTAAGAATTTGCATCACACGAGTAACCTCCCAAATGGAGCTTTGCACATACAGCTAAGAGGACAAGGCAGACAGAGGGCTGAAGTTGTAGATGATGGCTTCTAAGAGCAAAATCTGGAGCCACTTGGCCATAAAATTCCCTGGCACCAAATCTAGTTCTGCCAAGAGACCTCACTACTCACCTAACAACATCAGCAAAATAGGCCACATCCTGGTCCAGGTTCTTGTGGTCAAGTGGCTCCATAATGGTCTCCTGGAGCAGAAAGGAAGGACATTAGTAGGTATTGTGCATTTTGGCCACTACAGGTGCATTCCTGGGGTCCTGGACTCAGAGCTAAGTGCCTAGGGAAGGCCCTAGGAAAGGCCTACAGGTATCCCAGACATTTCATTGTGGGGAACTTTAATGAGGCTGAGCCCTTGGCTTGGCCTCTCTCCATGAGGTCCTAGAGATTTGGTGGGGAGATACTGGAGTGAATTTGTTGAAAGGAGACTGCAGTATGCTCTGTGGCTGGTATGTGGGAGTAAAGCAGGCTCATCTCCACATCTCAAGATAATGTGGGAAGATTTCCCACAGCAGGACAGGGGCCTTGGGTTCCCATTTCAGTATCTGATAAATCTACCCGTAACTGTCTTCAGGTCTTTATTCAGAGCACCAATGTTGCAGATTTCACACTCAGGCCATAGTGCTTCAACTCTGCCCTGGGGCTCAATGCACCCTGGAAAGAAGCAACCTCCCCAGATTGCAGTGAGGTTTTCTATCCCAAGGAGCAGTCCTAGATTTCTGAGCACTGGGAAATGTCATGGATAGGACTTAAATCACATGCACAGCACATCCCTCTTCCTTCTGCAACACCAAACGTGCTGCTGATGCCAGAGAAATCACTCCCATGACCTAAGAGGGTGATAAATAGCATGAAAGGTAGTCTCCATATCATTCTTACCTTCATGTATTCCTGAAGTGTGAACATGTTCATAAACATGCCACTGGTGGGGTTTATCTATACGACAAGTAGAGAGCAGAAACTCAGTCCAGTGCTGTAAATTTCTCATGATTAAACATGCAGAAACATGGCAATGGGAACACTGAACAAAAAGCAAGCTAATGTATGCAGTATAGACCTGGTGCCTTGCCAGCCTGATAGGACACAAACCTGATAAGCGAATCAATGAGGACTTAGAATCATAGAGCATGATATGAATTTTAATTGGGTCCTTATCTTGTACCTATCACAGTGGTATTTCTTATGCTACCTGGCAATTAGCCTGCCTGCAAATAGGGACACTTTTCAGTTGCATAGTAATGAAACCTCTTCTCACTGAGGTTCCCAAGGGAAACACATTTGTGAGTTTCTCTAGCTACTGGAATTCACTTGAAATTGCATATTGGGAAGCCCTTGTCTTATGAAAATGGATTATTACTAAAACACAATGACAGGAAAAGAAATTGAAAACCAATATAAACTAAACTGAGCGTCAAATTGGTATACGGAAGGTTAACAGAAGTTGTGCAGTAGGGAGAAAGGCAATTAGTTTTACCGTAGTTTGATGTAGACCACAGTGTAGTGAGTTGGGTAAACTCAGGACACATATTGGCAAGCAGGGTAAACTCTTCATTAACTTTAGCAAGGGAATAGGGCTTCAGGAAGCAGGAGAGAGGCAACTTTTGCTGCGACTTGCCCTTGGACTAAGGCCTTATCTGCCCTTGGGCTTCAGCAATTGGTGGCCAAAATCTGGTGTTGCTGCACTGGTTTAAACCGCAAGTGCAGACAAATGCAATGACTCTGCTGTTCCCTCTTTGAAAGGAAAGAAAATTTCATGTGTGTAAATAGCTGCTTTCTTTGGCTACACTAGAACCTGGGCTAGTGCAGGTTCATTGGCTTCTGGCTACTGACCACTGACCACAAGTCTGAGGCCAATCCCAAGCATTGCCAAGGACAGAGGTAGCACAAATTCCAAATGAAATCATACAGTCTGAAAAAAGTGAAAATGAACAGAGACACCTACCTCACCACGCACAGTCACCGTCACTGAAAAGCAAACAGATGGCAATTTTGTGATAGAAACTCTTTCTGCTTTTGCCTCTGTCCAGGCACAGGTTTTGGGGAGAGCGGGAGCAGGGCATGGTAGGACAACAGAAATATTGCTGCAATGGCACTCTTTAAATTACAGTCAGTATTTTGAAGGCTGCTGGATATGGGAATCTTGCTGATATGAGACACCATTGACTGCATGTCCCATATCTCTCCTACCAGCAGTGGCTTCCTGTGGGCAGGAAGGGAGGAAAGCAGCTTTTGTCTATTCTGGTGCCCCACAAAAGAGATACAGAAAGATGCAACAGCAATGTTACCTTACATCACTCCTGCTCTATGGAAAGAGGTGATCCAAACCAAGGCCTCATTTACAGAAATACTGAGTAGTTATAACTCCAGGTAAGTCAGAGGGGAAATTGCGGTTGCCCAGTCTCCCTGAAAATTAGCTCTTGAACCTGGAGGCTTACACTCACTATAGTACCATGAAATTATTACCTGTCCATTTTATGCTAGCAACTAGAAGGGGAGGACAGTTGCTGCTGTGTCAGGGCTCAGATGCCAAACAATTATTCCTCGGATAGGATTTTTAATGAATGGTAGTTAGTCCTCCCATAGCATTTTTCATTCATGGATCTTCAACCATTTAACAACAGAAGATGGTAAGAATTGTCATCATATCCTGACTCCCAGTCTACTCCCCTGTTTGCTCAGTCATACCACTCCTGCCTTAATCTTTATTCACAAATGTACAGGGAGGGAAAGCTCTCCAATCTGGTATTCTTTGCTTTGAATGTGAGACAGAAGCATTAACTTGGGTGGGGAAAAGGGAAAGTGTTTCTAAGCATTGACTCCTGTTTCCTTTTACTTGATCCGTCTCTTGGCCATGGGACATGCAGAGTGCTCTGGCAGGGCTGCCTCTCACCTTTATAGTTGTGTCCATGACTGTGATTGCATTTCCCAAAGAGTTTCTTGTTTTCTGCATCACTCAATGATTTGCTGGGAAAAAAACAAAATAAAACCAAAGCCAGCCTTAGGAGCAAGTGGCAAGACAGATTCAGCTCCTCACTCCATGCCCCGCCCTGTTTGCATCTTTAGCTCCTGGGCTGCCATCTTTCTGAAGGATCAGTGCAGAACCTTAGGCTATGTCCACACGTGCATCATTATTTCAAAATTAGTTATTGTGAAATGAGTTATTTTGAAATAAAGTCCTTATTTCAAAATAAGTTAATTTGAATTAAGAAAATGTTAATTCAAATTAAGGGAAAAGCTCAAAGCGAAATAGCATGTCCAAACACAGGACTTGCTATTTCGCTTTAGGAAAGGGGTACCATGGGAGGTGTGGCAACATGGCCCCCTCCCTGGGCCATGCCTCCACCCAATATAGGCTAAAAAGAAGGCACCCTGGGAAGGAGAAGAGCAAAAGTGTTATTTCGAAATAATGTTTATTTCAAAATAACATGTCCGAACAGCGTTATTTCGAAACAACCATTTCAAAATAAGAGCCGTTTCGATTTAAAGATGGTTTAAGCTATTTCAAAATGACGGCTCTTATTTCAAAATGACAGAGCCCGGCATTTCGAAATAAGAATATGTCGTGTGGACCTAATCTCTTTTATTTCAAAATAACCAGTGTTATTTCAGAATAAAAGAGACGTGCGGACATACCCTTGGGCTGTGTTCCCACACAGTGGGTTATTTCGATACGGTTGTTTCAAAACAACTGTATATCGAAATAACGCTTATTTCGAAACAACTTATTTCGAATTAACAAAATGTTAATTCGAAATAAGGAAAAAAAGCCAGAATCAAAATAGCGATTCCGGACAACAGTTATTTCGAAACGACTCACCGTCATTTCGAAACAACATGTTCACACGGCGTTGTTTCGAAACAACCATTGCGAAACAACGTTGTTTTGCCCACAGACTAGGTTTAACTTGTTTCGAAACAACCGTGCGTCGTGTGAACAACCAAAACCTTATTTCGAAACAACCTCCATTGTTTCGAAATAAGGAGGCTGTGTGAACACAGCCTTAGAGAACTGCTTTCCAAGTCCTAGCTGGCAGCTGTGTCTCCATCTGCCACTGGACTAGTGAAGAAAATGGGCGAGAGAGGAAAAAGAAACTCCCTCACACTCGCATACCTCAGGATGGCAAAGGAAGCCAAGAAAACCTGCATGGAAGACACTGCCCTGCTTTTCCATCTTCTCCTGCCTGGAGCTCTTCTGTTTTCCCAATCTTCTGTTTTCTGCTCCTCAGCTTAATCCTGCCCTGCAGCTTCACTGTTGCTCCCCTGCTTCCCCATCTCATCCTTATGCTCTGCTACCTGGCTCAGACCTGCTCTGCTTTTGTTTTCCTGCTTATCACAGGAAGATAGCAATTGCCAGACTGGCTAAGGCAGGTGTTCTGCCTAGTCTGATATCTGGTCACATCACAGTGACCAGCCCCAGCTGCTTCAGAAGAACATGCAAGAAATACTGCAGTTCTAGGCTAACCTGTCCCCAGGTAAGTCATCCCTCCTCCTTAATTTCATCAGCTAGATGTTGACTCAGGTCTTGAAATATGAGCATTTAGTTCCCATCCAAAATTCTAGCACAATCATACCTTGTAGCAGTTACTTCCATGGACCAATTGTGCTCTGCTGTATCATAACTTGAGATCTCGGTTTCAGGATATACATCTTGCTCTGACCCATATTTAAATATCGCAAACTGTACAACGGTTTGTTAAACAGAGTTAACTAGAAATTATCACATGAATTCTAGCTGTGCATGCTAACCAACCTCCTAGGCATTGACCAATCCTACATCTCAATTTTCTCTGGATGAAAAAGTCTCAGGATTGATGAGTGCCCTGTAATCTCAAACCTGAGAGAAGCCCCACCCCTGTGGCTACATATTATCCCATGTATACCTTTATCTGCAAAGGAGTTGCATGCAAAAGCCATTTGCCACTTTGCTGATGGCTCAGGATGCTGCTACCCTGGTTAAATAGGGAATTGTATGTAACAGACAGGCAAGACAATCATCAAAGGGTCTAGGATATAAAATCTGTCCCCAAAAAGGCCAACTGTTGCCTGTTACCTGCTCAGCCTGTGAGCGGCAGCGAAGGTTTCTGTTCTGGAGAGGAAGGCCACCTTGCCGGCAGGGCTCAGCTTGCCATTTCTAGTTACACTCTGCATTGCTACAGTCAAGGAGCGTGGTCACTGCTGAAGGGGAAACTTCCACACTGGACTGTGGAGCCTTAATAAATATAGCCACATGATATCATGTGATTCACAGTAAAGCTACCAGGCAGATAGAAGGGTTAAAACCACTCTTTTACAAGATCATTTCCCAGCTAACTCCCCTTGAACTGCATGACTACTTCATGTGAAGGGCTTCACCCCCCACCCCCAGTTAATTTGGCATATTTCCCTTGCCCTCTGGGATAATGAAAGGAAAGGAAACTACACAAAGCCCTCCTCCTCATTAGGGGGTTAGAGAAGATTCATTCACAGCTGGCATGAGGTTCTCAGGGAAGGGAGACATGAGTTCAGAATGGTGATCCTTTTTTTTTTTTTTAATTATAGTTCAATAAGTGATACACAAATTTTGTTCTACCTATTCAATACAGGGTGATAGAAGGATAGCTGAGCCCTGATGTGGACTGGCTGCTTGAGTACCACACATGAGCAGAAAAGAAATGAGGGCATGGCCGTGAGGTTCAGGCACTTTGAATGGCTAACCTCACTGCTCTCTGCCCTGTCAGACTCCCTGTGTGATATTGTTGGGGCAAACTAGTTAAACTCTCTTTGAGTTGCAGTTCTCATCTCTAAAATGGGGATAATAAGTCTTCCTCTCTGTCTTGTAAGCTCTTTGGGCCCTTCTGTCACTCTGTGGTTGAAAAACTCTTGGTACAACTGTGGTCCGGCGGGTGAAGGTCTTTGGTATGTGCTATGCAGAAGGGCAGAATAGCTTATCAAAATGGCCCCTTCTAGACTTAAAATGTATGACTAGAATCCTGGTTAAGGTCTCCAGGTCCTACTTTAATGCAGATAATAATAAAAAAGCAACAGGAAGGGCCTACTGGATCATCTTCCTTATGGTCCAGGGAGGCAGCACTTTTTCTAGGACTCTTGTGTTGTGTTCCTGATTTCCTATCCAGCCCTAGCCAAATCACTTTGCCTCAGTTTATTGGTGATAATGGTAATATTTAGCTGCTGTCCTGAGTGGGGGTGTGTGACACCGTAGGGATGTGTGTTTGTGAAGTACTTTGAGAACTTCAGACTAAAGCACTAGAGGTGGGTAAAGTGCTATTCTGCAACATCCCCCAGCATGCTACATATTTGTTTTTGTCTATTGCTAGTTATTATCCATCTCCTCTGTAGATGGCTTATTTCCCTCAAGGAAACATGCCTTGTCCATTTAAAACTAGACATAACAAAATCAAAGTCAATATACAATAGGGCAGTGTTTTTCAAACTTGGGGTCAGGAACCAGTAATCGGTCGCAGACCCTCAGGTACTGGATTGTGGCATACTGCCAAACATTGGAATGCATTGCTCAAAGATGTAATTGTTGGGTCATGGGCATAAATGATTTTTTTCAATGGGGTCCTGAGGAAAAAAGTTTGAAAATCTCTGCAATAGGGACCATTCCTGCACTTGGCAAGGAGAAATGGAATCAATGGAGACTTTCTGTTTCTAGGTTCTTTGAACTGTCCTGGCCTCAGCTCTGTGTGGAAAGGTCCAGTACAGAACCTGCCTGGATCCCAGAGGGGTTCATCCTAGAGGAGCACATAACATTCCTTCCTGTGCTGCTAATCTACACCTCCATAGATGCATACATAGAAGATCCCTCTAAAGGGCATTTGCTTCTTGAGCACCTCCTGACACCGTCTGTGGTATTGCAGTCCTTTCTACCAACGATTCCTTCCGCTCTTATAGGCTATGTTCACACAGGGCAGGCTTGTTTCGAAACAAGATGTTTCGAAACAAGCTGTTTTGAAATAACATGTTATTTCGAAACACCTTATTTCGAAGGACAAAAACTTTGTCCTCAAAATAAGGGAGCGAAATAGCAGGTCCGCAGTGTGGACCTGCTATTTCGCTTGGGGAGGGGACTGCAGGCACTCACAGGGTGCAGCGCAGAGGGGCGCTGCACCCCACGGGTGCCTGCAGGGGACTGCAGGCACCCTCCAGCTGAGGCGCAGCCCCGCCCCCCCCCGCGGACACCCCTCCGCACCCTGGCCAGGGTGCTGAGGGGGCAGCCCTTCCTCCCAGGGTGCTTAGCACCCTGGGAGGAAGGTCACATGTTGTTTTGGAACACTTTGTTCTGAAACAACATGTCCGCACAGGGCTGTTTCAAAACCACTGGTTTTGAAACAACCCTGTTTTGAAACAAAACGGGGTTTAAGCCGTTTCGAAACAACAGTGGCCATTTTGAAACAAGCGGTTTGCTTGTTTTGAAGTGGCCATGCGTCGTGTGGCCATGGCACTTCTTATTTCAAAACAACCACTGTTGTTTCGAAATAAGAAGCGTGTGTGGACATACCCATAGGCGTTAAGGGAGATCTTCACTAAAGCTGAAGGGCCCATCACCCACTAGCTCTAGTCAAAGCTACACGCATCTCCAGTATGTGGGGACACCTGTGCCCAACCGTATGACTGGAAAATCCTTCACCAGCCTGCCGCCTGCCCCACAGCAGGTGGGACCTGCTTCCGCACCCCAAAATTGGGAGGGACCCTCCAGGCACCTCCCCATCCCAACAAAACAGGTCAGTGCGCATGTCTAAGTCAGTCCCAGTAGGTCCTTAGTGACCTCTCCAGTGCTATAAATCTTATTTAATTACCCCCACCTGTTAGGCGGGAGTGCAATACTCGGTAATTTCTACCGCTTGCAGTTCTATGCCCCCCATGGATGCCAAGGCAGAGCCATGTTCACGAATCTCTACCTTGCTCCTCAGTTTTCCCCTTCTCTCCTTATGGAGAAACCAACCAGTAGTGGACAAGAGTTTGTCCTGCTTTTCCAGGACTGTTTCATATCTACCCAGAATATCTCTGATCAGAAGTCCATATTTAGGCTCCACACTCCCAGGAAGGTGGGTGGTACCTCTCTACCCCTCCCCTCTTCCCACTCCTGAAGCGGCAGCTTCTGTATACTCGACCTGGAATCAACTAGGTCAGTGGGATCCACGGGAGAAGAGGCAATACTAACCCCCCCCCAGCCTTTTTCAACAGAGGTGGGGGAAAACTCGCCCTATGCCGGCCAATTAACCCTTAGCCAATCCCATGGCGATAGCTCGTTGACAGACTTGCTACACAGCGTTGGGCTTCACACAGAGCCGTCACCCAACCAGGCTATACCTTAAATGGTTCATTCCCTGGGATGACCAGAGAACCATCATCATCCAGGTCTAGCCCCAGGGCACTGTTGCATGGGCGCCAGGCGGGTAAGAGTTCGTCTTGCTCTGTAGGACCCAAAGGTCTGAAAACCATTTGGTAGTATTTGCAAGATACTTCTGCCATAGATGACTGCTAAGGGCTTTTTCTCCTGCTTACTTGACGGAGCTTAAGTCAACCAAACCCCGATTTCTGATCTGCATGGGAACTCAGGAAATAGTTATTTTTTCCCATGGTGGAATCCTATCCTAGGTAAGATCCGATAACAGGGATAGGCCAACTTTGTCGGATTCTCCAAATATGCAAGGTACACCTGTGGAATCACTGACTGTACCTTGTGAGTATCATATCCTTGCCAGGTGATCTTCGGAGGAGACCACTGCCTCCTCTGGTAAGCCATATCACTTGGAAGGGTTAGCTTCTCTCTTTACAAGTTCTTCAACATCGATGCACACATATGCGCGTTGTAGTTAGAGGCTGTTATCACACCTGGCAGTGCCTTCGGGCACACAAGGTTATATAAATCAGTGTAAATTCTAATCCCACAGGCCTCCTGGTCATCACAAATAGGTGTCTAATTGGAAGCATCGCAAATTCTGCTGTTTCCTCACTCCCTCCATTCTCCAGGTAGTCTTCCCGGTACTGGAATCCTAAGGTAGAACATGATGGGACAACAGGAAGGATCACTTCCTTGAGTCTTCATAGGAATACCAAGGCCAACATTACTCCCTATAAGGCCCAACAGGCTGCCTTGCAAGTGCCTAGTGGGTCTGGAATCTTTCTTCCGAAACCGTAAGAAGTCTTCCGGGTCACTACACTGTAATACTGCTGGAGGTCTGGCGTTGCATCCTCCCCACTCGGCTCAGGGACTACATGGCTGATATGCTATGTGTCGCCGATCGCACCGCCTCTGGTATTTTTCCTTCCCCTTAATCAGCTAGAAGTATCTTCTCTTAGATTCTTCTTGCCTAGTTTCAGTAGCCCTTTTCCTTTGCGGGTTGCCGGGTATACCAAATTCACACACCCTTTGGGCATGTGACTTATGGCTCTTTACGTGGCCAGTTGGCGGGATAACGTTTTATCCCCTTCTATTGCTATCTGCGTAGGCAGTAACCATCATGGCCAGCTCAGTAACCCTAAGGCTCCCAGATTTCTCTCATAGGGTTTACGCTGAAGTGTTCTGTGGCCATAAGATTAACCCTCTGGCCCTCGTACCTCAAGCTATAGCCCTCAGGTAGAACAACCAAACACGATTTCCTCCATGTTAGTCGTGTTGCGTTGATACAAATTCTGGTGTAAGGTGACTTTAGTCCATCCGGCCCACACATGCGAATTGGCTTGGGTGGATTGGACCTACCCGCTGCTCAGGGTTGGCCCTACAATTGAAGGCTTCCATTGCCAGGTCAAGAGCCCTAGTTGGCCTCTTAGTCCCTGTAAGGACCTTGCTCGCTGGGCCTATACCCATCAGGGGTTATGCTGTGCTGAAGGCGGAAGAGCCAACTCCACCTGCCGTCCATCACAGCGGCTAGTAGTCACCCATTACTGAATGCATGCGAGCAGCACTCGAAGAAGAATGGTGGGTGACTTACCAGTAACCGTCCTTCTTTGAGATGGGCTGCTTGGATCCATTTAGGTCCCTCTCCTCCATCCCTGCATCTGGAGTTGGCGACTCCTAGGAGGTGGCCATATATATAGCCACTGGGTGGCGTGGGGGGTGGTGGCTGCCTACCCTCTCCTGACAGGCTAGGACAAAAGTTTTTCTGACCAATCCGGCGCTCCAGCATGGAGACACCTATTACTGAATGGATCTGAGCAGCCCATCTCGAAGAAGGACGGTTCTTGGTAAGTAACCCACTGATCCCAGGACTTAGTGGTAGTGAATCCTGAACTTGGGCTCTGATAGTAAAATGCTAGAGAACTTGGCTGAGTCCAAGGATTAGAGGAAGCGGCAGCCACAGTGATAGATGATATGAGCCCTGCAATCAGAGTTCAGGTGTGAAGGGGCATATTAAACAAGATTCACTGATAGATGAGTGGACTTAGTGAACTAAAAGTGCCACAGATTTGCCAAGGAGGTGTCAGAGAGACTGACACAGGCATACTTGATACAAGGCTGATATCCCACCTCACAAACTGGGCCCCCAGCATCCTATCCCCCTGGAGCTGCACCTGATCTGTGCTTTTACCTCAGCAGCTTCCCATTTTGAGGTGACGGGGGGAAGCAAGAGCCACTCCAAGTCTGAAGTAAGACACTGTATTGGTGCTGGATACTTCCCCTTTGCCTTCTCTAAGTAGGGCAGGTTAGTGACAGTAGGATCACACGTGAGCTGACTTCCTGCTGTTAGTGGCAATGTGGGCTCTGCACACATCAGGGGAAAACAGAGGGCTAGTGTGTGACACAGCCCAACAAGCAATCAGTCCAGCCAGGAGGCATGTCACAAGATTCAGTGAGTGTCAAAGAGTTTGTTCTCTGAAGGGGGTGGAGCGATGTGAGCTTTCTGGTTTCATCTTCATGCCTAACTGCCCACAGGCGAAGGGTGTGAGTGCTGCTGCCAAGTGGCCCTCCTTCACCGTCATCCTCTGCCAATCGATTAGCTGCTGTCAAGCGGCCTCCTTTTACAGTCATCCTCTGCCAATCGATTGAGCCTTCTCCCTTGGCAGCTGCTTTTCACAGGTTCTCTGTGGCATGTTAAGCAATTTCCTGGTGACTCCCATCCCCCCGGCACCATTGCTTGGAGGGGGGAGGGATGGGGGCAGCTGACTGCCTTGTGTTTGCTCTGAAGAGGCTATTCTGTACAGGAAAATAGTCTGCTGGTCCTCAGACCAAAGGCTCCCAAAGCCTCTTAAGCACACAGAGTTCAACTTTAGTTTTCAATGTCTTCTCTCCTACACCCCCTGGGCACCACAGCATCCAGCAGAAAGGACTGCAGACACCATTCCTCTCTCAGCCTACATCATACCACACCACATGAGGAGCCACAGTTGCTCTCCAGCTGAGATGGAGCTAATGGAGCAGCCCTTCAGTCACCAGCACCAGGGCCACAGTAGGGCTTTCCTTCCACAGCAGCCTGGCTCTTGCCACCTGCATCCACCACTGCTCTCTGTAGGTATCATTCAATGCAGAAAGCCCCATGCCCTTTCTCTTCCTTGTGTTCAGAAGGAGGCAGGCCAGGTTGGCACACACAAGCCAGGTGGTTCCTCTGTCAATTTCCAAAGGGATAGCCATGTTAGTCTAGTCCAGCAAAAAAACAAAAAAACAAAAAAAACAACACCCCCCCCCCAAGGAGTTGTGTGGCCCTTAAAGACTAACAGATTTATTTTTTGCATGAGCTTTTATGGGAGAAAAATCCCACTTTCTCAGATGCTTCGAAGATGGATGAACTTACAGAATGGAATGAAAATAAATGCAAGGGGGTGTAAAACATAGGATCAGGTCATACAGTAACAGCAAATCAGAGCAGTTGTTAGGTTCAAACCCTAGGGGAAACCTGAAGTCAAATTACCTTTTGTAATGGGAAAAGAACCCATAGGCTATGTCTACACACAGTTTTGTTATTTCGAAACAAGTTATTTCGAAATAACTTATTTCGAAAGAACCTGTTATTTCGAAATAACTTGTTTCGAAATAACAAAACTGTGTCCGCGAAATAAGCCAAAAACGGGAATCGAAATAGCGTTTCCACAGTGTGGACTTGCTATTTCGACCCAGGGGCAGTGCAGCATGGGAGGTGTGGCAACATGGCCGCCTCCCTGGGCCACATTGGTGGCCATGTTGGTAGCCAATCACATAAAAGCTGGCCCTGACCTCACTTCGCTGTCCACCAACGCTAGCAGCATGCTGCAAGCCATGGACAGTGCTCGGCTGCCTAGACAGCGCCGTCCAGCACCCGACCCCTCGGCGCGCATCGAGGGGCTCCAGCACCTGTGGGAGACGCTGTTCGTAGCCCCCGAGGAGGACTGGCCTCTACCTGAGGACTACATCCACCTCATCCTCAGGCCTCAGCTACTGCCTCTGCCCCTCCCTGTGCCCCGCCGCATGTGGGCGCGTGAGACCAGTGTCGACTGGTGGGACAGGGTCGTCCTGCGCACCTGGGGCGATGACCTCTGGCGCCAGAACTTCCGAATGAGCAGGGCCAGCTTCACCCACCTGGTGACCGAACTCGCCCCACACCTGCGCCACAGGGACACCCCCATGAGGCCTGCCGTCCCGGTGGACAAACGAGTGGCCATCGCCCTGTGGAAGCTGGCCACCCCGGAGTCCCACAGGGCAGTGGCGCACCTGTTCGGCGTCGGGAGGTCCACCACCGGCGCCATCGTCCTCGAGGTCACCAGGGCCATCAATCGGGTCCTCCTACGGCGCCTGGTGAGGCGCAGGGACCTGCAGGGCACCATGCCTGGGATGGCCACCCTTGGCTTTCCGAACTGTGCCGGCATCTTGGATACCACCCATATTCCTGTGCGTGCCCCGGAGCACAGGGCTGCGGTGTACCGCAACCGAAAGGGGTACCATTCAGTCATTATGCAGGCCCTTGTGGACCACCAGGGCCGGTTCCAGGACTGCTATGTGGGATGGCCAGGCAGGGCCCATGATGCCAGGGTCCTCCGCAACTCTGCCCTGTATCGGGGCATGGAGGTGGGCACCCACTTCCCCCCTCACACCATCCACCTTGGGGGCGTAGAGGTGCCCGTTCTTATAGTGGCCGACGCGGCCTACCCCCTGCGGCCCTGGCTAATGAGACCCTACGCCGGGCCACTCGACCCCAGTCGGCAGCTGTTCAATCGCCGCCTCGCCCACTGTCGACAGGTGGTCGAGCGGGCCTTCGGACGCCTCAAGGCCCGGTGGAGGTGCCTGCTCACCCGCCTCCACCTCGCTGAACGCAGCCTGCCACAAGCCATCGCGGCATGTGCAGTGCTGCACAACTTTTGTGAACAGCAAGGGGAACCCATCCCACTCGCATGGGAGGCTGAGGTCCAGGCCTTTGCCAGGGAGTATGAACAGCCAAGGTCCCGGCCAACTCAGGAGCAGCCATCGGCACGAGCCCTTGCCATCCGCGATGCCCTCCGGCGCAGCTTCGCTGCGGAGGAAGACTGAGGACCAGCCCTGCCCTGCACCAAACCACCATCTCCCCCCGTCCACCCACAGCCAGCCTGCACCCATCCACCCACACTGTCAACCCCCCCCCCCAATAAAAACACAGACAACCATGAATAACTGTCCAGGGGTTTATTTACATTCACAATCAGGGAAGGGATGGGGGTGATATGGGACAGGGCAATCTGGGGGGGTCCGGGGGAGGGAACATGAACTTGGAAGGGGACTTGGGAGGGGACTTGGGGAGGGA
>ML682025.1:24039138-24084987 GCA_007922195.1 Podocnemis expansa
GGGAACATGAACTTGGAAGGGGACTTGGGAGGGGACTTGGGGAGGGACCATGAACTTGGAAGGGGGAGTGGGGTGAAGAGGTCCTGGGGCGGGGGGGGGTTAGGCAGCGCCTGTGGGAGGGTCCGGGGGGGGTGGCATGCCCCGCCTGCGGCCACGGCTGCCCTCTGCCCGCTGTCCCTGCTGGGGCGGGGAGGTGTCCCGGCGCCGTCGGGGAGCCAGGCTCTCCGCCAGCTGGCGGATGGCTGCAGCCTGTTCCCGGATGGCAGCTGGGAGCTCCACGGCCAGGCCCTCCAATGCCCTCGCTGCCCTGTCCTCCGTGCCTGCGAGGCGCTCGAGGGCACGGAGCCCAGCTGCCTGCCGCTGAGCCTGCTCACGCCGCCAGGCCTGGGTGGCGGCATGCATGTCCCGCCCGAGCTCCTCCAGGCTCTCCAGGAGCTCACTGCGGGTCCTGGGGGCCCTCCGCTGTCGCCGCGGTGTCCTGGGGCTTCGGCGGTGGGGTCCGGGCATGGGTGCCGGCCCTCGGGGAGGGGCTCTGCGACGTGCTGCAGGGACACAAAAAACACAGTTAGCCCCTGCCGCCTGCTGGTCCCATCTGTGTGCACCTGTCTGCAGCACACACCTCTGCCCTGACTGTCAGGGTCCCAAGATCCCGTGGGACATTGCCCTGGGGTAGGACTCCTGGCCCCCAAAGCCTCGGAAGGAGGCCGGGATGGTACCCGACAGAGGACATTGGAGGACCCTGGGCAAGACGGTTGTCTGGCCGAGGTAGTCATCAGGGTTTACGGCGCCCTGGGACAGTTACCCAAATAAATCGGTATACTCTGGCAGTCCAGGATCCGTCAGCCCCTCTGGGAAAAAGCCTGACAAACCCCCCTATTGTGACCTGCCTGCCAGACAGAGAATGGGAGGATAACAAGAAGAACAGAGCACAGGAAAGGAGACCATGGTCTCCTTTTGCCAGACATCTGGGACCCGTACCCTGGAGGCACACATGCTTGTGGTGCCCACAAGGGTGAACTGGACCCAGCCACGCCTTGCACTTGAGGTCTCCCGAGGCCACTTGCCAGTGGTGTGCCCTGCCTGCTGTCCACCCCACGGAAGATGCTGCTGCATCTTTCCCAGCCAGTCCCTGGTCACCACCCTCCGGCACACAAGGGCCTTTTTCCCCAGTGACACCTGTGTCTGTGGGCCCCATGGCCAGGGGGCCCCTCTGTGCCCACAAACCCTGGGCCCTATCCGCCCCGGTGCCTGGCCCTAGCCTCCACCCGTCCCGGGACCTGCTGGACAGGCCCAGCCCTGTGTGCCCCCGTGTGGGGGGGTATACTTACCCACGGGGGCTCCAGAGGTCCGCCGAGCTGTCCCAGGGTCTGACTCGGAGCCTGGGGCGGTGGTGGGCCCCTGCTCCTCGGTGCTGCTGCCCGCCTCCATGGGTCTGAACAGCTCCGGGGTCATGGGGCTCGCCTCCGCCGCTGTTGGTGGTGCGGCTGGTGGTCCCCCGACGGAGACGTCCGAGGAGGCTGCCTCCAGGCCTGATGGTGGGCTCTGATGCCCCCCAGAGGTGTCGATGGATGCAGTGGGGGCACCGCTGGGCTGTGTGCCCAGGAATTCATCCAGGGCCTCAAAATATGGGCAGGTGGCCTGGCTGCCAGGACCCTCCAGTGCCCGGGCATCCCGGGTGCGGGCATACTCCTGGCGGAGTGATTTTATTTTGCTCCGCACCTGTTCTGTAGTCCTGGAGTGCCCGGCCTGGGACATCGCGGACGCGATGTCCTCATAAATGTCACGGTTCCGGTGGCTGGCCCGGAACCGCTCCACTATGTCTGGCTGCTGCCAGATGCCCAGGAGGCAGGACACGTCCTCCCGGGTCCACACGGGCGCCCTCCGGCGGCCTGCGGCTGAGGGAGCTGCCTGCTGGGCCATGGCTGCCTGCTAGCTGCCTCCCTGCCACGCAGCCTAACAGGCACGCCCTAGCAGGAAGTTCCCCCAGGGTGCTGTGCACCCTGGGAGGAAGGTCAGCCGGTTATTTCGAAACAACGGTTGTTTCGAAATAACACGGCCACTACAACGGTTGTTTCGAAACAACTCGTTTCGAAACAACCGTTGTTTCGAAACGGCATGTCCCATTGGCGTTGTTTCGAAACAACCGTTTCGAAACAACGCCGTTTCGAAAGGCAACGAGGTTTAAGTTATTTCGAAAAGCACACGGCTATTTCGAAAGAAGCGGTTTGCTTCTTTCGAAATGGCCGTGCGTCGTGTGGCCATGCCATTCCTTATTTCGAAACAACCTCTGTTGTTTCGAAATAAGGACTGTGTGTGGACATACCCATAGTCTTGATTCAATCCTGCTTTCACAGAATTTAATTTGCATATTAATTCAAGTTCAGCTGTTTCTCTTTGAAGTCTTGATGTCCCAGTCACACTTCTGAGGACGGTTGTTAACAAATCATTTATTGAGTGATTAGAAAGATGGAAGTGCTCAGCGACTGATTTTTTTGTTCTGTGATTTCTGATATCAGCTCTATGTTCATTTATTCTTTTGCGCAGGGATCGTCCTGTTTGTCCAATGTATAAGGTGTTGGGGCATTTCTGACACATGATGGCATAGATCACATTAGTAGATAAGCAAGTAAATGAGCCTTTGATAGAGTAGCAGGCTTGATTAGGACCTATGATGGTATCTATTGTGCAGATATGTGGGCAGACTTGGCAGCGTGGTTTGTTGCAGGGGTGTGTGCCTGGTTCAATGTTTCTGTTGTTAGATCTGTAGTTGCTGGTATCTGTTTAAGATTGGGTGGCTGTCTGTAGACAAGGAGAGGTCTGTCTCCCAACGCTTGAGAGAGAGAGATCATCTTTTAGAATAGGCTGTAGGTCCTTAATGATCTGTTGCAGAGGTTTGACTTGAGGGTTGTATGTGCTGACTAGTGGTGTTCTGTTGTTTTCTTTCTTGGGCCTCTCCTGTAGTAGATGACTTTGGGGAACCCGTCTAGCTCTGTCAATTTGTTTTCTTACTTCCCCAGGTGGGTACTGTAGTTTCAAGAATTCTTGATAGAGATCCTCAAGATGTCTGTCTCTGTCTGAGGGATCAGAGCAGATGCAGTTATATCTTAGGGCTTGGCTGTAGACAATAGATCATGTGGTGTGTTTAGGATGGAAGCTTGAGGGATGTAGGTAACTATACCGATCAGTAGGTTTTCAGTACAGGATGGTGGTGAAGTGTCTATCCCTGTGTTGTACTGTAGTGTCGAGAAAGTGGATCTCCTGTGTGAAGTGTTCCAGGCTCAATTTGATGGTGGCGTTGTTGAAATCTCTGTGAAAAGCTTCAAGAGCATCCCTGCCATGTGTCCAGATGATGAAGATGTCATCAGTGTAGTGAAGGTAAAGAAGATGTGTTTTGGGATGAGACTTGAGGAAACGTTGTTCTAAGTCACCCATAAAAATGTTGCATATTGTGGGGCCATGCGGGTGCCCATAGCAGTGCCACTGACTTGGAGGTATAAATTATCCTGAAATCTGAAGTGGTTCTGGGTGAGCACAAAGTTCAATCACAAGCTGTGCTGTGGCATCATCTAGGATGGTTCTTCTAATAGCTTGTAATCCATCTTTGTGTGGGATGTTGGTGTAAAGAACTTCTACATCCATAGTGGCCAGAATGGTGTTTTCTGGAAGCTCACCAATGGTCTGTATTTTCCTCAGGAAGTCCGTGGTATCTCAAAGATAGCTAGGGATGTTGATAACATAGGGTCTGAGGAGGGAGTCCACATAGCCAGATAGGCTGGCAGTAAGAGTGCCAATGCCTGAGATCATGGGGCGTCCAGGGTTTCCTTTTTTATGGATTTTTAGGTAGTAGATAGAACATCCCTGGCTGGGGGTCTGGTGGTGTTTCTGTCTTTATATGTTCGTGTGCTGTCTTAGGGAGTTTCTTGAGTAGGCTTCGTAATTCCTTTTGGTACTTCCATCTTTCTAATCACTCGATAAATGATTTGTTAACGACCCTCGCCAGAAGTGTGATCGGGACATCAAGACTTCAAAGAGAAACAGCTGAACTCGAATTAATATGCAAATTAAATTCTGTGAAAACAGGATTGAATTGAGACTATGGGTTCTTTTCCCATTACAAAAGGTAATTTGACTTCAGGCTTCCCATTGTTTGAACCTAACACCTGCTCTGATTTGCTGTTACTGTATGACCTGATCCTATGTTTTACACCCCCTTGCATTTAGTTTCATTCCATTCTGTAAGTTCATCCATCTTCGAAGCATCTGATGAAGTGGGATTTTCTCCCTTGAAAGCTCATGTGAAAAGTAAATCTGTTAGTTTTTATGCGCCACACGACTTCTTGGTTTTTTTTCCTCTCTGTCAAGAGTCTCCAAACTTTTTCACCTGAGGGCCAAATCTCCTTTTACTTAATTGCTAGCAGGCCAGAGCCCCCAACCCACCTACCTGCTGGCTCCCTGGCCCCCTCCCCCAACATATCTACTGGCTCCTTGACCCCCCTGGGCCCTTTCCCCACCCCCTCACTCCTGTGGGACTGTAGTTTGGAGAGCCCTCCACTATGTCATCATTCCCTATTTATTTCAGAAGCATGTTTAGCAAGGGTTGGAATAACCTGTTTAGGCAGTCCCAGGCCGGAAATATAGGTTGACAGGTGCTTTACGTGCAGACTCTTGTTTTTCAGGGTGGCTAACCCATTTGAATCCACTGGTGGAAAATCTCTTTGAGAAGGAACAAAGACAGAGGGCAAGACAGTTTCTGTCTCTTCTCTGCTCAAGCCTGTTTTTCCAACTGTGAGAAGAAATTACCAGTAGTGCGCAAGTAGTAGTTTCAGGATGGTGCTTCCACTTTATTGCCCCTGGCTGCAATTAAGTCATCAGACAGGAATGTTATTATTATCTATCATTGGTATTACTGGGGCCTCTAGAAGTCTGAGGCACAGACCAGGACCCCTCTATGCTTGGCTCTGCACCAACACAGAACAAAAAGATGGACCTGGTTCTGGAGAGCTGCAGCAAAGTGTTCTGAAACAATATTTGACCCTCAGCACCCTGGTCAGGGAACCCTCAGCATCCCGGCGAGGGTGCTGAGGGCTGTCCCTCAGCCCCAGAAAGGTGGCTGCAGCCCCTGGCGGTGGGGTTAGCCACTGAGGGGTGGCTCAGCCCCCACCCAGGCTGCCCCCAAATCCTGCCGCGGGGTCGGGGGTGCCCAGCTTGAGTCCACTGCCTGGGCTGCCGCTCGAGCCGGGCGCCCTCAACCCCGCGGCGGGGTTTGGGGGCAGCCCGGGCTTTAAGCGGGCGGGGTGAGGCGCTGGGCTGCACTTCACCCCGCAGGTGCCTGCAGTGCCCTCCCCAAGCGAAATAGCATGTTCCCACTGTGGACATGCTATTTTGCTCCCTTATTTTGAAAATACTTTTTTTGTCTTTCAAAATAAGGTGTTTCAAAATAACCCTTTATTTCGAAACAGCTTTTTTCGAAATGTCTTGTTTTGAAACAAGCCCTCTTTGTGTGAACATAGCCTAAGTGTCACAGGACTCCTCATTTGTTTTAAGGAAGCAATGACACCATCCTGGTCTGCATGCTAAGCACTAGGGCTAGGCAGTTATCTTTGCACACCAGCAGCTGAACTGTTGGCATTGTTTGGTAGCTTTGCATCTTCTCAGTTTCCAAAGGGATAGCCATGTTAGTCTAGTCCAGCAAAAAAACAAGGAGTCGTGTGGCACTTTAAGACTAACAGATTTATTTTTCGCATGAGCTTTTGTGGAAGAAAATCCCACTTCGTCAGATGCTTCGAAGATGGGTGAACTTACAGAATGTAATGAAAAATAAATGCAAGGGGGTATAAAACATAGGATCAGGTCATACAGTAACAGCAAATCAGAGCAGTTGTTAGGTTCAAACCCCGGGCCTGAAATCAAATTACCTTTCGTAATGGGAAAAGAACCCATAGTCTCGATTCAATCCTGCTTTCACAGAATTTAATTTGCATATTAATTCGAGTTCAGCTGTTTCTCTTTGAAGTCTTGATGTCCCAGTCACACTTCTGACAAGGGTCGTTAACAAATCATTTATCGAGTAATTAGAAAGATGGAAGTGCATGTGAAAAGTCCACTAGGGGTCTACAGCCTGCTTCATACTGCAGCAACTTCAGGGTTCTCTGGCACAGGTGTGAGAAGCTAGACAGCCCAGAGGAATCACCACTGTGCTCTGTGAGGTGCCATTACTGTGCAACACCCCCCCCCCCCCGGCATTATGAGTCCTGCTGCTTCGGCACAACTGTGATTTCCCACATGCTAAGTAGTAGCATTTTTCCTGGGCAATGGAGGTGATTTTTGTAGCTGTAACCCAGGTAAAACAAACAAGCAGTCCTGTTGTACTCTTAGGGTATGTCCACACACACTCCTTATTTCGAAACAACAGAGGTTGTTTCGAAATAAGGAGTGTCATGGCCACACGACGCATGGCCAATTCGAAAGAAGCAAACCGCTTCTTTCGAAATGGCCGTGGTCTTTGCGAAATAACTTAAACCTCGTTACCTGTCGAAACAGAGTTGTTTCGAAACAGAGGTTTCGAAACAGCCCTGTTCGGACATGTTGTTTCGGAACAAAGTGTTCCGAGACAACATGTGCCCCTCCTCCCAGGGTGCTAAGCACCCTGGGAGGAAGGGCTGACCCCTCAGCACCCAGGCCAGGGTGCTGAGGGGTGTACACAGGCTGTGGGGAGGGGCGCGGGGCTGCGCCGCACGCTGCCGGTGCCTGCAGTCCCCTCCCCAAGTGAAATAGCAGGTCCACACTGTGAACCTGCTATTTCACTCCCTTATTTCGCGGACATGGTTTTTGTCCAGCGAAATAAGTTGTTTCAAAATAACATATTATTTCGAAACAGCTTGTTTTGAAATGTGTTATTTTGAAACAAGCACTCCCCGTGTAGACATAGCCTTAAAGACTAACAAATTTATTTATCGCATGAGTTTTTCATGTTAGTCTTTAAAGGTGCCACAGGACTCCTTGTTGGTTTTGCTGAACACGACTCACACAGCTACCCCTTTGGAACCAGGTAAAACAGGTTCCTGCACAGGAATGCTTTTGCTGAGCAGTCTCCTAAGCACTGAGGGACCCTGGTACCAGGACACCACAGGTAGCACACCAGACCTAAATGCTAGCTTATTGTGTGGCATCATCTGGAAGATGCAGAAGGTTGGCGTGTGCTGTGTTCTAATGACATGAGCACCATAAATGTACGTTATGTGCTTATCTCGTGATCTGAAAAAGCAATTTGTGGCTTAATGACAGGGATTTGCATGCATCTATTTATTTTGCCAACATCCTTATTGCTGAGCCATTGCTTAACGGAAGAAAAGACACAACTTTTGGCAGAGCAAGTTGGTTTGTTCATCAACAAGAGGAAGATTGAATATACGGCTGTGTTCCAAAAGCAGCTGTTAGAGTATATGGAGAAAGCAGTAAATTGTTTTACTTGTTTAGGGATTGAGATGTTCAGTGATAGTGGCACTGTACTAGAAATAGAAACATATATCAAAAGCAGAAAACAACTTTCAGAAACTAGAAAAGATTTGGGGATACAGCATGATTGGCACAGACATAAAAATAAAAATGTTTAACACTGTCATCAGGACTCTCCTCTCTTATAGAGCAGAGTCATGGGACATCTACAAGATCAATTCATTCCTAAGTAAATGCTGCCTGTGAAAGCTCTTCAATCTCTTTGGACGTTCTAAAGGGGCAGCTGGGTTAGTCTAGTTCAGTAAAACAAACAAGGAGTCCTGTAGCACTTAAAGACTAACAAATATATTTATTGCATGAGCTTTTGTGTGAGAAAACCCCACTGCATCAGACACTTTGAAGACAGGGGAACTTACTCATAAGACTGTAAGTCCCCCCAACTTCAAAGTGTCTGACAAAGTGGGATTTTCTCCCACGAAAGCTCATGCAATATGTAAATGTATTAGTCTTTAAGTGCCACAGACTCCTTGTTTGTTTTACAGTCTCTTTGAAAGAGTTTGTTGCAACTTCAGAAACTCTAAGGGGATAAAACAGCTTAAGCAGCAAACATGGTAAGAATATGATGAAGGATATATTTGATGCACACTTTAAGGATGCCACTAACATGACTTCCACATCAACTGATATAAGGACTGTAGGGGAAATAAGCGGAAGAAGATTGTACACAGAAAATAGTGGCACCCCCACTCAGTCCAAATCATGGGGCCCTAATATGAATGATTTATCACTTGCCTATGGTTCCACTCATACTAAGGCACCAGGGCTCTGTAAACATGCACAATTTATTGCCTTGCTAATGGCCTCACTCAGGCTGGGCAGTAACCTTTCCCTGAACCAGGCACCTCCCTGAACCAGATACCTGCACAACTTACTGCTGCTTATGTGGGCATTGATAACCAGAGAACAGACCTATATCTATCTGTTTATCTGAGTGACCATCCTGTAATCCTTACAAGACATGCCTGTTAGCAGAGCCTGTATTCTGATATGTGTATATTTTATAGCTAGTAGTTTTTTTCCCTGTGCTATATAACAGTAGGAAAGTCTAATGCATGTTGGACTTCACCAAAGGATCAGGAAGCTGCAGCAGGTGCCCTCAGAGACAAAAGCCCTGGAGCCTTCCCGCTATTGTTTCCAGGGGTCCCTGGTAGCTGAAAGGGACATAAGCATTCTACCTCTTTTAATAAAATCATCTTTTATTCTATCACTTGTGGTCATGTTGTCACTGCTCAATCCAGATCCTGTTACAGTGCCCCCTTTGGGCTGCAGGACATCACCTGGGAAGAGGAAAAAGAGGGTGAGACAGAGAAACTTTACAGAGAACAATAGAGAAAGAAGCTGAATCTATCAACATAATGCTTAGAAGTCTGAACAGATCAGCACAAGACCAGAATAGATGGCAGAAATTGTTGGCCACCATATATACCTAAGAAAATTGGAGGATAAAGAAAGAAGAAAAATGGAATAATAATCAACACCTTAATTGTTAATTCTTTTCCAATACATTCATCTTCAGAGCACAAAAGGCTTCCTGAAATTAATACAGCCTCCTGTGGAGTTGGTGAGGATTGTCTCTGCTATACGGAGAAGAAATGAGGAACAAGAAGAAGGGTATGTCCACACAGGGCTTTTATTTCGAAACAACACTGGTTGTTTCAAAATAAAAGTCCCTATGTCCACATGACGTTTTCTTGTTTCGAAAGGAGGGAGCTCCTCGTTTCGAAACAAGAGCCCTCCTTTAGAAACAGCTTAAACCACTTTGCTGTCGAAAGGACAGTTATTTCAAAACCAGTTGTTTCAAAATAAGCCGTTTGGACATGTTATTTTGAAACAAGGATTGTTTCGAAATAACAAGAACCTTCCTCCCAGCATGCATAGCACCCTGGGGGGGGAAGGTCCCACCCCCCCAGCACCCTGGTCAGGGATCAGCACCCTGGCCAGGGTGCTGAGTGGAGTGCAGGGGGTCCGAGGGTGCCCCAGCTGGCTCCCCCCCTGCTTCCCCTTGCTGGGAGCAGGGGGGATGGGTGCCTCAGCCCCCTTCGTCCCCTCTACCCCCAGCAAGTGGAAGTGGTGGGAAGCTGGCTGGGGCACCCCCAGGGCTCTGCCCCCTGCCTGGGCTTCAGGGGAGCTGCCGGCCCTGCAGCCTGGTCAGGGGGACTGCAGCGCAGCCCCAATGGGGTGGCCGCTCCGGGGGCGGCTCACCCTGCCGCTGGGGCTGCCCCCAAGCCTGGGGTGCCCTGCCCCCCTGCCTTCCCTGGCGTCCCCCCTCCTGCCGGGGGTGGGGGCCCCCCCACCCCTGCCTCCCCATGGCTTCTGCCGCGGGTGGGGGGGCTTCCCTGGTGCCCCCGCCGCTGCTTCTGCCACGGGCCAGGCCGGGCCTGCCTCCCGCCTGGGGTTCCCCAGTGCCCCACCCACTCAGGAGCGGGTGGGGGGGTGCCAGGGAATCCCGGGCGGGAGGCAGCCCCAGCCCCGCCTGTGGCAGAAGCGGCAGGGGGGCACCGGGGAAACTCCCTGCCCCCTGCAGAAGCGGCGGGGGGGCAGGGGAATCCTGGGGTAGGGGCATCCCCGGCCCAGTACAGGCCTCCCTGCCCCTCCCCTCCCCTATTTCGAAACAGCATGTCACAGTGGACATGCTATTTCGATTCCCTCTTTTTTCCTTATTTCGAAATAGCTTTTTGTTATTTCGAAATAAGGCGTTTTGAAATAAGGCCTTTATTTCGAAACAGCTTGTTTCAAAACAAGAGCTTGTGTGTGGACATAGCCAAAGAGATTTGCCCAAGATTGCATGGAGAAGAAATTAAGGGATGGAGAAAGAACCCAGTCTGCTAGTGCCCAGACCCTCTGCTTCTTTGACCAGTAGATCCCACTCTGCCTTCATTACTATATCCAGAATATAACCTGAAAACATCGTGTCTTCCATACGTTGTTCATACATTGTGTGTGTTCAGACAGGGGAAGGATCCTTGCCTTCTGTGCTTAGCACTTGATGGGTTTTGTGTTAACAACCTTCTTACCAGGTTTTGTTCCATAGGACAAAGGCTGCAGAGTGAATCTGCTTCCCTCAGGGCTACCTCATGACACCACTTCCCATGACATATCACCCGCACCACCACAGGCAAAGGAGTTCCTCTAGTCATAGACCAGAAAATTCAGCATTTAACTGCTTTAGTGACAATCCATGTTCCCATTCACTTTCTCCTTTTGACATGGAGGCTGTTCCCTTGATGGTGGCTGTGACTGGATTGGAGAAAAATGGGAGTTGTAGGTCAGGACGGGGCGTGTTGGAGACAGGAAGGGAGTGTTAAGGGGCTGCTGCCACTGACAAGTGAGGTACATTGGTTGGACTGTGTGGGGATCAAGGCTGGAGGAGAGGGATGAGGAGTGGGTCCGGTCAGGACTGAGGTGCATTGGCTGATTTGTGTGTACAATTTTGCCCAGCAAGTGCTCATGCTCTGCCTATGCTGAGCCAGCCTTAAGGTTAGGAGGGGAGCTGACATCACAAGGAATCAAGATGAGTATTTGGTGTGGTCACTGCCCAGGTCTAGGATCAACCCCCATGTCTGCATGGAAAGCATTTGTCTCCAGAGTCTTGTTAGTCAGGTGAGTTCACAAAAGTTACTGAGCGAATAAGAAAACTGGGGAGGCTCCTAGCCTAATTCAAAGGAACAATATGCAATGAGGTTTGTCTGGCCACTGACAGCTGAAGAAAGTAAGGGCCTGCTGATCCTATTTGATATTATTAAGGCAACAAAGCTCCAGCTACATTTGAGTGAGACCTGTTTGGGTGGCTTGGAAGCACAGTTCATGTTACCTGAACACAAAAGTCTGCTGTTTGCATTTGCAAAGAACCTGGCTGCCTGCAGAGAAAGGATCAGGTGCTAAGATGGAAGTTTGGGGTAGGTGGGTGGGGAGGAAATGCATGCAACTAATTGGAGCAAATTCCAAAGGAGAAGCCTTTAAGTGTCACAGGACTCCTTGGTTGTTTTAATTGGAGCAAGAAACTTGGCTGGTCATCTAAGAACCCAATGGGTACCACCTCAGTGCAAACCATCCTCCCCAAGATGAGCCAGGCAGAGCTTGGTCAAATGATCAGCCACTGCCAGAAGATGACAGTGCTTATCCCTGTGAAAAATATCCTGTCTCCCCTGCAATGGGCCATGTGAGCTCACTACTGGTGGTGAGAAGATTTTGCATGTTCTGAGTTTGGGGAATGGGTTTGTTAAAACTTCCTGGCATGATCAAACATTAGCTGAGGTGCCTTGGTGGTTATTTTTTGTTCACTCTGAAGCACTAGAATAATTTTGTAACAATGAAGAGATGTGTGGTAGGGTGTGCACTGAGAGTGGCTAATGATGATAGAAATGTTTATCTCAGGGGAAATTATTGCTATGTGAAAGCCAGAATGATATGTCCAAAGTCTTGTGCCCAACCTTCAAGAATAAACCAGCAATGCTTTAGATGTTCTCAGAAAAAAGAGCTGCTGACATACAAAACACTTTGCAAGCAGTATGTTAAGCCTCACAAGATCCCTGTGACCTAAGTATTATTACCCCCATTATCCAGCTGTAACACAGCTGAAGGAAGCAATGTGCTGCAGGTAGCACAGTTAATTAATGCCATACCCAGGAATAGAAACCTAAGCATCTGGACTCGGGCAACACAGAGGTAGTCTGAATTTATGTCAATACACATATGAACTGCTCAGATGCCAAGCACAAGACAACCATCTAGACAATCCAGGTGTCCTATAGACGGAGCTTGAATCTGGTAGTGGGCATGTTAGGAGAACTCACAACATCTGACTGGAAAGGGTCTTCAGGGTAATGGCAAACACACTATCACCCGCTCTGGATCTGTTTGTTCTGGAGGAAAGCAGAGTTCTAAATAGCCCTAAAACGTATATATGCCCAGTGTGAAAATCAGTGAGTGACACCTGAAATCTGGCTTGAAAGCCCTGCTGGTTCTAGATTGTAATTTATACTATGTGGCCTGATGAGAGCCCTGTCATGGCAGGTGCTGCACACACACAGTGACAGTGATGGTCCCAGTCCTGAAATGCAATAGATGAAGTGACCTATGGAAGAAAGGATGACAGGCACTACAGATCATGTGGCTGTTGCAAAATCATCAAAGTCTCTGGAATCCGCTGTCCTGACTGCTGACCACTGGTGACAGATCTCTCGTGGGTGTCACGTGATGTTCTGAGGAGATGCTAAAAGAGAGCAGGTTCACTGAATGAACATCCCAGTGAAGGGGTTAGCATGAGTCACCAGACTCCATTTTGGGTCCTGAGACACCATTTCAGGGACCCAGGGTAGTCACATCTCACTTGTCCTCACCATCTCTGGGTCAGTCACATGGGCCCAGAAGCATCAGATGAGGTGATGCACCATATTAGGAAACAACCCTTCCCTGAGCAGGTGAGGTGACCAGACATATAAGGTATATAGCCCCTGACCCTGAATTATGACTGGCTCTGTGCCCGCCTTACCCCTTTTCCTGTAGACTGTACTATAAAACCCGCTGTACTGTACCCCTTGAGATCTCTGTAAGGTAATAAAGCATATATGTGCTTGTGACCTCCTCTGTCTTTGTGCGTCTTGGGACCACTTGGATTGACTCAGGGACTACCAGAGCTTTGTGCTCTAACACCAGACTGTTATCACCAGGGGCATCGCTGGCGCTGGGCACCCGGGGCACATGCCCCGAATCCCAGCGCCAGTGCCCTGGGTCTAGCGGCTTCACCGATCGGGCCGGAGATCCGGGGCCCAGCCGCCTGTGGTCACGGTAGCCCCGTCCCCAGCTGGGGATCTGGGGCTCAACTGTGGAGGCTGCTCCTGGCCCCGTCCCCAGCTGGGGATCCGGGGCCCAGCCGCCCGTGACTGCGGCAGCCCCGTCCTGGTGGGGGATCCAGGGCCCAGCCACCCACGGCCGTGGCAGCCCCGTCCCCAGCTGGGGATCTGGGGCCCAGCCGCCCGTGACTGTGGCAGCCCCGTCCTGGTGGGGGATCCAGGGCCCAGCCACCTGCGGCCGTGGCAGCCCCGTCCCCAGCTGGGGATCCGGGGCTCAGCTGCCCGCAGCAGCAGTGGCTGCTCTGGCTGGCTGGGGATGCGGGGCCCAGCCACCCGTGGCCGCTTCCGGCCCTGTCCCCGGCTGGAATGCAGGCCCAGCCACCCGTGGTGGCACGCGGCGGCTTCCAGCCCTGTCTGCAGTCAGGGGGCGTGGCCTGTGGACTGGGGGGGCAGGGCCTGGGGCCATGCCCCAGATCCCTCTCCGGGGCAGCAACGCCCCTGATTATCATTGGAAAAGAGGGGTGTGTGTGTGTGTGTGTGTGTGTGTGTGTGTGTGGGCAGCAGTGATAAGAACAACAGATAAGTGAATGCAACAGACAAGCAGAACACATACCCAGCCACAGAGGTCAGTCTGGGTTTCTCTTGAGTCATTGCTTTGAAAACTGCAGCGAATCAGGCAGTAGCTAAAGTGAGAGGCTGGTAAGCTTTTAAAAGTGGGAAAAAGCTGCAGTATATTTGCCATTTTCAAGCATCTGAACAAGTGGGATCTCTACCACAAAAGCTCATAACAATAAATAAATTTCTTAGCTTTTAAAAGTGCTACCAGGCTCTGTTAGTCTTAAAGCGCCACATGACTCCTTGTTGTTTTTGTACTGAACTAGACTGACATGGCTACTCCTTTGGAACTGGTACATTTTTGCAGCTTCAAAGGGGCAGCCATGTTAGTCTAGTCCAGCAAAAGAAGCAAGGAGTCCTGTGGCACTTGAAGACTAACACATTTATTGATTGCATGAGCTTTTGTGCGAGAAATAGATTTTGAACTTACAAATTCTGTAAGTTCCCCTGTCTTCAAAGTGTCTGATGAAGTGGGATTTTTCTCCCATTAAAGCACATGTGACAAATAAATGTGTTAGTCTTTAAGTGCCACAGGACTCCTTGCTATTTTTGCAGCTGCATGCCTTGAGGTCAGAAACGTTCCTGGTAGGAATGCAAGATGATAAAACCAACTGTTCCGCCTTTGAGTTTCACAGGGCCTTATCTGAAGTCACTGGCGAGCAGGGGTGGGGGGGCAGTAATCAGTGGATGGAAGATTCTGGATCCTGCAGTTTCCCCTGAAGGCCTTTGTCAAGGATTGCCAGCTCACTAAATGAGGCCATTATTTGACAGCTTCCCTCCATGCTGCCAGACTCCCTGGCCTTCAAGCTCAGTATCTTTGAGAGTCATAGTTCCAGGCTGGGGTTTGCCACACTAGTTCAGAGGCTGGGACCTTGCTGGATAGCCCTCAGGTGCCACTTTTTAGCTTCACCATGGAACAGATTCTACATGGCTCCCATGACTATTAAGTCAGAGGTTAATCCTGCCTCCCATGTTGATTTATAATGACTAAGCATCTCATGCTGTATGCAGGCAAAGGTAGGGATACCAGATACTGAAGCCTGAAAAGGAGGACAGGGAAGTATGAAAAGGTGTACGTTAGAGAACACATGGAGAAAATATAGTATTAAATGTAATATTCTTCTGTTTTTAGGGGGCCCTGGAACACTTTCCTCTAAAAATAAGGTATTCTGTGGCATTCCAGCATACTTTAACCCTATAAGTAAAAAGCCAGACAAAATCATGCTTTTTAAAATTCCTGCCATACAGGGGACGTGAAGGTAAAAAGGCGGACATGTCCTCCTTTTGCCTGACATCTGGTAACCGTAGGCAAAGGGGGCCTAGTGAGGATGACATATTTTTACCCCACCCCTAACATTATTTGGGGGAAACAAGCGTGGAAGCAAAGAGAAAAGCAAAAAGCATGAATGGCTAGGTCACAAGCAGCCCTTCCCTGTGAGCTAGCCTACACACAATGGAATATATTTGAGTAACAAACATGCATTTCATAAGCAACACTTCTCCTGCAGGTTGGTGAAAATCACAGGGGGATTTGAGTCATGATCTTTGGTTTTGGCTATAAATGTTATGCACATTTCTTTAGCAAATAAGTCTCCTCTTTCATAAAAACACCCATATCTTGGTGACTGATGAATCTGAATGTACAGGGTTCAGGAATATTTGATGTCTGTTGTTCCTGCCTATTATCTCTTTGAAACTTGTGTTCCATCTCTCAGCTCCATTCTCTCACCTGCGACTGCCAGGTTTGCAGTGCTCTGAACCTTTAATTCAGGGGCGGCCAATCTTATGGAACCCAAGAGCCACACAAGCTGATTATTAAACCTTCAAGAGCTGCACTGAGGCCTATAGCCATATACTTTTCCCTACTCCAAAATTACTAAGTTTAAAATTCATTGCACACTTTAGTTGTATAAAAAGTGGACAAATATCAATCCTATTAATGTCAGATTCTAATAATTATTTAAGGATACCATGAAAATTCAGCTTATACAGTAAAAACTTAGCTGCTGCTCAGTGTAGAAGACTGCAGGCTAGTGGTGAGCTTTTTAAAATCCTGACCATGCCACACTTCTCCCCACCATCCTGACCCCTGCCTGAACTCCTAGGCTGGGGCTGCTTTCCTAAGTTGATTTGCTGATGTTCTTCTGGGAGCCACAATTTTTCATTCAAGAACCACATGTGGCTCTCAAGCCACAGTTTGGCCAAACCTGCTTTAACTATTTAGTCTGCTTCAAATTGAAATTGACCAATTAGCACTAATTCCACAGAATTGAATGTGGGCTCATGAGACAGAGGGCACTAACTCTGTGGGTAATCAAGTGTTTTCATCCAGGGATATATGAACAGCATTATGTATTGGATCCCATTATCCTAGGTGGAAAGGAATAATGAGTTCCTGGTGATGTGGCAACTTTGTATTAACACTTCTCTGACCATCCTGGCTGAATGACACAATATTGCAGCATATTTCTTGGCTTTCTCTCATTATAAACAGTAATTATCATCTCTCATCCTATCTATTGTTCCCACAGTTTGAAGTCAGTACAACCTGTTTGATTTGCTGAAGTAATCTGATCTGATCCTCTGATTACACTTACTTCACTGCATTTATCCCTCTTCCCTATGCGTCCCCTCCCCCCAATATTCAAGTGTCTGCCAAAACTTTTGCCTCAGTGACTTACTGTTTCTTGAAACACCTGTCATTTCTCTTATGTAACCAGCAAGCAACCAGGTATTTTGCAGTTGAGAAAGTACACACCTTAGAGGCAACAATTCACCCTGTAATTGCACCCTACTTACTTTAATAAGATTATCAAGGAGCAAACAGATTTTTGACTTTGGTCTTTCCCTGTAACATTTAAGTGCTCATCTGCAGGGAGGAAACAAGCTTTTCAAAGTATTAGGGCCGGGGTGGTCAAATTTACAGAATTCAAGAGCCCCACAAGTTGATTTATTAAACCTTTGAGAGCCCCACTGAGGCATATAGCCATATACTTTTACCTACTCCACAGTTACTAAGTTTAAAATTCATTGCACACTTTAATTTTATTGTAAAAAGAGGGCAAATATTGATCCTACTAATGTCAGATTCTAATAATTACTAAGGTTACCATGAAAATTAGGCCTAGGCAGTAAAAAGCTGAGCTGTTGCTCGATGTAGAAGACTGCAGGCTAGTGGTGAGTTTTTTAAATTTCCCACCATCCCCAACCATGCTACTGTTTCTCCCCACCATCCTGACCCCCCCCCCCCAAATTCCTAGGTTGGGGCTGCTTTCCTAAACTGATTTGCTGACATTCTTCCAGGATCCACACTTTTTCATTCAAGAGCCACATGTGGCTCCTGAGCTGCAGTTTGGCCATGCCTGTATTAGAGTAATTTCTGTCACCCACTTCTTCCCAGAAAACCCACTGAAAAGCCAAGAAAAAACACAATCAGACATGGTATGTAGAACTTTAGTCATTAATTTATTGAAATTTGTGTAAGAAAATCTATTTTTCTCTGGCAGTTGAACAATTTCTAAATAAACACAATACATACAAAACCCCAAAACCTAAACAAGAAAATGGATCAACATATTCAATTCACATCCCAGCCAACATGGCAGTAAAAGTCAACTGTTCTCTATTAAAAATATTTCTATTCCTTTCTGAGCCCTAACCGTTCCTACATCTCAGGCCCTTGCCCCCAAACAGCAGGGCAAAATAGAGGGCAAAATTGCAGGCTGCTCTGATGTACAACACATTCAGGCTATCTTGTATTGAGGTTTGAAATGGGCAGTGATTTCCCATCAGGGGCCTTCATGGAGGGAACTCGAGCTTGAGCTCTAGAAGAGACATGCCTCCCAATGTCAGTCTACACTGAAGAACAGGGTGCATTTGTTTCCTTCCTTCCTGATCATTTAAACTTCTAACTCACCCAGGCTTTAGTCAGTCAGAACTGTGTGTATGTCTGCCTCCCACCATTCTCTGCTCCAATGCAGAGAGAGAGAGTGTCTAGCTGAATACGATGCCCCTCCAGCACTCTCCATTCAGGGCTCTGTAAGTTACAGCCTCTGAGGGTCAGTGAGTCACATATAGGAGCTACTGGCTTTGACAGACTGATTCCCTTCCCAGTTTGTGTGGCAGCAGCTGTGGAAGACCCTGCCCTTTGCCTGTTACCAGCCTGCAGAGCTTTATTGTGGAAAGCAGCTTAGCACTGCTGGTGGAGACACAGGTCTCTGCTTCATAGCATCAGAGGAGGTCAGGATGGAAGGAAGCCCAGCTGTTCCTTGGGCCAGTCACCTTTTGGCAGACAAGAAGGACTCTACATATTATTCTAGGCTCCAGGACTGTGTCTACCTATGACTTGCTACAGAACACTTCAGCTCATGAACACTAGAGACAACTATATGAAGAATTTCTTCACTCTTGGCAATGGGGCTGGGCGTCAGCTCTCTGATCAAGTAGAGCATTAAAGAAAGTGCAACATCATTCTTAAATACAGAACAGTAGAAGAGACTTCCTGAGCAGATCAGCCAGCTGCCTTTGTATCCAGGCAGAAGGCAAGGGCACGGCTTGACACGGGGCTACATTTCCTAACAGGAGAACAGTTTGCTGGTGACAAAGACGGACAGCAGCTGGATGACTGCCACGAAGAAGGAGCTGGCCTGCGCTGTGGAGACGGAATTGGTGGTCTTGGAGATGGATGTGTTTATTATTGCAGAAAGGGTTGTTTTAGGAGTTGCAGAAAGGTTTGTTTTAGGAGTTGCAGAAAGGGTTGTTTTAGGAGTTGCAGAAAGGGTTGTTTTAGGAGTTGTAGGTTCTGAAATGAAGAAGCAAGCCAGGATTAGAAAAAAAAAATCAGGGGAGTGGATGGGCTGCAGGCCAACCACAAAATGGTGTGTTAATTCCTGTTGCTACATAGGTGTCTCAGATCTGCTTCCAATGCAAACTGTCATGTCTCCCTTCCATGGAATAATATAAATGGAATCAGGACAGCAAAGGTCCTTTTGATGAATGTGTGCTGCCACAATCTCAGCAGCATGCATGTGTGGCACACAGAAGTAAGAAGGAGGACATGCACAGCCCATACCTTGTGCCAACATCATAAGACTCCCCACCTCGACATTTTGCTGTCAGTAACACCAGGGCATGTGATTTCCCACTGTCCACTTTGACAGTTGGGCTAAGTGCCAAGCAGAGCCCATGGGATCTATATTCCAAGGCCCCATCAGATCAGGCTGGGCAGCGCTGTTCTGATCAGAGCCCTCCTTTGTCGGCACACAGCAAGCAGCAGCTGTCAGTGACCACAATGCACTGAATATGCATCTGCACAAGACATCCCACTGAAAGAGAACTGAATGTAGAGCTTTGCTCTGAACAGAGTGATCTCTCTGCTATAGGAAGTAAACGGTCTGAAAATCCTCTGGCTGGACTGACTGGGGATTATTAGTCTTTAATGCATCATTTAGTTCCAGCAGTCAGTTCTCATTGCAGTGTTCAGCTGAATGAGAGGAAGTGGCAGGCAAATGATGATCTTTCGCTGGTGAAAAACTCTGATTAGCTCCCCTGAAGTTGTGGGAGTAAATGTCCTTCACCATTTGAGGATCCAGCCTATTACTGAAGCCAATGGAGTGATCCTAATTTACACCAGCAGAAGATTCCTTCCATTTATATCTACTCTGGATCTTTTAAAGCCAGCTGAAATTTGTCAGGGTTTCAATGACATCTTTCAAAGAGGTAGCCGTGTTAGTCTAGTTCAGCCAAACAAGCAAGGAGTCCTGGGGCACTTTTAAAGACTAAACACATTTATTTATCACATGATTTTTCATGGGAGAAAATCCCACTTAACTCTTTGTTTGTTTTAATGGCATTTTTGTGACCCTCATTCTTTTGGCTTGCCCATTTTCAGCTGGCTCTTGCATCTTTGCCTTATATTTCATTACAGGAGAGAATAGGGATTGGCCTTGAAAAAGATTAAATTGATTTTTGTCTCATAAAACCCACAATTATAAAAATAAATCCATTCAGTGGCTGTGTAATTTCAACAGCTCTGCAGGTCAACACATGCATACTAGGTTGACTTACCTGCATTCAGTGTGAACTTCTGGATCTTGGTAGAGTTATTGATAAAGGTCACAAACACACTGTGGAAAATTAAAAAAAAAACCCAGATATTAAGAGCTTGGCCTCATTAATATTGTTTGTTCCCTAGAATAGTATCATCCGCATTAAGGGTAGATAAACGGAGGAAGAATAAAGTCATAAAGAGATTACTTTTATTGATCTATTATGAAAAAGTTCCCCATTATCTTTGTTTCTGTGATATATTTTGTTAGTCACTATTTGTCATTAATACTCCTGGCATTTATTTCTTTACAGCACTTTCCAATGACGTGGTAGGTAATCTTTGTAGCGAGGTTTAATTTGGTTGACGCCTGCTATTATGATAAAGTATAGAACTAATGGTTGTACTTAACCATTTCCAAAGGGATAGCCATGTTAGTCTAGTCCAGCAAAAAAAACCAAGGAGTCGTGTAGCACTTTAAGGCTAACAGATTTATTTTTTGCATGAGCTTTCGTGGGAGAAGGTCCCACTTTGTCAGATGCTTGAAGCATCTGATGAAGTGGGGTTTTCTCCCATGAAAGCTCATGCGAATTTTTTTTTTTTTTTGCTGGACTAGACTAACATGGCTATCCCTTTGGAAACTGACAGACTGGTATAAGTCCATTTGTTTCAGTGAAGTCGCTCTCTAGGACAATATAAGCAAGATTAGAATCACAATCCAGCTGCCTTTTAGAGAATGACTTCTGGAATGCAGCTCTTTGACTCCACCTGAATGTCTGCATACAGTCTTCCTGGGGGGTAAATTCAACAAAAGAGACTGCGGAGCACCATTAGGTGTTTGTTCGAGCAGAGGAGTTGTGGCATGCTCCAGATTAGAAAGCGTAGGCATAGATAATAGGACCTGGTGGGTTTGCATTTCAGTTCCACTCTGAACATCCTCTTGCTTCTTTTGTAGCTGACCTTGCCTGCCCACCTAACCACCCCACCGCCCCAGGAGACTTTCTCATTAAACCTGTCAGGAAAGCAGACCCACTCATGCACCTCTTTTGCACAGTGTAGCTCTGCTCACCACACTCCCTCCTCTCCCACCTAAGGAACAGCATTACCTTATTTCCACTGGGGCTGTCTCAGTGCCTGGGGATTTCCATTGTACTGTGGTGGTGTTGCTGGAGACATCTGATTGTACAATTTGGATGTTACTGCAATTCACAGGTGTGCTTTTCAACCATTCACCCACAGAGGAATTTGTGGCATTGAGGGCTTGCAGGATAATTGAACTGCTGTTTGTGGCTCCACTGACGGTTACTGAGAGAACAGGGGAGGGAAGAAGGTTAAGTTCCCTGTACTGAGACAGTGCCCACAAACAGCGCACCCCCCCACCCCCCAGGCTCTGAATGCTGTAGAGTTGCAGGTCCTGAGCTGAGGAGGTTTCTGGGCTGTCTCCTGAGACTATTGATGGGATGATGGCTTTGGTAAATCCTGTCCCTCACCACAGGAATGTAAACAGCCACTTCTCCAACTTCAGAGCTCCTTTCACATGGGTCCTTCAGTAGATTCACACACAAAGGGAACAGGACAAGGGTTTTTAGTCTAAATCTAAGCAGAACAAGAATCTGGAGCCCTGTCTTTCCCCCTTGCAACTTTGAATAGTTTTACTGCACCTCATGGTGAAGATTGGGGCTTTGATTCATCTCACCAGCACTCTTAGTTATAAAGTCTTTATTCTAAAGTGGTCAGTGGGCTGCATACTGTACAAAGACAGCTAAGCTACTCTGGAAGAAGCAAGAACACTCCAACTATTTCTCATTGTAACCCCTGATGATGGGAGAAGCTCCCTGTGGCATGGAAATTTTCTCAGCCTGAGGGATTAACCTGAGCCACATTTCAGAGAAACTAGCCAGGCTCTCAAGTGCCAGCAAAAGACACCTTCACTAGCAGCATACTGTGCTTGTGCCTGGGCTCATGTTAATTAAAACCAAGTTTGGTGCCAATGGTATTTGGGATGAATTACTCTGCAATTTTGTTCAGTCCTTTTTAGTATAGAAATAATAAATAAATAAATGGAAACACCCCTATCTTTAAAAACTGGCTACTCATATTGTGTCAGATCCTAACCTTGTGTAAGGAAGCATAGCTCCATGGAGATACACTACTTTACACTCTTTGAGGGTCTACAGATTTATATGCAGGAACCAGAGTCTCTAGACATTCATTCAGCACTAGGGATCTGATCCTCTATTCATTTTGAAATCAATGGAATATTTGCTATAGGATGATAAGAACAGGATCAGAGAGTGCATAAAAACCCATAAAAGTTACTTCAGAGCTGGTTTTTGTCTCCAAACTGAATGATCCCAAACAACCACTATCAAGTACTACTTAAAGTGATCTGAAGAGAGTTATGGTGGGATGGGGTGTGGGAGCAGTTTTAGTAAAACAGTGCTCGCAGGGTGACCGTCAGAGACCCAACTCAGTTTTAAAAATTATTTATAAATAATTCTCTGGGTCTGCTGACCCATGTGATTCTTTCCCTCATCCCCTTTAAGCACTGCTCTACACATATTGTCCTTTCTTCAATCTCCACAGAAAAGGGTGAATTCTCATAGTGAGGAAAAGAAATACTCCACCCCAAATATCACACTTTTTCAAACAGTTTTCAAGGTTTGCTGCGCAGTTTTGGCAGACATAATCAGAATCCCAGTGGCAGGCAAGGAGAGAATATCTGCCAGTGACACTGAAGGGCGCTGACATTAAAACACAAACAGGTTATTGCTAATCTTTATATGCTTCTTAGCTGACATAAAAGCAGCTCAGATTCATGCTCAGTCTTGCCCATTGCTAGATGCACCATTAAACTCCAGAGACCATCCAGGGAAAGACAAAGCTATGCAATAGAAAAGTTCCTAGGTCCAAAGACACTCAACTTACCATTGTAGGTTGTATTTGTCTTGTAGACAGTAGGATTCACAGACAGAGTGAAATTGCCACCGTCAGTGGAATTCTTGATCACCTCACAAACATCCAAGTAAACTGGGGAAATCAGAGCCCCAAGGAAGAGCAATTGCAGTGTGGTAGTGAGGGCTGCCATGATCAGCTCTGCTCTCTCTATTCAGGACACACCTGCACTGAGGAGGAGGAGCAGATACCAAGCTATTTATACTACTTTCTTGATGATGAGGCAAGATGCATAGTTTCCATCCCTCTCCAGCTCATGGATCCTTGACTGAATTTTCACCCTCACATATTTGGAGTTTACTTCCTTATATTGTGCAGTCTCTTAATCAAGGACCTGGTTTGAAAAAGTAACAGCTGGCTAGGAGTTATCCCTAGATTTTACATCTCACTGAAGCATCTGTTGATCAACTTGACGACAAGCCTCTGCCAGTCCTTTAAGCCACCACTTTGTACAGTGGACAGAGTGTTATGTATCGGTGGTGCTTCACCCTAATCAGCTGCAGGCATGCATGACACACGGGGGGAATGGCATGGAAAATTCATGTGTCTGTTTTAGGGTCCAGAGACCCACAAGGACTTCACCTCCCACTGGAGGCAAAGCACAAAGTAAATAGTGGAGATCTAGACAAATACAGTCACTAAATTTGTTTGGAGAAACAGAGCATGGAAGGTTGGGCCCTTCTGGCCTCTCTTGGGAGCTGTGTGAAGCAGTTTGGTGAAGGTGGGCGTTCACCTGTCAGCTGGACAAGGGACCACATGTTCCCCTCAAATCTCAGGCAAAAGAAGGTATGGAGGCCTCACACTTCCATGCTGAGGACTGCTGCTGAAGCTAGAGACCCTGTTGTAAAGTGCTGTAGAGACAAATAAGGGTGAAACCAAGAGGGATCAACAAAAACTCAAGAAGGATCTAGGAAAATTGCTTTAAAAGTCTAAAGAGGCAGATTTTCAGCTGGTGTAAATAAACACAGCACCACTGAAGGATCTAGGCCCGTAGAGCAGAAGTCAGGAGGTATATTTTTTTTCTTGGATTCTAGTACTTCTTTAGACATTGTCTGTTTCCTAGAATTCAATAGCAGGGATAAAACAATCAATTCAGTTCTATAAGGTGGTCCATAAACCTGTAGTATAGGGATCATTTTCTGTTACATGCTGTAGGACTTTCCATCAAGGGTCCTCTTCCCCTTTCACTCCCAATTCCCGTGCTACAAAATTTGGTCCTATTGAATCAGGCGGTGGTGGCTGGGCTAGCCCACCCATTTCTAAAGCCCCTCCCCCAGCCTATGGAGAGGTGGCACTGGAACCTGGTCCAAAAAAGTTCTGGGGACAACTAATAAAAAAAAACAGGGACGGGTGTGAGGTCATAGGTGTATAACAAGGGACTCGGAAGGGGACACCGAGCAGAGATCCGCAGACAGCACCCGAAAGGTGTTGAGGGAGCCAGCGGATGCTGCCCAGAGGAACTCCGCCCGGAGACGTGCACGGACGAGGGAGCGGAAATAGACCCCACAGTCGCGGGCCCTCTCCCTCTGCCAACCTCCTCTCTTGAGTTTTATAGGTAGCTACCTTTGCATAAGCCAAGAGGAGGTTAGCGAGGAGGTCCCGCGACTTTGTGGGGCCACGGATGGGGAGTGCATAAAGGTACAAGTGTGGGGAGAAGTGCAGCCAGAACCTCAATAGGAGGTTCTGGAGGAGCCGGAAAAGGGGCTGCAGCCTGGCGCAGTCTAGATAGACATGCGCCAGGGTCTCCCTTGCACCGCAAAAGGGGCAAGTATCGGTGCAAGGGGTGAACTGCACCAAGTACATGCCCATGCTCATGGCTCCATGTAGGAACCGCTAACTGATGTCCCCGGCGGGCCTTGGAGTGAGGGTGGCATACAGACTGGCCCACCGGGGTTCCTCGCCCACTGCGGGTGGAATCAGGTCCTGCCACTTTGTGTCAGGGCGGGGCACTGGGGTGAGGAAATGGATGGTATGGAGCACGAGCGTGTACAGATATTTACGAGGTGCGGTTTGGAAAGAGACCGGCTACAGATCTAGCAGCCGGTGATACAAAATTTGGTGGATGGCAGCCAAAGAATTTGGTTACATGAAAGAGGTCCCTTTGCAGCTATTTCCTTTCTCTCTTTTTCTGTTGTTGGAGTTTTGCAAAGGTATTTTTGTTTTTCTGACTGTAACTGGCTAGCAAAGGCACAGACCAGGGATTTACAGAGCCAGTTCAGAACATTCTTTGACAGTCATCCAAGTCCTTCTGTCTTTGAAGACTTTTTATGCCTCACCATCAGTTGCAATGTCCTCAGGGAGAATTCAGCACTCTATGAAATTTCATGTACATTAGCGTTGGCTAACAGGTGACATCTGCAGTCATAGGCAGAAGAAAGAGGGCTTTTTTGAACAGAAGGAAGGAATTCTCCATAACTGTGATCATGCTGATAGTCTATAGTATTGGCTTCAGCAGCTGGTTTCCTGGGTAGTGACTTGAGGCTGATTGCATGATGGCAAATTGCTTTTTCTTTTTTCAAAAAGTCTGTCTCTGTGAGGAACTATTTTATTCTACAGTTCAGTGCTGGTCTTCACACCACACCTCTCAACAGTGACTACTTTGCCAGCTGTCCCCAAAATCTCTAGTTCTTAGGACTTCCCCTGAACTTTCTGCAACTTCCTGCTTGTCTCCTGAAAGTACTGAGCAAGGATCTGGTTTCTCACCAGAGGTCAGAAACTCTCTACAATAATTATGGGATCTTTCTTTGTCAAGTATCCTGCAAGAGCTGTTTCTCATGGGGCCTTTATCATGACACAGAGATAATCCAGAGTGGGAGAACGAGGTGTTAATGATTATTTACCCTTCAATTTACATCACAAATTGTGGTAATGTCTCGTCCATACAGCTAACAGCAGCCTTGTCTTTGATACACTCCTCCCACCTGTAATTCAGAAAACAGTTTGAGGAATAATCCCAGCATCCCAAGGGTTTGCTGATGTTCCTGTTAGACAGGTTTGGGGATATTTTTTCTGGAGACTAAGGCCAAACATTTTGAGAATTTTGTAGCCTAAAATTAGACATCGAGTTCCACCATAATGGACCCAGGTAGCTTTGATTTAGGTGCCTAAATAGGAACCGAGGTGTTTGAATATGAGGCCCTCCAATTTGACTTTTTGGACCTACTTTATTTGCAACAGTTCATGCCGTCAAAGCAGGCTGTGAAATGATGGATTCCAGACACTCTGGGATGAGCCCAGTATTCCAGGGATGCGATTGTCTGTATGCCAGTGCTGCTGCTTCCAAGACTCCTGCTGTGAGGGAAGGAAGGTTTCCACAACTTGTCATGAAGAAACAGGGCAGCATGATAGGGTAGGACAAACTCATTCTGTTTCGGCATTATTTCTATCATAAACCCAAAAAGAGAAACCCAGAGGGGACATATACTATTCTTGCAGAAAAACTCCAAAGTCAATAGGATTGGTTCCTTTAGCATCAAGGGCTTTTTTGCATCCTCAGTTTCATGATCCTGATATAAATGATTTTCAGGTACAAGAGAGAGGGGCATATCAAATCTATTCAGGACACAGAGTGACATCCTTCAAAATGAAGGACATTTGACAGGTTTCTTGCCTTTCTCTCTGCCCTTTCAGGGGATAATGTTTGGTGCCCCTAAGGATAGCAAGGCATTTTGCATAACCTCATTCTAGGCCTTGTTACTCCTGCTGTCCCTTGCTAGCCAATTATTAACTTGTGAATTCTATTTATTCTCCTACTGACTTTCTATGGATTTGTGTTAATTAACGGGGCACAAGGAAGACTGTCAAGTTCCAAAGTGGTAGCCATGCTTTTCTAGTTCAGCAAAACAAGCAAGGGTCCTGTGGCACTTAAAGACTAACAAATTTATTTACCACATGAGCTTTCACTGGCAGATTCAAGGGCTCCTTGCTGCACCCAAACTTCTACTCAGCAGCTCAGTGAGGCAACACAAGGGACCAAACAAGGAGATTCAAACTCCCGATTTCAAAGCTTCTGGCCAGATGGGATCATTAGGTCACCTAGCCCAGAGGTTTTCAAACTTTTTTCCTCGGGACCCAGTTGAAAAAAAATCATTTATGCCTGCGACCCAGCAATTACATCCTTGACCAATGCACTTTTGGCAGTGTGTGCGAGGGGTGCTGCAACCCAGTGCTTGAGGGTCTGTGACCCAGTACTGGGTCCCAACCCTAAGTCTGACAACTACTGCCTGACCACCTCTGTTGCACAGGCTGTTGATCTTCATCCAGCTCCACATGAATTGAACCCAAAGACTCCAGACGAAAACATCTCAGTGCTCAGACATGAGACTCAACTGCCTGCTACACTGAGACACTGGGAGAGACCCAGGAATTGACTAGGTGAGGTATACCTAGAGGATCCCAGCATTCTGGATTCCAATCAAGCTGCAGAGAAAGGTGAAACCTCCTCCCAGGTTGCAGCCAATCTGATGTTGGGGACAATTCCTTCCCGACCCCAACTCTGACAATGCATGTGAGCTGGAGCATGTGAGCAATATCCAACAGCCAGACAGCTAGGAAGGGGATTCTTTGTACCAACTCAGCGCACCAGTCCACCCATTCGGTGTGCTGTTTCCAGCTGTGGTAGACTGATTTCTGTTGTATCAGAGGCAGGTGGACTGACCCCCCTCCTAGTCTCTGAACACACCTACCAGTTGAGGACTGGAGAAAAAAGTTCCTTCCTGAAACCTGTGGCTGAACAGCTGAAGCCCTGAGGCATGATTTCATCATTTATAGACATTCTTTTAATATACAACTGTCAGTGTATGCTGAGGGCTCTGCACGCTATGTGGCCTAAGCGCTCCACTTCCCAAAACAGACTGCAGCCCGTTCCAGCCAGCTCATTTATGAAGCAGCTTGTTTGCAAAACAAATAAATGATTCAGAGAAAAGAAAGTGAAAAAATAACAAAAGGACAAATGCCAAGGACACATGTAGGCAAAGCCCTGCTCCACATTTGTAGGGCAGCAGGAAAGCTCAAGTTAAGAGAACAGAAAAGGGACAAGGAAGCTGTCCTGAGATGAGGCGGAAGAGGTGGGGAGTAATGTACAATTTAGCAGTGCCATCTGATTCCAGCTTGGACTGGGCATTAATTCCTCACTGCAGTGAAGAGAGCTGGGGGAAGTGAGAGTTGAAGCGCTCAGCCAGAGGGCTGTCACTGAAAAGGAATTTCCACCAGTTAGCACCACTCTGTCAGTGAAATGAGGACAGCACTCTTGAAAAAGTTTAATGGTGGTCTGAGTGTTCTCTTGAAGTTCTTTGAAGCTGACAGCTTTTTAAAGTGCTTAAAATGGAGGGAAGTGGTATGTAGACGTTGGACTGAGATTAGGCAATCCAACTTCAAGTCCCAGCTCTGCCACAGACCCTTGAGTTACCTGAGGCAAGTCACTTAGCCTTTTTGGGCCTCAGTGCCCTACCTATAACATGAGGATTGTCTTGGCTACTTAGATTGGCAGCTACCCAGGATGGTCTCTTTCCTGAGTCTATGTACAGTGCCCAGCACTATGGGGCAGTGATCTAAATCATGGCCTTCCAGTGCCACTGTATTACAAACAAACCAAAGCTTTAGTAACAGAGATCAGCAAGAAGGAATCTCTGGGCTTCGTCTCGTTCCAGAAGGGGCTGTGCAAATTGTGGGCTCTTCTCAGAGTCCGCTTCCTTTCCTAGGCCATTGAGGCACAAGAGTGAGAGTGAGTCCCAGGAAGGACACCATTGGAGGTGAATAGGGAACAGCAAGAAATGCAAGTGACTTGGCATGAGAGCAGAATGGAAAAGAACAGTGGAGCAAGGTGATTGTCCAGATTTCGTAAGAGCAGCTTTGCCTTGAACCCTAACTCCTAGGTTGGTTTCATCTGAGACAGCAGTTACAGAGCCTCACCCCGTCCTCCAGCTAAGAGTAATGACTAAAACATGAGGTCACTGGGGCAGGTGGAGTTGGAAATAGATACGATATCTGAGTCCCCTGCCCCAAGGCATGAGATTAATTTCTAAAAGGGGAATACCCCTTCAGCTCACATCAGAGACACCATAGTGACGAGCACATGATGGGATCTGAGAGTACTTAGATTTTAGATTCTCTGATAGTTTGGCACAATAGTGCCTGCTGTGGGATTTGAGTCAGCAGAGAGTTTACATTTGGCTTCTCCAGAACAAGAGGTCTTGAGTTTGGTATGGCAAAGGGAGAAAAGAAGAGGCCTGTATTTTCAGAAAGAACAATAGCTCCGCAGAAGGACAATATTTACATGAGAAATGGCTGGAAAGTCCTAGAGGGAGAAAGGGTGGAAAGTGATTAGGCTAAAGAAAGGTACTTATGATGTGACTTCACAGTAATAAATCCAAGGTGACTGGGGGGAATGAGAGGGGAGAGTGTACGGCCACACCACTGTTTGGGAATCAGCTTGTTTACTTTAAAGTGAAACTAATGGCCATGAAGCTGAGCTGTGAGGGCAGAGCGTCTGATTGATCAGTAGAGTGCTCTGACTAGCCTGGTTATGGTCAAGAGGAATCAGTCACCAAGGAGGCAGGAATTTAGACCAGAAGGACCAGAGTTAGCATTACCAGATGTCAGGCAAAAGGAGGACATGTCCTCCTTTTTACCTTCATGTCCTCTGTTTGGCAGCCATTTTAAAATACATGGCTGTGCTCAGACGAGGCTTTTAATTGGAAACAACAACCGTTGTTTCGAATTAAAAGTTGACATGTCCAGACGACGTTTCATTATTTCAAAATAAGGAGCTCCCTTCTTTCAAAATAAGGAAAATCATTTTGATATAATAAAACCTTGTTATATATTGAAATGAGGGTTATTTTGAAACTGAGGTTTTGAAATAACCATGTCTAGCTCTGTTATATCGATATGCCCCACATATCGACATAAGGGTGCATGGCGCCCTGGGAGGAAGTCTTACCTGCAGGGGGGCGCAGGAGGGTGGTGGGTCCCCAGCTGGCTGGACCCGCTGCCCCGGCAAAAGGGCAGCAGGGGGAGCAGCGGGTCCCTAGCTGGCTGGACCCACTGCCAGGGCTCTGCTGCTGCAGGCCAGGCGGGGGGTAAGGGAGCTGTCTGGACCCGCTGCCTGGGTTTGGCGCCTGCCGGCCTGGTGGCGGGGGCAGAGCACTCAGGGTGCCCCAGTCCCCCAGCCCCTGGCCTCTGAAGATGCTAGCTCCCCCAACCCCTCACAGGCTCCCCAGCATGGTCAATTTCATGCCTGTGAAATTGACCAGGCTGCGGATCCTGTGAGGGGCTGGGAGACCAGGGCGCCCCAAGTGCTCTGCCCCCACTGCCAGGCTGGCAGCCACCGAGCCCGGGCAGCAGGTCCAGCCAGCTCCCTTACCTCCCGCCTGGCTGGCAGCTGCGGAGCCCCAGCAGTGGGTCCAGCCGGCTCGGGGACCTGCCACTCTCACTGCTGCTGGCTTGCTGGGGCAGAGGGTCCAACCGGTTTGGGACTACTGCTTCCCCTGCAGCTGGCCTGGTGGGCGTGCGGGGTCCAGCTGGCTTTGGCACCTGCCACCCGGCTGGCAGCTGCTGAGCCCAGACAGAGAGGAGTTCAGCTGGCTCCCGCACACGCTGCCCAGTGGACAGCTGCCGAGACCAGGCAGCGGGGCCAACTGGCTCCTAGATCTGCCATCCAGGTGGCAGCCAGGGTGCCCTGCTGTCCCTCCACCGCTGCCCAGCCAGCAGCAGGGGAGGTAGGACAAGGGGATCCCTGCCCTGGGTGCTGTTTTCCTTTGCCTGGCTCTCCATGTTGCCACACCTTCCAGGGTGCCCCTCTGCTAAATCGAAATAGCAAGTCCTGTATTCAGACTTGCTATTTCAGTTTGGTTGTTTTTGCTTATTTCAATTTAAATGAATTTGAAATAATGATTTTATTTTGAAATAACTTATTTTGAATTCACTTGTTTTGAAATAAGCATTTAGGTGTGAACATAGCCCATGATTTTGTCTGGCTTTTTACTTATAGGTGCTAAAGTATGCTGGAATGCCACAGAATATCTTATTTTTAGGGGGAAGCATTCCAGGGCCCCTAAAAACAGAAGACTATTACATTAATGCTATATTTTCTCCATGTGTTCTCCAATGTCCTCCTCTTCTTACTTTCCTGCCCTCCTTTCCAGGCTTTGGTATCCGGTAGCCCTAACCAGAGTAAATGGCCAGCACTGCAAGATTCTGGAGACATGTAATGTTTTGGGGAGGGAGGCTGAAGAATATAGGCATCAGGGATTCTTTCAATCCCTAAAACAAAAAAGAAGTTCTGTGCCACTTAAAAACTAACAAATTTATTTATTTAATGAGCTTTTGTGGTAGAAAATCCTGCTTTGTCAGACACTTTGAAGATGGGGGAGCTTACAGAATGGGAGGAAATAAATGCGGGAAAGTATAGGGTCAGTCATAGGGTCAGTCACCGAAACAGCAAATCAAAGCAGTTGTTAAGATTCAAACAACAGCATATAGAGAAAGATGACGTCAAATCACCTCTTGTAATGAGAAAAAAGTCCATATTAAGCCGTGAAGCAAAGCAATCAAATTTGCAAATAAACTTGAGCTCTGCAGCTTCTCTTTGAAGCCTTGATCTAACATGGCTGCCCTTTTGGAACTTTTCAGTTCCCTATATTCCCCTCTTTCTTAGGGTTACCAGATATCAGGCAAGCAGAGGACATGTCCTCCGTTTTACCTTCATGTCCTCCTTTTTGCCTTCACATCCTCCATCTGGCAGGCATTTTAAAATACATGATTTTGTCTGGCTTTTTACTTATAGGCGTTAAAGTATGCTGGAATGCCACGGAATACCTTATTTTTAGGGGAAAGCGTGCCAGGGCCCCCTAAAACAGAAGAATATTACATTAATACTACATTTTCTCCATGTGTCCTTTGGTGTCCTCCTTTTTGTACTTCCCTGTCCTCCTTGCCAGGCTTTGGTATCTGGTAACCCTACTCCTTCTACTTGTGCTACTGAATTCAGCAGTGCTTCGGTTAAACGAGGTCAATGGTCTTTTTTTGGGTTTCAGGTTAATCACAAGGAGAGGAGATGCATAATTTTGACTGTAGCAGTGCTCCTGGCTCCCATAATGTCATCTCAAATTTCTTGATGTTTGGCGCTTTCCTTAAAGCCACAGCACCTATGTTTATGTCATGATGAGAAATTCCCAGCTTTCACTTCATGAAAAACAAGTATCTAGCCATTTGTTTTGGGGGGGAAAAAACTTGAAAACCAAGAAGCTTACAGGTTCAAAAAACCAAAAGGCCAATAAAAGCAACCACAGTCATTTGTTTATGATTTTTGGGGCTTGACTCATGCTCTTTACGCACTTGGGGCTGACGGTATTGCTGAGGATTTGATCTTGATTGTCCCCACCTACTTTCAAAGGTCAGCTAGGAATAGCGTATCTGATGTCATCCAAAAGGTACGTCATGTATTGATTGTTTGGGCTGCTACTTAATGAAAAACAAACAAGGAGTCTTGGGACACTTTTAAAAACTAGCAAATTTGTTTATTGTATGAGCTTTCCTCTATGAAAGCTCATGTGATAAATAAATTTGTTAGTCTTTAAAAGTGCCAAAAGACACCTGGTTTGTTTCGCTGAACTAGACTGACACAATACCCCTCTCGTACTCAATGAAAAGCAATGATGGGAAATGAAATATGGTCCCTCACCCCCATCACCTCTCTTGCAAGCTCCTTAGGTCAGTAACTCTCAGCCTTTCCTGACTATAGCACCCTGTTCAGAAATCTGATTGGTCTTGTGTACTCCCCCAAGTTTCACCTTGCTTAAAAATTACTTGCATCAGGCAGAAAAATACAAATGTCATAGAATACTATTACTGAAAAATGGCTTTTTCATTTTTACCATAGAATAAATTAACATATACATACTGTACTGACATTTCAGTGCAGAAGGCAACATGAAATAAGTCATTGACTGTATGAAATTTTAGTTTGTATGGACTTTTCTAATGTTTTTTATGTAGCCTGCAGTAAAACTAGGCAAATATCTAGATGAGCTGATGTACAGCCTGGAGTACCTGCATACCCCAAGCGCTGCCTTGGGGCACCTGATATTTGAGAAGGTGTGAAACACTGGGTCGCTTCCCTAGCAGAGGGGTGTTTTTGTGGCTAAAGCACTGACCTGAGATAAAGAGATCAGGGTCCATCCAGTTCCCAACTCTGCTGCAGACTCCCCATGCAACCTTGGACAAGTCACTTAATGCCTCTCTCTCTTTCTCTCGCTCTCTGTTTTCATTCTGTGCAAACAGGAACAATGATCCTTCTTTTGACTCCTTTCTCTAGTTTGAGATGCTGTGCTCCCATATGTAAAAGCACCTAGCATGGCAGGGTTTTGCTCTGATAAAAATACTGTAATACTAGTTTTATATCTCAGTGGGTTTGTCTCTGGGGTGGTCTCGCTGATGGACATGGGAAGAGAGGCTGTGGCTACTGGACGCCATAAAAAGAGTGGATAGTTTCTTAGAGATGAGGATTGGCAGCACAGAGGTTGGACCCAGCATGCTGCTGGGAGGATATGGTTTCTAAGATTATTATTCACTCAGATTGTGCAAAAGAATCCAAAGGATCTGTTAGTGCACCAGAACTGGGCGCCTCATTTCTCAAAACAGTTTCAGTGCCTGAGTCAGTGTAAATTACTCAGTACTCCTAACCTGTGCCCCTCCCACTCCTCCCTGGGCTCTTGTAGCAATCTGTGACTCTTGCTATACAATGGAATTGTATACAAGTGAATTTCCACCTGGGCTTTCCCCTCTGTTCCTGAGGTGAGGCAGTGGAAACCCAGGGAGAAAGGTCAAATGACTGTGCCTAGGGTCAGAAGGGCAATGCAGGGAGGGTTTCTTCCAAGTCCCATGTTCAGACAAAGGGAAAATCTAGTCTGGAGGAAATGGGCCTAAAATCTAGATACCCCTCTGGCTGAGATAGCATTGGAGCTTCCTGGTGTCACTGACTTGCTATAGTCTAGTTCCAAAGGGACTTGTTAGTCTAGTCCAGCAAAACAAACAAGGAGTTTGGTGGCATTTTTAAAGACTACCAAATTTATATATTGCATGAGCTTTTGTGGGAGAGAATCCCACTTCATCAGATGCTTGAAAATGGGGAACTTACAAAATGGTAACAAAATAAATGCAGGGAAGTGTAAGTCTGACTAGATCCTACAACTTAACATTTTGCTGCATTTATTTTGCTCCCATTCTGTAAGTTTCCCATCATCAAGTGTCTGAGAAAGTGGGATCTCTCCCGCAAAAACTCCTGTCATAAATAATGGTGAAATTAGGATTAGAAGCACATTCCCACCTGCCTCTGAGCTTTGGGGGTGTGTGCTCAGAAGTTCTCTGTGCTGCCCCTTCTACAAGAGTAACATAGCAACTGGTCGGGTGAGTTACTGCCCCAACAAATCTCACTACCTGCAGAGTTCTCTCCACCTCTGGATTTCCCAGGAGACCAAGATTTCTTTGCAATGGACACCATCTGGATTTAAAAAGGCAGCACCTTGCTGATGTTTAAATAACACCTGTCAGGAACATTTGAGCATGGCCCATGTCTGATGTGACACAAATAAGCCCTCCCTCTCTCACACCAGTTCTTGGGTTTCCCCCACCACAAGTAAGATTGGATACTACTGGGGCACAAGGATGCCAGCTGTCTGGGCTCTGCCTCAAGGCCTTCCATTGCTGAGGTGCTCCATGTGATCCCTGGTGCCCCCATAAAGGCAGGGGAAGAATGGAAGCTGGAAGTGGCATGGCTCAAACGATTAATTCTTCTTCGAGTGCTGCTTGGATACATTCAGTAATAGGTGTTTCTGTGCCGCAGCGCACGATTGGTCGGAAACTTTTTGCCCTAGCCTGTCAGAAGAGGGCTGGTGTCCGCTGCCCCTCACACCACCCCGTGGCTATATATGTGGCTGCTGCCCAGCCCCTCCTCAGTTCCATTTTGTCTGTCCCAGCGATGGTTCATGGAACAGCCCACTCCCTGCAATCACACAAGCAGCCTGTCTCCTTTGTTTATGAGTCAGCAGCTGGATTGGGAAAACCTCTTTGTGGACATCATTCCACGGAAGAGTACTTCCTCTTCTGAGCGCCTGTCAGGGCAGCAACATCGCTCTCCTCTGCCACCCGCCATGCCAGGGTTTAAATCTTGTGCTGCCTGCGGCAAGCCCTTCCAGCGGGATGACCCCCATGCGAAGTGCCTTCATGTGCCTGGGCAAAGCCCACTTTGTCACTTCCTGCTCCATCTGTCTGTCCTTCAAACCTAGGACAATAAGAGACAGGGAGCAAAGGTGCCATGCGTTGGCCTCAGGGCAAGTGCAGCAGCCCACTCTTGAGGCTTCGGGGTCTCCTCCAGCACCATGTGCCTCTTTGGCACTGGAGCCTTCCCGGCACTGCTCACTGTGAGGCCACAAAAAGGTGGGCTCGGTACCAATGTTCCCTCTAAGGGGAGAGGGCAGCTGAGCAACTCCGGTTGCTCGCTGCGCTCCCCCCCCCACCGCGGGGCCCGCTGCGCAGCCCCCCCCGCTCCTGACAGCCCCGCCCCCGCTCACCCCCTCCCGCTCGCCCCCCCGCTGCTCCTGACAGCCCCCCCGCTCACCCCCTCTCCTGACAGCCCCCCTCCCGCTCGCGCCCCCTCCTGCTCGCCCCCCGCTGCTCCTGACAGCCCCCCTCCCGCTCACCCCCTCGCTGCTCCTGACAGCCCCCCCCCCACTTACCTTGGAGCTGGACTGGAGCCAGAGGGCCCAGCCATAACTCCCGTGCCAGAGGAGCTCTACGGAGCATGCCCAGATTTTCTGGGCATACTCCGTTGGAGCTTCTCTGGGTGGGAGTTTTCAAAACTCCCAGCCCCAGAGGAGTTCTCTGCAGGGACTCCGGCTGCCGGCAGTGCGCTGCCGGCAGCTTTCGCTGCGCTGGCGGCTGTGGCGGGCTGTGCCACAGCGCGCCAGCGCAGCTTAGAGGGAACATTGCTCGGTACTGGTCCAGGTACTGTGCTGCTGGCACAGGTCCTGGTCTCCCCCTCAGGGGTCGCCAGGGGACCGTGAGGAGTCGGTGCTGCTCCCTGCTACACTGGAGGCATTTGAGGCAGTGAAGGTGCTCCTCTTATTGCCGACACCACCCTCCCTGGTACTCCCCAAGAGATGGGGTACGCCTGCCTTTGCCTCCAGGGCCTGGCCCCACAAAGGGCACCAAACACCCTCTCCTATCTCAGTCCTGAGTTCCCCGACACAAGAGCCTCCCAGCCAGGGCCCTGGTACCATTGAACTTTCTCCTCAGTACCATATCACCTTGCCATCTCTGACACCATCATCGCAGTCCTGCACGACCTCCCCTCCTTTCAGTCTGGAGGAGGGTGCCTCAAGGGGGTGTAAATGGCCCCGTCCTAGGCTCTTGGCATCAGCACCATTTAGGTACGAAACCCATGAATGGTTCCCGCAGGAGACTGTGTTGAGCCCTCGCAGTACCACAGAGCTCCCAGAGGCACCGGTGCCTCCGGCACCGGCCAGAACTTTAAACCCTGTGCCAGGTTCATACACAGGAGATCTCACGGCACACTTTGACCTTCTGCGCTGTGTTGCTGCTCATACGGGGATGGAGGGTCAATCTCCTGAAGGGCCTGCTGACACACTATTTAGGCCGGCTATCTCATCTGGCGAGCCCGTCACAGTGCCACTCCACCCTAGCGTGTGGTACCTTGCATCATCACGATGGCAAAGCCCAGGCTCTATTCCTCTGGTGTTCAGTATGGCAGGCCTAAACTATCAGGTCCCGGGGACACAGTTCCCCTCCCTTATCCACCACCCAGCACCGTCTTGGGGTGTGGTGGAGGCGACCGTAGGCCCAGGCCAAATTCCCTGTGATCCCCTCCTGCCATCGAGGGGCATGAGAGAGGTAGACCTCCTAGGGTGGAAAGTATATTCCTCCTCCACCTCCCAGTTATGCATGGGGAACAACCAAGTCCTGGTGGGCAGATACGTGATCGACGTATGGCAGTTGATGATCAAATTTACACATCTACTCTGACAGGAGGCTAGGGAGGATTACAGTGCCTTCCTAGAAGAAGGCAGGATAGCATCCTAGGTCTTCTCCTTTCAGCTTGGGATGCAATAGACATGGCCCCCTCCCAACAGGCCATCTTTGACCTCTCCTTCAATGGGGAGGACCTTTTCCCAGTGGAGACAGAGGCCATTATCACCAGTGCCAACAACCACTGGGGGGAACTCAAGTGCTTGGGCCTCCTCTCCTCAGGGGCCCCTGAACACCCACCTTCCAAATAGGAGTTGTATGCCATCCTGATTCACCCTTCTCAGCGAAATGGCCCAGTCATGGCATTCTAACCCCTCCGGCCTGGGTCCATTCTTGGACAGGAGAGTTTCTCCTGTCATGGGGCCATGCCACCCCCTACCCCCCACTTGAGGTTGTGACCTCTCATCCTGGCTGTGGGTTGTTGGTCTCCCCTTTAGACAGTGACCATGTACTGGTCAATCCCAACACACTCCCTCCTATTAACTGAAGTAATGGGTGTAAAACATACACCCAAAGTTCCTCTCCTAGGTGTGCCACCCGTGAATCCTCATTTGGGTCTTTCTCCTGTCAGGGAGGGTGCCGCTCCCCTTCATTCGTTGTCACACTCAACAATTCTCTGCTCCCCTGTGGGCACACAGGGCAGAGGCCAGGATAACGCCCATAAGTTTTGGGTAGAACAGCATTATTGCCCATGGTAGAAGTCAGGGACACTTCCTCTGGTGTCCTTGTTGTGACTCAGCTGAGCACCTGTCCACTTAGCCTTCAGGGCCACACCTCACACTTCTGTGTGCCCCAACCCCATAGGTGCAGCATGGTCTTGTCCCTATCTGGGCTCAAGATCCTCACACCTTCCTACTGTTTATGAAGGCACAATCCATTCCTGCCTTCGGTCCCATGGAACCTCGGTGACCCATAATATGACACAGTCCAAACCCCTTTTGTCTGGCAGGTCTTGGGGCCTATCCCTTACCGTTCCCAAATGGTCTGCCCTTTGGGGTTTCTGGACAGGGGAGCCCGCTGTCAATCGGCCATGGCGCTAGGACACATTGGTGGTGTTGGGGGGTTTATAAGCTGATATCTTAGACCTGACCTCTTGCACTAGGATCAGAGACCATTAGGGGTTGTTACCTCCATTTCCCTAGTTTCAACCCAGGGTAGCCTAGCTCCAACTCAGGGAGAACACACCTGGGGATACCTCTTCATGCTAGGGCCTCCAGCCAGAACCCCAAGTTTTCCCCTTCCTAAATTAAAAAGGGGACCTCTTGTTGCTAGCAGAAAGGAGCCCTGCTCCCTCGTACTTTAGCCGAGGCCTCCTGATGGACTGGGGGGGTCTTTACTGGGCAGTCCCGGATACCCTAGGACTTTATGAACCAGTTTCATCCCCTAGCACTCAGAAAGGTTTGGTTGTTACAAGGGGATAGGATGCAGCCTAAGGACACTCAATGAGTACTCTAGGGTGGACGGAAACCTCCTGATAGCCAACAGTTAACTGGCAGCATGGACCCACTACCCCAACCCCTCCCTCTTTCTGCATGTTGGGGGCCAGATAATCCAGGACCACCTGTCGCTTGTGGGGTGAAGCCTTGTACAACTCTGGTGGTCGGTCTTTATGAAGCCACCCAGAGACTCATTACAAATGGTCTTTGTAAATACCACCTTAAGTGGCTCTGGAGCCTGCACACCAAGCAGGCATCTTCCAGTAAACTACCTGTTGTTAGGGTACACTACGGACCAGCCATCCGCCTTCCTCTCAGGTGGGATGAAGTTTCTGCCCAACGCAGGCTGTCGAGCCTCGATCCTCACTCTGAGGCTGGTGACAATACTCAGAAGAGTGGCCTAGGTGGGATTCTCCTGCTTCTCTTCGGGAGCTTCCTTACCAACGGGTGTCCTCCCCCATTGGAGCACCCGCCCTCACGCCATGGACATACGGCAGTTATTCTTCCTGTAATTCCTACATGTTAGCCTGACAATGTTCCCTCTAAGCTGTGCTGGTGAGCGCTGGCGCAGCCACTGCTGCTCACCGGCGCAGCAAGCACTGACCCCAGCGCACGTCCAGCAGGCATCCCATACCTGGTCCCAGACACATTTCTCCTGGGTGCCAGGCAGCCTGGGGTGGGGCTGGGCTTTGAATGAGCAATTAAAGATCTCCGGCCTGGAGCGTGCTTTAGATGCATGTGCAGGGCTGGGAGAGAACACAGCACACCTATCCCACAGCATCAGCCAGGTAAGGGGGATGGGGTTAAGGAGAAAATGAGTGGCATAGGGAGGGAAGAAAGAAGGGGTCGATTTGAGTTGGGAGGAGAAGCAGGGGAGCAGCGGCAGTCAGCGGGGCTCTGAAGCCAGGGAGCAGCAGTAATCCGCGGGGGCTGGAGCTGGGGAGCAGCAGCAGTTGGCAGGGGCTGGAGCTGGGGAGCAGCGGCAGTCGGCATGGGCTGAAGTGGGGGAGCAGCGGCAGTCGGCAGCGGGTCTGGGGCTGGGAGGAGAAGTGGGGGATCAGAGCTGGTGTCCGGGGCTCCCAGGCTGGGAGCAGAAGGGGAGGATCAGAGCAGAAGCTGGGGATCCGCTCATGCTGCAGGCAGGGGGGTTAGGGTTGATGTGTAGGGAAACATGTATTGTTTCCCTTTCAACTCATTGTTGCCAGATGGGTAGATATAATGCACAAATTCCACCCAAGATTCAGAATAAACACGGAAAACTGTATAGAACCTTATGTTACTTTATTAACACACAGCATTTTTACAGCACTTTTCATCCCAGGATCGCTCAATGGCTCACTATAATAGGCATTCACACATGCTTGGCTCTGTGGTATCCAAGAGGTACACCTCACCATGTGCTCACATTTAAGTGAATGACCCTGACAATACATTATAGGCAAAGTACATGTCCACTCATATTGATATCTTTACCAAGTGCTGTAAACAATGACTTTCAGTGGCGCTGTCCCCTCCAGAACATGCATGTATTTTTAACACAGCTCTGTTTTCAGTTGGAAGCTATCAAAGGAAAGTTCAAAGCTTGCAGACAAGTACAACACAAAACTGGCAGATGGGGATTGTTGCAAAGAGAGAAGGCAGCCTGATCTAACTTTTTCAGTAAAGTGGAAAAATAGTCATTGACTTTAATTAACATTAGCTCAAGTAATATATAGGCCTAAATCAGGGTGACTTCATTTAGCTCAGTGAGTGATCTAGTCAGAATTGGCACATTCATTAGGAATCTCTAAAAAAATAATAGAATTGTAGTGGCTATCGGTGATCATCAGCTCTTATCAGTGTAATTTCTCACACATTTGCTTTATGTATTTTCCCATCGTCTAAAGGTGAGCTGAAATTACAGACAACAAAATATCAGAAGCCATCCCACAAAGCAGCTTCACACATTCATAACACAAAACGTCAAAGTGTACAGCCAACAGTTTGGTGCAAGACAATTGCAGTGACGTCAAGAAATATAAAGGCACTGGAAGTTTTAAGCAGGCATGGCTAAATGAATTAATTGCAACTGAGACTATGGAATCTGTACAGGTGCAGAATGTCAAATTGGGTCAGCTATTTTCTTACTCTGAGGACAATGGCGTATTATGCTTGTCATGTGCAGAAGCCAAGGCCAGCTGTGATTTTGCTAAAGGAAAGACATGGAGTTCATGGAAGATTGACTATTTGAAGAGGCATCTCAATCAGAAAGTCCACCTGGAGGGAGTCTGCAAGTTGCGAAGAATTAAACTAAGAAGTGGAATAAACTATTTGATGATGGACTCAGCTACTGACAGGAAAACTAGAGTGGATTTCAGTGAGTGACAGTGTAGCCAAGCTGAACAGGTGAAAATACTGATAGACAACGTACTGTGTGGCATTTCCACAAATTGTTCAATGCTGACTGTTGTAGCCTGGACTGACCACATGGCAAAATACATTACACTTCCAGAAAGCTGGCACAGTAAGAATTATGCATTTGAATTTGTTGAATGTATTAATTATGTCATACAGCGAAATTTAATGACTGAAATTCGTGATGCTACCTATCACACATTGATTGTAGATGAAAGTACTGATATTTCAGCAAGTAAAATGTTGATTCTGTACATTAAGTATCGTTCTTCCAAAGCCCAGAGTTACAAAACAATGTTTGCAGGAATCATGCAACTAACAGTTTGTGACCGTCAGTCGATTTGTACAGCTATAAAACAGTTTTATGCTGACAACAAACTGGATTTGCAAAGAATGGTAATGTTCACATCTGATGGAGCTTCAGTTATGTTGGGCAAATGTAAAGGAGTTGCAGCATTACTGAAGCAAGACATTCCACATCTCAGTGAACAGCACTGTGTTGCTCACCAGGAAGATCTAGGCATCCATGATGCCTGGAAACATACGTCTTTGATGAGGGACATAGAAACACTACTTCACACCGTCTATGCAACATTCTCCAAATCATCACTCAGGAGATCCCAATTTGATGACATGGCCAAAATTGCAGAATGTGATGTAGTTGCCTTTAGACCACTGACTGAAGTCAGATGGTTATCATGACGTTTTGCACTAAAGGCATTGATTAGAAATTATGAACCACTGGTTCAATATTACTCAAAATTGGTTGCTGAGGAAAATGATCCTGTGGCCAAGTACTGCTTGAAGATGTTACAGAACCCACAAATCCATGTTTTAATTGCAATTCTCAATGATGTTTTGGCTGAACTGGCAGAATTGTGTTCTATCTTCCAGAGGAGCTGCATAACACCAATGGAGGCTTTCCAGTTTGCTAAAGCCAAATTAAAGAAGCTGAGAGCACAGTATTTGGGTGACACTGCACACTTTAGCACTGCAGTGAAAGGAATTATTGCCAGAACTGAATGTGAACTAAATACTGATGCAGTCCTACGCTTTGTCGAGCGAGTTTGTGACCATCTTGAAGATCGTTTCCCAGATGGTGAATCGAAAGAATGGATGGCATTTGATATGTCAGTATTAAAGCATGGCAAACATGATTACACATTTGGTAATGAAGAGGTGCAGAATCTGGTAACTAAGTGCAACAAGATTCTGAAAAATGCCACGTCCACCTCATTATCAAGGATCTGCTAATGAACCAGATTTATCAGATGTGACAATTGATGCAACAAAAATGAAAATGACCACAGAGTACAATGAATTCAAGTTTGTTGTTCTGGAAAAGGTAATGGCTGGTACACTGAACACATTCTTAGACGTTGTTGCCTATACACTGACAGAAGATAAGTTCCCATTCCTGTCCCAGTTGGTTGATATATGTGGCACTTTTCAAGTGTCTAGTGCAGATGCTGAACGAGGCTTCAGTCTAATGAATAATATTAAGACAGAGCCTTGTAACAGGTTGGACATTTCTCATCTAGACATGCTAAGGCGCATCAAGTCATATCTAACTGCTGGATTCAAGGTTGACCTTGACTCTGTATATACATTCTGGAAATGTGACAAAGACAGGCGTCAAAAACTGAGGTGTAGATTATAGTAGAGAAGGCTTGTTAGGCAGCATCATTGTTTCATATTTGTTTAATAAAAATGTTAAACTGAAAGACTGTGGTTTTATTAATTTATTAAGTTTGAACAAAAAGACAACATCTGTATAATGTTCCCTCTCTAAGCTGGTGATGCAACTGGGCGAGTTATGGATGCACTTGGGAAGCCGATGCGCAGATGCTCAGTGGCACAGTCCCGGGTCAGGGAATGGATGGGGAACTTGCTCAGCTGCAACCACAAGTTGCTCAGCTGCATCATCAGCTTAGCGGAAACATTGGTTAGCCAGGGGCCTTGTTAAATAAGGCTCTACCTTCCCAGGCTTTCCCCAGCAGAGTTAACCCTTAGCACGCACAATTTTCAGTGCCAGGCAGCGACGACAAGGACGGCGGGTACGTGTTGCCAGCAGGGGCGTTGCTGGATAAGAAAAAGATCTGGGGCACAGGCCCAAGCCCCACCCTCAAATCCCACATGTTTGAAACATGCTGTGCTGGATGCATTTATATACCTGAAACAATTTAATAGTAATGGAGTTAATTTAAATAGCATAAACAATCTGCTGCACATGACTACCTGCTGGGTACTTCCTGGTGGTGGTACTGTGGAATTAGTCTCAACTGGTCCCCGCTACATGCTCAGTGCTCCAACTGTTTCATGCTGAACTCTGGTCCTGAGTCCACTTTTAAGACATTAGCCCTATGGCTAAGTCCTCTAAGTCCACCCTTTCCAGAGTGAGGTTCCATCCGAGGGTTGCAGACACGAATTAAAGTCAACTAAAATTAAAGATGAGTCAATTAGGCAATAATTAAAGTCAACTTGAAGGTTGCAGGCACTAACTGAAGTCAATGACTAGTGAGCTTGCCCACATTTGGCTGTCTAGGGGAGGGGCAAAGGCCCATCCTTGTCTCTTGGCCCCAGTTTCCCTCAATTGTGGCACTGTCTACCACCAGTCTGTGTCTCAGTCTGCTTCCCCCACAGCTTCCAGTCACACACAGACCCTTAATCCTGTGGAATCTAGCTGCTGTTCCTGACTCAAAAAGCCACCGGCCACATTGTCAATAAACTACGCCTTTCTGTACAGGAATGAATTCTTTAGTTTTCTGACACTGGTCAGAAATACACCTGAAACTGGCACTTTTTTTCTACTGGCACTTTTAAAGACTCATGACCCCCTCCCCTCATTTTCTAATTTCCTTGGAAGTGGGAATTCAACCACAAGAACCTCTGCAATAAATACATTTGTTACTCTTTAAAGGTGCCACAAAACTCCTTACTTGTTTTGTTGAGCTACACTACACTAATGGCTAGCCCTCAAGAGCTTGTTAACAAGAGAAAGGCTAATTTCGTGTTTTACTGTCTGGTGTTCTTAAGCTGTGTATAAGAGAGCAAAAGAGAAGAGCAGAATTAAATAGTACTTCCAGTCTAAAGAGTGGCAGTAAATAAATGATACTCAGTAATCAAACCAGTCTGATCTTACTGTTTGTACCCCTACTTGCCCCACAAAGCCAAATCCAGTTGCACAGGATGTTGGATTCTTTTCTTTCGAGCACCATTGATAGAAATATGTAAAGGAACTGTTTAATTGTTTAAAGCCGTCTTATTTCCCTCCCCACACTTAAGCCAACTCCTAATACCCCCTCTCCCCCACCTTTGTCTATGGGATTTGTTGTGGCATGTTGCCTCAGGGGTCTTGTGAGATCATTGGTCACCAACCACTTGCAGACTTGATTGTATTTTGTTGTTTTCTGTCTGGGGTGGCTCCTTCTGTTTGTTTTCATTGGAGATGTCTGCATTGTTCAGCTATTTAGATGGTAATTCACAAACACACCTTGTTCACACATTTAAAAGAAAATATACAGCATAAGCCTAAACCAGATTTCATCAAGTATACAAAATGCAGTACAATGTTTAGGCAGGAGTTCCAAACTACCACTATGGAGTCGTGTTGGACATTGGTTATGCTGTTATATGTTATTACAAAATTATTTAACTTATGACACTGAAAGACATACACACAACATTAGCTAACATATACTTTAAAGGTAAATGTGATTCTTTGTCTGTCCCCCTACTTTATGTCTGTGCCCCACACAATTACTGAGACATCAGTCCAGGAAGAAGAGAGCCTTCACCCTCACACAGTGGTTAAAAAATAATTTGGTGGGCCCTGGAACCCTCTTGTAAAGGAAATTGCAAGATGGAGTCATTTTGATTTGGAAGCTCTGTGTGAGAGGCTCTGTGTTTGCTAAGACAACAATAATTACAGAATGTATATCAAGTCATAGATAGTCAGAGAAGCTAGTGGCTTAGATCGATAAGAAGGTAGACTGTTTCTATAGATAATAAGGATGATCCACAAATTTAGATTATAAGACAGTCCCTCCTGTCTGGACCCTGCTGGGAAGCTATCAACCTAGTCCGGTAAACAGGTTGACGGGGGCCAGCTAGCCGACGGGTCACAGGAGTCTGGCCACTCTCATTGGTCAAGGACAGTAGCTGTTACCCAAATAAGCTGTAAACAACAACAGAGGCGGGCTAAGTATATGCTGCCTATTAAGTATAATCTAATTGTGTAACCTGCATATTAAGAGTAGTAATACCATGTAGGGATTTTAGGCGTGATGTAACTTGTTGTCTTATGCATGAGCTTGTTGCATTATGTATACTGTATTTTGCATGTTAGAAGGTATGTATGACCTGTAACCCCTATACTGGGGGTTCTTGCTCAGAGAGGCTAGCTTCTTTCTGCTTCTCTCAGATGCAGTTCCTTTTATTATTCAGCTGAATAATAAACTCTGAACCACACCTCATTCTCTGCTGAGTCTCAGCTGGGAATGGGCGTTCACCTTTGGGGAGGATTTGTGGTTTCTCTTTCCAGGCTGAGAACCAATGTTCCCTCCAAGGTTTGACGGCTTGTGTGCAAAATTTTGAACCCGTGTGCAAAACTCTTTCTGAATAAAATTTTTGTGCAACTCCACGTGATGGAAATTATTGAAAAATATAGAACAATGAAAAATTAATGTTATTTAAATTGTTTTTATTAATAATTTGAATTTATTCTATACTTATGTGACATTTTGTCTCATCAGTTCTTCAGTCCTGTTTGTCTGCCTTTGTCAGTTTTCCAAAATGAATAAGCACATAAAAAAGTTAAAGTGAAAGCAATTAACTTGCCTCTCATTTTTCATTTTGCACAGCAGCCCATTTTACAATTTTAAAAATGGTCCTAAATTGTTCCTAGCCAGTTCAAATGTGACCCTTTATTTGTTTTACTTACTTGGTCACTATTAGTAATCTTGATCACAGTATACTTTATTTTCCTTCATTTTATTAGTGTTTGCTATATATATATATATATATATATTTCCCCCCCCCCCAATTTAACCCT
>ML682025.1:24085087-24117574 GCA_007922195.1 Podocnemis expansa
TCCACTGCCCCTTGATCCCCCCCCCCCCCCAAACTGCTCTTTATTCCGTGTGTGCATCTGTGCAGCAAACTCTTAACATCTGGACAATCACCTATTTTTGGAATGCTTGAGGGAGGAAGGACATGAAGGTAAGAAGGAGCCCTTGGATAGCTAGCAACTCCCTCCCCCCACCCCCAGCCAATCCTCAGTGGGGCTTCAGGCCTGCCCCCTGCCCATCTTCAGCTGCTCTCCCAGCCTGCCCCCTCCGCCAGTTGATCCTTGGCCATGGTTAAGGCCTGTGTCGTCCCCCCCCCCTTCCAATCCTCAACCACTTTGCCAGACTAGGGTTACCAGATACCAAAACATGGAAAGGAGGACAGGGAAGTACAAAAAGAAGGATGTTGGAGGACACATACACATCTGGGGCTCCGCCTGGGCCCTCTTCATCCACCCAGCCAATGCCCCCCCCAAGTGCTTGCCCCATTGATCACCCGACTCCAGGGAAATCTGTCTAGCCCCTAGTTACAGCGTGAGATTAATTGCAAGAACAGAGGCTCAAGAATATCAAAGTATTTTTCCTCTTCACATTAAAGTAACCGTAAAGCCAACCACTTTAAGGAGTCATAAAACTAAGTATTTAATGCTTATATCAAGGTGCAAGAATCATACTGCAGAACTCCTATCCAGACTGATGTTTTTACATTGTGAGTTGCAAATGGAAGCACACCTCCAATAAATTTAATGTAGTACTTATGGACAAGATTAAAATCAGTTTTAACACAGTAAGTTCCTCCACAGAATTCACTCATTGTTTGACACACAGAGGGATGGGCCCTTGACTACATGAAGTCTAACAGAATTTGAGGTGTTGGCTTCTAAAGGAAAAGTAATCTCTGTCAGCAGTATTCTCCCCATGACTTGAAGTTAGGGGTGTGGTGCAGGGGGGGATGTCTGGGAGGGTATAGGAGGTGCTCAGTCATTTGCTCTAACACTGTTTCTAGCCGACAACTGGGGGGCACAGGCGGAGTGTATAGAAATCCCTGTCTAGCCTCAGTTTTGAGCCTCACTGTGTAGTATTTAAAAAAAAAAATCACAGACATGCTCTTTAGATTATATACACACAGGAAAGGAAAAATCAGAAAAAATAAGAGCTGCCGGTTTTTATGTGCAGATCTGCCTGAAACATAACCTTTTACCTAAAATGCAAATTTCTGGAAACATCATATCCTACTATGTCTGCCATAAACCACAGATGTACATATATCTATTTTATGACAGTTAACGTTTTGTTTGCTTTTATGTGAAATACACATCAAATGGGGGGTGGGAGGGCAGAGTAGATGTTTGTGACTATCAAATGCTCCACCCAAGAGGACAGCACCTATTCTTGAATGCAATGATCAGTTTTTTCCTAAATATACCAAAATAAAAATAAGCATAGAGTATATAGGCAAAAGCAAGCTGCTTGTTTTCTATGATTTGATAAACTAACAAAGGGACAAATATTGCAATCCTTACTCCATCAAATTTCCCACTGACTTCATTTAAACTATAGGATCAGGCCCAGCCCAGCATCTACTTTAGAATAGCTAATACTTGCACATCTGTGTATCTTACTAAAATTTAAGGACACATCTATAGTGGACTAATCTCTTCTTGGAAGGGAGAAACAAACTGAAAAAAATCACACTGGGAAAAGGAAAATCTTACAGATTCAAACCTCCTCACAATCAAAAGTGAACTTTGTTGGACCTGTAAACAAAAGATTTGTTGTCAAAAGCCAAGATTCATTAGCAGGAATAAAGATCTGGCTTAGCCCAGCCATTAGGGAAACAACTGTCCCCAGAAACTTTAAGCCAAGCAGGGCAGCAAAGCAGAAAGCAAAGAAGCAGTCACAGGTTTCTCTTTGCGCACTTCAGAGACCCCATCAAGGTGAAGAAAAGCCCCAACCCCTCCAAAAAATAAGATTAAACCTCCCCCAAAATCAGGTGCAGGGAAAGGGGAGAGGATCTGAGCTGGAGGCTGGAAAGAAGCCCGGGGTGAGGAGCCGAAGCAACAGAACAAAGCGAAACCACGTGTAGCACTGCAGCTGCAATGCCTGGAGCAGGGAGCAGGGCAGGACAAAGAGGAGGAGTCTTAAAGTGACACAGACTCCTGGTTTTCTCTGGTAACCCTGAGCCTGACCAGCCCCCAGCTGATCTTCAGGGGCTCTGCTGCCCCCCCCAGCTGCTCTGCTGGCCTGGCCCCGCTCCCCCCTTTGACAGCCTGGGGCCGCCCGGCCCCAGCCCGGCCCCTCCTCCTCCTCCCCCAGCTGCTCAGCTGATCCGCTCCCAGGCCGGCCCCGCCCCCACTCCCCTGGCTGAGCCTCAGCTGCTCTGCCAGCATCTCCCTCCCGTGTGCGGGGACTGGAAACCCCTGCGCGGGGAGGGGTGTCTAACGTGCGCGGCCGCGCTGCCGCGCACCTTAGAGGGAACAGTGCTGAGAACCTGGACCAGTTTTCCCCCACACCTCCAGATAGGAGGGCTTCTTCCTGTATTGCCCAGACCCCCATCCAAGAAGCCATTTGCAACCACTTCTCAGCTCCGTCCCCCCCAAGCTCCCTACCCCACCCATAACCCCCCACCCCATGCAGGTGTGGGGGAAAACTGGTCCGGGTCCTCAACATGGAAAGAGAAACCACTAATCCTCCCCAAAGATGAAGACCCGTTTCCAGCTGAGACTGGAATAAGCAGAGAACAAGGTGTGGTTCAGAGTTTATTATTCAGCTGAATAATAAAAGGAACTGCACCACAGGGAAGCAAAGAGAAGCTGGCCTCTCAGAGCAAGACCTCCAGTATAGGGGTTACAGGTCATACATACCTTCTAACATGCAAAATACGATATACTTAATGCAACAAGCTTATGCATAATATAACAAGTTACATCATGCCTAAAATCCCTACATGGTGTTACTACTCTTAATATGCAGCTTACACAATTAGATTATATTTAATAGGCAGCATATACTTAGCCTGCCTCTGTTGTTGTTTACAGCTTATTTGGGTAACAGTTACTGTCCTTGACCAATGAGAGTGGCCAGACTCCTGTGACCCCTTGGCTACCTGGCCCCCATCAATCTGTTTACCAGACTAGGTTGATGGCTTACCATCAGGGTCCAGACAGGAGGGATGGTCTTATAATCTAAATTTGTGGATTACCTTTTTTATCTATCTAAGTCACTAGCTCCCCTGACTTGATATACATTCTGTAATTAATGTTGTCTTAGCAAACAGAGACTCTCACAGAGAACTTCCAAACAGAAATTACTCCATCTTGCAATTTCCTTTACACAAGCCTGAGCAGTATGCCCCCCCCCATATCACCCAAGTCTAAGCTAGGCCCTTCCTTTTAAAAAAAAATAATCATATTTTTCTAGTTGTATCTTAAATTTTTGGCTAAACTGCAGTTGTATCTATGATCTATTTACCCAATGAAAGTTACAGGGTATCACCCCGTGCCACCAGAGGCTGAATTTCAACAACACATGACTATTCAAGTTAGATGACTGTATAACTCAAGGCTGATTTTGGCTGGTTGGTGCTGTATGAAAAAGAAAGGATAGGTATTGTCATATCTGGGGAGAAGTTACTAAATGAAAGTTATCTGAACAAATTTGGTACAAAGCACTGTCACTGTTTTGAAGAACAACTGTGCTGTGATGCTTCTCTAGGCAGGGACTATGGATTTAATGACAAAAATGGATTATTCAGGAAAAAATTAGACAATTGCTCCTGGATTTAGCCCCAGGCTGCCAGTCCTGGCAGCTTCTAAAACCAATCTGTGTAAATGTCTGGATGGGGGCAGGACAGGTTAATGATGGAAGTTTAACCCTTATGATTTGGGCTACTGGTACATATGCAAAAAGATATCCTGTACTTCTAATATGTTTTATGTTTATAAAATGCAAAGTTGTTATACTTGCTTAGGTGTGTGTGTGACAAAGAGATATGACAAAGAAATGGTAAGTCCCTCCTAAGAGCAATCTAACTTAGACTTAGGACAAAATAAACCTGGAGTTAAGGGCTAGGAAGAACATACAGAATTTCTTTGGTTATCTTTATTATTGTATAGCACAACTAACTAAACAGCTGTATTGTTATATTTCCAAACATCTTGGCTATACCATATTTATAGCTATACCTTAGGTTTCAATAAAAGTGTGAACAAGTTTGTAACCCCAAATCAATCCCTGCCACACCAGGCCCAGGCCCTGCTCCGACCTCCCTCAATTGCTGCCACATTGCCAGCCCCCCTCAGCTAGCCCAGGCCCTGCCCTGACCCCCCAACTGCCACCAGCCCCCCCCAGCCCCTGCTCCCCCACTGCTAGCCCAGGCCCTGCCCTGGACCCCCAATTGCCACCAGCCCCCCGGCCTCAGCCTCTGCCCCCTGCTACTAGCCCAGGCCCTGCTGCCCCTCCCCCCATTCCCAGCACACCGGCCCTGGGGCTTACCTGGTGTCCTGAGCCGGCTGCCGCCATGAGGAGACAAACTAAGTTCTCCCGGCCATGTGGGAGCTCAGCTCCACCCCTGCCTCCTCTCAATGAGCTGTGGGCTGGGCTGGAGCTTCCCTCCTCCCTCCCAGGCAGTACATGCTTCCGCAGCATGTACTGCCGTGCCTGCCCGTGCCCGGGAAAATTTAAGGGGTGCATTGGGGTGCTGGCGCTGGGCAAAATACATCGGGGGCACCAGCCCCGAGATTTGGGGCACGTGCCCCGTGTGCCCAGCGCTAGCGACGCCACTGGTTGCCAGCCTATCCCTCAGATCGAGTGGTAACCTTGGTTCTGGGCAAACTGGACGACCCTCGTCATTGGTCATCTATTCTCTGTCTAAAAAAAAGAGAAAAAGGGGAAGAAGCAGAGAGAGAAATCAGTCAAAAGGGGTAATCGGAGCTCTGCCTCATCATGGTGACACAAGCCAGGCCCACTTAGCCTGAGGGAGTCTTTCCCCTCCCACCCATTACATTCTTGAGATCTCTCTCTCTCTCTCTCTCTCTCTCTCTCTCTCTCTCACCCCCCTCTTTTGTGTCCCTGGTACTGGGAGTGTCAGATGCTAGCCATTTTAAAGTTGGATGTGCCGCCTTTGGGTATTCAGCTCTATGGCCTCCGTGGCCGGAGTGCTGCAAATACAGGAAGTAGTGCCGAGGCTTCAAGCCATGGAGGAGGGTTTCTCCCCTGTGGCCCAGTTCCCTCATTTTGATACCTTCGGCAAACCGCTGATTACCAGGCATTGGTTGCTAGATGCCTTTCGTTGCTTTGGTGTAAGGTCTTGGAATGCTTAACAGCTCCCTTCCACGAGAACATCAGGAAGGTTACGATGTATTTGCTGAAGACATCTTGACCTTAGATGACACCTTAATAGTGCTGTTATTTGCCCTGGACACAGCCAGTCGCGTCACCCCTGTAACCGGGGATGAGCAGTTTTGTCTCTCAGGGCATTATAAAGGGGCCTGCATAGGCATCATGCCCCACTTGGCAATACTCCCTGCCCCGTTCTCCCATCAACCGTTTGGTCCAACTAAGAAGAGGGTGGGTCCCCCCCCCCATTTCTCTTTTCCCTCTCCCTTGTGTTCTGCAGTATTCGGTACCCGTACATAGTAGATGGATAGCTCCAAGGTCCGCTACCCCTTTGTCCTGTAACCTTCACACTCCAGTTGACACTAGTGCCAGGATTCTGGACTTCTCTTCCTCCACAGTTCCTTAATACCAACTGCTCAGATCCTTACACTGAGTCTCTTCCTCGGTTACAGCCTTATAGGCACCTCCATTGGAAGTCTCACATTAAGGGATGTTAGGCCTTGCTGCTTTTAGCTGATCAGCAGGCTCTCCAATGCAGCAGGGCTTGCACTTTATCGGTCCTTGCTGGGAAGCTGAATCTTAGAGACCATTTATCTTGGTTAGAAGGGTCTCAGTGTTGATGTACCTTTTCTTCAAAAAACCCATGTAAAAGGTTCTTCCTAGTGGGCTGTTTTATTCCCCACTGGGGTCAAATCTCCCAGCTCAGATTCCTCTTTACCTGGTCCTCGGGCCCAAGGCAGACACCTGAGGTCCCTCCCAGGGACTTGCTGGCCTGAGGCTGGCTACCCTATGAGGGAAAGCAGTGCTGGAGGCAGATAGGGCAAACTCTGCCCACCGTCCTTGAGCACAGCTAGTAGTCACCTGTTACTGAATGTATCCGAGCGGCGCTCAAAGAAGAATGGTAGGTTACTTACCAGTAAAAGTCCTTCTTTGAGATGGGCTGCTCGGGTTCATTCAGTATTAGGTATCTACATGCCACAGCGCACGATTGGCCGGAACTTCTTTTAGCCTTAACCTGTCAGAACGGGGCTGGCAGCCACCGCCCCCTGGCCATATATATGGCCCCAGCCCTGCTCCTCCCCAGTTCCCATTAATTGCTAACTCCGAGTAGCGGGGATGGCAGAATCCGAGCAGCCCATATCGAAGAAGGACGTTTACTGGTAAGTAACCTACTGGTCTTCTTTGAGTGCTGCTCAGATACATTCAGTATTAGGTGACTGCTAGCCATACTGTGGAAGTTGGGGCGGCGTTAGACTTTATCCGCTGTCAGCATGGCTACCCACAAACGGCACAACCCCCAAACTGGGTGAAGAAGCAGTGGGCCACCAGGCACATGCCTACGGACACACTACCAAGTGCAAGATCCTCAGGAGAAGGCATGCATGAGAGTACGACAGGTCATTTCTCACTCTGTCTGGGGACTATAAGCCTAACAGCGGCAGTCCCCCGTTCATTGTCGGGGAATTTGCTATATCATAATAGCAAGAAGAACCTTGTCACCAGCAAGACCATTTAGTGTAGGACAGTTGCCCCTTCCTAGAAGAATCGACTCCTGAGAGATGCTGTTGTGATCCAGGGCAACAGATTCCCACAGCTGTAGGCGAAGGGCAAGGGTGGAATAATTGCTGCCCTTGCCACCTCACCCCCCAAAAGGGGGAGGTGAGTTGGGTTAAGTACTAACCAAGACTGGGGCAGGGAACACATCCCCCCTTGGCCAAACGGCAGATAGGCAAGAGGCCTTCTCCATAGGCATACTGGCAGGAGATGCCATGGGTTGGGTTGATAAGGGGCGCCCTAACTGAGGCATCTCAGCGCCATATGGACGCTAATGCAGGAAGAGGGGTATGAAAAAGGAGTGGGTGGGGACCCCTACCCCTCCACCCGTTCATGCATGAGGATGGAGGGCCTGGAGGGAGGGCTGAAGAATAAGTCCTAGATGCTTGGCAGACCCACCTCTGGGGCCCAGAAACGTCAGAGACACTTTTTCAGGGAGGTCGTCATAAATGGAGACGTGGACATCTCAGAAAGGCCCTTCCTTAGAGGTAACCCTTAAGCAGGTTATTGTAGTAAAAAGAGAGCCATAGGAACACCTATCCTAGTATCAGGAGAGAAACTAGGAGAAAAGTGATTGAATTCCCCATGTTAGGTTGTCTCTAATCCAAAAAAGGGGGCAATGACCTGACGTAGGGGTGAAAAAAACATCATGGGGTTCTGGTGGTGGGGTGGGCTTATGCAACTTCAGCACTTGGTGCGCATTTCTGTCCCCTGTCCCTGTACTCTACTCTTCCGGTATGCGGACTCACGTAGGGAGAGGTGTGCCAAAGCAAGGGAAGAGGTATCTGGCCATCTCTGTAGATGGGTCAGGTCCACCTCAAAGGTCATGCTTCCAACTCCAGAATCAGAGTGTTGGAAAGGGCACACAGCTCGGAAGGCATTCTCATCTCTCACTTCTATGGAGAGGCAGGCAACCTTCATAACATAGCTGGATGACTCACTCTAGCGGCGGGTGCAGGTGTTGGGTCCCGGCTACAAAGGACCAACTACGAGGGACCTTGCATAGGTCCTGATGAGGAGAATGGCGACACCTTAGGCAAGACACAAGTTGGACGTGGTATGTAACTCCTGCTCCAAGGGAAGTATTATTGGTGCGCCACCCCACGTATTGGAAGGGTTAAGGCTTGGGCAGCTCCCTGTTGGGAGGAGAGAAGGATCCCGGGAAGAGGAGGGAAGTATAAGGCAACCCTTACTTATGGAAGACAAGAGAGAACTGCTGCGTCCTTTAAGGATCACAGAGGGGCAAGAGGGAATGTTATGAAAAATGTCACCCATAAGGCATCAGGCTTTCCAGTCCATTAGGGACTATAAGCATCCTTGGGCCAGAGTTCTGCAGGGGAACTACCCTGAGCTGGAAACCACAGGTCCTCAAATGGCTCACTCAGATGTATGAGTGCTGATGGTGGTTAGAAGTTCTATCCCCTACTATCTCCCTTTGTGGCTGTAATAACCCTTGGGGAGGAAGGGGTTAACACTCTGGTCAGTGAGTCCCAGGACAGCCAATAGGAACGAAGCACAGGTTTTTGAATTGTAACAGCAGCCTGGCCTGGGCCTGTTTGGATGCAGCAGAGCTCCTGGCAGGATCAGGAGGAGGCCAGAGGGGCCTGAGGAAGAATCCAGCAACATCCTTACCAGAGATAAGTTAAATTTGTTACTGACCAGGCATGGGTAGAACAGGGAATGTTTACTTAGACACGGTCAGGGTATTTGTTGTTGGCTTGTTTTTTGGATTTCTCTGTGCTGAGCACATGTAAACCCCCCCCCCACTACCCTGTAACTACCTAAGTTAATTCCCAGAGAAGCAACTCTCTGTGTTTATCATCTGTTCTTTTTGATTAAAGAGTTTACCTTTTAAGCAAGTTCTGGTTCTGTGTCCTGAAATGCAAGAGGTTTGTATGCCCATGCCTTAGACTGCACAGGCAGCTACTAGAGGGAAACCTGTTCCAGTTCCAGCTCATATTGCAGCTGGAGTTCAGTCACTTTCCTGAGAGAGGAATAAAGAGGATTGCAAGTACCTCACAGGGAGGAATTCCCAAGTGCGCCTTCCTGGGTCTCAAGAGGATTTTTTGCATTCGGGTGGTGGCAGCGATACCACTCCAAGGCCAAGAATTGGAGGCCTTGGAGACTTTTAAGAGCAAGCTTTAAGGCCAGTGGCTTTTCTGGCCCGTTGCAGGCCCCCACCTTCTGCACTCAGAGTGCCAGAGTGGGGAAAAAGCCTTGACAGTGGCAATTCTAGGGAGGAAAGGGGTGCAATAGAGAGGTCAGGGCAGCTCCTAGACGGCTGTCTAGACCTTACGGGGGAAGCAACCCTTGCCTGGTAGAGGAAGGCACCAGAACAGAGGAGGTTCCAGTCAACGGTTAAACTGGTGTCCGCTCGTGGGCTGAAGAACCAGTGTAAAGCGGTGAAGGTCCTTGGGAAGGAGGAGTAGGGGCTGAAAAGGCAAAAACCCCTACAGTGAGACTCGAGGATCTCAAAGGCAAAAGTCTAATACGAGGCTGAAGAGCATGGCCCCCGATATAAAGGGGGCTCTGCCTGGGGGGAGGTAAGGCAGGAGAAGATAGGGGGCAAAGGGGGATGAGCTTGCCCTCTTACCCGTGACCTAGGGGGTGGGGTGCATCGTCCCACAATAGCTTCACCCTGATCCATTGCAAGCTGACACGGATGAGGAGTGCCCTCGGGGTAGCGACATGGGAGTGTCCGCTTTCAGTGTGCCTGACTGGGAAGGAGTTGCCGAAGCATAGGCAACTGCCCTTGACCCAGAGGGCTATATGTTTTTTTTTGTTTTTTTTGCGGGGCATGATGTGCCCGCTTCGCATACCTCTATGACCTCCGGGTTCCCACTGAGGCTACAGGGTGTATGTGTCTGGAAGCAAGTGCGTATGAGGAGAATTGTCTGGTGGCCAGGCCCTTACTTGACCCAAAGGGTATTGGAAGGGAAGAGGGAGGCACATTGTTCCCGGAGAGGAGGAAGAGGTGTCCCGAGGCTGATTGTGAGGGGGCGTTTAGCGAAAGCATTTGGGTTTCCGCTCTGAAGTTCAAGGGTTCTTATGGAGGGAGAGCAACCCTGTTGGGGTTGATCACCTATAATGAGGCAAGGGGACCAACCTCCTGTAGTCCAAAGGCTCCTGAAGATAGCCATTTCATTATGTGTGTGCATGGGGGGGTACAACAAGGACCCTTCCCCCATGCGTTGAAAGGGTTGCGGTAGACTGGGGATGTTGAGGTACCTGGGGAGTGAGTGTACCCAGGGGTCTGAGTGCCAACCCCTGTATATACACGTCATGGAGTGTGGAGTCAGTGGACAGGTAAAGAGAAAGAGACTGCCCCCTCTAAAGGGAAGTCTAATATGGCCTACTGTAAGTCCTGGGAGAGGTCAAGATCCTGAAGCCGGGCTGCCTGGCATGTAACGACGGCCCTAGCAATGCCGCGGGTAGCCGTGTTCGAGGCATCGAGAGCCACTGTAAAGGCATGGTGAGATGTCAGGGCACCTTACTTGACGAAGGCATTGAAATTCCCCAAGTATTCTTGTGGGAGGAGGCTGCTGAAAACTCCTCATAGCATTTCAGAGGTCTGGGGAATCTTTTTACCATGGCCTCAAGGCCAGGATCCCTCAGCTAAAAAGCTGAAAACTGAGTAGGCTTTTTTTTTTTGGCCAGGAGGTCAAACCTGGGACTCCTAGAGGACCCCTTGTGAATCAGTAGGCTCAGCCAGCGTGTCCCAGCAATGTCATAGGCACGACTTTTGGGGGGGAAATATAATGGCAGCTGGAGAGGTATGAACCTCAGGTCAAATAGGGGGTTCTGAGTTCCCTCGAGGGGTGTTACCCTGACCCAGGCTGAAGGTATTCAAGTGTGATAGGGTCTCTTCTGTAAGGCCCTGGTCCCTGTTCAGCTGTAATCGGGAGAAGGGACAACCCCAGTACTGGGGTGCCCTCACTGGAGCCATGGCACTGAGTAGGGATTCCCCTTGCAGGCCCTCAGTAGGAGGTAGCCGGTCTCAAGTGCAATGCTAGGAAGAACTGGTGCCGCGGACCCTTCAGTAAGGGGCCGGGCCTGAGGAATGCACTTCAGATCTCTTGCAGTACCAAAGCAAGGTTGTCAGGGCCGTAGGTGTTAGAGCCCGTAGCCGCGCAGTGGTGCCAGCCCAAGTAATGAGTGGTTCCCCCTGGTGCTGGGTAAAGTGGAGGAAGGAGGAAGACGGACTTACCACTTGTTTCAGCAGCCTGTGGTGTATTCAGGGGCCGGAGGGCTTCTGTCACTTCAGAGGCCTCCAGTGTGGTTGGCACCATGATAGGCTCCAGGCACTCACCCCAAGGGGAAGTGCCAAACACGGCGCTGGCACTTGGTGCCAGAGTTGGTCCTGAGTGTGCTTACCTGGATTCTGCTGGGGAGCGGCGTTGAGAGATCCCATGCCAACTGAGCACATGATGCCAGGTTTAGAGGCCCATTGTGGCTGTATTAATAGTCGGAGAGTGGTGCCGAAAGGTCTCCAGTGTCCACCGAGCACACGGTGCCAAGTTGGAGGCCGATCACGGCTATATTCATAGCCGGAGAGTGGCACTGAGAGGGCTCTGGTGCTGACCAAGCACATGGTGCTGAGTTGGAGGACGATTGCGGCTGTATTCATAGCTGGAGAGCAGCGCCAAAAGGGCGCCAGTGCTGACTGAGCACACGGTGCTGGGTCTCATCATGGCATTTCTTCAGAGTCAGAGGTTGGTGAGCGGAGCCGGCGAATTCCTAGCATCAGCTGCGGGGCTGTTCCCAGGCGCGCTATACAGCCTTCGCTCCCTGCTGAGTCCTTCACTTAAGACCTGCAAATATAGCATTATGCACTTGGTGAAGTGCACGCGGGAATTAAGAAACCCTCCCAACGTGTTTGGGTTTCTGTTGGAAGGACATGGTGGGAGTGCCGGTGAAGTCCGCAGGCTTTCCAGTGAAAATACACGTAAAACAAAACAAAGAGACAGGCCCTTGCATAAAGCAAGAACAGGCTGTTCTGTAACCATTGCTGAGGGTGGAAAAAAAGGAACTGGGGAGGAGCAGAGCTGGGGCCATATATATGGCCAGGGGGCAGTGGCTGCCAGCCCTGTCCTGACAGGCTAAGGCTAAAAGAAGTTCCGGCCAATCGTGCACTGTGGCACATAGACACCTAATACTGAATGTATCCGAGCAGCGCTCGAAGAAGAATGGTGGGTTACTTACCAGTGACTGTCCTTCTTCGAGATGGGCTGCTTGGATTCATTCACAACTCTCCCACCATCCCCGCACCACCGAGTTGGAGGCTTTTAGGGACTGAGGAGGAGCCAGGCAGTGGCCACGTTTATAGCCATGGTGTGGCGTGAGGTGTGGTGGCCACCAGCCCTCTTCTGACAGGCGAGGGCAAAAAGTTTCCGACCAGTCGTGTGCTGCAGGACGGATACACCTATTACTGAATGAATCCAAGCAGCCCATCTCGAAGAAGGTGTCTGTGACTCAGCAGTTACTTTGATGGCCGCCCCTCCTGGGCCATCATTACGTGTGAAGTGAACAATGGCTCCTTCACCTTAACTAGATGGCCCCCTTGAACTCAACTGGATGGCCATTACCACCCTGGGGGCCCATTGTTTTGCAGGGCTTGGTGTAGGTGGGCTCTGCCTAACTGCAAGGTTCTTCAGGGCATGACTCATACCCCCCATTGTTCCCCACATTCCCTGTAATCAGGGAAAGGCAGGAAATAGTCTGTAAAAGCTGAGGTTCTGGGGTGCTCAGGCAGGACGGTTTTCAACATCTCTCCTGGCCTGATCAACCAGAAGCTGCCTCCTCCGCTCACGAGTTCCCCCTAGAGCGTATCCACGAGTTACCCCCACCAGTTACTGCCGGCAGATTACCAGTCTCCTCCAGCCTGTAATGCTGTTACCCTTGCTGCTAGGAGTGGTAAGAGCTTGCCCTGCAGTCCCTCTCTAAAGTTTTCTGTTTCTTTACTGCTGCAAAACTGCTTTCCCCAGCTTTACAGGCTTGCCTGTGTACCTTTCTGTTTGCTTGCAGCTCCAGTTTGTGTTAGGAGCTCCCCCTGTCTGTAATTGCTTCTTGCTACTTTGTATCACCCAGTGTATCTCTTTTCCTCCTGGGTTGTTTGAACTTGCTTTAAGAGTATCATTGTGTTTAGCAACATTGTATAAAGTTAATTGGTAGCCGTAGAAGTCTTAAGTTAGCTGTTAAGATTGTTTCCTTTAGTTCCTAGCCCTTAGAATTGTTTGGTTAAGTTGCCTTTGCCCTCCCCTCTGTAACCTCCCCAACTTAAATAAACCTTTTTCTCTTTAACTTTCCTTGTCCCCTCTTCATTTCTGGGATCCCCCGTGCGCTTCAACTTTCCTTCTGTCCCTGTCCCTGCGGCTCCCGGCTCCCGAGCCGCTCCCGTGGCCGCCGCCGGTTCCCCCGATCCCCGCCGGACTCTCTAGCGCCCCCCCCGCCGCTTTTTCCCCGGCTCCCGCGGCAGCTGCCAGCCCTCCCCGTCCTCCGCCGCTTTCTGCGGCTCCCGAGCCGCTCTTACGGCCGCCCTTCCTGCCCCGGCTGCCAGCCCTTCTCTCCCACATCCTGCCCTGCGGCTCCCGGCTCCCGAGCTGCTCTCGCCGCCGCTGCCGGTTCCCCGCAACCCGCCACCGCCTGCCGCGGCCCCGAACTCCCGCCTGCCGCCTCTCCGCCGCTTTTTGTGGCCGCTTGGTCCCCGCCACTTTCCCCGATCCCCGGCGGCCCCCGCCAACTGCCCTCGCCAGCCGCCGCTTTTCCCGTGGCCGCCCGTCGGCTCCCTTGCGGCTCTGCTGCCTTTCCGCGGCTCCCCGCCAGCTGCCCCGTAGCCCCGCCACTTTTCCGCGGCTCCCTGCAGGCTCCCTGCCGCTGCCACTGCCCCACTCCCCTTTTCCCCTGCCGCTGCCGCCGCCTGCCTCCGCCCGGCAGCCGCCGCTTCCCCGAGCCCCTCCTGCCTTCCCCGCCGGCCGCTTCCCCCGAGCCCCTCCTGCCTTCCCCGCCGGCCGCTTCCCCCGAGCCCCTCCTGCCTTCCCCGCCGGCCGCTTCCCCCGAGCCCCTCCTGCCTTCCCCGCCAGCCGCTTCCCCGAACCCCTCCTGCCTTCCCTACCATTTTGCCCTCCTCTGCCTCCCTCGCAACCCCCTGAATCCCCTTTCAGCCCCTCCTGCTTCTCCCCATTGCCCGCACTCTCACGCACCTACAGCCCTTCTCCTGCCTCTGCCCCCTTTACCCCAACCCCCAAGCACCTCCTCACCCCGCTGCCTTTCGACACCCCCCACCACTTGCGTTTACTCCTCTTCAGGACCCAGCTTCCCTGTTACTTATCTTCTCTGCCACTGCGGCACACTAATTTGCATTGTACCCCCCCTTTTTCCTATAGTGTATTAAAGTAGCCTTTAGGTTATAGTGAGTAGGGCTATAGTGTTAGTAGGTTAGTTGAAAAGCCCCATTGTTCCCTAACCTGCCCCCACTCCGCAAAGTTAGATACCCCCCAACACTTCACAAAAACCCACTGTGACAAGCGCTATATATACACCGCACCACTCACCCCACTCCCATACCTATTTTAATAAAGTTCACCCCAAATCTACCCCATACCCCAGGGGTACAGTGATTGCCCCCCAAGGTCCTCAAATTTTTGAACCTGCTGGCAGGGTCAGAAGGATGTTTACTGGTAAGTAACCCACTGTTTTCCTTCCAGCCACCAGGTCCAAGTTGTCAGGAGCTGGTTGTTCTTCTTTGAGGGCTGGTCGGATCACTCAGTGTTAGGTGTTACATGTTGCAGTACACAACTGGTTGAAAACTTTTAGCCCTAGCCTGTCAGAGCAGGGTCGGTGGCCAATGCCCCCTCTGGCCACTCCCGTGGCTACATATATGGCCCTGACCCTGTTCCTCCTCAGTTCCTTTTTCTGTCCTCGGTGATGGTTTCGAAACAGCCTGTCCCTTGTAATCACACAAGTGCCTGTCATTTTTATGGTGTATGAGTCGCCCATTCGATCGGGAAGATCTATTTGTGGACATCGTTCCACCAAGAACTGGTGATTTTATGGAGCATATGAGTTCGGAGCCAGAAGACTTCTCCCAACAGCCACTTATGATGCCCGATTTCAATTTCTGTGCTGCTTGTAGCAAGGCCTTCCTGCAGGATGATCCCCACGAGAAGTGCCTTTGGTGTCTAGGTGAGTCATACCAGGCCACTGAATTCTCCATCTCTCAGTCCTTTAAACCGAGGATGCTAAAAGACAGGGAGCAGAGGTGCTATGTGTTGGCTCTGGAGCAAGCACAGCAGCCTACCCCCAAAGAATTGGGGTCACCCTTGGTGCCGGCACCGCTTGCCAGATTGGCAAAGTAGTCCTCTCGGCGCCGCTCCCCGTGGGAGCAGAAGATGGTGTGATCAGCATCTACATCGGTGCCAAGGCATGGGCGCTGATCCAGCTCCTCCTGGCCAGGTCCTTCTCGATACCAGGGTCAGGAGAATATGAAGATCCCCTCCACCCTGAGGCCTTTGAGGTGGCGAAGGCCCTCTTGCTTTTGCCAACACTTCCTCCTCTCAAACCTCCACAGCAAAGAGGAAAGCCCGCTTTCTACTTGGGGAAATGGACCACACCAGGCTGGGACTGCTCTCCATCCCCTAGTAAGGTGTTGAGTCGTCCAGCACTGCAACGAGAAGGAGCTTCCCCAAAGAGGCCTGCTGGCACTGCCCTGGCCCTAAACTGAAGCACCATAGAACATGCTCTCCTTCTCCACAGCACTGTAGTGCCACTAAGTCCCCGGCGCTGATTATACATTCCAATGCTGAAACAAGTCCTCCATCCCAGCGCCAAGAGAGGTCATGCTCCTCGAGTCTCGAGGTGGTTACTCTGTCTTGAAGAGGCAGGCAGGCCCGGGAAGGATTGCCAGCACTGAGTGCCTACTGGTACTGGCCTCATGAGTGGTCTCTGCTGTGGGAAGTCCCCACGCAGCAGGCTCCCCACAGTACCATGGAGGCAAGGAATGTATTGCTCCACTTATAAGCCCGGATAGGGTCTTAAACCTTAGGACAGGGTCATATAGAGAAGACACCATGGCCCACTTTGATCTCCTCTGCTGGGTCACTGCACACACAGGTCTAGAGGTCGAGCCCATCCGGGGGGACCAGCACCCTCTATTTGATGCCAGGTTAACATCCTTCCCAGATGCAATAGCGATGCCATTGCACCCTAGTGTATATGACCTCACCAGAACTCGCTGGTAGAGTCCCGCTTCTATTCCTCCAGTCTCAGATGTAGCAGGGCACAAGTACCAAGCACCACTGGAGGATTTTCCTTTCTTGGTTAACCACCTGAGCCGGAGTCCCCAGATGATAGAAGCTGCCCTTGGGCGTGGGACCCAACCCCCCCCCCAATCTCATGCCAAGATGCAGAGGGGCAAGACAATTAGAGATCATGGGCAGGAAGGTATATTCAACCTCCGCCTTCCAACTCCAGATTGTGAACCACCAGGTGCTGGTGGGAAGGTACACCCCAGACATCTGTCCAACTTCCAAAGGGGCAGCCGTGATAGTATAGTTAAGGAAAAAAAAAAAAATCCAAGGAGTCTTGTGGCTCTTAAAGACTAACCGATTTATTTATCACATGAGCTTTCATGGGAGAAAATCCCACATCATCAGATGCTTTGAAGAGAGGGAACTTACAGAATGGGATGAAAATAAATGCAAGGGAGTGTAAGACATGGGATCAGATCATACTGCAACAGCAAATCGGAGCATTTGTAAGGCTTCAAACTCTAAGAAACAGTACATAGGGGCGGGTGCAGTCAAATTACGTGTTACAATGTGAAAAGAATTCAAGATCACCAACATCCCACACAAGAATGGATTACAAGCTATTAGAAGAACCATCCCAGATGATGCCACAGTACAGCTTATGACTCAACTTTGTGCCTTTGTGCCCACTCACAACCATTTGAGATTTGATAATGTATACCTCCAAGTCAGTGGCACTGCTATGGGTACCCACATGGCCCCACAATATGCCAAAATATTTATGAGTGACTTAGAACAACATTTCCTCAAGTCTCATCCCAAAGCACCTCTCCTCTACTTATGCTACATTGATGACATCTTCATCATTTGGACCCATGGCAGGGATGTGCTTGAAGATTTCCACAGAGATTTCAACAATTTCCACTCTGCAATCAAATTGAATCTGGAACACTCTACACAGGAGATCCACTTTCTGAACACTTCAGTAAAAAGTAGGGATGGACACGTCAACACCACTTTATACCAAAAACCTGCTGATTGGTATAGTTATCTACATCCCTTGAACTTCCATCCTAAACACACTACATGATCCATTGTCTACAGCCAAGCCCTAAGATATAACTGCATTTGCTCTGCTCCCTCAGACAGAGACAGAGATCTTCAGGATCTCTATCAAGCTTTCTTAAAACTACAGTACCCACATGGAGAACTAAAGCAACAGATTGACAGAGCAGATGGGTACCCCACAGGCAACTGCTATAGGAAAGGCCCAAAAAAGAAAACAATAGAATGCCACTGGTCACCACATATAATCCTCAAGTCAGACCTCTACAACAGATCATTAAGGACCAATAGCCTATTTTAAAAGATGACCGATCACTCTCTCTATCTTTGGGAGATAGACCTCTCCTCGCCTACAGACAACCCCCAAACCTTAAACAGATACTCACCAGCAACTACAGATCTAACAACAGAAACATTAAAGCAGGCACATATCCCTGCAATAAACCACGCTGCCAAATTTGTCCACATATCTGCACAAAAGATGCCATTATAGGACCTAATCAAGCCAGCTACTACATCAAAGAGTCGTTCACCTGCTCATCCACTAATGTGATTTATGCCATCATGTGCCAGAAATGCCCCCACACCTTTATACATAGGACAAACAGGACAGTCCCTATGCAGAAGAATAAATGGGCACAAAATTGACATCAGAAATCACACCACCAAAACAAAAAAAACAAAAACAAAAACCAGTTGCTGAGCACTTCCATCTTCCTAATCACTCCATTAATGATTTGTTAACAATGGTCCTCAAGAAAATCAATGGGACATCAAGACTTCAAAGAGAAACAGCCAAAATCCAACTAATATGCAAATTGGACTGTGTGAAATCAGGACTTAATCGTGACTATGGATTCTTTTCACATTATAACAGGTAATTTGACTTCACCCTCCCCTATGTACTGTTTCCTCGAGTTTGAATCCTTAAAAATGCTCTGATTTGCTGTTTCAGTATGACTTGATCCCATGTCTTACACTCCCTTGCATTTATTTTCATCCCATTCTGTAAGTTCCTACTGTTCAAAGCATCTGACGAAGTGGGATTTTCTCCCATGAAAGCTCATGCGATAAATAAATCTGTTAGTCTTTAAGTGCCAGAAGACTCCTTGCTGTTTTTTCCTAGATATCTGGGAGTCCTTAAAGAGATTCAGAGACCTCCTCCAACAGGAGCACAGGGAGGACTATGACTCCCTCATAGATGAGGGCTTGATGGCTAGAGCCCTGCAAATCTGCGGATATCTGCAGATATCCCCCTTATATCTGCATCTGCAGATACAACATGGATATCTGCAGACCATTTCTTGCTGATGCAGATCGGATATGGATCCACATATTTTTATCTGCACAGAGCTAGACCCCTACAAATATGCAGAGATCCGTGGATATCTGCATTATATCTGCATCTGCAGATACAATATGGATATCTGCGGACCATTTCTAGCGGATGCAGGTCGGATATGGATCCACTTATTTGTATCCACACAGGGCTCTATCAATGGCATCCCTAGACTCACAAATAGCTGCGTGGGATGCCACAGATATGTCAAGTTGGGGAGTAGCCTCGGCCATCGTGATGGAGATGCGTGGAGTGGTTACATGAGGCAGGCCTGCCTCAATATACACTACAGGATATTCAGGACCTTCCCTTCGAGGGGCAGTCATTGTTCATGTAGGAAACAGACCTCTTGTTAAGTGGTGCTAGGGACCCCAGATCCTTGGGCATGCTTCTATCATGGATGCCTAGTCGCCCTCTCAGCCCACGCCAACACAGAGAATGCCCAACAAGGCCTCCTCCGTCTTGTGGGTAACAAAATCAGCCCCTCAGGGACCCTAGGTCCCTTCCCCATGGGAGACCTCCCCTTAGGATGAGAGGCCTTTCCTGGTGCCACCCTGCCCCCATCCATCCTTACCCTAAGAACTCTTCAGAAATCAGCGGTTGGGACTCTGTATGGCGCCTACCACAGCTTAGGGGTGGGAAGCACCACTCCTGGGATCATAAAAAGCCTTCTTCCACACCAGAGGGTTAGATAGCCTATTCCAGGCTATCCTATCCCTACACCTGGGAGTTTCTTTCTTCATCAATCCTTCCCCTCTCAGCTGAACAGTCCAAGGCCTGCAGGCTGGCTTCGGGCACTTAAGCCAAATTGCCCCCTCATTATCTGCTGGGTCTTATATCACCAACTTGATGCCCATAGGACCCTCTTGGGCCTGTGGAGGTTTCAACATGCCCTTGTGTCCTCCCTCTTCATTGTTTCACTGCCTCATAAATTACTGGTGACTCTGTCCATTCCCCGTTAAGTTAATTGGATGGCCACCCCTCCCGAGTTAAGTATGTGAAGTGGAGCAGATGGCCCCTTCAACTGAAAGGCAGTTGGCACCCAATTGATTTCTACAGGGCTAGGCGTAGGTGGGCGCTGCCAAATTGCAAGATCTATGGGATGGTGAAGGCATGAGTCATGCTCACCTGAGTTTCCCGCCTTACCTGTAATCAGCAAACTGGTGGGAAACAAACAGTTTAAAAACTCAGGGTTTGGGTTGATCAGGCAGGACGGTTCCTGACATCCTGCCTGGCCTGATCACCCAGACACTGACCTCCTCCGCTCACGAGTTCTTCCCCGAGCGTACCATGATTGAAACTGCTGGCCGAGTAATGAGTCTCTCTCTCTCCTGCTTGTAAAGGTGCTGCTGCTGCTGCTGCTGGTGGAATTGGTAAGAGCCTGCTCCTGCAGCTTTCTTTAAAATGAATTGCCTCCTCTTGGCTGCCATTTTTGCTATTGCTCTCTCCCAGCTCCAACAAGCCCACGCTCCTAAGAGCAGGCTTGTCTTTTGCCTTCTAGCTTCTCCTTTTTAGATTGCTGCTTCGCTCTCCACTGTTTAAAAAAGTTCCCGTGTCTCCAATTGTTTGCCACCGCTCTATTTTGTATTGCTTATTGTATCTCTTCCCTCTAATTTGTCTGAACTTAGGATACCTTATAAGTACTACTTTGTGTTGCAACTTTGTTTCAGTTTAGTCTGTAAGCCTTAGAAGTGTTAGAATAAGTTGTAAGATTGTTTCATTTAGTCTGTAAACCTTAGAGTTATTGTGTTAGGTCATTTTGCCTTCCCCTCTGCGACTCCCCTGAGTTAAATAAATTTTCTCACCCAAACTTTCCTCATCCCCTCTTTATTTTCTGAATCCCCCCCGTGTGCCCCGTCTCCCCCACTGCTCCCAGCTCCCTTCCCCCCCTGCAGCTCCCCTTTGCCACTTGCCGCTGCCGCCAGCTATCTGCCGGCTCCCCGCGGCTCCTCCTTTCCTTGCGGCTCCCCGCGGCTCCCCTTGGGCGCCACTTGCTGCTGCTCCTGGCTCCCCACCGTCTGCCCGCAGCTCCCCTCTTGCCACCGCTTGCCGTTGCCATCGACTCCCCTTGGCCACAGCTCTCCTTTGCCCCCACTTGCTGCTGCTGCCGGCTCCCCTTGGCTGCGGCTCTCCTTTGCCCCCCCTTGTTGCTGCTGCCAGCTCGCCACTGGCTCCCCGTGGCTCCCCTTTCCCCAGCGCTCCCCTTTGCGGCTTCCCATGGCTCCGCTTTGGCTCCCCGCAGTTCCCTGAGGCTCCCACTCCTCCTTTCCCCACCGCGCAGCCCCCTTTTGCCTCCCTCTGTGCCAACCTTAAAATTCCTGCTTCCCCACTGGTTTTCACTCTTCTCCGCTACTGCTGCACACTGAGATTGTATTGTACCCCCTTTTACTTATATAGTATTAGAACATCTTTTAAGTCACTGTGATTCAATTTATAACTGTGGGTTAAGTTAGTTTGAGAACCCCCATTGTCCCCCAACTTGTTCCACTCCATAAAGTTAAGTTTATTTAACAAAACCCCATTGAAAAAGACTGTGACAGACTTCATACACATACACTTCATAATTCATTTTGTATCAATACCCGTTTTAAGAAAGATTAAATTGTACCACACTGGTGCGGTAATTGCCCCCCAAGATCCTCAAAGTATTGAACCTGCTGGCAGGGTCAGACTCCAGCCACTTGAAACATCATGTCATCCAGACCCGCCCCCTCTATTCGCCCAGAGCTTGTTTCAACTTCAGTGCTGAATGTCCCTTCATACAGGACATACCATCACTCATTAACCATAATCCTGGCTCTACAGTCATCAGGGCTGGGTCCATATGGCCTCAATTGCTGGTCAATGGGTGCCTTATAATGCCTCATACCCCACATCTACAGATCTAAGGACCCTTTTTCTGACACCACAGTTACTGCGAGGCTACGCGTTGGTAGAATACCCCAGCCACTCATAACCATCCTCATGGACTAGTGGGTCACCCGCCATCGTGTTTTAGCTGGCGACCTTCCATAGTTTTGGTATGGCATCCCCTAAATGGATGGTGATTGGTCTACCACTCTCTGTTTTCAACCCACATAGTTACACTAACGGCAAACAGGAGTGACTTGGGTGCTAGTCAATAGGCACCACTGGGGTCATACCCCCGTGGCCCTTCTTTTCCCTGCTTCTCATAGGGCCTCCCAGAAACCCCTTGGTTTTTCCTGGTCTCATAAGTAGGGATATCCTACTGACTCCGTCATAGCTTTACCCCTCTTCTAGTGTAAAACTTTCAGACCAGTCTGCCTTACTACCTCTGCTCCTCGGAGAACTATCCATCGCCATCAGAGGGGCAAGACCAATGGACCCCTCTTCCCTTCCTTGCCGTGGTTTGTCAGGGCAGATTCAAGGGTTCCAGGACTCCGAGGGAAGTTTCTTCTCTCAGTTAAGAGCAGCGGGGCACCCCTTACCTCAGGAGTAACCTACTTAGGTATCTCTCCAACTAATATGCCTACCCAACTCCTTATTTGTTGGGTCTATCACATCATGGGAATATTGTATCTCTGTTGTATGTGAACAACATGTCTCCTGCCACAAAACTCTCAACAGGGGCGTCGCTAGCGCTGGGCACCTGGGGCACATGCCCCGAATCCCAGTGCCGGTGCCCTGGATCTGGCAGGGCCACCCCTCTCCTGGTCTCTGGTTCAATTGGGCCAGAGATCCAGGGACGAGCCACTGGCGCCGGTGGCAGCCCCATCCCTGGCTGGGGATCCGGCCTGGCCGCCCACAGCCACAGCAGGGAATTCGGGGCCTGGCTGTCCGTGGCGGCAGTGGCCCCATCCCCAGCCGGGGATGCGGAACCCAGCCACTGGAGGCCGCTTCCAGCCCTGTCCCTGACCAGGGGGCAGGACCTGCAGGCTGAGGGTGGTGCCTGTGGGCCAGGGGTGGGGCCTGGGCCAGTATCTTGGGTCCCTCCCCAGGGCAGCAACGCCCCTGACTCTCAAATGGATTTAAGCCATTTCTCCGGGTGTACCCTCCATGGGGGGGGACTTCTAATGATTCCCTTTCTTTCCATCTTTCTACCATGTTCCTGATCGGGAGGTGTTCTCACAACTCCTCGATCCTGGAAAGAAGAGGGATGGAAGTAGTTAGGTACACTGATATCCCTAAGGGAGACACCTCATGCCTACCTTTCCAGCCGTGTAGTGTGACCAGTGTGAGGAAATAGCCTCACTCAGATCCCAGGGGAAGCCTTGAGATACAATTTGTTTCACTTTGGTGTCCAAACCTTACCCAGTAGTAAGAGAGTTATACAGTTTCCAGAGGTGGCCTTAGGGAATTGGGGGCCTTACGCAAAGGCCCATTGTGGGGCCCCCTAAAGGGCCCACTATTGGTCCCACTGCAACTCTCCCCTGTCCCTATTCACCCCCCTGCACTCCTAACCACCCCACACCACCTCCCAGGACTCCCTGTTTGTTTTGCTGAACCAAACTAACACGACTATCACTTTGGACCTCATAAATTATTCGTGGTATGATATTTTTTAAAGATCTTCCCATCATGAAGCTTGTAAGTTGATCATCTTTCACTTAACATAAATGAGCTAATGCTGAAGTACAAAGTTAAAAAGAACATTTTAAAATTGTTTAAAAAGTATGAGCATTAATTAAATAAAACTGGTAACATTAATGGTGGATCAAAAATAACAAATACCACATTTAAACTTTTTGCAGTCAAATCTTACAAATTTTTCATATAGACTTGGGGTTACGTGCACTAGACATTTAATACAAATAATTATAATAAATAAAATAAGTAAAAAGAAGGTTTCTAGTGTGTAGCTATAAATGAAACAGCAAGGAGTCGTGTGGCACTTTGAGACTAACAGATTTATTTTTCACATGAGCTTTTGTGGGAGAAAATCCCACTTCCTCAGATGCTTCGAAGATGGATGACCTTACAGAAAAGAATGAAAATAAATGGAAGGGGGTGTAAAACATAGGATCAGGTGATACAGTAACAGCAAATCAGAGCAGTTGTTAGGTTCAAACCATGGGAAGCCTGAAATCAAATTATCTTTTGTAATGGGAAAAGAACCCATAGTCTTGATTAAGTCCTGCTTTCACAGAATTTAATTTGCATATTAATTCGAGTTCAGCTGCTTCTCTTTGAAGTCTTGATGTCCCAGCCACATCCCTAAGGAAAGTCATTAACAAATCATTCATCGAGTGATTAGAAAGATGGAAGTGCTCAGCAACTGGGTTCTTTGTTCTGTGATTTCTGATATCAGCTCTATGTTCATTCATCCTTTTACGCAGTGATCGTCCTGTTTGTCCAATATATAAGGTGTTGGGGCATTTCTTGCACATGATGGCATAGACCACATTAGTAGATAAGCAGGTAAATGAGCCTTTGATGGAGTAGCAGGCTTGATTAGGGCCTATGATAAAACACTAAATTTCAATGAAATTATCTGAAGTACTCAAGTTTATAAGAATCTGGCCCCCTCAAAATAATTAAATAGTAAGTACAGAAGAAGCTAAAACGGTGGGTTACTCACCAGTAACCATCCTTCTTCAAGATGGATCCATTCAGTAATAGGTGTCTCTGTGCCGGAGCTCTGGATTGGTTGGAAAAAACTTGTCCTAGACTGTCAGGAGAGGAGAGGCGGCCTCCGCCCCTCACGCCATCTCGTGGCTATATATACGGCCGCCTCCCGACCCCTCCTCAGTTCGTTAGAGTCACCATCTCCAGATGCGGGGATGGAGGGGAGGGACCTGAATGGATCTGAGCAGCCCATCTTGAAGAAGGATGGTTACCAGTGAGTAACCCACCGTTCCTTTTGAGCGCTGCTCGGATGCATTCAGTAATAGGTGACTACTAGCCATGCTGATGGACGGCGGGTGGAGTTGGTTCTTCTGCCTTCAGCACAGCAACATGCCCCATAAGGTACAGGCCCAGCAAAAAGATCCTTGCCGGAGTCAAGAGGTGAACAGGCCTTGACGTGGCCCAGAAGAGTCCAGAGCTGAGGGCCAACCCAGGACAGGGGCAGGACCGAACCTGCCGAGGCATATACGCATAACCAGGTCGGAACAATGTCACCATAACTGGAGTAAAGGATGCAACCTTAACATAGGGGGTTGCGTTAGGTGTTCTGCATAGGTGGAAATGTGGAGTATGACAGATAGAATATAGTGTCTGGTCATGGGTCTTGCCACTTGGACTCGTGGGAGTAAGCTGGATGCCAACAAGTGCAGGTTTAGCCATATTGGCCATGTCTCACACAAGAATGAAGAAAAGGTAGGGATTAGTTCCTGAACTGATCACCCGAAGGCTTAGATGGAGCCACGTGTTTATGAACTGATCTGGCGACTCCTGGGTACGCAGGTAGTTGTAAGGGGGTGACCATACCCCCTGTCCAGGTTGTGACCAAACATAGCCATCTGGTCAATGCAAGTGAGGATGAGGATACAGGGTTGTAAGATGGGCTCAAGAATGACTGAGAAGACCATAGGACACTAAACAGCAGCATATGGAGGCCAAGCCGAGCAGAAAGGAGGCCTATAGTATGCTAGCTATAAACCGAGTAGTGCGGGAGTGCACGTTTTCAGCCAAACAGGTACCAAGGACCAGGTTCTCGCAGGAGAGAGTCACCAACAGCAAGGTGGCCTGAGGCAGTGCTAATGAATTGTTCCTTATAGGGCCTGTGGGAGCAGGAGAACTCACAGGAAAAGCCCGCTGGGCCTATAATCTCACAGGGTTTCAAATCGCGAGAGCCCTCACGAGTGCGTGAGGGAGGGAGAAGAAGGGTCGGGAATAGCGCCTGCTATCATTTGGTCACCCCATCGAGGACCAAAAGGTTCATAGAAGTGCCGTGTAAGGTCACGGTCTCAGCACCTCCAGTACTTCCTGGAGGGATAGCGCTACCACTCTGCCACACCAGTGGGTGCCAAGGACAAAACTCCTCAATACATGGATATCTGAAGAACCCCGATGCCGAGGGAGGTTCCTTCCTATCAGCTAGGAAGTGAATCCATTACAGGGTGGCAACTGCAGCATCTCAAGGACACTCTGGGGTTAGAGAACCGAGTGAAGTATTCCCACAGGCGGGAAGCTGGAAAGTGAATTAAGGGAGTAGCATCCCCAAATTCTTGGATATTGTAGGAAAATAGGCTGTCTATCACACCAGTGGGCAGGCAGTGGATATGAACGGATCCTCAAGAACTGAAGAGGAACTGCAGTACTAATGGGGGCCACCAGTGCACATGTGGGTAACCCTGCGATAGCACTATAGGTCTATGATCAGACGTAGTGAGATAGTCCCAAGAAAGTGATGGGCGGAAGAGGAGGGAAACGTGCCCTGTCAGGGTACAAGACCGAGAGGCGGAAGGGGTAGCTACAAGTCCCCTGGGAAGAAAAACCCCTCTGTCTGCACATGGACACCTGCCCAGAAAGGCGGCTGGTGACGTGGGGATATGTGTTGGTGGGAGAACGCCTGAAGAGGTGGACCCTTCGCAGTTTCCCTACCTGGACATGTGACTAGGTGTTCTCTCCTGGGTTCCCTGTCTGGAGTTTGAAGGAGATACACCCGGCCCGTGTTTACAGGCGAGGGCGTAAGAGAATTGACCACCTGTAAGGGGAGGCAGACTGAGGGTGAGGGTTCCTAGGGTGGGGGCCCTGGTCCTCACTAGATCACCACAAGATTAGGGAGTGGAACCATAGTTCCCATAACAAAGGGGAATGGTAGGGGTGGGCCGTTCACCTTGGCCCCCTTTAGAGGTAAAGTTCTGCTTTGGCTACATGGATGTGTCCCCTTCAGTGAGGAGGAAATATTCTTATCGAATTGGGGTTGGGGTCACAATGGCTGGTGCCTGCTGAACCAATGGTATGTGACTGGAGGTATCCCCTCCCCTTCCCCTGACCCGGACTCAAGGACGCCTACCCGAGGAAGGCATCAGGGTCACAGGCACAGTTCTGTTGTGGGTAGGCTTCGAATAGGCACGTCTCAGAGACTCCACAGTGGGGTTGAGGCTACAATAAGAAGCGCCTCTTGTCCCTGGTGAGATGTTGGCGTGGGGAACGTGCAGTAGGGGAATATCTGGGAAGGGTGGGGTGCGAGGAGGGGAAAAAAGGAGCGGTTTTCCATCTTTGGGAGAGTCACTGCTTAAGGGGTGTGGGGTGGGGTAAACCATGGTACTCGGGTACCGTCGGTGTAGGTGGGGCATCATTATATTGTTGGTGTCTTGTCGCCCTCGATCCAAGGTCTGCTCGTGCAATAGCAAAAAGGGAGAAAACATAAAGAGAGGTTGGGGATGGTTCCCACTGAATCTCCCTTCCCCTAGAGGGGAAAAGGGTGTTGTGGCCGTCTGTGGTGCTGACGCCCTAATGCCTCTGTGCCTGAGGATCGAAGTTGGGTGATGGTGAGTAGAGGGCCCCTCCCTACAGGAGGAAGGGCAAAGACCCAGCTGTTTCAGTGATAAAGCGGGGAGGAAAAAAACTGCCCTGCGGTCCCTTTCTGGGAGAAGATGGGGAATTCGAGGGGAACTAAGTTGGGTGGGGTGGATCCGGGAGGGAGGGGACCAAAATACTTGGCCTCTCCCCGAGGATCCCGGGCTGTGCCCATCACCAAGAGTGTTTCAGGGGAAACAAGATATCTCCCTTGAAGGGCAGCTTGAGGACTGCCTGCTGTGCATTAGGAGGCACTCTAGCTTCCCTGAGCCATGCCACCCTGCGGATGGTAACTGCCGAGGCCATGGTGTGAGCAGCGGTGTCCACCGCATTGCGTTCTGAAAGGAGGAGGTCCTGAGAAATTAGTTTGGCTTCTTCCAGGAAGGCATCATATTCCTCCCTTGCCTCAGGTGGGAGCAGGCTTCTAAATTTCCCGAGTGACTCCCAGACATCCAGCAAATAGCTGCTGGTTATAGCCTGGCTGTTTGCCACTTGTAGTTGGAAGGCCGATGAGGAGTATACCTTACGGCCTAGCAGATCCAGTTCCCTGGTTTCCCTGGAGGGTGGAAGGGGGTCCCTGCAGGGTTCCCCACGCTCCATTGCCATCTGGACTATGTCCCTCGGGGGGACTGGGTGGCCGACAAGGGAGGGGTAGCCTGACTTGGATACGCGATACTTCATGCTCGCTGTATCTGAAACCGGGGGGATGGAACTTGGGCCCTGCCACTGGGAGCATGCGAGGTCCCATACGCTCAGGTGGAATGGGACTGCTAAGGGGACAATCGAGGCAAAGGGTGGCCTGAAGAGGGTATTGGGAGGGAGATGCAAGGGCTCCATGTCCATGCCTAAATGGGCCGTGGCCCGGTGCAACAAATCAAAATGTGCCGATAGGTTTCCCGTCTAAGACCCCAGTGCTGGAGAGAGAGTGGTACCGGGAGCTTGCCATGGTGGAGAGAGAGTTCCTTGGAGGGACCATTCTTGTGGCCTAAAGTGAAAAAGTGATGGGGCCGATATGCGGCTCCGAGGCCGTTTGGAACTCCTGGAAGGTCCCTCCTCCGGGCTGGAAGCAGGGGAGGGGGACCAAGATTCTTGGGCCAGTACCGGTGATGGCAGGGTGGTGCCAGCCCACACGGGAGTGGAGGACGGGGGGCTGTGTGGTGACGGCGAGCATCCCAGGTGGACCCAGGCCTTTGAGATGAAGGCTGGTTTGCCCCTTCTGGTTGAAAGTGGGGTAGGGGGTGTCGGGAGAAGCAGGAGGGCTTGTGCTGCCTCCACTGCTTCAGGGTTGGACAGGACAAGGAGTGGCTCCATTTGAGTTGGAGGCAAGTCCTTGCCAGTGGAGGGAGGACTGCGTGGGTGGGAGGACTCCTGCTCCTGCGGCACCGGGCTCTGCGATGCTGAGGGTGAAATTGGCCGCTGCCGGGGTGAGCTCGGCACTGGTGGGGCCAGACTGTACTGGGCCGTTGGCGCCGGAGATGTGGTGCGGCACCGAGTCGAGCCCGGTACCATCAGTGCTGGGCTAACTGAGGGTGACCTTGAGTGGCGCCGAGGTGCTGAGGTGTTGGGTGGGCTCTGGGGTGCCGGAGTTGGCGCCGAGGCAGTGCGGAGGCGGTGACGGCTACCGGTGGTATGGTGCTGTGTAGGCTTCGGCTCCGAGCTGGGGCTCTGTGCTGGGCATGAACCCAAAGCCTCGGGTGAAGGGTGCACCAGGGCTCCTCCGAGGCTAGGGTGTGGCGTCCCTGTTCCCTGTTCTTGATCATTCTGGGTTTGAAGAAGAGACAGACGGAGGAAGCCAAGGCCATGTGGTCTTTGCTCAGGCACCTAAGGCACTTCCCGTGGGGGTCATCCCGAGGGAAGGCCCTGCAGCACTCGGCGCAGGGTTTAAACCCTGGCATCATTGACGCGATGTTCTGGTCCGGTAGTGGTAACTCTTATAGTGGAATTAAATCCACAAAGAGATGCTCCCAGCCGGACAGCAAGCTGAAGAAAAAGGGACAGGCCACTTGTGGTTCGCAAGGAGCGGATGTTTCAATTCTGACACGCAAGGAGGAAGAAATGAAACTGAGGAGGTGTCGGGAGGTGGCTGTATTTATAGCCATGGGGTGGCGGGTGGGGCGGAGGCTGCCTCTCCTCTCCTGACAGGCTAGGACAAGTTTTTTCCGACCAATCCAGCGCTCCGGCATGGAGACACCTATTACTGAATGAATCCAAGCAGCACTCGAAGAAGAAAATTACTTACCAGAATAAAGACATATAGCACAGACATCACACAGAGGTGTAATTGTTGCCTAAGGCCAGCACTGTATTTATATGTAGCAGCCTATATAGACCTACCTAGTAACCTGAGCTAACCAAAGCCAAGGTAAAAATTGTCACAAAAATGAAAGGAAACGGCAAAAGAACAGGTAAAAAAGAAAAGGAAAAAGTAATATTTCACAAAGTTAAAAAATGGCAGAAAAAATGGCCACACTGAGGAATTAAAAGCTGAGGCCACTGGAAAAGTTCTGCTATTGTGCTATCTATTGCTTGCTCTTGTTTTTTTAGCATGTCAATGCAAAGGTGATGAGCAGATAATGGTGAAATCTGCAATTCAGACGAAGCACAGATCCTAATGATAGCTTGCCTTGATGAGCCAAGAGTGAAACGTGCTTATGCTTCTAGCCCTACTTGCTCTGCTAGTTAGGAACAATTTCTATGTTTTTCTATAATTTTCATTTCTGTCCACCAAATTGAGGATGGGGCCCTTTATTGCTTGGGGCCCTAGGCGGCCGCCTGCTTTGCCTACCCCAAAAGCCGTCACTGCAGTTTCCTGAGTCTCACCCCTTTACAGCCCTATAGAGTTCTGCACTTTAATCCCCAGAGGCTGTAGGGGATCTTAAATCCCCGGTACACACACCACAGAGGTTTAAGGGGACTCCAGTTTCACGTGACTTGTAGTTTTCCCTTGTGCACTTTGCAAGAGTAGCTCTGACATATGAAAAGATTGGCGTTTAGTCATTAGCCGATTTTCTCTCTTTATTCCTTGTTTTCTTACTACCTTGGATCTTGGCCCCAGGGTCCAGGGGTTCACTTCCTTTCTCCCAGTGGGAAAGGCAGATTTTGAGACCAAAAAACAAAAAACCCACACCTCTTTCCCCTTTGTTTGATGTTTTTCACATAGACCACTGTTCGCAGTTTGTACCTTCCTTGCCGTTTCAGGGTCACTTCTACCCCCACTGGAAAGGTAAACTCAGTCCATACTCAGAGTTCCTGGTAACATTATTCCTAGAGGTTGCTGACCCCCATCAGGGCCTTGGGCAGTGTGTATCGCAATTGCTCTGGCTTGTGGCAGGGGCCCAGAGGTCATACTTACCTTCCAGGTTCTAGGTTGGCTTCACCATTAGATTTTTCCCCTTGCTTTCCTCTGTACCCATGAGGGTGACATCCTCTCCAACCAGGAAGACCCTGCTAGATTCAGGATTTCTGTTCAGCAGTCTCACCATGTTTCTCCTAATGTTAACAGGTCATAGTGCCACTACCTATCCAGTTCGGGAGGGTAGGCCTTAGCCTAACCCTTACCTCCGGGGAAGTGATAGCCATTCTCCTCCCAGTGGATAGCCCAAGTCTGGAGTTTCCCCCTCTTCCTTGATGATCTTTATCATACTTAGGATCGAGGGGCCCAAAGCAAATAATTCCATCCCACCTTCAGAACAGGTGATGCACTTCCTTCACTAGTCTCCTCAGGCAGAAGCTTGCCCTCTTTCTGTAGGGGCTTGCCACACTTAATATTGAGGGGCTCCAGAACAATCAGCCCAGTAATTAGGTCCAACCTTTAGAACACTGCGACTTTTTTCTCTGGGAGGACTGAGAAGCATCCTTACCCCTTTCGGACACTCCTGCCACCACTGGGGTTGTGGGCATTCAAAGTTTTAGAACAGCCAAGCATTATTACCTCTAACCTTTGAGACTGGGTGATACACAAACTCTCTCTGGTCCCCCTATTCAGTTTTCCGCAGGACATTCAAGAATTATGGTACATCTCCTACAAGTAGGCCAAAAAGCCTATTATTCAAGCATCCCGCCACACCTGGGGATTGCCTCTTTGGGGACAACCGTGCTGAAGGCAGAAAACCCCAACTCCACCAACTGTCCACGGTACAGTTACTAGTTACCTAACACTGAATGATGGTAGGAGCGCTCAAAGAAGAATGACGGGTAGCTTTCCTTCTTCGAGATGGGTTTCTCACCAGGGGCGTCGCTGGCACTGGGCACACGGGGCATGTGCCCCGTATCCCAGCGCTGGTGCCCTGGGTCTGGTGGCCCCTCCCCTGGTCTCCAGCCCATTGGGCCGGAGATCTGGGGCTCAGCCGCCCATGGCCGCGGCAGCCCCGTCCGCAGCTCGGGATCCGGGGCTCAGCTGCCCGCGGCCACGGATGCCACTCCTGGCCATGGCCCCGTCTCCAGCTGGGGATCCGGGGCCCAGCTGCCCGCGATCACTCCCGGCCCCAGCTGGGGATGCAGGGCCCAGGCGCCCGCGGCCACTCCCGTCCCCGTCCCCAGCCAGGGATGCGGGGCCCAGCTGCCCGCGGCTGCATGCAGTGGCTTTTGGCCCTGTCTCCAGCCAGGGGGTGTGGCCTGCGGGCCGGGGGTGGGGCCTGTGCCTGTGCCTGTGCCCAGGGTCCCTCCTCGAGGCAGCAATGCCCCTGCTGCTCACATCATTCAGGACCCTCCCACCATCCTCGCTGCTCAGAGTTGGTGACCAGAAGGGACTGAGGACGATCAGGGTTGGGGCCATATAGTCATGGGAGAGGCCAGAGGGGCTGTTGGCCGCCAATCATGCTCTGATAGGCTAGGGCTAAAAGTTTCCAACCAGCCGTGCACTGCAGCATGTAAACACCTAACACTGAATGTATGTGAGCAACCCATCTTGAAGAAGGAAGGTTACTGGTAAGTAACTGGGCAGAGAGGAAGTCTTTGCAAATTGCTGTGTGACTTGGAGCACTGAAACTTGCATCCGAAATGTCCATCAGTTTCTGTCACATCCTTCTGGGAGGCTGGGTCAGACTGAATGTGGCTATTGCTTCCGGTGTCTGATTCTAGGGATGCACAGGGCAAATGCCACACGTAGCAAGATCTGGTCATGTGTTGCTCCTGCAGAACATCAGAACATTCTTTGGCTACAGGAATGGCAAATCATAAGTCAGACTGCTTCCAAATAGTGAGATTAGTTCAAAAACCATAAGGCTTAATACAATCTCTTCTTCTTATTGGCTGCCTGGCTTCTGAGTGTTAAGGGTTTACGGGTATGGCCACACACACTTCTTATTTTGAAACAACAGAGGTTGTTTCGAAATAAGAAGTGCCATGGCCACACAACGCACAGCCATTTCGAAACAAGCAAACAGCTTGTTTCAAAATGGCCGTGGTTCAATCGCCATAGCTTAAACCTCGTTTGCTGTCGAAACAGGGCTGTTTCAAAACAGAGGTTTCGAAACAGCCCTGTTCGGACATGTTGTTTCAGAACAAAGTGTTCCGAGACAACATGTGCCCCTCCTCCCAGGGTGCTA
>ML682025.1:24122574-24194241 GCA_007922195.1 Podocnemis expansa
GCAGGCACCCGCCAGGAGAGGGGCGGTGGGGCACCTCACCCCGGGGGGCTTTAAAGCCCCCAAACCTGGAGGCGCACCCCCTGCGCATGGCCCCGGCGCGCGGCTGGAGCCCGCTGCTGCCTCTTGTTTCGAAACAAGCCCTCCCCATGTGAGCATAGCCTACTTGGGTCATGTGTTCAGGCTTCTCTTAATAACCAGGCGAGAGGCAGAAACCTTCCAGTTTTTTTAAAATGAAGGAACTCCGATGTGTAGGGATATGGAAATCTATGATCAGTTAGCTGTCTCTCTAACTTAGGGAGGAGTTGTATGAAGAAAAAGAGATAGTGTTTTCCCTCCCCTTAGTTGCCGGGGGGTGGGGGGGGACAGACCATATATGTGGACACCTCTGCTAAGTTCTGAGGGGTTTTAGGCAGGATAAAGAAGCCAGTGCAGGGAGGTTAGGGTGGTGCGCACCAAGGACGGTTATCACTAGAGCACTTGGCATTTTAAGGAGGGGACAACCGTGGAGGCAAGAATTCTGGGTCCCTGAGGGTGTGTCCGCACGAGAGTTTAATTTTGAAACAACAGCTGTTGTTTCAAAATAAAACTTGCTATGTCCACACAACGTTTTCTTATTTCGAAATAAGGAGCTTCCTTATTTCGAAATAAGGAAAGTCATTTTGATATAATAAAACCTAGTATTATATCGAAATGAATGGTTATTTCAAATCGGGTTTCAAGATATCCTGTGTGGCTCTATTATATCGATAAGCCTGGCATATCACTATAATAAGTGACCTTCATCCCAGGGTGCTATGCAGCCTGGGAGGAAGGCCCACTCCCCCTCAGCACCCTGGCCAGGGAACCCTCGGCACCCTGGCGAGGGTGCTGAGGCGAGGTGTAGGGGCATGCACAAGGCAGCCCCCGCGGGATGCCCGGAGCCGTCCTGGCTCACCCCACCACCAGTTCTGGGGGGCTGCAGCCCCCGCAGGGTGCCCGGAGCTTCTGACAATTCATGCGCTGCGGCATGTAGACACCTAATACTGAATGTATCCAAGGAGCGCTTGAAGATCGGTGGGTTACTTACCAGTAACTGTCCTTCTTTGAGATGGGCTGCTCACATACATTCAGTTACAGGTGATTGCTAGCCATACCCGAGGATGGTGGGAGGAGTTACAGTTTACCCACACTGAGTACAGCTCTGCCCAACACAGCATCATCTCTAGCCTGTTAGACGATAGCATAGTGTGTCATAAAGGTATGCACCAACGACCATGTAGCTGTCCTGCAGATCTCTTGGATCAGAACTGTAGCCTTTGGCTATATATATATTGGGCTTGCATGCAGATATTATTCTCTATCTATTTTATGTAGGTATATTTTCTTTTCCTTATAAGACCTAAGAAGCTTGGTACTAGTTCTTTCCATAAGCTGAAATGCATGTATCCTGCAGATCTTTGGAAGGAGTGGCTCAGTTCGCAAAGACTGTAAGTAAGTATTTGCTATGCAATAGGATGAGATCCTGCAAGCTTTGTAAACCAAGGTCTGCATCTATCTATGCACTAGGAGAAGGCTAACTAGGTAAGAGGTGAGCATAGGCCATGCAGCATTTGGCAAGTTGGGTTTTTGATCATGCTTAGCAGATAAACAGGTGGAAAATAACTCTGCAAACCCACTGCAAAACCCACAAGCTGGTAAACAAGAAAATGGAAGAATATGCTAGAAAATAGACATCAATAGACTCCTGAACCAATAATCTGAGAGTACCCCCAGCAATTTCTGGAAAACACAGATATTCGAGCGAGGAAGAATGAGATAATTCAATGTATTTTTTTGAAGGGTACAAAAGGTAAACCCCCCCCCATACTGTGCAAAAAGGGTATTTAAAGCCCCAAAATTTGCAGAGGGATTGAAGCTTCCAAGTTCTGGCTGATGAACTCGAACAACACAAGAGGAAACTGCACAGGCCTTCAGCAACACTCTACCTGATTTCTTTTAGCTAGGTTTCTTTGTTTTATTTTAGTTGATCAGTTTAGGACTGTTAGCTCAGTACTTCAACTTATCTTCACTTTGAGTGTGAGTATAATTTTTGCAATTGTATTTTAAGGATAGGAGATCTTAGCGGCAATACTGTTGATAGTTATAGAAATGTATTGATGTAATTCTTTACCATCTATTCCTCATTGTATTAATTTGTATCCTTATCTATTACTTGCTTTAAGTGGTTAACAATAAAAATTGTTATAAAATCTCAATCTGAGTGCTCCTTGACTGCTTGTTTTCGGGGTGGAAGTCCTATTTAATTAACATACCTATAGTCAATCTGGACTAAGAACACCTGTCCTTCAAATTGATTTATATTGGCTATCCCAAATTCCTAAAGGATTACAGAATTTGGCTACAGAACCTGGGTGAGGAAGGCCATTGATGAAGCCTGGACCATGGTAGAATAAGCCCTGACAACACCTTGCAGAGGCATATTCGACCTTCTGCAGCACTATTTGATGCAATTTACTATCCATCTGGAAATGCACTGAGATGACACTGGGAAGCCTCTTTTATGTTCTGTGACCACCACTAACAGTTGGGAGGTTCTGCGGAATGGGCTTGTGCGCTCAATATAAGTCAAGAGCATCCTCTTTACATCTAGGGTGTGCCACTTCCTCGGGTTCTCTGTAACCTGAGGGTCTGGAAAGAATACTGGCAAACAAATATCCTGATTAAGGTGAAAAGAGGAAACCACCTTAGGAAGGAAGGATGGGTGCCGGTGGAGCACCACTTTGTCAGGAAAGAACCTTGTATATGAGGGTTCTGAGGAAAGGGCCTTCAGTACGGAGACCCTCCTAGCTGAGGTAATTGCCATCAAAAAGGCTACCTTCCAGGCAAGGTCTAGCAAAGTACAAGAGTCCAAAGGTTCATAAGGTGGTTCCATCAGTCCTTGGAGCACCACATTAAGATCCCATTGGTGGATAGGTTCACAAGGTTGAGGGAAGACTCTTTCGAATCCCTTTAAGAATCTAGTGGAGGTGGGATGGGAGAAAAATGTAACACCATTTACTTTCTCATGGAGAGCCAAGATTGCTGCTAAATGGACTCTTAGGGAGGAAAGAGAGAGACCTTTATCTCTGAGTTCTAGCAGGTAATCAAAAATTAGGTGTAATGGGGCTGACGGGGGAGTAGTCCCTTTAGCTCAAGCCCATCGGAGAAAATGTTTCCATTTGGCTGCATAGGTGGTCCTAGTAGAAGGCCTTCTGCTACCAATTAGTACCCGCTTGACTCTGTCCGAGCAGAGTCCTTCCTGTTCACTGAGCCAAGGAGTCTCCAAGCTATCAGAAGCAGGAGACTGGGGTTCAGGTGCTGCAGGCGCCCTGAGTCTTGTGTCAGGAGGTCTGTCCACAGGGGAAGGTGGAGTGGAGTGTCTATGGACAAGTCCTGTAGGAGGGAGTACCAAGGTTGCCTGGGCCAATCTGGAGCTATCAGTATCATGTTCGCTTCATCTGTTCTGGCCTTTAGAAGAACCCTGTACATCAACGGGGTTGATGGAAAGGCATACAGGAGAAGGCCCGACCAATTGAGGAGAAAGGCATCCATGAGGGAGCCCTCCTTCCTGCCCCTGAGGGAGCAAAAACAAAAGAAGGACAGGCACTTGCTTCCACAAGTTTTGGCTATTCCAAAACCATTGCGGAGGGCAGAAAGCAAGGAACTGGGAGGGTCAGGGACATGGTCACCTATATAGCGGAAGTTGCAGCACAGAGGGGGCGTTGGCTGTGTGCCCTGGCCTGACAGGCTAAGGCTAAAGACTTTCCAAGCTACCATGCACTGCAGCACGTAGACACCTGTAACTGAATGGGTTTCGTGCAGTGGTGTCTCTCACATAGCTCACCCCCCGGGGTATGGCCATAGCACCGTGATTATCCCGGCTTAGCTACCGGAGACTCTCACTCAGGAGTCTCATGGGTAGAACTCCTTCCTTCCCATTATGACCCAAGGCTCTCCTAGTCTTAGCAGGGGAGTATCTGTCTGTCAGGGTGGTTTCCAAACCGTCAAGGAGGGAGCGAGCATTGACTATGACCGTAGTGAGGAGCGGAGGGACGAGTTTCCCTGCCTTCGACCAAATGATGAAGGGAGAGATCTGGATGGTTTTGTCACTATTATCAGGTTACCTCCTCTGGATCTCTGAGACCTGAGGGTTTCCTGATTGGGATACAACAGAACGGCCACATTAGGGATAGAGAAAGGAAAGTGGCTCAGGTTCCCTCTGTGAGGGGCAAGATCCTGTGTACAGGGGTTCTGGCATGAGGGCACGTCCCAGGTAGTGGTGATCAATGGCACAGGTTGGGAGATTCCCAGGGGGAAAGGATCACCATTCACTCGGTTACCCCCCCATCTATTTTTTTTTTAAAGACGGCAGAAGAATGGGGTGGGGCCGCATTTTTACTACCTCTCTCAAGAGCTTTCACCTAAGCTGAGAACCAGCCAGAAGTAGTGAGTATTGGAGGGTTCATATCTCACAAGGACCATGAGCGAGTTGGCCAAAACTTACGTCTAATGGCCGGGTCCCAACGTTTGTGTCTGGCACTCGGCAGGCAGGAACAAATTACCTGCTCCATGGGGCCAGGGAGGGTTTGGCTGCTTAGAGTTGGAAGCATATGCCCACAACCCTAATAAGGGTCAATTGGGTGGGAGCAATGATTAAACACCAGCTAGTCTTGCTGGTGGTAAGGGAAGGATGGACAAGGCGGCGAGCTCCATCTGCCTGTCCTTTAAACCAAGGACAATCAAGGACAGGGAGCAAAGGTGCTGTGCCCTGGCCTTGAGCAGTCCTGGCACTCCTCCCCTGAGGCTTCGGGGTCTCCTGAGGCACTGTGTGCCAGTTCGGTGCTGGAGCCTGCCACCCAGCACTGTGCCAAAAGGGTCGCAAACAATCAGGCCCTGATTAGTAGATACATGTTGGAAGTGTGGGAATCAATACACACATTTAGACATCTGCTCCCACTAGAGGTGAGGGAAGAGTATGATGCCTTCCTGGAGGAAGGTAAAATAGCTTCCCAGGACCTCTTCCTTTCAGCCTGGGACGCAGTGGATATGGCGGCCCACACTATGGCCTTGGCCGTAACTGTGCGCTGTGCAGCCTGGCTTTGGGAAGCCAGGGTGCCCCTGGCCTCACAACAGGTAGCCCTTGACCTGCCTTTCGGAAGTGACGCCCTCTTCCCAGAGGAGACCTTGGCTGTTCTGGGTACTGCCTGCAACCCCAGGGGAGAATTGAAATATTTTGGCCACCTGCAGGTGAGGCCTCTTCCACGCCCTCTAGCCTCATAAGGCCTGATAGTAAGCCGTTCCTCCCCCACCTTAACAGTTACTGGTGAGGACTTAGTCCTCACCACCACAACTTCAGTTTGAACCCCACTTGGGGGACCCTCCTGGCAAGGACTCTCTCCTGGGCAACTCCCAGATAGCCCTCGACCCATTAGTCAGTGGTATTGGTTATAATCACCAATATCGTCGTCAATCACCTTTTCCAAACCATGGAGGAGTGCCCACTGTTGTTGGACTCTCCCTCTCAGAAACAACAGATAGCCCTTCTCCCTCTCTCCTTCCTGGTGAGAATGGATGGTTCACAGGCGAGGCAGCCTCCTCCCCTTTGGGAAGGACTAGGGTTTAACCTATACTCACATCCCTTCGCCTGACCCTAACGTCTTGAGAGGACTTGACCCTCTCACTACCCAAACCTCCTTGTCCACTGTGGAGGACAGTATGGAAGCCTGCTGTCTGAACCCATGCAGGCAACCAATAGCCAGTGATCCTGGCCCCCCAAGAGGCTATCACGCCTCTGTATATGACACACTGCCAGGGGGAAAAGCCCCCTTTTTCCCCTTCTGCTTCCTTGGGTGGCGACTCTATTACCCCTGGTGGGACACATATGGCATTCATGGAACACACTCCCAACATCGGAGAGTATATCACCAACCATTACCCACCCGAACCAAATGGAGCCTCCCCTCATGGGGTCTTTTTCATAACTGGGAGCTACACTCCCACACGCTTCCCCATGGACACAGCCCTATTGTCTGTCTCCCCCACACTGATGGTTGGAGAGCCTTCTATCAGGTCCTGCCCCTCTCCCCAGAGTATGAATGAGCTCGCCACAACTGGAAGGCCGAGGAGGCATAAACTTTGCAGCCCAATAACCCAAACTCCCTGGCATCCTTCAATGTCAGGAGGGGACTGTGGGGGGCCTGTCCCAGCTGTAAGGCCATCTCCACCACCACACAAGGTGGGACTGGGTGGTGGGTAAGTGAGGGGAATTCTAGCCATGGGAATCTGTACTTGAGTCCCGCCATATACAAAACCGGGGAGATGGAACCCGGGTTTTACCAGCGGTAGGAAGCCAAGTCCCAAACACTAGGGTGGAGGGGAACCGTAACTGGTTCTGCCAACAAGAACACTGGCCCGAATAAGGTGTCAGAGGGTGTTTCAGAGGATTGAACCTCCAGGCCCATGGGGGCTGAGACAAGGCACAGAAGATCAAAGTGCACCAATAAGTCGCCCGTATAAGAGCACAGCACCGGGTTCAGTGCACTCACTGGTGCCAAGTGGGCCGGTGCTGGTGAAGTTAGAGGGGCCACTTGAGGGGACCATTCCTGGTGGTCATACCGAAAGGGCAACAGCACCGAGAGCCAGCGCCAAGGCCATTTGGAGCTCCTTGAAGCCCTTTCCCCCGAGTTGGAACGGGGGAAACCTCCCAGGACTCTTGGGGAGGCACCAGGGATGGCAGAATGATGTGGTGCCGCAGGGACAGCTCCACGGTACCAGGACTCACAGCGGGCTCTGGTGTTCGGGGGTCCAGGGCTGGTGATGGTGAAGGCAAACAGTGCCATATGCATGGCACCCAGGCCTTTGAAAGCAAGGCCAGCTTCCCCTTTCTGGGCAGTGCCAGAGAAGGAGGTGTAGGAAACAGAAGGAGCACCCTCGCTGCCTCCACTGCCTCCGGAGACTTCGGGATCAGTATCAAGGCCGACCAATCCCAGGGGGAGCCCCATGTCGAAGAGGCGGGGCTATGTGAGCGCCACAGTACTGAGGTCAGTAAAAAGCTGGTCTTGCATCGCCTTTTGGCACAGTGCTGGGTGGCGGGCTCCGGCACTGAACTGGCACGCAGTGCCACAGGAGACCCCGAAGCCTCAGGGGAGGAGTGCCAGGCCTGCTTGAGGCCAGGGCACAGTGCCTTTGCTCCCTGTCCTTGATTGTTCTTGGTTTAAAGGACAGGCAGATGGAGCATACAGTGACCATGTGGCTTTCACCCAGGCACTGGAGGCACTTCTCGTGGGGATCGTCCCACAGAAAGGCCTTGCCGCACTCAGCACAGGGCTTAAACTCCGGCATGGCGGACAACATCGGAGTGCCGTGTTCTGGCCCGGAAAGGGAGACCTTTTTCAGTGGGACTAAGTCCATAAATAGGTTCTCTCAGTTGGGTGAGAGACTCATACAGCAATGACAGACAGGCTGCTTAGGAAGCAATGAGCAGGCAGTTCCACGACTGACACTAAGGTGGAAGAAATGAAACTGGGGAGGGACCAGGCAGCAGCCACATATATAGCCACGTGGTGGCATGGGGGGGCAGTGGCCGCCTGCCCTCTTCTGACAGGCTAGGGCAAAAAGTTCCGACCAATCTGATGCTCCGGCATGGAGACATCTATTTTTTAATGTATCCGAGCAGTGCTCGAAGAAGCAGCACAGGACACTGGGGATCCCTCTTCTCTTCTCTCTGGAATGCCATTGCTGTTCTCCTACTTTAATTCCTTTGCCCTGAGCAAAACCAGCTCCACCTAATTCCCTCTGGCCTGTCCAGTGCACTTTACATGGGCTAAAGGGGTAGCCATGTTAGTTTAACAAAACAAACATGGAGTCTTGTGGTACTTTTAAAGACTAACAAATTGCTTTATCGCATGAGCTTTTGTGGGAGAAAATCCCACTTTGTCAGATGCTAAGTGGGATCTCTCCTACAACAGCTCATGCGATAAATAAATTTGCTAGTCTTTAAAAGTGCCACAAGACTCCTTGTTTGCTTTGCAGTGACTGATGTTGTTAATCAGCACCTCTCCTGTGCTTTGGCTCTTCATACCTGAGGGCTCTTTTTTGTCCCTTGGTTTTGACAGCTTGCAGATCAGTTTGGTGAGTGCATTCCTGCAGTCTGACTCAGAGCAATTGCAGAGTCATCCATACCCTGGAGAGAGCACCTGCAAAGGCAAGGTCCATGGTCTGTTATTGCTTCCTGGTCTTTCTGCAGGGAGTGACAGCCAGGAGAACAGTTAGTGCCAGTGGTGCTGGTTGTTTTTTAGGGTGGGAGGATCAGTCCACAAGGAACTGGATTAAGACCCTCACAGCCAAAACCATGTAGCCATTCTGCAGGTGGCAGCAACAGTCACAGACAACCAGGTGTGCAGCTCAGATGCAGTGAGACACTTTCTAGCCCCACTGCACTGCGAATAGCTGTTCCTAAACAATGAAGACAAAGATTGATTCTCAGTGACCCTAGCCCTGAACTTGAGGGAAGTTACTTCCTTTGCACTCCCCCTAGTCTGACACTGGTAAAGGTTCCTTGTAAATTCGAGCAGTCTCAAGGCTGCTCAGGATTTCATGCTTATTCCCTATAAAGCAGTACAGTCCAGCCAGACCCTGGACTTGCCTGGCAGTTGGGAGCAGTCTTTATGCCCACTTGGCATCCCTCTGCACAGGGAAATTCATAGGGTACTGTTTCTGTCCCCTTTGATTTTTCCAGATCAGTGTGCTGGGACCTTCACCCACTGTCATGCCAAGGGAGGACTCATATCCCCACATTGGGATGTGCCAGAGTCCCCATATTAGGTTGATGATACAGTATATCAGCTGCCTTAACTGGCTCAAAAGAGGAATGAGTTTGCCATCTGGTGACTCTCTACAGCCAGCCCAGGCAGCTGCTGCAGTACACTGTGCAACTCACAGTCCCCCTTCTGTCTGACAGCTTCAGAGTAAGGGAACTTCTCCCTGGTGCCCTGTAGGATCAGGTTGATCAAGCACTTGGCGACAGAAGGGAGACCTAAGGGCAGATTAATCTCTGATGTAATTCCACTGAAGTTGGTTGAACTGAACTCTGTGTCTTTAACACTATATGGGACCTTGAACTATTCAGGGCTCACTTCCCCTGAGAATGCAGGATGGGTCTGTACCTGGATGGGAACAACTTCATGTGGACTGAACTGAAGCAAGGAGGGCAGACAGTTGCACTGACCAAGTTGCCTAGGTCAGCTGAACTTCTAAAATCAGGTCTGGAAATGGGTGTGTATTTTGGACAATGATCCTCTGGCATCTTTCATTCGGCAACTACTTACCAGAAGCCTTTGCATACCTGAAACCTCCTGCAAGGGCTATAGCATCAGAGCTATTCTGGGAATCTGAGGAGGAAAGTGCTCTCATTTGCCATAAGTATGACCCTCTGTGGTTAGTCTCGCCCAGGGTTGGCACTGGTGTTGGTTTCACAGATTAACTCAGAATGAACTCTAAATAATCAGGTGCCATAAAATATGCTACCTGGAACAGCTTCCTGGTTCATTGCGTCAGAAGGCAGTGTCCAGATTTTTCACTACAGAATAACTATGATGTGAGCAATTGAAATTAAAAGCAAATGAGGACACTATAGTCAGATTTATTCCTCATAAGAACTGTTGCTGTTTTTACATATTTACAGCCCATTCCACCCTCAAAATGCTCCCCAAATCTTAGCGTGAAATTTAAAAATGATGCGCTGGATCACTACACCTGTTACTAAAATGCAGCCCCCTCTAGGGTGAAACAGAGTAGCTGGGCAGAGCAGTAACTACGGTGGGGCCAACAGGGCAAAGCCCCTGGCAGCATGGAGGGGCTCAATAGAGCTGCTCTATTAAAGGGTGGCTTTTGCGGCACCAGCTCCAAGCACCGCTAATGGGAAGGGGCGCATTCAGATTGGAATGCACCCTGGGCAGCAAAAACCAGCGTTATGGCTCTGCAGCTGGGTAACAGCCCACAGCAACACAGCACAGCAGTTTATGGCTGGAGTTGATCCCTATTATTTCTGGATAACAGAGTAGCAATCACAGCATGTACTACCTTCCTCTGGACAGTGCTTGAATTTGGAAAAGACGTCAGAGTTATGGTCCCGCCCTCCCTCACTATCTCTTTTGTCAACTCCACCACCTCTTTTCCAGCCAGTCATCTTGACAAGGGGAGGCCTGGCACAGTCATCTGTACCACCAAAGCCAACAACTGATGGTGAGAAACAGGGATCTGGCACGATCACATGTCCTTCCAATTCAAGCACAGCCCCAGGGTGCTTTATGGATCAGCCTGTCCCAGCCCTTGGAGTCCCAGAGTTAGGCAAAAGTCTTAAGTTCTTCGAGGGCTGCTTACATCATTCAGGTGTGTCTTAGAATAACACTCCTGTCCTAAGTGTTTGTGACAGGGTTTCGCACTTGACAAAGCCCACTCTACATCCACCCTGAAATTCCTCTCAACGACTGGAATTTGGGAACTGGCTGACCCTTGGTAGAGTTCACCTTCCCGGTAAGATCTAATACCATCATTAGCATACTCATAGAGAACACTTCAGATATACCGTAAGTGTCTTAAAGAGGAGACGGCTGGATGTGGCATACCCTCGCTCCACCCCTTTTGGAGGAGCCTATCACCTCCTCTGTACATCCTGACTTCCCCCCGGGGCCCTTCCTGAAGGGAGGCTCAATCCTGATCCGCACCCCTGTGCAGCATTAGCTAAACTCAGTCCCATTCCAGGATGATCCTCCCTGTGGTGTGAGGCCATGTAGGCCAAAGTGCTCACAAGCGCATCACCAAGCCGTAGCCTTACCACATCCAACTCCTTGCCTTAGCATTCCTGTGGCTGCCTTCCAGCTGCTGAATTTAAAAAGAAGAAAGGGAAGGGTGTAAGTAGTAGTAATGCCATTTCCTTGTCTTGTGCAAGGATATGGACTCTGACATCCCCCCCCCAACGGGGTTTGGCACCGTGCCATTGCTAAGCTCAGGGAGGCCTGATCACATCTGTCAGGCCTATAAGCGTCCCACCTGTGTTTCTCTTATCTAGTACCATAGAATGGGCCAGGCATCTGGCCCCTCCATGCCGGTCCCGCTGCCTCACTTATGAGTGTGCCCTATGGGGTTGTCGGCTTTGCCATCGATGTCCTGACAGTTTCTTTGAACTAAATCAAGGTAACTTCTCTAGATTCTTCCCTCCCGCTCCTAGTAACCCACATCTTCTGTGGGATACCGAGTATGCCAGATTCATGTACCCGATGTTCTCTGGTGGGATGTCACTGCTGCAGGGCCCGGGGGGGTCACAGCTCTCTCATGTTCCTGACCTAGCCCCATGACTTGCATATGCCTTACAATACCAGACTGAGGGAAAGGCACTCTAATTCTCCTCCTCTGGTTTTCTGCAGTGCTGATAACCACCACTGCCAGCCCGGCAAATTTCGGGTCTCGGGAACTCCCCTGTAGGAATTACGCCAGCACGTGTCGCTGCCAGAACACTACGTCTTCTGGCATCCACATGGCGTCTGCCAATACCCCCTCAGGAAGAGCAATTAGAGATGGATTCTTTGGCAACAGCCACAATGTGTTGGTACCTCTTCGCGTAAGGTGACCTCAGGCCATCATGCCCATGCACACCAATCGGTGCTCAGGCAATCTGGGCCTACTTCTCTCCACTGGGTTACATCCTACATCTCCAGGCTACCCTTGCTGGGATGAAGGTTCTTAGGTCAATTTCTTAGACCTTCAAGGACCTGCTTGCTGGACAATTACCCATGTTGGAGTTATGCTGTGCTGAAGGTGGAAGAGCCAACTCCACCTGCCATCTATCAGCATGGCTAGCAGTCACCTATTTCTGAATGTATCCGAGCAGCGCTCGAAGAAGAATGGTGGGTTACTTACCAGTAACCATTCTTCTTCGAGATGGGCTGCTCGGATTCATTCAGAGCCCTCCCCCCGTCCCCACTTTTGGAGTTGGTGACTCTTGGGAACTGGGGAGGGGCTGGGCAGCGGCCACATCTATAGCCACATGGTGGCATGGGAGGCAGTGACCGCCGGCCCTTTTCTGACAGGCTAGGGCAAAAAGTTCCGACCAATCCGGCACTCCGGCATGGAGACGCCTATTTCTGAATGAATCTGAGCGGCTCATCTCAAAGAAGGATGGTTACTGGTAAGTAACCCACTGTTCCCTGGTGCAACAGAACCCAGCTTCAGAGCAGCTTGCACACTCCCTCCCCCAGCCTTGGCTGAAGTGATTTTCAGGGTGTTTAATACAAAGCTGGTGTGTCGGGAGCTTCCCATCAAACCTCCTAGGGATAAGGAGTAAAGTGGGTGTGGGCAATTTGGTATTTTGAGGATTCTGGAGGGAGGGAGTGATGGAGAGAGGCACAGGGTGTGACTGCTGCAGTGTCAAGCAGTTTAGGGTGGAGGCTTTGGGGAAAGGTGGGGAGTCAGGCAGTGGGGGAAGGGGTGGCGTTCCTGCCCCATCTCTACCCATAAAGAAGGTCATGGATTCCTGGTGAGGCAGAACCTGGCTTTCAGCCTTGGCTGTGAAATGCTCTCACGCACCAGGGTGTTTCACATGGCAACACCACCGTGATGGCTGAGATTCCCTAAGCCTGACCTTGGCAGCACTTCTTGCAAAGTCCCACTGGAGCAAGGAAGCAGCCTCCACCCAGCTGCTGAGTGTAGGCCACAATCCCTTCCATGGCATTGCCCTCCAAAAGGTGGGCTCCCTGCCTTGCCCTCGAGGTGTGAGATGTTGCCGTATGCTTGTGCCTGAGGTAGGAGATCTGGGGGGTAGGTGGGATGACCCCCAGGAAGCAGGGGATCAGGGCCCTGAACTGCCTGGTTTTGTTTGTTGAGTGGGAAGGATCTGCTTCTCAGACTGTGTTTGCTAAACACTAGATAGTGCATCAGCTGATGTTTACCCAGCAGAACAGAGTGTTCTCAGAGCTATGGTTCTTCCAGTCACATACCTCTTGAAAAAAGGTTATCAATTTATTTATTTTATTTAGGGGCTTGTCCACATGCTTCCACTGCAGTTCACAGTCTTCAATAGGGGGCAGAGCACTCATGCTTTGGTGACTTTCCCGCCAGGGCCCACCTAGGGCCAGCCACCACCATCCATGACTCTTATGTTCCCTTTGAGCCCCTGGCCCAGCAACCTGGCAGGGGCTCCCCAGGTTTTCTAACTTGCACATGATAGACCTGGGTTTCACTGGTGGATCAAATTGCCCTTGGCCAGCTGGCAGTTTCTTGGTTAAGCCTGCAGATGTTTAAGCTTCTCTGGAGCTGACATCCCGCAGGCAGAGTTCCTGCTGTGGGGGGGTGGCTCCTATCTGCCAGCGCATGCCCCCAAGTGGCAGCTGACCAACTTTCCCCTGGGCTGACCTGGAGCTGAATTAGGTGTGGCATGTGGGTGGCAGCTATGGCTGATGCTGCCTTATCTCTGTATGTATTTCTCAACAGTCACCCTTGTTCTAAGGCTGGGAACCACAATCTTTTTTCGGGCACGTCCCGATAGCATCTGTCCTGGGGACTGTGGTCTGTGATACAGAGCTTGCACTTGCATCGGCTCACAGAGCTGCCCCCCAGCTCTGCGCCCAGCCAGACCAACGCTGTCCTTGGTTCCGGGGCCTGGGCTTCTGTTTTAGTGTCTCCAAAGAGAGTAGTCTGATGCCAACATGAGCTAGCCATGGTAGCAGTGTTTCTAGAACTCATTTCTTCTCTGAGTGCTGCTCACATCAGTTATAGGTGTCTACGTGCCACAGCACATGGCAATCCAGAAAGTCTTTCAGCCCTAGCCTGTCAGGTCAGGGTCAGTGGCCAACACCCCCTCTGTGCCGCAACAGCGGCTAAATATGCCATCCTGACCCTGACCTTCCCAGTTCCTAATTTCTGCCTTCAGTAATGGTACTGGAACAGCCCATCCTTGCAATTAAGCAAGTGCCTGTCTCGCTAGTTAGCCTTTGTTATTTTTGCTTTATTAAGTATCCTGGGATTTAAACCCTGCGTGATTTGCTGCAAGACGTTCCCGATCAACTACCCCCATGAGAAATGCCTCTCCTGTCTGGGTGAGTTGCACCTGGTGGACAAATGTCCCATATGCCAGTCCTTCAAAAGAAGAACTCACAAAGATAGGGAGCAGAGGCTCCAGGACCTCATTCAAGATTGGGTGGCACTACCAGCTCTGGGTACGCCCGCCAAGCCTAAGGACTTGCTGGCACCACATGCTAGATCAGCACTGGAGAAGACCTGGCGCTGCTCTCCGGCTATTACTAAAAAGCTGCGATTGGCCTCTGACTTGGCATCGCCTCAGTGCCATGCCACTTCACTGCCAACAACTCCTCCTCACAGAGGGGAGTTGGTACCCATTCCCTTGACACTGGAGGCATTCGCGGCCACAAAAATCTGATAAGTGCTGACATCCCTGGCACTGCGCAGATCAGTGCAGTTGAAAGGTAAACAGGTCCTCTCAGCCAAGGAGTGGTCCTCCGCGGTAGGGGCAGCACCAGTCCCAGCATTGACAGCGGCTTCACTGGTACCAGAGGAAACCAGCTCTGCCCTGGGGCCAGAGTAGGTTTCAGCAAATGGTTACTTCTCATCCCCCGTGTCGGCATGTGAACTGTCGGTGCCATGCTCGCAGGGATCAAGAAGAGTGAGATCATCCTTTGCTTCCTTGGAGCTGTCTGACGATGAGCCATGATGCAACAGATCTCCATCGTCCCCAGTACTGAGTCCTATGAGAGAAAAACCTGTGGAATAGTCGTGCTGAAAGTGCTCCTCAACTCCTTGCTGCCAAAGCACCTTGCCTCTCAGTACCAAAGAGCAACCACTGACAAGACCATCCCCTTCACTGACCCAATTGGCACTGGGGGGGTGGTGGTACAGAGTAGACCCCAGAGCAGCTTTCACAGTGAGGGCGACTCTCGGAAAGTAAGCGGTTGCACAAGGGCATGCCTTGACTACACCCCATGATCCTTCCAGAAATGGTCTATCGGATGGCTCAACTACCACTCTGAGGACGAGCCTGCATTGTTGCAACATTCGGCACCATCGTCTTCTTGGAGTCCTGGCTCCTCAGATGACAAACCTGACTCCGGCACCGCATGGTACCATAGATTGCAAATCCTTTCTTCTTCCTCCCTGGATGAAGCTACCTACCAAAGGCCCCTGGCATATAGAGATGACTTTTGTACCCAACAGGACCTGCTTAAGCGCATGGCAGTGAATTTGAACCTAGAGCTGGGGGTTGTTAAGGAACAGTCCAACCACCTCTTTGACTTGGGGAATGCAGCCCTGCCTGCTAAGATCTCAGTTCCTCTTCATGAAGGGGTATACTCCATTGCAAAGGTGCAGTGGTGAAACCCCTTCTCTATTTCTCCCATTTCCAAAGTTGTAGAGCAGAGATACCATGTCCCTGCTGATAAATTCTCCTTCCTTTTCAACCACCCTACTCTAGGGTCCCTAGTGGTAGATGTGGTCAATCACAGGGAGAGGCTGGGCCAGCCTAGCTCTACTCCCAAAAACAAAGAGGCAAAGAAACTCAACCTCTTTGGTAGGAAGTTTTACTCCACCTCAGCCCTCCAGCTCTACATAGCAAACAACCAAGCCCATATGGGAAGGTATGCTTTCAACATCTTGGGGGAGCAAGAAAGATTTCAGGATGTGATTCCCAGGGAACACTTCAGGGATTTCAAGACACTGGTTGAGGAAGGGGTATTTGTTGCCCATGATATGCTGAGGGTGTCATGGGATGCATCTGACACTGCTTCCTGTTACATGGCTTCCGCAGTGTCTCTGCGCAGAGCAACCTGGCTGCAGGGCACTGGTCTGTCTCAACAGATGCAACAGACCAGTCAGGATCTTCCTTTCAAGGGTCCAACCTTGTTTGCTGAATCTACAGATTCTAAGCTGCACGGGATGAAAGACTCTAGGGCCACTCTAAAGTACCTGGGCATGTATATGCCACCAGAAACTATGCGCCCATTCAGACCCCATTTACCTCAGAAACAATCCCAGCAGCTACAGCACTCAGAACCATACACAGAGATCCAGTCAGAGGCCCTACAACAGTCATAACAGCCCTATGGGGGCTTGGAGAGGGAAAGAAACCAGGAGGGTAAGGGCTTGAAATCCCAGTCCTCAACCCAACATCCTGCTAAGGGAACAATAGCTCCCAGTTGTTCGTGACTCATTGAATTGATTTGATGGCCGCCCCTCCCGGGCCATCACTTAAGCATGTAAGGAATGTAAGGGGAGCAGATGGCCCTCTCAACTTAACTAGATAGCCCTTAAACTTAACTAGATGGCTGTTGTCACCCCATTGTTTTTCTTGGGCTTGGCGTAGGTGGGCACTGCCTGACTGCAAGGTCCTTTGTGACACTGAAGACATGACTCACATTGCCTTTGTTCCCCACATTCCCTGTAATCAGGGAATTGGCAGGAAACAGAGCTTAAAAGCTCAGGTCTTGGGGGGCTCAGGCATGACGGTTCCCAACATCTTGCCTGGCCTGATCACCCAGACGCTGACCTCCTCCGCTCATGAGTTCTTCCCCGACCGTACCACGTTTAAACTGCCGGCCTGAGTATAAGTCTTTCTCTCTCCTGCCTATAATGCTGCTGCTGCTGCTGCTAGGAGTGGTAAGAGCCTGCCCTGCAACTTTCTTTAAAGGTTAAAGTTACTTCATTCTTTTGCGGCTGCTCTGACACTGTTTTCTCCCAGCTCTGCAGGCTTGTTTGTGCCTTTTACCTTCTCCTTTTCCTTTTTGTACTTGCTACTTCACTCTGTGTTGTTTAAAGAAGCTCCTGTGTCTCTAGTTGTTTGCCGCTACTCTGTATCACTTGGTGTATCTCTTTCCTCTGAATTGACTGAACTTGTTTTAAAAGTGTCATTATGAATTGCAACATTGTATTGGGTTAACTGGTATGTTTAGAAGTATTAAGTTAGATGGTAAGATTGTTTCCTTTAGTCCGTAACCTTTAGAGTTGTTTTTGTTAAGATTGCTTTTGCCCTCCCCTCTGTAACTCCCCCAGCTTGAATAAAACTTTTTTCTATTTAAGCTTTCCATGTCCCCTCCTTATTTCTGTGTTCCCCACCTGTGCCCCAACTCTCTCTTTGCCTCCTTCGCCGCTCCCGCGGCCCCTTTCCCTGCCCTGGAATTCCCCCCGCTGCCTGTGCCCCTCGTTTGCTTCCCTGCCGGCTCCCCACGACCCCCCCCTTAGCCGCTGCCCCTTTCCTCCTCCGTTCCCCGCTGTCACTTCTGTCAGCTCCCCTGCTGCTGCACCCCCCCCTTGCAGCCACTTGCCACTGTTGCTGGCTCCCCCACTGCCACACCCCCCGTTGCAGCTGCTCGCCGCTCCCCTTCGCCTCCCTGTCAGCTCCCCGCCGGCTCACTGCTCACTACTGCACCCCCCGCACCGGATCCGCCGTTTTCCGCGGCTGCCCCGACTCCTGCCAGCTTTTTGCAGCTGCCACCTGCTTCCCGCAGCTCCGCTCCTGCCTCCCTTTTCTCCTTCTTCTTCTCCTTTCCCTCTTCCCCTTTCTTCTGCCACCACTCCCTTCCCTGCCATTCAGCCCCCCCACCTCCCTCTCAAACCCTTGAATTTTTACTCAGCCCCCCTGCCTCCCCCATTGCCCCAAACCCCCACGTGTGCCCCAACCCCTCTTGTGCCTCTGTCCCTCTACCCTAACCTCCACGTGTGTCTCCCGAGCCCCCACCTACGTCCCCAGCCTGCTTGCCCTCCTCTCCTTTGAACCCGTTTGTACTAACCTTGAAATTCCTGCTCCCCCCGCCTGCTTCCTCTCTCCTCTGTCACTGCCACACACTAAGTTTGTATTGCACCCCCCCTTTCCTTACACAGTATTAGAGCACCTTTTAAGTTATAGTGAGTAAGTTTATAACTGTAGATCGGGTTAATTGAGAATTCTCCTTGTCCCCCAACCTGCCCCACTCCACAAAGTTAAGCACCTCACAACACTTCACTAAAAACACTGTGACAACACCACCCATACACTCCACCACTCACCCTACTCCCATACCTGTTTTAATAAAGATTATCCCGTACCCCACTGGTGTAGTAATTGCACCCCCCAGGATCCCCAAATTTTCGAACCTGCTGGCAGGGTCACCAGTCAGCTGGTCAAAAATAGCATTTTTGACAAACAGCTAAAGGACCCCTGTTTCTCCACTCAACCCCTGCTATTCAGTGCTCGACCGGCCCACTTTCTACCTCAATGGGCCAGAATCACACCCGACCATTGGATATTGGATATTGGCCTCAATCTCGGTGATCAGAACAGCCCGATTGAGAATGCGACTGTTCCAGCTCTGGGTAGCCTCAGTCTTCCATCCCCAGAAACACCCCTTGAGCAAGGTGCTGTCAGTTCCCCGCAAGGTCCTAGAAACCCTTGAAATCTGGCAGGACCCCCTCTTTGCCAGGGGCTGGATCCCCTTCAAGACCTCGAGCCCCACAGTGACCTTGATAACAGATGCCTTAGATGCAGGTTGGGGTGCACATACTTTAGGGGGTTTCTCAATCCAAGGGATGTGGGCCCTCAGGGACAGGTTCCTTCACATAAATGTGAAAGAACTGAGAGCCATTTGTCTAGCTTGCCAAGTTTTTCTGGACCTGGTGAAGGGAAAAACAGTCCAGGTTCTAATGGACAACACAGCAGCCATGTTTTACACCAACCAACAGCTGGTGCGCTCCCCAGCTCTCTGTGAGGAAGTCACCAACCTGTGGGGACACGCTCTGAAACATGACTTTACCCCAGTAGTAGCCAACTTGCCGGGGGTAGAAAACGGTGCGGCAGACTTGCTGAGCAGAACATTTCTGACACACCACAAATGGTCGCTGCACGAGGAGGTGATGTCCCCCAGTCAGCTGCTGGGGCCTACCACAAATAGACCTGTTCGCAACTTGTCAGAATCAGACGTGTCAACTCTTCTGTTCACTTGGGACGAGAGAAGGGCTCAATCACAGATGCCTTTCTAATCTCACGGGGGGTGGGGGGGGGCTGCTGATGTACGCCTTAACTGCAATTCCTGTGATTTATAGGGTACTTCTGAAGACAAAGAGGTACAGAGCAGACACAATTCTGGTAGCTTCAGACTGGCCAAGACAACACTGGTTCTCGATTCTGTGAGACTTGTCAATAGATAGCCCGCTTTGCCTCCCATTCAGGGAAGACTCATTGACACAGAACTCAGGCATGCTACAGCACCTGAACCTGAGATTGCTTCACCTAGCTGTATGGCAGCTGCATGGTTAAATGAAATATTGGTCAGCAGTAGGAAACCTTCTCCTACGGCAGCCTACTCTGCTAAGTGGAGACAGTTTTCCCTTTGGGCCAGGAATACAGTTGTAGCACCAGACTCAGGCCCCATCCACTTGATTCTGGACTATCTGCTAACCCTGAAGGATAAGGGCTTATCAACTTCCTCTCTAAGAATTCACCTAGAGGCAATTTCAGACCTTCATAGGAAAGTGGAAGGGTTCCCAGTCTTCTCCCACCCAACCACTACATGGTTCCTGAAGGGTATTGACAGGGCAAACCCACAACCCAGAGCTCCCACTCCTTGCTGGGACCTAAATGTGGTGCTCCAATGCCTAACAGAGTCCCCATATGAGCACTTGGACTCATGCATCTTCCTAGTCCTCTCATGGAAGGTAGCTTTACTGGTGGCCATAACTTCTGCAAAACAGGTCTCAGAGCTCAGAACCCTCTCCTCAGAAGCCCCATAAACAAGATTCTTTGAGAACAAGGTGCTGTTACACCCGCACCATTTGTTTCTCCCAAAGATAGTCTCATCATTCCACCTGCACCAGGACATCTGCCTCCCCGTGTTTTTGCCAGACCTTCGGGTCACGGAAAACAAAAGAAGGTGGCACACACTGGATGTCAGATGAGTGTTTCTGATGTATATTGAGCATACACACCCATTCCGCAAGTCCTCTCAACTCTTCGTTGCCATTGCAGAGAGGGAGAATGGACACCCAGTGACAACACAGTGCAGTTCCAAATGGATAGTGAATTGTATTAAAGACTGCTACAAAAGGTTGGGTACAGCCCTCCCGGGGAGGGTGTGGGCCCACTCAACCAGATCCCAGGCTTCTTCTATGGCCTTCTGGGCACAGATCCCAATCCAGGAGATCTGCAGGTCAGCTATGTGGTCACTGGTGCATACTTTCACGATGCACTATGCTGTTGTCCAACAGGCAAAAGAGGATTGTCAGTTGGGCAGAGCTGTGCTCAATATGGGTAAGCTGTAACTCTGCCCATCATCCTGGGTGTGGGGAGCAGTCACCTGTAACTGAATGATGGGAGCAGCGCTTGAAGAAGAATGGTGGGTTATCGATGTAACCATCCTTCTTCGAGATGGGCTGCTCAGTTACATTCAGATCCCTCTCCCCGTCTCCGCTATCGTAGTTGGCAAAAAGAAGAGAGACTGGGAATGTCAGGGTCAGGGTTGCACATATAGCTGCGGTCGTTGGCCGCTGACCCTGACCTGACAGGCTAGGGCTAAAAGACTTTCCAGATTGCTGTGCACTGCAGCACATAGACACCTGTAACTGAATGTATGTGAGCAGCCCATCTCGAAGAAGGATGGTCACGTCAGCAACCCACCATTTTTGTCATCACAGTTACTCTCCAGCCACTGACCAAGTTTATTAGTCATTTGCCGGTGATACACCTGAGCTACATCCATGAGACTTTCATCCTCCGGACAGATGACTGAAACACCCTTATGGACTTCCATTACAATTTCACCAACCTCCACCCATTTCTAGAACCTTCTCACACTAGCATCAACTTCCCAGACACTGAGATCTGCTTCCACAATGGAACTCAGAGACAACTATACAGCAGAACTCCATGGATCTCCAGGTCCAGCAGCCACTCTGTACAGCCCAGGAAATCTGTTACCCAGAGCCAGGACCTCAGGGAACACAGAATACAGTCCAAGGAGAAACTCTGGTATACACCCATAATATACTTCCACCAAACAAGGACACTTTATTAGAGAAGTTCAAGGGGGTAGCCATGTTAGGCTACTTCAGCAAAATGAAAAAGTTGTCTTGTGGCATTTTTAAAGACTAACAAATTTATTTACTGCTTGAGTTTTTGTGGGAGAGATGACGTGAGAAGTTTTCCTTCTCCTCTTCCTCTCTTTTAGCAAAATGGGGTTGTTGCAGGTGTGCCCTGCAAGTGGAAAAGCGTGGCACTGCACTTTTGCTTTCCATCACCACCACTTTAAAAAGTGCCACAAGGCTCATTGTTTGTTCCACCAGAGAAGTAGATCACATCATCAGATGGGCCATGCACACTTCCTGAGAGAACCTGCTTCAATACAGAACTCTCCCTAACAACTTCATGCCCCTTGTTGTCACTTGCCTCCTCTTGCTGGACCCCATCTGGGGTATCTTTAGTCAATTACAACCCCTACTTGATGGGGACCGCGTCCTGAAATAAATCTTTCCCAACCCTCCTCTTTTAGCCTTCAAACACACCCCTAACCTTTCCAAGCTCAGCATCAGAAAGAAGCTCCCCACAGACCAGCACACACCAACTCAAAGTGGCACCAGACCCATAGCAACAGATGCCAAATCTGTAGACATATTTCCTCTGCTTTGATTATTAATATCCCTTCAGCACACCTTTAAAGATTCATAGATCCTACATGTGCCAGTGGCAATGTGTGTGTACCTCAGGCAGTGCACTAAATGACCCAATAACAGCCATGTGGGGAATACGGTGGGTTACTTACCAGTAACTGTCCTTCTTCGAGATGGGCTGCTCACATACATTCAGTTACAGGTGTCTACGTGCCACAGTTCACAGTAGCTCGGAGAGTCTTTGGTCTTAGTCTGTCAGGTCAGGGCACATGGCCAAAGCCCCCTCCATGCCGTGACTGCAGCTATATAGGTGACTGTGACCCTGACCCTCCCAGTCCCCTATACTTCCATTAGCGGGGACAGTGGGAGGGCCTGAATGTATGTGAGCAGCTCATCTCAAAGAAGGACAGTTACTGGTAAGTTGCCCACTCTTCTTCAAGCGCTGCTCGCATCATTCAGTTACAGGTGACTGCTAGCCATACCCAAGGATGGTGGGAGGAGTTACAATTTGCCCATGCTCAGTACGGCTCTGCCCAATGAGGCGTCGTCTCTAGCCTGTTGGACGATAGCATAGTGTGTCATAAAGGTATGCACTGATGCCCACGTAGCTGCCCTGCAGATCTCTTGGATAGGGACCTTGGTAAGGAAGGCCATTGATGACGCTTGAGCCCTGGTAGAGTGAGCACTGAGTTCCAGTGTAAGTCTGGAAAGGTTCCTCCAAGAAGGATCAGACAATACAGACAGCACTGAAGAGGTTTATTTACAGTACTAGTACTGGGAACACTGAACAAAACAGTATCAGCTTCAAAATGGAAGTAGCATGGCAATTGCTTATATACGCAGGCAGCTTGTTTACTGGTTTAAACTAGTTTTCCTAACACTTTGGGAAAAACAACTCCATATATGGGAAGAGGGTCAGGGAGGTGGTGAGGGGTGGTCTTAACAGGTTAGCAAATACTAGCTTCCATATAAGGCAAGGGAGGGAGAGGGGTTTGATAGGTGTATGTGAGCTGAGGGATGCATGAAATGGAGAGTGTATATGTCACAGCAGACAGCCTGCAGGCTGCTCACCCAGACACCCTCTGTGCTCATGACACCTGGCTTACTTGCTTAGAATAACACCAGGAACAGGTGTATTCGACCTTGCGTAACAGTCTTTGATACAGTTTACTATCCATTTGGAAATGCACTGTGAGGACACTGGAATACCTCTTTTGCGTTCGGCGACTGCCATAAAGAGTTGGGAGGTCTTGTGGAACAGACATGTGCGTTCGATGTATGTTAGGAGCACTCTCTTCACATCCAGGGTATGCCACCTCCTCTGGTTTTCCATAACCTGAGGGTCTGGATGAAATACTGGCAAGCAAATCTCCTGGTTGAGGTGGAAGGGAGTAGCCACATTAGGGAGGAAGGAAGGATGGTGTCACAGGACCACTTTGTTGGGCAAGAACCTCATATACAGGGGTTCTGAGGAAAGGGCCTTCAACTCTGAAACCCTTCTAGTGGAGGTGATTGCTACTAAGGCGGCCACCTTCCAGGAGAGGACCAGTAGGGTGCACGAGTCTAAGGCTTCATAGGGAGGCTCTATTAGTGCCCAGAGCACCACATTGAGGTCCCAAGATGGGATGGGTTCACGGGATTGTGAGAAAAGTCTTTCAAACCCTTTCAGGAACCTAATGGAAGTAGGATGGGAGAAAACAGGGGCCCCCTCTACTTTTTCATGGAGCTCTGAGTTTGCTGCTAGGTGGACTCTCAGTGAGAAAAGAGAGAGGCCTTTGTCTTTAAGGTCTAGGAGATAGTCGAAAATTAGGTGTAGAGGAGCCAGTGCAGGGTCCACTCCTTTACCCAGAGCCCAGATGGAGAACAGTTTCCATTTGGCTGTATAGGTGGACCTGGTGGACGGTCTTCTATTACTGACCAGGACTCTCCTAACCCTGTCTGAGCAGAGCCTTTCCTGCTTGTTGAGCCAAAGAGTCTCCATGCTGTCAAATGCAGGTGAGCTGGGTTCAGGTGCCGCAGGTGTCCCGAGTCCTCTGTCAGGAGGTCTGCACACAGGAGGAGGTGGGCTGGGGTCTCTACAGACAGGTCCTGTAGGAGCGAGAACCAATGTTGTCTGGGCCAGTCCATAGCTATTAATATTATGTTTGCACCGTCCATCCTGATGTTTAGGAGAACTCTGTGTATTAATGGGACTGGTGGGAAGGTATACATCAGAGGGCCTGACCAGGTGATTAGCAAGGCATTATTGAGGAACCCCTCCTCTTGACCCCTGAGAGAGCAAAACTGCTGACGCTTGCAGTTCTGCCATGTTGCAAACAAGTCTATCTGGGGTATACCCCATTTGCGTACCAGGTGACAGAACTCCATGTTGTGGAGCGACCACTTGTGATTCGCTAGGAGCTTTCTGCTGAGCAAGTCTACCAGCCTGTTGTCCACTCCCCGTAGGTGCACAGCCACCAGGGTGAAATTGTATTTCAGGGCTAACTTCCAAGTTTGCATGCTTCCTTACAAAGAGATGTGGAGAGGACCCCTCCTTGCTGGTCTGTGTAGAACATGGCTGCAGTATTGTCCATTAGGATCTGAACCAGCCCTGTATGTTGTCCAGGAAGGTCATGCAAGCTAATCTGATGGCCTGCAGCTCCTTCACATTTACATGAAGAAGACAGTCTTTGTGGGACCAAAGCCCCTGGGTGGAAAGTCCCTTTGAGATGTGGGCTCCCTCCACCCTGAGTCCGAGGCATCGGTTAACAGTGTTACTGTGGGCGTTAGCATTTTGAAGGAAATTCCCCCAATGGCACACTGGGGGTCCTTCCAAATCTGTAATGTCCCCAAGATATCTTGAGGAATTGACAGTACCTTGGATAGGGAGTTGCTCCATGAGTGGAACACCGTGGAGAACCAGACCTGGAAGGTCCTCATTCTCAGGTGTGCCGTCCAAATCATAGAGGTGGAGGCTGCCATGTGCCCGAGCAGCTGTAGGCAGTGATGGGCTGTGGTCACCTGGGACTCCTGCAGCTCCGTAATGATGGTGCAGATGGACCAAAATCTTGAAGGGGCCAGAGAGGCTGTGCCTTTGCAAGCGTCTAGGAGAACTCCTATGAACTCTACACTTCGGGATGGGCAGAGTTTTGACTTTTCTCGATTTATGCAGAGGCCCAGGTACTCACACAGTTGGGTTACCACTCTGACATGGAGCTTTACCTGAGCTCTTGATTCCCCATGTATTAACCAATTGTCTAGGTAGGGGTAAATCCTTATGCCCCACCGGTGCAAGAACGCTGCTACCAGTGTCATGCACTTTGTGAATACCCTGGGGGCCAGAGAGAGCCTGATGGGGAGTGATGTAAATTGGAAGTGATTTCCCCCCACGATGAACCTTAGGTACTTTCTGTGGTAGGGATGTATTGCTATGTGAAAGTAAGCATCTTTGAGGTCAATCCCCAATCCCCGGGAGACAGAGATGGAATGATCTGTGAGAGGAAAACCATATGGAACTTTATTTTCCTTATGTGTTTGTTTAAAGCTCTGAGATCTAGAATGGTTCTGAGGTCCCCGTTGGGTTTGGGGACCAGAAAGTATTGGGAATAGAACCCTTTTCCCTGCTCCAGCTTTGGGACCCTTTCTATGGCCCTGAGGGAGAGGAGCTTCTCGCATTCCAACTCCTTGAGCAGGCGATCTAGTTCCCGGTTCCCGAGGCTTGGGTGAAGGAGCGGTTTTCTGACCCGAGGAGTTGAAAGAAACTGTATGCGATACTTTTCCGCTACCGTCTTGAGGACCCACTGGTCAGTTGTGATGTTGGTCCGGTGGTGCATGAAGCGGTGCAGGCAGTTGGTGAAGGTTGGAGTTGAGGCTGTGGGTTTGCTGCCCTTGGGGTAACTGTCAAAAGTGCTGCTTTCTTCCCAACGTGCAGTCAGTACCCTGCCCATACCTGCTGGATTGTGAAGCGTGGGACTTCCCATCCTTGCTTGAGTGGGCCTTGTCCCTATCCAAGTCCCCGAGATGTCATTGGGGGTATTGGTAGGAGCAAGGAAGAGAACTCTGCATTTGGATTTGCTGCTTTAACTGCTGCAGCTGCTGTTGCAAGAACTGATGGGCTTTAAGGGAGCACCGGGTAGATTGCGGGATGTACATTCCCAGTGATCTGAGGGTAGCACTTGAGTCCTTCATGCCATGTAGCTTGGCATCTGTGGACTCAGCAAAGAAGTCAGGACCCTCAAATGGCAAGTCTTGGATGATGAGTTGCATCTGCGGAGACAGGCCAGAGCCCTGAAGCCAGGCGGAACAACGCATTACCATGATGGAAGTCATAGTATGTGAGGCAGTGTCTGACATGTCCCACGTAACTGTGAGGGTGTCTTTAGAGACCAATGTCCCTTCTTCAGTCATTGCCTCATAATCTCTGAGGCGATCTTTGGGAATAAGGTCGCAGAACCTTTCCATGGCTTGCCAGAGGTTGAAGGCATATCTTGTCATAAGGGCCAGATGGTTGAAGATATGCAGCTGTAGAGCTGCTGTGGCATAAACCTTCCTGCCCAACAAGTCAAGCTTTTTAGCTTCCTTATTCTTAGGAGTGAAGCTCGACTGGCCCTTTCTCTCTTTCTGATTTACTGCGTTGACCACCAACGATCCCTGTGTAGGGTGCTGGAAGAGGAACGCAAACTTGTCCTGGGGGACATGGTATTTATGATCTACCGCTTTCAACATTGGTGGAATCAAAGAAGGGGTCTGCCATCACGCCCTGACAATTCTGTATATCGCTTCACGGAGAGGAACAGATACCTTGGTTGGTGGGACATTTTCCCACACATCAAAGAGGGGGTCGGTTTCCTCCTGGACCACCCCAAGTTCTATGTTCAGATTCGCTGCCATGCGGCGGAGTAAGTCCTGCTGGGCTCAGGAATCATCCTTATAGGCAAAAGGCTTTTGGAAAATGTACTCATCCAGAGAGGAGGACAAAGGGGCGTGGGATCTACTGTGCTGTGTAGAGTTGGGATCTGGCTCGTAATCAGAAATCTCTGAGGAGTCCGGAGTCCGAGGTGGAGATGGTACTGAATGGTGCTGCGAAGTTGAGCCATCATTGGTCATCGTGTCCAGCCATTTGTGAGACCAGTCATTAAAAGAATTTCTGGTCGTGGCACAGCACGGAGAAGAACAGCCCCTACCTGAGGTCTTAGTGGTAGAGGAGGAACTGGGCCCCAGTGTCTGTACTGGGGCAGGTGGAGTCGTCTTCCTCCATGGCACAGGCATCAGGGAGCACTTCTGATGATGCTTACCGCCCATTATCCAGTTTTCAAAGCCGTTTTGGGAGAATCAGAGGAACGGGCAGGGGCTGGAGACAATGAGAAGGATGAGCTGGACCTCTGTCTTCTGGAGCCTTGAGAGTGCAGTACCAAGGGTTCATGGGAAGAGTGCCGAGAGGGGAGTGCCTCAGACCAGTCATCAGCCCCATTTTGCGATGCTGGTGGAGGGCTCGATGGTACTGGGCTTGAGGGCAGTGCCAATTCTTGCATTGAGTGTTCTCTGGATACTGGAGGCGGTGTAGTCTTCGACCTGGCCTTCTTGGCCAGTACCCAGAGCTGGGTCCTGGACTGGAGCCCATGTCTTTGCTGAGGCTCGTGGTGTCGACGGTACTGAAGACAGCCCCGATGCCTGTTCACCAGAGAGGGAACTTGGCGACTGAGGCAAACGGTGCCATGGTGGTACTGAAGAGGAAGCCGACCAGGGCTTTGAACTCTGCGCCATGGGTCAGTGCCAAGACTCTGGGGCAGGAGTTGCTCAGGGTGCCGGCAGAGCACTAGTGGCTTGGGTGGTGTCAGAGGCGGGTGAGCGGTCTTCCGCAAGAGTGCGTAAGCACTGCTCTCTGTCCTTGCAAGTCCTGCATTTAAAGGACTGGCAAATGGAGCAGTTCACCACAAGGTGAGACTCTCCCAGGCACGTGAGGCATTTCTCGTGAGGATCATCAAGTGGTAAAGCTTTAGAACATGCCAGACACAGTGTAAAGTCCTGCATTTTAATTTTTAGTAAAAGAAAGACAGGCACGTGCTTCCACAAGTTTTGGCTTATCCGAAACTGTTGCTGAGGGCACAAAAAGGAACTGGGAGGGTCAGAGTCACGGTTACCTATATAGCCATGGTTGTGGCGCAGAGGGGGCATTGGCTGCGTGCCCTGACCTGACAGGCTAAGGCTAAAGACCCTCTGAGCTACCGTGCGCTGTGGCATGTAGGCACCTGTAATTGTGGGTTACTCACCAGTAACCGTCCTTCTTCGAGATGGGCTGCTGAGATCCATTCAGTAATAGGTGTCTCCGTGCTGGAGCACCAGAGTGGTTGGAAAAAAATTGTCCTAGCCTGTCAGGAGAGGGAGGCAGCCTCCACCCCTCGTACCACCCTGTGGCTATATATATGGCTGCCTCCCGACCCCTCCTTAGTTCCTTAGAGTCGCCAACTCCAGATGTGGGGACGGAGGGGAGGGACCTGAATGGATCCGAGCAGCAAATCTTGAAGGACAGTTACTGGTGAGTAACCCACCGTTCTTCTTGGAGCGCTGCTCGTATGCATTCAGTAATAGGTGACTACTAGCCATGCTGATGGACAGCGGGTGGAGTTGGTTCTTCCGCCTTCAGCACAGCAACATGCCCTATAATGCAGAGGCCCAGCAACAAGATCTTTTCCGGAATCAAGAGATGAACAGGCCTTTGCGCGGCCCAGAAGAGTCAAGAGCTGAGGGCCAACCCAGGACAGGGGGCGGGACTGAAGTCGCTGAGGCATAGGCGCATAAGCAGGTCAGAACAAGATCACCATAACCGGAGTAAAGGACGCAGCCTAAACATAGAGGGTTGAGTTAGATATTCCGCATAGGTGGAAGGAAACGTGGAGTATGACAGACAGAATTTAGTGTCTGGCCACCGGCCTTGCAGCGTGGCCTCTTGGGAGAATGCTGGATGCCAACATGTGCAGGTTTAGCCATATTGGCCATGTCCCTCATGAGAACAAAGGAAGGGTGGAGATAGTTCCTGAACTGATCACCTGAAGGCTTAGCTGGACCACATGGTTATGAACTGATCTGGATGACTACTGGGTACGCAGGTAGCCGTAGGGGAGTAACCATATCCCCTGTCCAGTCGTGACCAGATGTAGCCGAGTCTGGTCGATGTGAGTGAGGATAAGGATACAAGGTTGTAGAGGAGGGCTCGAGAACAACTGAGAAGACCACAAGACACTAAACAGCAGCAAATGGAGGCCAAGCCGAGCAGAACGGGGGCCTACGGTATGCTACCTATAAACCGGGTAGTGCAGGAGTGCATGTTTTCAGCCGAACAGGTAACAAGGACCGGGTTCTTGCAGGAGAGAGGCTCCGGGGCATAAGAGTCACCAACAGCTAGGTGGCCTGAGGCAGTCCTAATGAGTTGTTCCTTACAGGGCCCGCAGGAGCAGGAGAACTCACAGGAAAAGCCCACGGAGCCTATAATCTCGCAGGGTTTCAAATCGCGAGAGGCCTCACGAGTGCATGAGGGAGGGAGAAGAAGGGTTGGGAATAGCGCCTGCTATCATTTGGTCACCCCATCGAGGACCAAAAGGTTCATAGAAGTGCTGTGTAAGGTCACTGTCTCAGCACCTCCAGTCCTTCCCGGAGGGATAGCACTACCGCCCTGCCGCGCCAGTGGGTGCCAAGGCCAAAACTCCTCAATACATGGATATCCGAAGAACCCCAATGCCGAGGGAGGTTCCTTCCTATCAGCTAGGAAGTGAATCCATTACAGGGTGGCAACTGCAGCATCTCAAGGACGCTCTGGGGGTTAGAGAACCAAGTGAAGTACTTCCCCAGGTGGGAAGCTGGAAGGCAAATTAAGGGAGTAGAATCCCCAAATTCTTGGATATTGTAGGAAAAATAGGCTCTCTGTCTATCACACCAGTGGGCGGGCAGTGGATGTGAACAGATCCTCAAGAATTGAAGGGGAACTGCAGTACTAACAGGTGCCACCAATGCACATTGGGGTAACCCCGCAGTAGCACTATAGGTATATGATCATACGCAGTGAGACAGTCCCAAGAAAGCCACAGGCGGAAGGGGGAGGGGGTCATGTCCTCATAGGTCTATGATCAGATGTAGTGAAATAGTCCCAAGAAAGCGATGGGCGGAAGGGGAGGGAAACGTGCCCTGTCAGGGTACAGGACTGAGAGGCGGAAGGGGTAGCTACAAGTCCCCTGGGAAGAAAAACCTCTCTGTCTGCACATGGACACCTGCCCAGAAAGGTGGCTGGTGACGTGGGGATATGTTTTGGTGGGAGAATGCCCGAAGAGGTGGACCCTTCGCAGTTTCCCTACCTGGACATGTGACTAGGTGTTCTCTCCTGGGTTCCCTGTCTGGGGTTTGAAGGAGGTAGGCCCGGCCTATGTTTATGGGCAAGGGTGTAATAGAATTGGCCACCTCGATGGGGAGGCGGACTGAGGACGAGGGTTCCTAGGGTGGGAGCCCTGGTCCTCACTAGATCACCACAAGGTGAAGGAGTGGAATCGTAGTTCCCATAAGGAAGGGGAATGGTAGGGGTGGGCTGTTCACCTTGGCCCCCTTCAGAGGTAAAATTCCGCTCTGGCTATGCAGATGTGTCCCCTTCAGTAAGCAGAAAATACTCCTGTCGAATTGGGGTTGGGGTCACAACAGCTAGTGAACGTTGAACCAATGGTATGTGACCGGAGGTATCCCCTCCCCTTCCCCTGACCTGGACTTGAGAAAGCCTACCTGAGGAAGTTATCAGGGCCACACGCACAGTTCTGTTTGTGGGTAGGCTTTGAATACACATGTCTCGGAGCCTCCACAGGGGGGCTGGGGCTACAACAAGATGCACCTCTTGTCCCTGGCAAGGTGTTGGAGTGGGGAATGTGCAGTAGGGGAATATCTGGGAAGGGTGGGATGCGAGGAGGGAAAAAAAGGAGCGGTTTTCCATCTTTGGGAGAGTCACTGCTTAAGGGGTGGGGTAAACCACGGTACTTGGGTACCGTCTGTATAGGCGGGGCGTCATTATATTGTTGGGGCCTTGTCGCCCCCGATCCAAGGTCTGCTCATGCAATAGCGAAAAGGGAGAAAACAAAGAGGGGTTGGGGATTGTTCCCACCGAATCTCCCTTCCCCTAGAGGGGAAAGGGGTGTTGTGGCCGTCTGGAGCACTGACGCCCTAATGCCTCTGTGCCCGAGGATCGAAGTTGGGTGACGGCAAGTAGAGGGCCCCTCCCTACAAGAGGAAGGGCAAAGACCCAGCCGTCACAGCAGATAAAGCGGGGAGGAAAAAAACTGCCCTGTGGTCCCTTTCTGGGAGAAGATGGGGAATTCGAGGGGAACTAAGTCGGCAGGGGTGGGTCCGGGAGGGAGGAGGCCAAAGTACTTGGCCTCTTCCCGAGGATCCTGGGCTGTGCCCACCACCGAGAACTTTTCAGGGGGAAACAAGACATCTGCCTCGAAGGGCAGGTCAAGGACTGCCTGCTATGCATTAGGAGGCGCTCTGGCTTCCCTGAGCCATGCCACCCTGTGGATGGTAACCGCTGAGGCCATGGTGTGAGCGGCGGGGTCCACCGCATTGCGTGCCAAAAGGAGGAGGTCCTGTGAGATTAGGTTGCCTTCTTCCAGGAAGGCATCATACTCCTCCCTAGGCTCAGGTGGGAGCAGGCTTCTAAATTTCCCGAGTGACTCCCAGACATCCAGCAAATATCTGCTGGTTATAGCCTGGCTATTTGCCACTCGTAGTTGGAAGGCCAATGAGGAGTAAATCCTACAGCCTAGCAGTTCCAGTTTCCTGGTTTCCCTGGAGGGTGGAAGGAGGTTCCTGGGGGGCTACGTCTCTCGGGGGGATTGGGTGGCCAACAAGGGAGGGGTAGCCCAACTTGGACATTTGATACATCATGCTCGCTGTATCTGAAACTAGGGGAATGGAACTTGGGCTCTGCTACCAGGAGCGTGGAAGGTCCCATACGCTCGGGTGGGGCGGGACCGCTAAGGGCGCCGTCGAGGCAAAGGCTGGCCCGAAGAGGGTATCGAGAGGGAGACTCAAGGGTTCTACCTCCATGCCTAAATGTGACGTAGCCTGGCGCAACAAATCAAAATGCGTCGATAGGTTTCCCGTGTATGACCCCGGTGCTGGGAAGAGAACAGTACCGGGAGCTCGCCGTGGTGGAGAGGGAGTTCCTTGGGGGGACCATTCTTGTGGCCTAAAGCGAAAAAGTGATGGGGCTGATTGGCGGTGCCTAGGCCGTTTGGAACCCCTGGAAGGTCTCTCATCTGGGCTGGAAGCAGGGGAGGGGGACTGAGATTCTTGGGCCGGTACCGGTGATGGTGGGGTGGTGCCAGCCCCCACTGGAGTGGAGGACGGGGGGCTGTGTGGTGAGGGCGAGTGTCCCGGGTTGACCCAGGCCTTTAAGGTGAAGGCTGGTTTGCCCCTTCTGGTTGGGAGTGGGGCAGGGGGTGTCGGAAGTAGCAGGAGGGCTCGTGCTGCCTCCACCGCTTCCGGGGTGGACGGGACGAGGAGAGACTCCATTTGAGTCAGAGGCAAGCCCTTGCCAGGGGAGGGAGGACTGCCTGGGTGAGAGGACGCCCGGTCTTGTGGCACTGGGCTCTGGCGGGCTTGGGGTGACGAGGGTGAAATTTGCCGGTGCCGGGGTGAGGTCGGCACCGGCAAGGCCGGACTGTACCTGGCTGTCGGTACTGGAGATAATGTGGTGCGGAGCCGAGATGAGCCCAGTACCGTCGGTGCCAGGCTAACTGAGGGCAACCTTGAGCGGCGCCGAGGTGCCGGGTAGGCGCTGGGGCTGGCAACGAGGTGGTGTGGCAGCGCTGGCGGCAGATCCTCGTGGTACGGTGCCGTGAAGGGTCCAGTGCCCAGCTGGGTCTCAGTGCCGGGTGTGAATCCAAAGCTTCGAGTGAAGGGTGCCAGGCCTCCTCCGAGGCTAGGGCACGGCGTCACTGTTCCCTCTGCTTGATAGTTCTTGGTTTGAAGAAGAGACATGGAACATGCCAAGACCATGTGGTCTTTGCCCAGGCACCTAAGGCACTTCCTGTGGGGGTCATCCCAGGGGAAGGCCTTGCCACACTCGGCACAGGGTTTAAACCCTGACATTGTTGATGCGATGTTCCAGTTCAGTAGTGGTAACTCTTGTAGTGGAATTAAATCCACAAAGAGATGCTCCCAGCCGGACAGCAAGCTGAAGAAAAAGGGACAGGCCACTTGTGGTTCGCAAGGAGCGGATATTCCAATTCTGATGCACAAGGCGGAAGAAATGAAACTGAGGATGGGTTGGGAGGTGGCCGTATATATAGCCATGGGGTGGTGTGAGGGGCGGAGGCCACCTCCCCTCTCCTGACAGGCTAGGACAAGGTTTTTCCGACCAATCCGGAGCTCCAGGATGGAGACACATATTACTGAATGCATCTGAGCAGCGCTCGAAGAAGAACTGAATGATTTGAGCAGTGCTCAAAGAAGAACCAGACAATCTCAAGGGGGATTGATGTTGTCAGGCAGGGCCTGAGTAGCAGAGGCTGATGGACTCAAGGAGGCTGGATGACATTTTATTTTATAAGCATCAAAAGGCAAGGAGATAGGAAATACAGTAATTGGGGGAATGCTGACAGGCAAGGTGCAGGATTTGGGCATATTGAAAAATTTGCCCCAGGGAGTTAGGAGTCTTTTAGAACTCCAGCAAGGAGTCCTGTGGCACTTAAAGACTAAGAAATTTATTTATTGTATGAGATTTTGTGAGAGAAAATCCCAATTCTTCAAATGCTTTTCTCCCATGAAAGCTCATGCAATAAATAAATTTGTTATTCTTTAAGTGCCACAGGACTCCTTGTTTGTTTTACTGAACTAGACTAACATGGCTGCCCTTTAGGAACTTTAAACTCCAAGGCCTCAGTTTTCAACTTTTCTATATTAGTGCAGCCCAGGATCCTTTTCCTTCTCCTCCTCCTCTCTTTTAGCAAAATGGGGTTGTTGCACTTGCGCCCTGTAGGTGGAAAGGCCCTGTTCAGCGCTTTTGCTTTCCATCACCACTATTCACCATCCTTGGCCTGGGGCTAGGATTTTCCAGTGGCAATGAGCAGAATGGATTTAGAGTTAATTTTTCCTAACAAAGCCAGCAGCCCAGGAGCACCTTTTGCCTTGGCCTTTCTATGTTTTCACAATAAAAGCTCTTTGTTATGTTTCAGACCAGCACATCCAGGGGCAGACTCCCCACTGCTCATCTGCATTAGAAAGGCCACTGGGCCACCCAAAGGCATTTTTTTGCAGTGCCTTTTGCAGATACCTGGGTGGAGGTATCTGTTTTTAAGGAAGAAAGGGGATTTTCTCCCATGGAAGCTCACACGATAATTAAATTTGTTAGTATTTAGAAGTGCCACCAGGCTCCTTGTTTATGTTGGTTTTAAAGAGATGGCTCTGCTCTTTAGCATCCGCCAAAGGAAAATGGTGAGCCCGACTCATGAGCCCCTATCTGAATCCCTCCTTCTTGTGCTTCCTGCTCCGTGAACTCTGGTTCAAGCTTCTCATCTTCTCCTTGGAGGCACTTTGCAGTCTTGGTCCTCTCTGCTGTCTGCTACCATGTTGCCCCTGCTTCCTCAGCTCTGCCCAGGGTACCTTTTTCCTCCACCCTGATGATCTCAGACCAACAGTTCCAACTCTTCCCTGTGACGTGCTGTCCCAAACCCATTCATAGATCCTGTGGGGGAAAAATCTAACTCTGGCCCTCAAGTTCAGAAAGAGGCGCACTAGAGCCTCCCCAATGAAGCAGACCCGTTCCCAGCCGAGACTCCAATGAGCAGAGAACGAGGTGTGGTTCAGAGTTTATTATTCAGCTGAATAATAAAAGGAACTGCATCAGAGGGCAGCAAAGAGAAGCTAGCCTCTCTGAGCAAGAACCCCCAGTATCGGGGTTACAGGTCACATATACCTTCTAACATGCAAAATACAATATACATAATACAACAAGCTCATGCATAATACAACAAGTTACATCATGCCTAAAATCCATAGATGGTATTACTACTTTTAATATGCAGGTTACATAATTAGATTATACTTAATAGGCAGCATATAGTTAGCCCGCCTCTGTTGTTGTTTACAGCTTATTTGGGTAACAGCTACTCTCCTTGACCAATGAGAGTGGCCAGACTCCTGTGACCCCTCAGCTACCTAGCCCCTGCCAACCTGTTTACCTGACTAAGGTGATAGCTTCCCATCAGGGTCCAGACAGGAGGGATTGTCTTATAATCAACCTTTGTGGATTACCTCTTGTAGCTATAGAAAGTCTACCTTCTTATCAGTCTAAACCCTAGCTCTCCTGACTTATGCCTTAATAAACTTGTCTAAGCAAACACAGAGCCTCAGACACAGAACTTCCAGACCAAACTTACTCCATCTTTAAACTTCCTTTACAACCCACTACTCTTTCCCCATCCACCCTGACTTCTGCTGGCCTACTTAGAGGAGTCTGGCCAGTCACTGATGGGCGGGCTGGTGGGCAGATGGGGAGAGCTGTCTCCTGCTTCAGCTATGAAAGCAGATATAGACAGCAAGCAGCGCTTGGCACAGTGGGCTCCAGGCATAGGATTACCAGATGTCTGGCAAAAGGAGGACATGTCTTCTGTCCTCCAGGAATTCTAAAAATAGGTGATTTTGTCTGGCTTTTTACGCCTGATGAGTAGAATGTTAAAAAAAAACCAACCAAGGGCTTGAACCCATGACCCTTTGGGTTAAGTGTGCTGCACAGAGGCACACACAAGAAGTAGAGTAGCCTGCAGAAAAATCAAGGGGGTCGAAGTGGAGCAGAAGTTCCCTTATTCCCAGAGGCTTTTATAATAGTTCTTCGAGTGCTGCTCGGATACATTAAGTAATAGGTGTATCCGTGCCACAGCGCACAATTGGTTGGAAACTTTTTGCCCTAGACTGTCAGAAGAGGGATAGTGGCCACCGCCCCTCATGACACCCTGTGGCTATATATGTGGCCACTGCCCGGCCCCTCCTCAGTTCCATTTTGTCCGCCTCAGCGACGGTTAGTGGAACCTGCTCCTTGCGATTGCGCAAGCAGCCTGTCTCCTTCATTTATGAGCCAGCGGCTTGATTGGGAACATCTCTTTGTGAACATCATTCCACAGGAGAGTACTTCCTCTGCCGCCCACCATGCCAGGGTTTAAACCTTGTGCTGCCTGCGGCAAGGCCTTCCCGTGGGATGATCCCCATGCGAAGTGTCTTCGGTGCCTGGGCGAAGCCCAATTGGTCACCTCCTTCTCCATCTGTCTGTCCTTCAAACCTAGGACAAAAAGAAACAGGGAGCAAAGGCACCATGTGTTGGCCTCAGGGCAGGCGTGGCAGCCCACCCCAAAGGCTTCGGGGTTTTCTCTGGCACCGTGTGCCTCTTTGACACCGGAGCCCTCCCAGCACCGCTCACCGCGAGGCCGGAGAAAAGGGGCTTGATATCGATCCAGGTACTGCACCACTGGCACCGGTCCCAATCCCCCTCTCAGGGGTCACCAGAGGACTGTGAGGAGTTGGTGCTGCTCCCTGCTACACCAGAGGCATTCAAGGCAGCGAAGGCACTCCTCTTCCTGCTGACACCGCCCTCCCCGGAACTCATCAAGAGAAGGAGTAGGCCGGCCTTTGCCTCCACAGCCTGGCCCTGCAAAGGGCACCAAACACCCTCTCTGGTCTTGGTTCCGAGTTCCCCGACATTGGAGCCTCCCAGCCAGAGGCCTGGTACTGTTGAGCTTTCTCCTCGGCATCATATTACCTTGCCATCTCTGACACCAGCATCACGGTTCCCCTCCTCTGAGTCTGGAGGAGGGTGCCTCAAGAGGGTCTAAACAACCCCACCCTAGGCTCTTGACATCGGCACTGTTTAGGCACCGACCCCATGAATGGTCCTCGCAGGAGACCGTATTGAGTGCTCGCGGTGCTGCGGAGCTCCCAGCAGCACCGGTGACTCCAGCACTGGCCAGGACTTTAAACCCCGTGCCATGTTCATACACAGGAGATCTTATGGTGCACTTTGACCTTCTGTGCCATGTTGCTGCCCATATGGGGATGGAGGTTCAATCCCCTGAAGGGCCCGCTGACACACTATTTGGGCCGGTGATCTTGTCCGGCGATCCTGTCACAGTCCCACTCCACCCTAGCATGTGGGACCTTGCATCATCATGATGGCAAAGCTAGGGCTCTATTCCCCCGGTGTCCAATATGGCGGGCCTAAAATATCAGGTCCCGGGGACACAGTTCCCCTCTCTTATCCATCACCCAGTGCCGTCTCGGGGTGTGGTGGAGGTGGCCCTAGGCCCAGGCCAAATTCCCTGTGATCCCCCCCCTGGCATTGAGGGACGTGAGAGAGGTAGACCTCCTAGGGTGGAAAGTACGTTCCTCCTCCACCTTCCAGTTACGTGTGGTGAACAACCAAGCCCTGGTGGGCAGATACATGATTGACGTGTGGGAGTCAATGAACAAGTTTAGCATCTACTCCGACAGGAGGCTAGGGAGGATTATGATGCCTTCCTAGAGAAGGAAGGCAGGATAGTGTCCCAGGACCTTCTTCTTTTGGCTTGGGATGCAATAGACACAGCCTCCTGTACAATGGCCTCAGCCATGACCCTCCGTCACGTGGCATGGCTTAGGGAGGCAGGGATACTCCTGGCCTCCCAACAGGCCATTTTGACCTCCCCTTCAAATGGGGAGGAACTTTTACCTGCGGAGACCGAAGCCGTTATCACCAACGCCCAGGACCCTTGGGGGGAACTCAAATACTTGGGCCTCCTCCCCTGAGGGGCCGCTGAACATCCTCCTTCCAAATGGGAGTTGTATGCTTTCCTGATTCGCCCTTCTCGGCAAAATGGTCCAGTTGTGGCATTCTAACCCCTCTGACCTGGGTCCATTCTTGGACAGGAGAGTGCCTCCTGTCATGGGGCCATGCCCCACCCTTCTGTGTGGAGGGACTTCCCCCCCACACTAGAGGCTGCGACCTCTCATCCTGGCTGTTGGTCGTTAGTCTCCCCTTTAGACAGGGACTACGTACTGGCTGATCCCACCACACTCCCTCCTATTAACTGAAGTAATGGGTGTAAAACATACACCCAAAGTTCCTCTCCTAGGGGTACCATTCGTGAATCCTCATTTGGGTCTTTCTCCCATCAGGGAGGGAGCCCCTCCTCTTCATTCGTTGTCACACTCAACAGTTCTTTCCTCCCCTGTGGGCACACAAGGCAGAGGCCAGGATCACCCCTATAAGTCTTGGGTGGAACAGGGACTCTTCCTCTGGTTCCCCTGTTGTGACTCAGCCAAACACCTGTTCGCTTAGCCTTCATGCTGCACCCCACAATCCCATGTGCCCTGACTCCATAGATCCAGAATGATCTTATCCCTATCTGGGCTGGGGACCCTCATGCCTTCCTACCGTTTATGAAGGCACCTTCCGTTCCTGCCTTCAGTCTCATGGAATCTCTGTGACCCACAATATGACACAATCCAAACTCCCTCCTGTCCAGCGGATGTCCGGCAGGTCTCGAGCCCTATCCCTTACCGCTCCCCAATGGCCCGCCCTCTGGGGTTTCTGGAAAGGGTATCCCGCTGTCACCCAGCCACAGCGCTAGCACGCATCAGCGGTGTTGGGGGTTTAGAACCTGATATCTTAGACCTGACCTCTTGCACCAGGATCAGAGACCGTTAGGAGTGGTTACCTCCGTTTTCCCTACTCTCAACCCAGGGTAGCCTATTTCCACCTGGGGGAGAAGACGCCTGGGGGTGCCTCTTCATGATAGACCCTCTGGCCTGAACCCCAGGTTTTCCTCTTCCCAAATTAAAAAGGGGACCACTTGCTGCTAATGGAAAGGAGCCCTGCTCCCCCAGTATTTTAGCCCGGGCCTCCCGACAGACCAGGGGTCTTTATTGGGCAGTCCCAGATACCCTGGGATCCTATGACCCAGAGCTTCGTCAGAAGGGTTTTGGTTGTTACAAGGGTATGGGAAGTGACCTAAGGCCGCTCAATGAATACTCTTGGGTGGATGGAAACCCCCTGATAGCCACCCGCTAACTGGCAGCACAGACCCACTACCCGGCCCTTCCCCCTTTCTGCATGTTGGGGCCAGATAACCTGTCCCTTGCTCTCCTCTTGCAGTGTGACCCCTTGTACAACTCTGGTGGTCGGTCTTTATGATGCCACCCAGAGGCCTATTACAAATGTTCTTTGTAAATACTGCCTTAAGTGGCTCCGAAGCCTGCACAACAGGCAGGTGTTTTCCAGTACACTACCTGTTTTTAGGGTACCCTATGGACCAGCCATCCTGCTTCCCCTCAGGTTGGATGAAGTTTCTGCCCAACTCAGGCCATCAAGCCTTGATCCTCACCCTCAGGCTGGTGATAATACTTAGTTATAATAGTGCCCTAGGTGGGTTTCTCATGCTCCTCTTCCAGAGCTTCCTTACCAATGGGTGTCCTTCTCCATTGGACCACCCGCCCTCACTCAATGGGCATATGGTAGTTATTCTTCCCAGTAATTCCTACACGTTAGCGAGGGGCCTTATTATATAAGGCTCTACTTTCCCAGGCTTTCCCCAGCAGGGTTAACCCTTTAGCACGCACAAGTTTTGGTGCCAGGCAACCATGAAAAGGATGACGGGAACGTGTTGCCAGCCTGTTCCTCAACTCGAGTGGTGACTTTGGTTCTGCGCAAACCGGATGACCCTTGTCTTTGGTCATCTATCACTCCCTTTAAAAAAAAAAAAAGAGAGAAAAGGGGGAAGAAGCAGAGAGAGAAATCAGTCAAAAGACGTAATCGGAGCTCTGCCTCATCATGGTGACCCACCCAGGCCCTCTTAACCTGAGGAAGTCTTTTCCCTCATGCCCATTACATTCTCGAGACCTCTCTCTCTCTCTCTCCCCTCTCTTTTGTCCCCCTTATACTGGAAGTCTCAGATGCTATCCATTTTAAAGTTGGGTGTGCCTCCATTGGGAATGCAGCTCTATGGCCTCCATGGCAGGAGTGCTGCAAATATGGGAAGTAGCGTTGAGGCTTCGAGCCATGGAAAAGGTTTTCTCCCCCATGGCCAAGTTCCCTCGTTCTGATACCTTCGGGAAACCATTGATTACCAGGCATCAGTTGCTAGATGCCTTCCCTTGCTTTGCTGTAAGGTCTTGGAATGCTTAACAGCTCCCTTCCATGAGAACATCGGGAAGGTTACGATGGCTTTGCTGAAGACATCTTGATCTTAGATGACACCTTAATAGTGCTGTCGTTTGCCCTGGACATGGCCGGTCGCACCACCCCACTCTTGTCTCTCAGGGCATTATACAGGGGCCCACGTAGGCATTGCGCTCTACTCGGCAATACTCCCTGCTCCTTTCTCCCATCACCTCTTTGGTCTGACTAAGAAAAGGGTGGGGCTTTTCCCCGTCTGTTTCTTTTTCCCCTCTTCCTCACGTTCCACAGCATGTGGTACCCATACATAGTAGACGGATAGCTCCACGGTCCGCTACCCCTTTTTCCCATAACCTTCACACTCCAATTGATGCTAGTGACAGGATTGGATTTTTCTTCCTCAGCAGTTCCTTCATACCAACTGCTCAGATCCTTACACTTAGTTGCCTCCTTGGTTACAGCCTTATAGGCACTTCCATTGGAAGTCTCACATTAAGGGATGTTAGGCCTTGCTGCTTTCGCGGATCAGCAGGCTCTCCACCGCAGCGGGACTCGCACTTTATTGGTTCCTGTCGGGAAGCTGAATCTTAGTGACCCTTTACCTTGGTTAGAAGGGTGTCAGTGATGAAGCCCCTTTTTCCTCAAAGCCCCAGGTACAAGGTTCTTCCTAGTGGGCCATTTATTCTCTATTGGGATCAGATCTCCCAGCTCAGGTTCCTCTTTACCTGGTCCTCGGGCCCAAGGTCAACACCTTAGGTCCATCCTGGGAAGCTCGCCGGCCTGAGGTCAGCTACCCTACGTGGGAAAGCAGTGCTGGAGGTGAACAGGGCCAACCCCGCCCATGATCCTCGAGCACGGCTAGTAGTCACCTATTACTGAATGTATCTGAGCAGCGCTTGAAGAAGAACGGTGGGTTACTTACCAGTAACCGTCCTTCTTCAAGATGGGCTGCTCAGATTCATTCACAACCCTCCCACCGTCCCCGCAACTCGGAGTTGGTGACTTTTAGGGACTGAGGAGGGACCAGGCAGCGGCCACATATATAGCCGTGGGGTGGCATGAGGGGCGGTGGCTGCCAGCCCTCTTCTGACAGCCTAGGACAAAAAGTTTCCAACCAATTGTGCGCTGTGGCACAGATATGCCTATTACTGAATGAATCCAAGCAGCCCATCTCAAAGAAGGACAGTTAGTGGTAAGTAACCTAGAGGTCAGTGGGTAGAGACATTGATGCTTAATTTCAGGGTCATGGGTTTGAGGCCTGTGTTGGGTACTTTGATTTTTGGATTGTTGCTCCCTACAAAAGGTCTAAATTGGGGGAGAAAAAATAGCAAACACTAATAAAATGAAGGAAAATAAAGTATACTGGGAACAAAATTACTAACAGGGACCAATCAAGTAAACAAATATATGGGCACATTTGAACTGGCTAGAAACAATCTGGGACAATTTTTTTAAATTGTAAAATGGGCTGCTGTGGAAAATGAAAAATGAGAGGCAAGTTAACTGCCTTTTTATTTCTTAAACATTTTAGGTGCTTTTCAGGTTTATATTTGCAAATTTAGTTTTTAACTATTTTTAGTCTCATGAACATTAATGAAAGGGTCACGAATGCTTTCATTTACTGAAAAAATCCTGTTTTCAGCAAAAGTAAACATCGTGGTAATTTAAAAAAAAAAAAAAATTTAAAAAACACATGACCTTCCACCCTTTTTAATGCTGCATTCATTAATCATTACCCATTTTCCTTTACATAATATAGTAACAACAGTTATATTAATACTCCATTTTCTCCATGTGTTCACTGATGTCCTCCTTTTCGTACTTCCTCATTTTTGTGCTTTGGTATCTGGTAACCCTACCCAGGCACCATAGAAGCAACCATGGGAACTATGTTCCAAAGGGGCAGCTGTGTTAGTCTAGTAAAACAAAAAAAGCAAGGAGTCTTGTGGCATTTAAAGACTAACAGATTTATTTATCTCATTAACTTTCACAGGAGAAAATCCCACTTCGTCAGACCCTTTGAAGAGGGAGAACTTACAGAATTGGATGAGAATAAATGCAGAGGAGTGTAAGACATGGGATCAGGTCATACTGCAAGACTCCTTGCTTTTTTTGCTTTACTAAACTAACACAACTGCCCCTTTGGAACTCTGCCCATGGGGAAGGTGGTTGCATGGGTGAAACATTGCCCTGACAGCAAAAGGGAAGCAAGCCGGATCTTTCCCATTTGGGAGCAACCAGTTACAGCACTGAATGAGCATTTTCCCTTCATTAACCTTTATCTAAAGGTATTTTTATATCGACACCTCTCTGTAAAATGGAGCATGAGTCATGTATTTGCCAAGGGCTGTGGCAGCCAAGGCTAGCACCTGGAATGGGCTCAAAGCCATGGGTTCAGCGTTTCCTCTGCCAAGAGTTGGATAGCTTGAGAGACCGTGCAGGGAGCAGGGCAGGACAGCCGGCAGACAACAAGAAGCATCTGAGGAAGTGGGATCTTCTCCCACGAAAGTTCATGCAAAAAATAAATCTGTTAGTCTTAAAGTGCCACACAACTCCTTGTTGTTTTTTCAGACAACAAGAAGCAACTCAGCAGGAACTGCTGGGGGCATTGATGCAAGCACCACTCTGAGCAATGAGAAGCTCAGAAGGGAGTGAGGGGGACAGGCTGTGGGAGACAGGCAGACCCTGCCCAGGAGATGGCAGCAACAACCCGCTAGTCAGCACCTGGGTTCCTTGCCCTGATTAGTACAACTGATTTCTGCTGCAACAGACATCAGGGTGAGGAGCAGATGAGAGCTCCCACCCCTCCTGTCTTCCCTGCCCCAGTCAGGAACTACTCAACTGATCGATCCATGCCATGTTGTGCTGCTATTGAGGCCTTGGGGGGAGGGAGAGAACAGGGCTGCAGTTAATCGTCATCTGTCCCCCCAGCCCACCCCAGTCAGAGAAAGCATGAATTCTGGGGAGGCAGAACCCAGCCAGGATGCAAACAGGAATTCCAAGCACCCCACCCCCACACCGCTACAGCTCTTGGCTCTGCTCCACCCCCATGTGCTCATCCCTACCTTCTCTGTGCCAGGGGTGGTAGGGCCTCTTGGTATAGTGGCTGCACAAGAAAGTCTGGCTCCCATCACTACCCTCCATGCATTCTTGCTGCCAGGAACCCCTATCACTGCTGATCTGGCCCTGCAGGCTGGTGAGAAGAGCCCTGGCCCTGCAAACTGCCTGTGTGTTATCCCCACCTTCCAGCTGCCTTGTCCCTGGAGTGCTCAGCACCCTTCTGGCATCACCCCTGGGGTCCAAAGTGGGGCTCTGTGCGAGGCTGACATTCTGAAGGTGGCAGAAAGCTGTGGCGTATCATGGGCAGCTTGGAGGTCTGTATCCAGACTCATGGCGAAGCTGGAGAGGCCACTGGGGACAGTAATGGGCAGGTTTCTGGGAGCAAGTGAAGAGACTGCTCTGTGCAGAGCTGGGCCCAACTAACAAACTGTCCAGGGGAGATGGATGCTGCTGGAAGGCTCCAAAGGGCTGCTGCATCTGTCCCTTCTTCAGCATTAACAGGGCACAACTGGAGGCAACTGTGAGCCAAACAGTATGCTGTGCAGCTGGTACTTAAAATTGCACTATGGGTTAATGTTTGCAAAGGGCAGACAGTGCCCTGGGTGGACATGGCATGGCACTGGCCTTGCAGCAAGATCTACTGGATTTAGTGTACAGAAGCCTGCCCAGCAAACTAGAGAGATTTGCTTCCAGGCTGATGAGTTGGAGAAAGATGTGACCTGCTGTCATTCTTTCATATGTAGATTTGACACTGTTGCCTTAGGGTTAAATAGAGACCATGCATTTTCTTTTATTACAAAAGGTGATTTAACCTGCCCTTTCTCTATATGCCATTTCCCAGTGTTAGACTCTTAACAAGTGCTTTGATTTGCTGTTACAATGTGACTTGATCTTATGACTTACACTTTCCTGCATTTATTTTCTCTCATCCTGTAAGTCCCATCCACATCTTCAAAGCATCTGACAGTGTAGGATTTTCTCCCATGAAAGCTCATGCGAAAAAAAATTATTAGTTTTTAAAAGTGTCACAGGACTCCTTGTTTGTTTTGCTGAACTAGACTGACACAGCTTGCCCTTTGGAGCTTTTCATTCCCTGTATGCAAACAGTGCATTGGCAGTCCTTCCTCCTCTACTAGGCTAAGTGTCTCTTGGGCAAACCTCCAAATGAGGTGAGAAAGTTTTTTTTCCATATTAAATGCTTGCATGCCTCCATGCACAGCTGCAGGCCTTGACTGGACTGTGGGGAGTGGGAATGTGGAGATTTTAGACCTTCTTTAAACCCCTCAAGGTGGCAGAGTCACTGCATAGGAGTGCAGACCCAGAGACAGGAAGTGCTTGCACAAAACCAGCTCATCTCTCCCCACTGCTGAGCTTGTCCCTTGTCACTAGGATTTGCCCTGACTCATATTAAATCCCCTTGAATTGTTCCCTCACCTCCTCTTCAGAGCCAATCCCTCAGCCTCACACAGCTCAGCATCAGAATGTTTTCAAACTCTATTTTCCACACCCATTAATCTCCCTGAATAAAGGTCTACCCTTAGATTCTGGCTGATCTCTTCCTCTGCTCTGCTACATATTTATGTTCATCTGCACCCAATTAGCACACCTGCTGGGGCCCTAACTGCTGATCTCAACAGCCATTAACCCTTGCCAGCCTGTGAGCCAGGCTTTGATCCTTTAATCATTTTGGCTAAAACACACAGGCAGTAAAATCCTCCCCCCACCCGCCTGGCACCCAGATGTGCTGGCTTTGAATTAAGGCCCTTCCTTGATGCCTCTGCAGGCAGTGAAGAGGATCCATCTAAGACTCAGTCAGGGCCAGGCCCGGGGGTTTGGGCGCTGCCGATCCTTGGTCTAGAAGCCATGCTCACCTCAGAATCCTGCCTTCTTATTAAATTTGTTGTGGGACAAGGGGGGTTTCTCTCCGCTTCTCTCAGCTGTTGTTCAGGATGCTCTGGCCAGCACAGCATATTCCCTCCTCCACTTGTGAGTGATCAGCAGCTCTGGGGGCAGTGAGGAATATGGTGCTGGAGCATTTGGATGAGCCAGGCCTGGCTGCTCAGACCTGGAATTTACATACACCAGGGGTCTGCAACTTGTGGCTCTAGAACCACATGTGGCTCTTTGGCTGCCCCCTTGCGGCTCCAGGCTCTACAGCATCTGCCACTGCGGGAACCTACGGGCAGTCCACTCCTGGCCCCAGGTCCCCTGCCACTGCAGGACCCTGCAGAGGGCCTGCTTCTGGTTCTGGGCTCCCTCTGCCAGGGGACCCTGTGGTAAGCACCCTGGCCAAGCTCCTCCCACCAGAAGGCTGCACCCATTGTGGCTCTCAAAACACTTGGTTAGGTTATTGAAGGAATTTAAAAAAATGTCTCTTTTTATCTTTTGGGTTGTGACACCTGACATACACTGACCCTTTGTAGCAGGATCTGCTCTCAGTGATCCCCGAAGGTTGGGGGAATCCAGCTTCCTCTTCCGCACAGTCTAGAGACAATGCCCATTTAAAGGGCAGCTGGGATGGAGACTGGGCCATCCTACTCCAAGAGACAAAGCTGTGCCAGGGAGTAGAGCATGCAGCATAAGGGACTCCCCCCTCTCCCAGGCTGCTCATAAATAATCCTGGCCTGGGAGCACAGCATTCCCAGAACAATCCAATTCCTGTCTCCCCCAGTAACATGCTGCCTGCTTCTGCCACTGCACAAAGTTATTGCTGTGAAATGTAAATCAGGCTGTGGTTAATAAAGGCTCCCAGCTGGTGGGAACAGAACTGGGGGTTGATCCAGATCTAAGCTGCTGCACAGAGCTTTTATCTAGGCTCCCACCGCTAGACCCCCTCTGCGCTCTTGTTCTATGTTTGGGGCTCAGCTCCTTTCCCAGGAAAGAGGGAACCTAGAGCTGCCTGTGTGTCCAAGGAATTGCCCCTTCTCCCCGCAGTAGCTTTTGACATAGCTCATATTTCCAAACACCAACCAAAGGAAGGCCGTTTTCAGGGGCTGACAGCCCCCATTTCAGCCCATGGAACCCTGTCCTGCACGAGGGGGAAACTACTCACTGGCTGGAGCTACAGCATCAAATGTGGGCTGGGGTATTAACTCTGCATATGCCCAGGGATGGATTCCGGTGTTCCTGTGGCATGGGGAGCTGCATTCATTTAATCCCTCTCCAGCAGTGCTGGTGGAAAGGCAGGGGGCACTGATCCTGCTCAACCTCCACAGGGCTGCAGATACCAGCTAGCAGTTAAGAGCTCCTGAGACCTCAAGGCAAATACCCTGGGTCAATTCAGGGGCTGCCTGGGCTTGGCCTATTGAAGCTGTTACTGAACCATTTAGTGAAGCACCTCTGACCTCTAGTGGTGGCTGGGCAGAAGTGCTAGGTACAGTCCTTTTAATAAAAACGAGAGTCCTGTGGCACCTTAAAAACTAAGGCAGTGATTTCCAACCTTTTTCAGGCTGGGGGGACCCTTTTTAACAAAAAAAAATTTTGCACCCCCCCCACCCCCCCGGCTGATCTGTGCGGGCAGACTCTGGCCCGCATCACTCTGGCGATGCCATTGGGACAGCAGGTGAGCAGTGCTGCCACCACCATGGCCCACACCGCTGGGGAGCCAAGCTGCAGCAGCTATGGCCCCCCTGCCCTTGCCCCTGCCGTGGGGCCACCTCAGTCCCATCCCCATGCCAGGATTGGCCACAGGAGGGGAAAGGTAGCCCTGGCGGGGAGCATTGGGGCTGTAGCTGGATTCTAGCCCCAGTCGGGAGAGGTTCCGCAGACCCCCTGCAACATGTCCACAGACCCCTGGGGGTCCCTGGACCACAGGCTAGGACCACTGGACTAACAGAATTCTTTGGGTGTAAGGTTTCATGGGCTCCAACCCACCTGACAGCGTGCGTTGGAGCCCATGAAAGCTTATGTCCGAAGAAATCTGTTAGTCTTTAAGGTGCCACAGGACTCTCGTTTTTCTTGCACACAGACTAACTTGGCTGCCCCTCTGGAAGTTCTTTTAATGGTAGTTCACCAGGGCATGCAGGATCTTGGATGTGAACTGGTGTGCACAGCTGAAGGCTGAAATTCTCAGCTCAGGCTGGTAAACTCATGCTACCTTAGCTCAAGACAGCAGTGTGGACATTATAGCCCTGGTGATGACGAGTCAGGCTAGCTGCCTGAGTCCAAGCCTGCCTCTTCCCTGGGGCTGTGCTCAAGTGACCAATCAAAGCTGCAGCAGGTTGTGCACCATTTGTAGTGCACTATGTCAAGCTGAGCTAGTGCAAATCTGGCTACCTGTGCTAAGAATCCAGCCTTTGAGTGCAGTGGAGATTGCATGGACTATGGAATCGTCCCCAGGGCTCTGCCTGCTCTGCACAAGAAGTTCAGGAGTCCCTAATGCATAAGAGTCACTATTTAACCCAGGGTCTTTGATGTGAGCCCTGATTGGGATTAAAAAGTCTGCTCACTGTTGCAAAGGAGCAGCAGACTCCTCTGTTCTCCTGGACATACAAATGACAGCGAGCAGTGCAGTTTAGTGGATAGAGCTGGGCTTCAGGAGATTGGTACTCTATTCCCAACTCTCCCTCTAATTTTAAGCAGGTCACCTCCTCTCCCAGCCCATGTCCTACGTAGACTGTTTATCTATGTAGACTGTAAACTTTTGGGGCCAGCGAGCATTGACTCTCACTCTGTGCATGTACCACATCTAGTGCAATAGGGTCTGGATTTCAGGTAATAACCAGAAAAAGGAGGAATGCCTGTCCTTGTCTCCTGCTGGCCAGGAGCCCATGGCAGTGCTGCTGGTCAAGAACCTGGCCTATGGGGTACACACTGTTGCCACCTCCAGAGGGAGTTACTTCACCTGTGTTACTGAAGTGGCCATCTGCAGGGATGGCAGCTTGCCCTTCAGGCGAGACAAACAGGGGAATACACTATATCAGTGCCAACAACTCCACTGCTCCCTGTGCATTTCTTGGTCTGATTCAAGGCCCAGTGTTGATATAAAAGACCCTGTGGTGGCGGGGGTGAGATCTCTTCTCACAGAGAGAGCCGTGCCTGTGAAAGGCTGCTCCCCAGGCCTAGTTTAGTGTGCCACTGTGACCTCCTGATTCATACTCCTGAACCCTGATTCACCCCACTTTGTCAGGTGACCACTCACTCCTGAGTCAGTCCACTCCAGCCTCTCACATGCACTTGGGCCCAGGCAGTGGATGTATGCCTGCTGGCCACTCAAGGGATGGTCCCCAAGCAAGCATCTCTGGCCTCAGATACCACTGTGGCAGCCACTGTCTACAGAGATTGGAACCCACTCCCAATCACCATATGCTCAAGTCCATCCATTTAACAAAGAAATGGATCGTGCCCAGCCTTCCTCACTCACGTCCTATAAAGACTACACAGCTTTAGATAAAACAACTACTAGTTTATTGATCAGATTATAATTCTAAGTAAGAATATGGCCAATCAAGGCGGAATCACAATATAAACGAGTCAGGAGATACCACAAGAAAATAAAAGGTAAACACGCATCCTAACCTAATATCTCTACCTAAACTGATATAAAGGTCCAAGTTTATGCTCAAGATCTGCAATTTGGCTGTCAGATGTTTGTACAGCCAGTCTCTGCTTGAGGCCTGGCAGGGCCCAGATCTTCCTTGGAGTTGTTTCAAGATGAACATTCTCAGGCAAAAAGCCTCAAAATCCCTCCAAGTGTCTCTCTTTGTTTCAAAAACCTTTTACCCTCCTTCTCTGAGCTGAGCTGATCTCTTTGTCCGGTCTGAGCCAGGGACCTTAAATTAGCATGTCTTTGTTACCCTCTCCAGGCAGGGGCATCGTTGGCACTGGGCACCTGGGGCACGTGCCCCGAATCCCAGCGCCGGCGCCCCGGATCTGGTGGGGCCACCGGTCTCCGGCTCAATCGGCCAGAGATCCAGGGCCCAGCCGCTGGTGGCTGTGGCGGCGCCCTCCCTGGCCGGGGATGCGGGGCCCAGCCGCCTGCAGCCGCTTCCAGCCCCGTCCCCAGCCAGAGATGCGGGGCCTGGCCACCCGCGGTGGCTTCTGGCCCTGTCCCCGGCCAGGGGGCGGGGCCTGCAGGCCAGGGGTGGGGCCTGGACCCATGCCCCAGGTCCCTCCCCAGGGCAGTGATGCCTCTGCCTCCAGGTACTTGCTTGCTCACAGCTTTGGTTGTTTACATGTTGCTGGAAGAGAGTTCTGTCTGTCTCATGCCCCTGAGCCATGCTACACATCTGCACACATGTATGAGGCTGCAGGAACCATGTCCTCATAGTAATCACATAGAATAAGTAATGAGCATCCATAAAGAAACCTTGCATAGCATAACAACATACAATCACAGTGTACAAGTGAACAGAAAAGTCATATAGAACATAACCGAGGGTGCACAGATGTGCATTCCCATGACAATGCCAATCAGGGTTATTGCGGCCCTGAGCTTTCTTAGTAGAAGTGTTTATAAGCAACACCATTTGCCGGTGTTCAGACTGTCTCACACACTGGTTCACAGGGGACTGGTGAGGGTCCAAAATGCTGTGGGATCAGCTGGGCCTTCAGAGGGGAAATACACTTGGGATGGCATTAGCAGGAAGCAAGTAAAATTCATATGCAACATATGCACTCTTCAGGGTGAATTTGGGACCCTTGCCCAAATAATCATGGGCCTGGACACAGGACATGGTTTAAACTAGGACCCAGAGGTGGCCTTAGGCAACTGGGGACCCTAAGCGAAGGCCCTTTATTGGACACCCTATAGGCCCCAAATGCTGCCTTCACTGGGGCCCTGGGCCCTCACTGCCACCCTAACTGCCCCACCCCTGGTCCCAACTCCCACAGGGGGGAAGCAGGGGGGCACTGACAGCCATGGCCAGAGGCTGTGCTGCTCCCCTGCCAGTTTGGCCTCTCTTCAGTTGGGGTGGAGCAGTGGTCCCCACCTACCCGCATCCAGGGGGAGTAGAATGGCCAGTGTGGCGCTGCTGCTTGCCAGGAGTGGGGCCCCCTGAAGTGGCCCACTCTGAAGAGTTTGGGCTGCTGCACCCCTGGCCACCCCAGGCCTGAATAGAGCCTGCCTCGCCCCCAAGCCCTGGATCAGGCCTGTTCAGGTCTGGGGCGGCCGGGGGCAAAGTGGCCTGAACTCTTTGGAGTGGGCCTCTCCAGGGGGCCCCACTTCCGGCAAGCCGCAGCTCCGCGCCATCTGCTTTCCTCTCTCTTTCTGGGGAGGCATGGCCAGCTGGGTGTAGGTGGAGAGAGCTGCTCTGCCCCACTGCAGAGATGCCAGCCAGGGTGGGGGCAGGCGGTGCAGTTTCAGGCCCTGGCAGTCTGCAGCCCCTTGCTTCCCCACCACCCCATGGACACAAGGGTAAGTGAAGCAGGCGACTGCTACGGGGCCCCCTTACTGCTCAGGAGCCTAGGCAGCTGCCTGCTTCACTTACCCCAAAAGTCACCTCTGCTAGGACCCAGATGTCCACATTAGCATCTATATAATCTTGATTGTCTCTCTACATGGGACACAAGTTAAACCAGAGTTTTGGCCCTAAAACCTGACCTTCCTTTTGCCATGAGGAAATAATGGAAAAATGTCTCCAGTTGGCCTCATGCCTCTTTATACCATGACGCTACAAACCTGTGAGTTCCCTTGAGGCTGTACCAGCTAATAGCCTCAAAACATCTTCCTTGAGAGCTGGGTTGAACAGAGGAATTCCCTGACTGGATCAGACCCAAGGTCCATCTGCCTCTCTCTGACAGTGGCCATCACCAGCTGCTTCAGAAGAAGCTGCAAGAAAACCCACAGCTGGCAGTTTTAGGGTAATCTGTCCCCATGAAGGTCTCAGGCTAACCTCTAAGAGATAGAGAGGGGCTTGAGCCGTGCAGCATGGGGTTTTATATACCTTCCAAAACTTATTTTTAAGATTAACATTTCTAACTCATGTTCTCAGTACAAGCACTCAAGCCTTCTGAGCCTTCATGCATTCCTTGCTGTAATGAATGACATCATGTGGCAGTGAGTTCTGCAGTGGCCTCCCATGTGTGAAATGTTTCTTTTTATCAGTTTTCACTTTGTTACCTTTCACTGAGCAGCCCCTTTTTCACATGTTACGAGACAGGAAGAACAGAAGCGCCCACTACCCCTTTTACTAGATCAGTCATTAGTTTTTGTACTTTGTCCCTTGTCTTATTTGTCTCCTTTCTAAGGTAACAGTTCCTTCTCCGCTGGAGAGTTCTTCATGACCCCCAAGAATTCTCACTGCTCTTTTCTGAAGCCTCTCTCCGTGAGATGGGGAGATCAGTACTGCACACTGTGTTGAATCAGCCCCATTGATCTATATCATTGCATTGTCACATTCTCCATTCCATTCCTTAGGTATCCTACCTTCTGTTTGTATTTCTGGCTGCAGCTGAAGATGAAGAGAGATGGTTCCTTGCAGGAATGCAGCACTGCCTGTCTGTATGGGGCACCTGCTCTGGACAGCATCATAGGGTATCCACTTGAATGCTGAGGGGAAAGAAACCTAACCTCCCACATCAAGCAGCTATGGGAGAAAGATTCCCATGAAGTAGAAGACTTGGCCACCCAGTCTCCTACAAGGACGCACACTTTTTTAGAAGGTCTTTTCCGTTTGCAATAGAAGGATTCACTCAGGACAGGCAGTTTCCAGGCTGTCTCACAGGCCATACTTATTTATATGTCCATCTCTTCGTTATGGATGTGTCCTGCAATTTACCAAACAGAAAAGTGACCTGTCGCAAGAGTGGAAGAGGAGGGAGGGTGCATCCAATCAGAGTGGTGCTTGTTTAATCATCAGGTTCTAATGGCATTTGAAGATTTTCTATTTAATCAGTAATGAAAGTACCTCGCAATTAATTGTGCAGGTACCTCAGTGCCCTGATCAGTGATGTGCTGATTCTGAACCTAGCATTGTACTTTACATGCAATTTCTCTTTCTAGGGCCAATAAAGTTGCTCTCATGAATTACACAGAAAGCATCTATTTTTCCCTTGTTTCATATAAAAATATCTCAGACGTTTATTGTTTTAAAAGCAAGACTTATTATGTTTCACTGCATGCTGACAGGCTGCAGAGCCCCATGGATACAGCCTGCTCTCGGCCTATTTCATCCTGCTCACGCAATCTCCCCCTGTTGTTGCCATGACAATAAGTCATACCTGATCACATGTGGACCAGGTGGCCTGGGAATCCTGGGAAGCAGGGGCATCACTGCACTGGGGCCAGCAGGGCATGGGCCCTGGCTCGCTGGCCATCAGTGCAACTGGAAGGGGTGCAATCTGGCTCCCAGCCACTTCTGGAAGGTGGCAGAGGCTCAGAGATGGCTCCTGCCACTTATTGGCAGCAGCAGGGGCCTGATCCGGCTTTGAGCCTCCTGCGAGAGACTCGGAGCCAGAGATGATCCCTGCTGCTTTTCAAAAGTGGCAGGAGCTGTCTCCAAGTAAGGTTACCAGCTGTCAGGCAAAAGGAGGACATGTCCTCCTTTTTACTTTCATGTCCTCTGTCCAGCAGGCATTTTAAAAATACATGATCTTGTCTGGCTTTTTACTTACAGGGGTTAAAGTATGCTGGAATGCCCCAGAACACCCTGTTTTTAGGGGGAAGTGTTCCAGGGCCCCCTAAAAACAGAAGAATATTACATTAATACTACATTTTCTCTGTGTCCTCCAATGTCCTCCTTTTTGTATTTCCTTGTCCTCCTTTTCATGCTTTGGTATCTGGTAACCCTATAACTCCAAGCAGCAGCCACTTTGAGATGGCTCCTGCTGCTTTTGAGGAGCTGCAGGAACAATCTCCGGCTCTGAGCCTCTTGCAGGAGGCTCGAAGCTGGATCGGGCCCCTGCTGCTACCAGCAAGTGGGAGCGGCCAGATCAGACCCTGGAGCAGGATTGGGGCCATGTGTGGGGGTGGGTGGGCCCCCTGTCCCAACCCCCCTCCAGTAATGCCCCTGCTGGGAAGCAACGGTGTGAAATGCACCATCCTGCTAAGGAAACATGCCCTCCCCAGTTAGAAATGGCTCCTGTGAGTGAGTGTACAGGTGTCACTAGGTTGTGTCTGAAGCTGGCCCACCTTGGCTAGGAGGCAGCCCATGGTAATGGATTTCTGTCACATAATTTGCTTAGCTTGCAAACCACTAGGCAGTGCTGGAACTAGGTATTTTGGCACCCAGAGTGCACGTGGAGCAAGCAGAATGAAATCTGCGCTCATTCAAGCAGTGAAATGGAACCATTCAAGATGGCACCAGGGGCAAAGCCCTGGTCACCCTGCCCTAGCTATGACACTGCCACTAGGGCAGTGCTGCCCACCTGTGTTTGGGTCTGATCTGAAGCCCTTGCAGCTGATCGCAAAACTCACTTTGGCTTTTTTTTATCTGGCTGTAAATCACCCAACGCATGACCTGGGGGTGTTCTTTGAGGGGCACATCTGATGAAGTGGGTTGGAGTCCATGAAAGCTTACACCCAAAGAAATGTGTTAGGCTATAAGGTGTCACAGGACTCTCATTTTTGAGAGACACAGTGGCCCAAAGTCAAAAAGTGTCTGCACTGATAGTGACAAGGATGTGATCCTTTAGTGGGGCCTATGAACTTACACACACCTCCAAGAAACAGTCCCAGGAAGGATGGTGCTTGCTATCTGCCTTGCACAGGATGAGAGGACTTCTGCTTCACAGCATCACTTTATCCTACATCTGCACCTGCAGGACTCACTCAGCTCCAGCCATTCAGTTAGATAAAGCTAGAGGTGATCAGAGGGACTGATCAGAATTGGGGGGATGGAGGGGGGGCAAGGGGAAATCATCCACATGTGACCCTCAAACAGGAATCCTTTGACTACTGGCAAAATGGAGATCAGGTGACCTCAACTTCACACTCCTAGAGTGTGAGGCAGACAGAGAGTTTGCAGGGGTTGCCAATGGGATCTCTTTGGTTCTAACTCCTACAGCTCAATCTGATGCAAAGGCCGAAGGGATTTTTTCTTATTAGTTACAAAGGGGTTTTGAAGCAGCCTCTCAGTACCTTTATGGTTATTATTATTATTATTATTCATTCATTTGCTCTAGTAAACCCCAGGGGTCCAATTTTTGTGTTAGAGGCTGTACATAATGCACTGGCGAGGGACAGCTACTTCTCTGGAGAATTTGCAATTTCAGTAGTCAAATGGCGAAAAGGCAAACTGAAGCACAAGGGAAAGTGCCTGGTTCAAGGTCATTCACCAGGGCAGAGGTGAGCATCAGTTGGAGAAAAGCATCCTTGGCTCCTGTGTTGGTGAGGAAGTGTTAGAAGAGGATCTCCCAGATTGTTCTCTCCCATGGGAATAAATGCACATCCCCATGTGGTTGGGTTATTTTATTTCTATTTGAATTAAATGCTGACTATGTCACTACCTCTTCACCTGAGCCATGCGTGTCTGGTTCTGGCAGGCAACTGGCTTGAACAAACCGACTGCGGGAGGTGAAGGAAAAGACTAAAAAATGTGCTATTTGGGTTGGAAAATCAGCACTGCACTGGCTCTCCGCCAGCTTCAAATGCAGCAGCAGAACTTCTTGTGTGTAGCCCCAAAAGACTCCTTAATTAGCAGAGAAATGGCAAAGCTTCTGAACATGTTTGGGAACCGCTTTAGTGCTGTGGCCCCCTGAGATTCATTAAACAAATGAACTCACAGCATTCAAACAGCCAAGATCTTCAAAGTTCCAAGGAGCACGCTCCCTGCAAAGGCAGAACCATCATAAAAGGGAAGAGGACTTAGTCGTTGCAAGCAAATGGTTCTTAAAATGGGTGAAATACTGGGCTTACGGCTCACTGCCCAGCACTAGAAACTGCCAGACTTACCTTGTTAGACAAACATCAAAACACTGATAAAAAACCAGCTTAAAAGCATTCCTGTCTATCTTACTCTGCCCTGCCCACCAAGCTATTTGTGCTTAGACACAAACTTCCTGCCAACAACTGAGCTGATCCAGAAGGTGGGTGTGTGCATTTTGCACACAAGTCACATGAGATGGGGCTGTGTGGCGTTAAGGGAGCAGCCTGAGTGCATAGCGTGGCACATGAGTCAGGGAGGTTGTGTGGGAGAGAGCCTTTCATACAGACTGCTCCTCTGCAATCAGGTAGCAGGGAATGGAGGAAAGGGGGACTTGTGGCAGTGAAGAAATGTTTTCAGCTGAGACTGGAAATGAGAGGTAGAGCTGAGACAGGGTCAGCTCAAGGGGTTGTGGCACCCTGAGCCAAATTTTGATTTGGCGCCTCCCTCTTCTCATTCATGGAAGTTGAAAACGGTTTTCCAAAGTGCATAAATCTCCAGTATCTGCCTGCAGAGGGATTTAAAGTGCACTCTGCCTACATGACTTAAGCTGCAGGTTGACTAACAGTGCCTGAGATGCTAGGAAAGAGTTGAAGAGGCGGGAGCTAGCCTGATCTTCAGGGGGGCTAGGCGCCCCTAAGAACTGTCACCAGAAGCCATGTCTGGCTCTTGCCTCACAGCAGAGCCAGCCCGAAGCTGAGGAAGCAAAGAGATACAGGGAGGCTACTTCAGCTACAGTGAAGGAGGCACTCGTATCAGTGTTGGCTGATGGGCACAAGGAGAACAAAGGACTTGGCTACATTAGAAATGTTGCACTGGTATAGCTAAATCAATTTACAAAACTAATCTAGTTACACTGGTGGAATCTCTTAAACTGGGTTAGCTCTCAATTAAATCCATTTATTTTGCTTAAACCTGTAACAACAACACCAACAATAGTCATACTGGGTCAGACCAATGGTCCATCTAGTAGTGTCCTGTCTTCCCACAGTGGCCAATGCCAGATGCTTCAGGGGGAATGAACATAACAGGGTAGTTATCAGGTGATCCATCTTATTTCTTCCAGACCCAGCATCTGCCTGTCAGAGACTTAGAGAAACCCAGAGCATGGGGTTGCTTCCCTGATCATCTTAGCTAATCGCCATTGATAGACCCATTCTCCCTAATGCTGGGGTGACCAGATGTCCTGATTTTCCAGGGTCAGTAATATTTGGGACATTTTCTTATGTAGGTGCCTATTACCCACCACCCTCTGTCTTGATTTTTCACATTTGCTATCTGATCACCCTACCTAATACCTAGCTCTTATAGAATAAACATTTGGCCCTTGGAACAGGCAGGGTTCAAGGGCTTTCCAGGATATAGAGGGTCTCGATCATGATATGAATACTACATGGGAGACCTTGTACCCAGGGGTTTAATAAACAGAAACCACAGGGGGTGTTCTCATTGCTCTGCATAAGACGGTGGGGGAGCTGTGTGGGGCACTGCTTACTTCAGCCAGGGAGAGGTGGGAGGATTGCCAATTTGCACTCAGCCTTACCTGAAAGCCCACTGGCCGTTTGAATGGTAAATGACCATCTCATTTAGCTAGAGCTAGATACAAATCTGGACTTTATTAAATCTCAAATGTATGAAAGCCTGGATCACATCCTGCCTGAGAGAGAGCTGTCGCCTGTTTCACATTCTCCACTCCCATTTTGTCATGGCTTTCAGTGTCTTCCTAGATTTAAAAAAAATCCATACCCCACTTTTTTCTTTGGTGGGTCCTGAATGACTCTCCACATGCAACACAATTGTTTAGAACAGGCATGGCCAAACTGCGGCTTGGGACCCACATGCAGCACTCGAATGAAAAATTGTGGCTCCCAGAAGAATGTCAGCAAATCAATTTAGGAAAGCAGCCCCAGCCTAGGAGTTCAGGAAGGGATCGGGATGGTGGGATGAAGCGCAGCATGGTTGGGGATGGCAGGAGAAGTGCAGCATGATTGGGATTTTTAAAAACTCGCCACTAGCCTGCAGTCTTCTACACTGAGCAGCAGCTAAGTTTTTACTGTATAGGGCTAATTTTTGTGGTAGCTTTAAGTAATTATTAGAATCTGACATTAGTAGGATCAATATTTGTCCTCTTTCTATGATAAAATTAAAGTGTGCAATGAATTTTAAATTTAGTGATTTGGGAGTAGGTAAATTATATGGCTATATGCCTCAGTGCAGCTCTCGAAGGTTTGATAATCAACTTGTGTGGCTCTTGAGTTCCATAAGTTCGGCCACCCCTGGTTTAGAAACTGGAACTAGTTTCTGGTTGCCCCTATATCAGTGCAAGAACCACAACCACTGTTGGTACTGGTAGACTTGACTTAAACAGTCAGCGGCAGCAACACTGTACAGCTGAAGTAGTGACACTGTGTTTGTGCCACGTAACATGAAGCATTACCCAAATATCTGCAGTGCCTGGGAGGCACCATTACTCTTTCAATGCTTAGGCCTGCCACGAACTAGAATATATGTCAGTTGTGATTAAATGTCATTAGAACAGAATTTCAGCTGAGCTGGGGAAAAATAAAGAGAACAAGGAAATGGATCTTACAGTGAGTTGTTCATACTTAATGAGTCAAGAATGCACCAGTCACTCATGCTGCCTCATGCCAGCACAAAACCAGAACTTTCACTGTCTGCAGCTATCCAGAATCTACCAACAGCAGCCGCAGCAATGGACAAGTAATAACAGTGGGGCTGGGGCTGGGCTAAATCCAGCAGCAATAAATAAGCTGCATGTTCCAAGATAGACAGCAGAATAGTTCTGCACTAATCTGCCTCCTAGGGGCCCCGTGCTGAGTTCAAAGTAGCGGCAGTAATGATACTACAGAAGGGAGTGTTTCATGAGCACCTTACATGTGCAGTTTAAGATACCATCTCAGTCTCTGTATTAATGTATCTTGCTAGTGCCTGTGCAATCCCGCCCTCTTCCACATCTGCATTGCTGAGGTGTGCATGATCCTGCCCTTCTCCCTGTTGACATGCGCTGGATACATGTTGGCCTACCTGCCACTTTGCATTCTTATGGGACTGAACAGCAAAGTTCTGTCATGCTGGCTGTCTGGGCTGCTTCTGTGGTGATGCAGCCTCCCACTGACAGAGGGATGGGCTGCAGGCATCAGCAGGAGGCCCCTGGGAAAAGTCAGTGACCATCAGCATAGGGATCAGGGGTCACTGTGGCAGCAACTTTCCTGTCCTAACCATAGCCTGCTGCAAGGCAGCACCACGTCTGTAGGGCAAGACCCTGTGTGCTTGACTCCAAAGTAATGATGAAGGTGCAAAGTGTGAGCTATACCAAGGTTTGGCCAATGGTGGGTCAGAACCTGAGCTGCACTGAGGCCTGCAGAGACATGCTGATCTGCAACAGATGAGAAAATGGGCCTAGGCTGATCCATAGCTGGAAGTCTTTCACCCCTAGATGCTTGTCACTGCAAACCCCCCAAAGCACGTGAACCCCAGTGCGCAGGGGGAAGAGGTGCACCCTCTTCAAAGAAAACTCAGGGGGCTATGTTTCTGCCTCCTCCTCCCTCCTGCCACTCGTTGATACAGGATCCCCATTACACCAAACTACACAAAATACCTCATGTCCTCACAGGAAGTAAGCAATTTCCCACCCCTAGGGCAGGAAGCAGAGTACAGATGACACTGCCTGAGGGTGCTCTTGAGGATAGGGAGGATGCCCTTTCCCTACATGACAAGTAATGCCGAAGGGAAGGGAAAATCCAGTGGAGTGGAGGAGTCAGGGTAGGAAGACCTGAGTTCTCTGCTAGAGCACCGTCCATCTATGGTCTCATACACATTGGTTCATGCCAAAACTCCCTCTAATTTTTTATAGGCTGTGTGTGCAAAACATTTCATTGTTTGCATAAAACATTTCTTTGTGTGTGCTAATATTAGCTGTTGAATTTTTCTGTGTGTGTGTTATTTTGTTGTGTGCGTGTACACACGTGCCTAGCTTAGAAAGGACAGTGGTCCATGCCCTCAAGCTGCTGCTACCAGAGGACCATAGCAATCAAGGATGGGAATGCCCTACTAAGTCCCATCCTCAATCCACAGCCAATAAAAGTTGGAGGGGTCAAAGCCACAGAGGAATTCCACAGCAGATGAAATGGGCTTGAGAAAGAGTAAAGGATGCACAACCATAAGTGAAGTTCTTCTTCGAGTGCTGCTCGGATGCATTCAGTAATAGGTGTCTCCATGCCGGAGCGCCGGATTGGTCGGAAAACTTTTGTCCTAGCCTGTCAGGAGAGGGCAGGCGGCCAATGCCACCCAGTGGCTATATATATGGCCGGGTCCCGACCCCTCCCCAGTTTCATTTCTTCCGCTTTGCGCGTCGTATCTGGAATGTCTGCTCCTTGCGAACGGAAGCAGCCTGTCCTCCTTTTGTGAGCTTTTCGTCCGACTGGGAGCACCTCTTCGTGGACATAGTCCACTGCAGGAGTCTTCCACGGTTGGGCCGGAACATTGCAGACTACCACCTAGCATGCCAGGGTTCAAACCCTGCTCCGAGTGTGGCAAGGCCTTTCCTCGGGACGATCCCCCCGGGAAGTTCCTCAGGTGCCTAGGCAAAGACCATTTGGTCTCCTCCTGTTCCCTGTGTATGTCCTTCAAACCTCAGACAATCAAGGAAAGGGAACAAAGGCACCATGCCCTAGCGTCTGAACAGGCTCGGCACTCTTCACTCGAGGCTTCGGGTTCCTGCCTGGCGCTGAGACCCAGCTTGGCACTGGAGCTGACATGGCACCATGCCACCAGTGGCTGCCGCTGGACAACCTCGGTGCCCACTCCAGCACCTCGGCGCCAATCCGGAGCCTCGGCACTGCTCAAGGTCGCCCCTGCCACCGCAACCCTGGCACAGCCCGGTACTGCTGGTGCCCAGCTTGCCCTGGCCCCGATCACCTCTGTCCCTGGCACTGCAGGCCTGCTACAGCCTGGCGTTGCCGGTGCTGATCTCACCCCGGCACCGGCCACAATCACCTTTGTCACTGAAGGCTTGGTACAGCCCAGTAGCGACTGGGTGAGAGCTCTCTCAACTAGGTAGCCCCCCTTCCCTGGGCGGGGTCTCACCTCGGGCCAGCTCAGAGTCACTCATGGTGCCGTCAACTACGGAGGCAGTGGAGGCTGCTCAGGCTCTCCACTTACTCCCCACACCACCTTCCCAGACCCCAGTTAGAAGGGGCAAGCCGGCCTTTATTTCCAAGGCCTGCGTCCAGTGTTGGCGGCGTCGCTCCCCCTCACCATATAGTCCTCCATCTTTTACTTCATTGGGTCCCGGTACCGTAGGGCCACCCCCATGGCAACATATTACGTTACTGTTGCTGATACTGCCCATGGAATCTCGAAGCCCTTCCCCTGCTTCAAGCCCAGAGGAGGGCCCATCGAGGGGCTCTAAGTGACCTCAGCGCTGCACTTGGCACCGTCGCCTTTCCATTTTTGCCCACAAGAATGGTCCCCCTGGGAGACCCCTTCTCCCCTGCACTGAACACCCGGTACCACTCTATCTCCGGCACCGGGCTCCTACACTGGCAACCTGTCAGTGCACTTTGATTTGTTGCGCCGTGCTACGGCCCATCTAGGGATGGAGGTGCAGCCCTCCAGTCTCCCTCCAGATACCCTGTTCAGGCCAGCCTTTGCCTTGGCAGAGCCGCTGACAGTCTTGCTCCACCTGAGCATCTGGGACCTAACATCTTCCCAGTGGCAGAGTCCAAGTTCTACTGCCCCAGTCTCGGACATGGCGAGCCTTAAGTATCGGGTTCCTGAGTCAGACTTCCCTTTCCTCGCTAATCACCCAGTCCCTCCTAGAAATGTGGTGCAAATAGCGCTAGGCCTAGGTGAGCCTTCTAGCAATCCCCTCCTGGCTTCTGGGGAAGCCAGGGAATTAGATCTCCTGGGCTGTAAGGTCTACTCCTCCTCAGCCTTCCAACTCAGGGTGGCAAATAATCAGGCCCTAACCAGCAGGTATTTGCTGGACGTGTGGGAGTCGGTCGCAAAATTCCGACGCCTGCTCCCACCAGAGGCCAGAGAGGAGTACGATGCATTTCTAGAGGAGGGTAGATTAACCTCCTAGGATCTCCTTCTCTCGGCCCGAGACGCAGTGGATACAGCTGTCTGCACTATAGCCTCGGCTGTGACTATCCGCCAAGTAGCCTGGCTTAGGGAAGCTAGGGTGCCCTCCACTGCACAGCAGGCAATTCTTGACCTGCCCTTTGGAGGGGATGTCTTGTTTCCTCCCGAAACCCTAACCGTGGTGGGCACCATGCGGGATCCTAGGGGAGAGGTCAAATACCGTGGCCTCCTCCCAGCGGGACCCCTTCCCCCCACATAAATATACAACTGTGGGGATAGAGTCTAAAACCCTCCCCCTCCATCGCCATCACCCTGTTTCTAGGGTGCTTCGCTCCAGTGCACCATCAGAGTGGGCAATTGATACCCCTTACCCTTACCCTAGGGGGGAATCAGGAACTTATCGGGACCAGCCCGGTCTCGACATTGTGAACAGGGGTGAGCCAGACCTTGGCCCTCTCCTGTGGTCTTGGAGGGATGCGGGCTGCATAACTCAAGCCCCTCTAATCCATCAAGACATCTACACCTTCGGGCCCTTACTGCAAAAAGGGAACAAAGCCCCCGCCCTGCTCCTCCTTCAGGTACCCCTCGACAGTTGCCCAGAGCTCATAAGCAGAAAGACGGGCCTTGCCAGGCCCGCGAAGCGTGACTTGTGGTAGTCCCAGCCACGGCTGCAGACACTCCAATACGCACAAATGCGGGTGCTCATCTGGGTCCTCAGACAACTCTATGGTAGAAGAGACCCTCCACCATCCTAACCGCCAGGTGGGAACGTGATTCACTTTATCATAAGGGACACTATACTCCAGGGAAGGCCAAGGCAGAGTGGTTCACCCTACCACTTTCTCTATACGATGAAAGCTGAGGCTTTGTAACAGCTTTTCCCCCTTCTTGGGCACTCTCAGTATCAGAACCCCCTGTCCTAGGAGTCCTCACCTTAGGCCCACCCTACCATGAAAGCAGTGGTGAAACCCTCTTCATACCTCCTCCCCTGCACTCCTGAAGCAGCAACTTAGTACACCTGACATGGGTTCTACCAACTAGGGGCGCTTGGGGGGAAGGAGGCAATGCCTCTTCCCCAAGACAGGGGAACAGCAGTGGGAAGAACTTTCTTGGACCTCCCATGCTAACTTTCCACCTTCGCGCACTAGTCCGCTAACAAGCCCCATGTGCAATGCCACGCTCTGGGCATGGAGGCTCCCCTACCGGGATGATTGTACTTGTCCCACCCTAGCCCACCTTGCTTTCAACTGCTTGTATCTTGGCCGGGGACACTGCTCCCTGGCCGTACGGCAACTTGTTACACCTGTTTGGGGATCCGAGACTCAAACCATTGGGTCATCTCCAAGTGATGCTGGTAAGGATGTTACCAAGACCATGGCTCCCTTCCCCTTCTTAAAGGCTTGTATCCTTTCATGTGGAATGCCACCCGGATAATTCCCCGGATGGGGGTAATCCACCCCGACTGGTTCTTCTAAACCCCGTGTACTTTTGTTGTACTGCAGTTGACGCTCTGAGAGCAGTTTCACTTCCTAGGGGGTCGAGAGGAAGCCTCTCCTTCCTCCGGTAACCTATATCTTGGGATAGTCTGACCTCAATGTGTCCCTATCCCTGGTGCACATGTAGGTGCAGTATAGTTGCGATGATATCCTTCCTTGGCGGTGTCCTAGGCACTCGAGATCTTATTCCTGATACTAGATCTCCATGAGCCTTATGGCATCTATACTGAGTGGCCAAGAGGTGGCTTTGGATTTGTTCCCTGCCTTCCCTTTGCCCCTTCTTCATACATTCCCTGTTCTCCAGGCAATCTTCTTGATGCTGGGATCCTGAAGGGATTATAAGGCCCAATAGGCGGGCTCTTCTCGTGTGTCCTCACGCTTACCAATGTACTTACTGGTACCAAGCCAACAGCACTGTCTAAGGCCATCATGTCGCCTTGTAGGTGTTAGCGATCTGAAGTACCCTTCCAGCGGAAACCCAAGGTTCTGGTACTATACAGGTAGTCCTCACTTAGTGACCGGGTTCCGTTCCTGAAACCTGGTTGATAAACGAATTGGTCACTAAACGAGGAGCAGCCCTTACCGGTATTTCAGGCATAATGTACTTTACTGGTAGTGGGTTTTGTCACCTTTGCATCATTTATAACATTTTTAATATATATTTTAAATGTTTTAAGCTCTAATGTACTGAACTTAGTTTGCATAGTGTACTGTAAATATAGGTAATCTGAGAGAGTTGATGTGAGTTCTCGTACATTGCCATAATACCAACTCATCAGAGAGCCGGTCATAACTCTGAGGGGTCACTAAACGAGTAGGTCACTAAGTGAGGACTAGCTGTACACAGCTGGAAGCTAGTGCCTGCATTTGTAACTTGAGGGCCTTTGGCTAGCATGCCATGTGCCACTCATTGCACCACTTTCAGCTTTCAGCCTTCATTATACTGGCATGGTGGGTCTTCTGCCAGACTCTTCTCGATTGAACTTGGTGGTACGTACTCTTTAGTGCGGTCTCTTCCCTCTGTTCCCGCATCTGGAGTTTGCGACTCCAAGGAACTGGGGAGGGTTCAGGAGGTGGCCATATATATAGCCACTGGGTGGCGTGGGGGGTGGTGGCTACCTACCCTCTCCTGACAGGCTAAAACAAAAGTTTTCTGACCAATCTGGCGCTCCGGCACAGAGACACCTATTACTGAATGGATCTGAGCAGCCCATCTCGAAGAAGGATGGTTACTGGTGAGTAACCCACCGTTACAAAGGTAACAGATCATCCAGCCCCTTTCACTCATGTCTGGTAACTTGGCTGGGATTGAAAAAATCACAAAACAACCACGTTGGGCCCTTCACAGAAATTCTCAGTGATCATTAAGCAATGAAAATGGCTTCCAATGAGTGATCACAAACTAACCAGTCCAGCTTCTTGAGATCCACCTGTTCAGAAGGAGCTACTGAGTTTCTCTTCTTCACAGTTTGGCTCCTGACTAAACATAGGTGCCAGCTGGAATAATAGTTGCAACAATATGTTGTCTTTTACTGTTCCTTATGCACATCTAGCTGCCAGAAGTACAGGCACTTCCTTACATTCCAGTGTAATGATAAGCACTGTGAGATTTACTTACTTCCCAGTTATTGGTTTAAACTGAAATGTTGTGGAACGCACTTAACGGTGGCCACCAGACAAGTAACTTCATGCCCCAGGGAGCTGTGATTCCACATCCTGAGCACCTGGCTTGAAGTGCAGTCTCTCTAGGAATTAGGTTGTTATCAAACAGACAGATGCACCTACAAATCAATCAATCAATCAAATCATAGGGCTGGAAGGGACCTCATGAGATCATCAAGTCCAACCCCCTGGGAATTGAACCCAGGACCTTCTACATGTTAAGCAGAGATGCTAGCTACTACACTATTCCTACTTCTCTGTACACCTGCCTCTAGTGACAGCCTCCGTGTTAGTGAGAGCCTGTCCAGTAAACAAGGGTGAGCAGAAAGAAAATGTTGACCACTCATTTGGATTGTGCTGCCAGACTGCAATAGCTCTCTTTCTTCCCTCCCCTTTTCAGTGGAATCGCTTGTTGCCTGTCAAAAAAGGACGTCTGATCCTGAGGCTCTTTGGGACACACCCACCAGATGTCACAGACAAGGCACAACCCATGCTTCAGCTCCAACAGGATCAAATATGAACAGGTTACTGTCTGAGCAGGCTGCAAAATGAGTGTGTGTGAGCCCTGCTTATTGAAATCAGATGGGAATATTTAGTATGTGATGGAGTGATCCCTGAATCTTGAGAGTTGTCTTCTGCTACTTCATACAGTGTAAAAAGTTCCTTACAGGATTTGTCCTGGTTAGTTCAGCATATGTTGAAGTCTACATTGCCTTGTTTACACCTTTAGAACATACAAGCCCTTTTCTTGAATAGGTGTGCTAGCACCTTCGACAATGCACCTTTAAATCCCGGTCAAGGCAAACCTGTGGTGACATGTACTTTCCACCCAGGAGAGAAGCTGAAGTGGATCTAAAATGAAATTTATGAGCCTTCCAGAGGAGTGGCCATGAAGCTGATGCAGAGCAGCATGTGGCTCTTTGGCTGCCTTCTTGTGGCTCTGGGCTCCAGACCCTCTCTCCCCCAGCCCCCTGCCACTGGGGGACCCTGCAGGTGATCTGCTTCTAGCTCTGGCCCCATCCCTGTCACTGGGGGACCCTGCAGGTGGCCCATGCCAGCTCTAGGCTTCCCTTTGCCACTGGTGGCCCTGTGGAGGGCCCACTCCTGGTTCTGGGTTCTTCCCCCTCCCAGGGGACCCTGTGGCATGTGTCTTGCACCCCCCCCCCCAGAGGTTACATCCATTGCAGCTCTCAAAACACTGGGTTATTGAAGAGATTTTTAAAAATGGCTCTTCTTTTGGGTTGCTGACCCCTGCTCTATGTTCAGAGGCTGGGCACTTCACCATGTGTCACCACCAAAAGACTTATTTGGAGAGGGAAAGCTGCTTCTTTCATGGAGTCTTGGGAATGCGCATCACTCCAGTGTAGGGTTACCAGATACCAAAGCACGGAAAGGCAACCAGGAAAGTACAAAAAGGAGGACACTGGAGGACATGGTGAAAATGTAGTATTAATATAACTGCCATTACCATATTATGTCATGGAAAATGGGTAATGATTAATGAATGCAGCATTAAAATTGCACAGGGTCATGTGTTTTTTAAATTATTTTAAAATAAAAAAAATTACCAAAATGTTTTCTGTTACAGAAAACTGGATTTTTTTCATTAAATGAAAGTTTCTCATGACCCTTTCATTAATGTTCATGAGACTAAAAAAGTTAAACAACTAAATTTGCAAATATAAAGTTGAAAAGCACCTAAAAAAGTGAAAAAAGGCAGTTAACTTGCCTCTCATTTTTCATAGCAGCCCATTTTACAATTTAAAAAAATTGTCTTAAATTGTTTTTATCTAGCTCAAATGTGCCTCTTTATTTTTTTTACTTAATTGGTCCCTGTTAGTATTTTATTCATGGTATACGCTATTTTACTTCATTTGATTAGCATCCCTGTATTTTTTTCCCCATTTAACCCTTTTGTAGGGAGCAACAGGCCAAAAAATAAAGTGTCTAATAGTGGTTGTAAACCTACAACCTTGGGATGAAGGAACACCATTGCCTCTAACTGAGCTGCTGTTAGATGGCAGGAGCAGTCTAAACCTACAGCCAGGGCATTCCTGCCTTCTTAGTGAGGCAGACTGGTTTGTGCAGAGCTGCAATTGTGCCATGTGTGCGTCTGACTGCCTCTGAGTTCACTGCTACAATACCCAGTTGCTGGGAGAAGATTCCTCTGTTGGGCTCAGAAAGTTGGTTGTTACAAGTTTGTTTTGTTTTTTTTTAACATTCTACTCCTCATTAGTAAAAAGACAGACAAAATCATCTATTTTTAAAATGCCTGGAAGACAGAGGACATGCAGGTAAAAAGGACCAGACATCTGGTAACCCTAATCCAGTGGGATAGCGAGGAACTGGGACCATGTGTCCCAAGGATGGGGCTCAGGCTATAACATCTTACATGGATTCCCAATTTCAGAAGATGCAGTTGGGATCCTCACTACCTAGAGAGCTGTGGCTCCATGCTACCTCCAGAGCAGGACTGTGACTACATGACAACCTAACCCAAGGAGATTGAGAACTTTTGTGTTACATAGGTGCAAACAAAATATAAGGCAAAGGAGGGGCACTTGATGAGGAGACTCAGGAAGATAAATAAAACAGGGGGGACAATGTAAATGTAACGTCTCCTTGCCCAACAACATTGCAATGAAATCAGAGCAGCGTCTGTGCTCTGCAGAGTGGCAGCACCAAATCAGCCTTAACCAGTGGATGGTTGCACTCTGGAATCAGTGTGACAGCTGTGATGTTGTCTGGGTCTAGGGGATTGTTTATGATTATTTTTCACATTAATATTGCATATTTGCAATAATCCATATGTGATATGCCATGTTTGGTACCAATAGAAAGGTTGTAATCTGCTAGGAATGATTATATGTAGGTATCATAACTGTAATAGAAATTAGGATTGTATTTGTTTTATGTATATTCCAAGTAGTTTGATTCTAAGGCAATCCCAGGCAGGGTGTCTGCAAAACCATTGTCCTCTTGATGGCCCATCAAGGGAACTCCCAGCTCCAGTGGGCCTAGGAAGAAACCTGTTTCACAAGTCACCCAGACTGACCATGTCACTCAACTCCATTTTGATTTGGCAAGGACTCTGAGAGTATGAAGAAGGCAGAGGTGATAAAAGACAGTGGCTCCATCTCCATTTTGTCTTCAGTCTGTCTGCAATCAATACCCTCCTCTGGAACTATTCTTCTGGGACTGAACAAAGGACTGAGACCCACTCAAGTGCTGGGTGCATACCAGAGGAATTGGACTAACCTGCAAACTACAGATTCTTCAAGGACTTGCTTTCTATGGACTCCATATCATTTGTATGTATGTGATTCACCTTGACACTTTAAAATCTTTCATATTTTGTTTGTTTTCTTTTTATATTAAACCTTTAGTTGTAGTTACTAAATGATTGGCTGGTGGTGTGGTATTTTGGGTAAGATCCAAGCCCATATTGTTCTGGGTGATGTGGCTGACCCTTTGAGGTCAGGAGAACCTATTTCTTTAAGAGACCCAGTGGCTAGGTGGGGACCAAGGGAGCTGATGTGCAATAAAGTTGGCTGTTTCTATTTTGTTATGCTTGGTGATGACCAGTGTGGGGAATCTGAAGCATGTTTCTGTTACTGACTGGAGACTGGTTTAAGTACCACTGTCAGTGGTTTGGGGGTTTGGCCCCTGGTTTTGCCCTGATTTTGACACATTTAGAAGGTTATTCCTAGAGGCCCAGGTCAAAACAGCTATATTCCCAGAGGCACCAAGCTGCTCCATGGGTCTTCCCTGCTTTTCACATGGGCATCACAGAGACTCTGGACAATATCGGTTTAGTAAATTGCTGGGGCTGAGCAATGTGTTCTCTCTTTTCAGCAGAGGCGTCGCTGGGGTGGGGAGGGACCGGGGGCATGGGCCCAGCTCCTGCCCCTGGCCAGAAGGCCATGCCCCCAGCCAGAAGGCCATGGCCCCGGGCCAGGGATAGGGCCAGGGGGAGGCCGTGCCACCACAGGCAGCTAGCCTGTGGCGCAGCCTGGCCCGGCCCAACCAGAAGCGGCTGCTGGAGGCCAGAGCCATGTACGCAGCCCCGGATCCCTGGCCGGGGATGGGGCCGCCGCGGCCGTGGATGCCGGTAGCCAGGCCCCCGATCCCCAGCGTGGGACAGGGCTGCCACGGGCAGCTGGCTGGGCCCCAGATCCCCAGCCAGGGATGGGGCCGCCGTGGCTGCAGGTGGCCAGCCAGGCCCCCGATCCCTGGCTGGGGATCCAGGGCCTAGCCGCCGGTGGCCACAGCGGCCCCGTCCACGGCTGGGGATTGGGGGCCTGGCCACTCGCAGCCACGGCCGCGGGCCTGGCCTCCAGCAGCCACTTCTGGGCAGGCCCCACTGCGGCCTAGCTACCTGCAGCGGAATGGCCTCCCCCTGGCCCTATCCCTGGCCAGGGGCAGGGCCTGCTGGGCAGCCAGCCAGGCCCTGGATCCCTGGCCAGGGACAGGGCTGACGTGGCTGTGGCCAGCTTGGGATTGGGCCCCAGATCCCTGGCCCGATTGGGCCAGAGATCCACGGCACTAGTATTGGAACTTGGGGCACGTGCCCCGGCATGCTCAAAGCCAGCGACGCCACTGTTTTTCAGGCTGGCAACTCCTATCCTCATCATTGATAAATTACATGTAAATTGCTGTCTGTCTCTTTTGTGGTAGCATTTAAAAAGTTTACCCAGAATACCCAGCTCCCATAGCAAATATAAGACTCTTTGTTTTCATTTGCTTTAAACAATGACACTTAGAATCATAGGGTTGGAAGGGACCTCATAGGTCATCTGGTCCAACCCCCTGCCAGAGGCAGGACCACTCCCACCAAACCATCCCAGTCATGGTTTTGTCCAGCTGGGCCTTAAACACCTCCAAAGATGGAGATTTCACCACCTCCCTCAGCAGCTCATTCCAAGGCTTCACCACTCTCCTAGTAAAAAAGTTTGTTCTAATATCCAGCCTAGACCTCCCTAACCGCAACTTGAGACCATTGCTCCTCATTCTGTCCTCTGTTATTACTGAGAACAGTCGAGCTCCATCTTCTTTAGAGCATCCCTTCAAGTAGTTGAAGGCTGCTATCAAATCCCCCCTCAATCTTCTCTTCTGCAGACTAAATAAGCCTAATGCTTTCAGTCTTTCCTCATAGGGCTTGTGCTCCAGCCCTTTAATCATTTTGGTTGCCCTCCTCTGAACTCTCTCTAGCATGTCCCTGTCCTTTTTGTAGTGGAGAGCCCAAAACTGAACACAGTATTCTAGATGTGGCCTCACCAGTGCAGAATAGAGAGGAAGGATCACATCCCTTGATCTGCTGGTAATACTTCTTTTGATGCAGCCCAGTATGCCATTGGCCTTTTTGGCAGCATTAGCACACTGCTGACTCATATCTAGCTTCCCATCCACCATGACCCCCAGGTCCTTTTCTACACTGCTGCTACTTAGCTGAATGTTTCCCAGCCTGTAGCAGCGCATGGGGTTTTTTCGTCCCACGTGCAGGATTTTACACTTGTCCTTATTGAATCTCATAAGATTTCTGTTGGCCCACTGTTCCAACTTATCTAGGTCTCCCTGAATCCTGTACTTGCCCTCCAACATGTCTACTGGTCCCCCCAGCTTGGTGTCATCCGCAAACTTACTGAGAATGCAGTCTATTCCATCATCCAGATCATTGATGAAAATGTTGAACAGAACCAGCCCCAGGACTGACCCCTGGGGCACACCACTTGTGAGTCGTTGCCAGCTAGACATGGAACCATTGATTCCTACGCGCTGAAACCGTTGATCGAGCCAGTTTTCCATCCAACTTATAGTCCATGCATCCAACCCCTACTTCCTTAATTTGCCAGTGAGAATGCTGTGGGAAACTGTATCAAAAGCCTTGCTAAAAATCAAGATATATGACATCAACGGTTCTTCCTGCATCCAGAAAACCAGTCATCTGCTCATAGAAGGAAATGAGATTGGTCAGGCATGATTTACCCTTGGTAAATCCATGCTGACTGTTCCTGATCACTTTATTTTCCTCTAAGTGTTTGAGGATGGATTCTTTGAGAATCTGCTCCATAATTTTTCCAGGGATTGAGGTGAGGCTGACGGGTCTGTAATTCCCCAGATCCTCCTTTTTCCCTTTCTTGAAAATAGGTACTACATTTGCTTTTTTCCAGTCCTCTGGCACCTCCCCCGTTCTCCATGAGTTTTGAAAGATAACAGCCAGCGGTGCTGCTATCTCATCAGCCAATTCCCTTAGCACTCTTGGATGAAGTTCATCCGGCCCCATGGACTTTGCACATCCAGCTTCTTTAAGCAGTCCCTAACCCGACCTTCCGTCACCAAGGGCCTGTCTTCTTCTGTCCCATCTGCCACACCCATGGTAGTGGGCTGGGAGCTGACCCTGCCTGTGAAAACTGAAGCAAAAAATGCATTGAGCACTTCAGCTTTTTCCTCATCCTCTGTCACAAGGATGCCTGCCCTATTCAGCAAGGGACCTATACCATCCCTGATCCTCTTCTTGTTATTAACATACTTGTAGAACCCCTTCTTGTTATCCTTTACATCCCTTGCTAGCTGCAACTCCATTTGTCCTTTGGCCTTTCTGATTTTATCCCTGCAGTCCCTAGCAATATCTTTATATGCCTCCTTGGTCATCTGACCAAGCTTCCACTTCCTGTAAGCCTCCTTTTGATGTTTAAGTTCAGAGCAGAGTTCTCTGCTAAGCCATTCTGGCTGCCTCACATGTTTGTTCTTTCTCCTAATTGGAATGGCAACTTCCTGTGCCCTTAGCAGGGTTTCTTTAAAATATAACCAACTCTCTTGGACTCCTTTCCCCTTCAGATTAGCTTCCTAAGGGATCCTGCCCATCAGTTCCCTGAGGGAGCCAAAATCTGCTTTTTTGAAGTCCAGGGTTTTTGTTTTGCTTCTTTCTTTCCTTCCTTTAATGAGGATCCTGATCTCAACCATGTCATGGTCACTACTGCCTAGCTTGCTATTTACCTCTACGTCCCTGATCAATTCTTCCCTGTTTGTGAGCAGCAGGTCGAGTGGTGCAAGGTACCTAGTTGGTTCCTCTAGCATTTGTACTAGAAAGTTGTCCCCAACACTCTCTAAAAACTTCCTGGATTGCCCTTGCACTGCTATATTGGCCTCCCAGCAGGTGTCAGGGTAATTGAAGTCTCCCATCAGCACCAGGGCCTGTGATCTAGAAGCTTCCGCTAGTTGTCCATAGAACACCTCATCCACCTCCTGCTTCTGGTCTGATGGTCTATAGCAGACACCCACCACAACATCCCCCTTGTTGCTTTCCCCTCTCAATGTAACCCACAGACTTTCTACTGGCACACTTCCACTTCCATAATGGAACTCTGAGCAGTCATAGAGCTCTTTTACATATAACGCTACTCCTCCCCCTCTTCTTCCCTGCCTGTCTTTCCTGAACAGTTTATACCCATCCATGGCAGAGCTCCAGTCGTGCAGACTATCCCACCACATCTCCGTTATTCCTATAATATCATAGTTCCTTGTCTGCGCTAGCATTACTAATTCTTCTTGCTTATTTCCCAGGCTCCTCACATTAGTGTATAGGCACCTAAGATACCCGGCTGATTGCCCTACTTTGTCATGTTGATTTTCAATTCTATTACATAAACCTCTTTGCATTTTTTCTTGGAGTTCTCCTTCCCCACTCTCCTGGCATATTGGGGCTTCAGTAGAGTACTTAAGACATTTATTTGAT
>ML682025.1:24194641-24232614 GCA_007922195.1 Podocnemis expansa
TCAGTAGAGTACTTAAGACATTTATTTGATTCCCCCCCCCCCCCATGTTCAAACTACCTTCTTTTTTATTCCTGGTGCTACAGTCCCAGCCCCCCTCCCCCCAAGTTCCATCCCTTCCCCCAGATCACCCACATTGTCACTTACCTGTGGGCTTTGGTCTCCTTCCCCCGTTGAACCTAGTTTAAAGCCCTCCTCACTAGGTCAGCCAGTCTGTGCCCAAATATGCTCTTCCCTTTCCTGGACAGGTGAAGGTCATCTCTGCCTATCAATCCTCTGTCCTGAAACAGAACTCCATGGTCAAGGAAGCCAAATCCCTCCTGACCACACCATCTTCGCAGCCAGGCATTCACCTCTAGGATGCATCTGTCTCTCCTCAGGCCTCCAGCCTTCACTGGAAGGATCGAGGAGAACACCACCTGTGCTCCAAACTCCTTCACCCTCACTCCCAGAGCTCTGAAGTCACCTTTGATCTGCTGAGGATCACCTCTTGCAGTATCATTGGTACCCACATGGATAAGAAGCATGGGGTAGTAGTCTGAGGAGCGGATGATTTTAGACAATCCCTCCGTTACATCTCGGATATGGGCACCTGGCAGGCAGCATACCTCTCTAGAGGCCTTGTCAGGGTGACAGATGGGTGCCTCCGTTCCTCTCAGGAGGGAGTCCCCAATCATCACAATCCTATGTTTCTTCTTAGGTGAGGTGGCTGTGATCTGCCCAGCCTTTGGGGTGGATGGCATCTCCTCTACCTCCTTCAGTGTGTCCAGCACTGCATAACGGTTCCTCACCACAATGGATGGTGGGATGTGAGCAGGCGTGGAGCACTGTCTATTGCCAGAGGTGACCAGCTGCCAGTGTCCTTCCTCTGCCATAGGCATCCCATCCATTTCCAGAGCTGTGGCAGTAGCCCTTGGCACTGGGATAGGGACCTCCTCCTTGCAGGTCTCATCGTGGACACTGTCCAGGAACTTTTCCAGGGCATAGATACCCCTGAGTCGTGACACCTCCTCCTGTAACTCTCCTACCTGTTTCCGAAGAGATGCCACCAGAAGGCACCTATCACATAGGCTCATCTCCCTAGCCTGATCATCAGTGGCAGGAAAATGAAGGCCACACTCCCTGTAATTCCACCCCAGGATCTGGGTGGAGATATCCATGGACAGTCTGTCTGGCTACAAACAGGCAAAGGAAACAGCAGGGGCACTAGTACCAGCAGTACGGCTCCTCTTCACCATCTTGGCCTCACCAAAGTCCTTCTCAAACTCCCTCACAAGCTCCCTCTGGTTGCTTGAGCAGTGGCTTTTAAAGGCCTTCTCTGCCTAGGTCAGCCCTTGCCCCTCGTTAGTCACACAGGGGCAGGCCAATCACAAGGCTGCTAGAAGCTGCTAGAAGCTGGTGATTAAAGGTGATCAGGGAACAATGGTGCAAACAACCCCCACCCAATCACACAAGCACAGTCCCACAACTAACAGCAATCACCTGTAGGGAAAAAGACACAAGCAATCACTTACCTTGGACGCAGCTGGCACTAACTCCTTCCCTTGCAAACTCCCCTATTTGCAGTCCGCTGTTCGCAAGCTGATCAAGGTTCATCTGAGATGCTGTACTCAGAACAGATACATTCAAAGTTTACCTATTGCAGCAATGGCTGCACAGAGCTCTCTTATCCCTAGGGATATTACCTTTTCATATACTTTTATTTACCATATCTACTTAGTTTAATTACTCCTTGGGCAAGGGATCACCTTTTCATTAGACGTGTGTGTAGCGCTTAGCACAGTGGGGCCCTGACTCTTGACTGTGACCTGTATGTTCTCCTGTAATACATATAAACAATAATATCCAAGACACCTCTTGGCCACAGGGGTGGTATGCAGATGAATGTTCTGGTGGGTCTTCATGCAACCCTGATGTGCATTCACATCTGGGGTTGAACATGACACTGCTCTGCATCAGCTCACAGCAATTTGTCTCCTGGGGATTCAGAGAGGTAGTAATTTCTTGAGCTGGAATTTAAAAGAGGACCTCTAATTTTGATTGCTTCCAATTTTGTGAGTCGAACTTGGGATGTCTTTGGCCTGAGATTCAGAGGTGCTGAGTGCACCTTCCACTTCTATTAGCTTCAACTGAAGTAAGAGGTATGCAGCAAATCTGGAAACTCAGCCGGATGCACTTCTAGTTGGTCGTACCCAAGATAAATGCCAGTGTCCAGGGTGTGATATGAGACATAGCAGGTTTGAGTCCTCCTGAGTTTGGTTTTGAAAAACCTTAGAACATCAGCTATCCTGAGTTAGTCCCCTTTTAGGACTGGAGGGGTTTCTTGTGGCTCCTTGCATGTCCCAGATGTCAGATGCTCCCAAATTTTTCAGGACAGAGAAGGGACAGGACTCACTTTTAATGAATACCTAGGAGACTCTTTATGGAGGCTGCTGGACACAGCCAGGATCCTGTGTTTCTCCTGCATTCATTAGCTCCCAGTGTGCTTGAGCCACCAGACAGAGAGGAGAGAGGGCTGAAAAAGGAGGCACTGCAGTGATGTCCCTGTTGCTATAACAACCTTCTAATCTGTTTCTGTGCCTTCAACAAGCAGCTCCCTTGGAGCCTGGTTTTCAAATGGCACAGTATCTACTGGGCCACAGCAGCTTTGAGGGAGAGGAAACCTTCCTGCTGCACTGAGACTAAGATGATTGTGGAGTTTTATGTTTTCCTGATCGATCAGATTATTAAATTCAGGAATGGATCACTGATTTTTATTGAAGGCAATGCTCCTGGAAATGTTCACCTTGCTCTACAGGCGTCTGTTCTAGAGCATGACACTATACCTTTGTAACTGGGACACTTGTGAGACAATGCACATTACCATAAAGTATCTTAAAAGGGCCTAGAGAGCAATTTAGATTTAACTTCTAAATTTAATGTTCCTGAAAATGGCTTTACTCTGATAAGAAGGCTCTGTGGACTCTAGGAACATCTGTTTTTTAAATAGCCACAATTCTGTCAGATACTTATTTGGAGTTGGTATTTATATGGGACCCACAAAAAAATCAATATATTTCACTGCTGCTGGCTCAGGTAATTCCCAGAGTTGTGCTGGAGCTGGTGCATGGTGTGGGAAATAAGACAAAGCCAGTCATGTTTTCCTGTGCAGGGAAAATTAATCCTTTTGGTTTCACATTTTAGTATTATTATCTATTTGCATTGTTAGCAGTTAGAGGCCTCAGCTCAGACAAGTGCCTCATTGCACCAGGCACTGTACAAACACATAGTGAAAGACTGTCCCTGCCCCAAAGAACTTGCCAATAGACAAAGGGTGGGAGAAAGCAGCAGGTTTCCCTCAGACGTCAGCAGGCCTAATGGACAGGCTGTGGCCCTGGTGCCCCAGAGTTCTCCCAGACAGATGGCAGAGGGAAGGGAAAGTAGAGTGATCAGGCCCTCTCTCACACTGAGTCTCAGTTCAGGGCTGAAGGGAAAAAGGCAGGGGTTAAAGCGGGCCTGAATGTCCCGGAATGTCATTCTGGGGCCCACTATTTTTAGGGGATCAGCATTCCAGGCCCCCTAAAAATAGGAAATGGAGCAGGAACACTGCATTCCAGGTCCCACAATTTAAAAATAGCAGGCCCCAGAATGGCATTTTGCCATGTTCCGGCAGGCAGGAGGAGAGCGGGGGGCGGGGGGGGGGTGTTCCTGGTCAGCCTGCAGGCTGCATACTGTATCTACTCATGTGTAAGCTGAGATTCTTGTGCCTGAAAATTGGCTTCAAAACAGGTACTTGGCTTATACATGGGTCAATAAGGTAGACAGCCCCAGCCCAGGAGTTTCACTGGGCATGCTCCAGGCTGGAACCCCAGTGTGGCCAGGGTAGCCATCTTGGGCAGTCAGCCTGGGCTGGGGTTAGAGTTAGGAGGGGACCCTGACATCTAGAGAGGCCAAGTAAGGAGGCCCTGGGGGCGGGGGGGTCAGCCTGGGGGTTGAGGTGGGGTTTTGGGAGGCCAGGTAACCAGTGGCATGGCCTGGGGTTTGGGTGTGTGTGTGTGTCTGGGAGGCTGGGAAAAGCAGCAGCAGGAGATGGGGGATGATGGGGAAAGTGGTGGAAGGGGTGTTGGAGACAGGGGAACAGCAGCAGGGAGTGGAGAAGGTGGCGGTGAGCAGGGGGACAGCAGTGGGAGCGGACAGAGCAGGGAATGGACAAAGCAGGGGAACAGCAGGGGGAATGGAGAGAGCAGGGAGTGGACTGAGCAGGGGAAAGCAGCAGGGGGGTGGAGAGAGCAGCGAGACAGCAGCAGGGAGTGGAGAAAGTGGCAGAGGACAGGGGAAAAGCAGCGGCAGTTGTATGGGGGTTAGGGAGGGTGTTGGGAACTCCGGGGGGAGACAGTGGTGCTCTGTGGGGGGGTTAGGAGATGAGGCCAAAAGGAGACTTCAGCTTATACATGGGTCAGCCATTTGTGCCTCTTTTCGAGGCTCAGAATTGTGGGATCGGCTTATGCATGGATCGGCTTGTACATGGGTATATAAGGTAGTTTTCCAGCCCAGTGCGTGGCTGCCCATGAGTACTGAGGTGCCTGCCTCATGATGGGGGCTGGGTATTGGGACCAGGGGATGGATTCTGGGGGCAGTTATTGGGGCAGGGGGTGGATTTTGGGGGTGGGTATTGGGGACAGGGGAATGGATATTGGGGGCAGTAGCTGGGGTGGGGGTAGTAGCTGAGGTGGGAGAAGGCATTTGGGGGAAGAAACTCGGGTGTGGGGTGATGGCTTTTGGGGGGCAGGAGATGGGGTGTGGGAGGGAGGCCCAGATGTGCAGGAGGGGCGCCTGGATGTGCGGGAGGGTTCTGGGGCCCACCAAATTATACTTTAAGCCCTGGGAAGAGACATGGAATTCTTGCTCACCCTTTTTGGTGCACCTGCCAAGCCCCCCATGGGCTGCTTCTGACCTCCCTTGTCTTTCTTTGATTTAGGGTGTGGCTGCAGTCCTGCTTGCCCTGGTCTCACCAGCCCAGCCAATCATCTGAGTATTCTCCAGCTCTCTTCCTAGTGGCCAGTTATTCTCCCTCAGCAGGGGGTGGGAAAGGGAAAGGGACAGATCAGCCCTTACTCTCCTAGTTGGGTCTTACCCACAATCCAGACCTTTTCTGTGGACTGAGCTGTTTCCTGAAGCTGCAAACTGGCCACTTCCCTGTGGTGAGCCTCTCCTTCACAGAATAGCTCCATTTGGAATGAACTCTGCGGCTTCTGAGGGCAGGACCCTCTTGGCCCAGCACCGCTCCTTCCTTCCTTTAGCCTCTGTAAACCCATCACACACCCCCACAGAGGAAATCAAATGCAGGGAGATGAAGTGATGAAGAGCCAGATCTCCAGAGTCCAGTGCAGAGCCGTAATGTGGTGTTTTTCCACCCGGGGTGCCTTCCAATCGGAATGCGCCCCTTCCAATTAGCAGCACTCAGATCCAGTGCTGTAAAGCCGCCCCTTTAGTAATGCAGCTCTATTGAGCTGCTTTGGACTGCCTGGGGCGGTGCCCCGTTGGCCCTACTGTAGTTACGGCCCTGGTCCAGTGCCCCTGTCACAAGGTCAAGGGCCAGGCCCAGCTCTGCTTTCTATGGCATCCACAAGCACTTGCAGGGAATAACAGCAGCAACCTACAAAGAACCAGCTTGCTGGAGAGACAGCAGTGGAAGATAGGGACACGAGTAAACAAATGCCTTGATGTTACCATAGAAGTGGAGGGTTTTGAGCTGGCTGGCAAAACATACCCGACAAGAGCACTCTTTCTGCATTTTAAACCTGTTGTGTAATTACAAGGAAGCACCTGGGTTTTAGTGAACTGCCTGTGGCCAGAAATTCCATAGCTTGTGGGACTGACCTAGCATCAGACCATACCAGCTGTCTGCCTGGCATAAAGCGGTTCTGCTCACTACCATTCTATCTCAGCACCAGCAGCAGGTAGAAACTGATTATGACTGATTGCTACCTGCCAGGGCTGAGGTTCAGTATCTTACTAGGCATGACACAAGCTAACGAATGCATAGTGCTCACATATTGGCACCTGTGCCCAATTAATCAAAGATGATAAAGGACCCACATTAACTACACATCAAGACATATTTAAAAAAATGAAGGGTTCTATTTAAACCTATCAAAGCCAGAGGATTCAGAGGTAAGGTGCCATCCTGCGTTCACGCTGAGTGATGGTGGGGCCTTTTGAGATGAAACTCAGTATCAGAAAGGAGCAGTGACCTGTCTGCCAGTGACTTGGTTTGCACTTGTCTTTCCTTTTCTGTTTCCTCTGACCCTGGGGAACTTGTGGGTTAAATGGCCATTTCCTCACAGAAACATTTATTTGGATTGTAGTTTCTGCTCCTTTTTTCTGTTTGGATGACAGTTACCAAGACGGAGTCACTCATAAACATGGTGTGCAGGAGGCAAAGTCACTCTTTATATTATTCCAGCAGGTAAAGCTGGGCCAGTCACGTCTCCTTGGGCTGGTTGTTATAGGTGAAATTCACCCCCCCCCCCATGTAGTGTGCCAGCACGAGACCTACATGCCACCTACTGGTGACTGTGTGCTACTCTGATTTCCTTTGTGACTGAGCTTCAGGAAAAAGGAGTCTGTTATAGCCCCACTTAGGATGTTTTAGCTTAATATTTAAGCCATGGAGGTTCCTAGCTGAATCCCCAGTATCTCAGCCTAAAAAACAAAAAAGGCTGACACCAATACACCACTAAAGCCCTCAGAATAGTGCTGCTTAGGTAGAGTGCAGACTCTGTGCTTTGAAATGCTTCTTCACCTTCCTCAGGAATGCCATCACCTCCCTCCCACTACTTCTACTGTCCCCTAAGACTCATTTTTCCCCCTCAGCAGAGCTAAGCTCCAAGGCTACTCTATGGTGGAATTGTACATATGCTCTCTCAAGCAGAGTGCAGCCTACCCCTGGCAGTCAGATTTTGAAATCCCATCTCAGGGAGTGATCAGCCCCTGGAACTCACACACACACTCATGTCTTTTGAGTCAGCTAATAGTTCTCTGGTAGAATAGTCACTCTGATTCTTGCTCTTTCCCTGTGGTTCTCATGCAAACTGAACTCACTGCTATGATCTAATTCTTTTTAGAAGACAATAAATGGTGTGTTATCTGCAGTAACCATCCTTCTTCAAGATGGGTTGCTCATATACATTCTGTTACAGGTGTCTGTGTGCCACGATGCACAGTTGGCTGGAAAACTTTTGCCCTAGCGTGTCAGCGCAGGATCAGTGGCTAACGCTCCCTCTGTGCTGCATACCACAGCTATATTTATACCCTGCCCCTGCCCTTGTCCAGTCCCTTCTTTTCGCCAACTCTGAGTAGCGGGGACGGAAGGGGCGGGGGTCAGAATGTATGTGAGCAGCCCAACTTGAAGGATGGTCACTGCAGGTAACCCACCATTCTTCTTCGAGCGCTGCTCACATCATTCTGTTACAGATGACCGCTAGCCGTACCTAGGATTGTGGGCGCAGTTAATGTTTCCCGCTTTGAGCATGGCCCTGCCCAACATGGCATCATCTTGTGCCTGTTGAATGGTCACGTAGTGCCTCATCAAGGTGTGTACTGACAACCACGTTGCTGCTCTGCAGATCTCCTGAATAGGGACCTACGTGAGGAAGGCCGTCGAGGCTGCTTGCACTCTTGTTGAATGAGCCTCCCAGGGAGGGGCGTATTTGAACTTTGTAGCAGTCTTTAATATAGTTCACTATCCAAGCTGAAATACACTGTGTTGTCACTGGCTAGCCTTTTTTCCGTTCCGTGACTGCCACAAATAATTGGGATGTTTTGCGAAAAGCTCGTGTATGATCAATATGGGTCAGGAGTGCTCTCCTGACATCTAAGATGTGCCACTCCTCTGGTTCTCCATGACCTGCGGATCAGGGAAGAACACCAGGAGTCAGATATCCTGATTCAGGTGGAGTGGGGAGGCCACCTTAGGGAAAAAGGCCAAGTGCAGACATAGTAGCACCTTGTCTGCAAAGAATCTTGTATACGGAGGTTTCGAGGAAAGGGCCTGTAGCTCTGAGACCTGTCTAGCCAAAGTCATGGCTACCAGGAAGGCCACCTTCCAAGATAGGACCAACAGAGTGCATGAGTCTATGGGTTCATATGGTGGTTCTGTTAGACTGTGGACTCGGAGTATCACATTTAAATCCCATTGTGGTGTAGGATCTCTGGGTTGTGGGTAGATCCTCTCAACCCCTTTTAGGAACCTAGTGGTGGTAGGATGGGAAAAAAATGGAACCCCGTCCACAGTCTTGTGTAGGCCCTGAGATTGCCACTACATGGACTTTAAGAGAGGAGGTTGACAGGCATTCCTCTTTTAGATCTAGGAGGTAGTTGAATATAAGGTGGATTGGCGCTGACTACAGAGAGACCCCTTTTTTCCCAACCAGAGGGAGAACCGCTTCCATTTAGCAGTGGAAGCAGACATCATGGAGGGTTTTCTACTACCAATTAACACATTTTGGACCCTTTCTGAGCAATGCCTCTCAGTCTCATTTAGCTATGCAGCCACCAAGCTGTTAGGTGTAGGATGCATGGGTTTGGGTGACGCAGACGGCCGGAGTCCTGTGTCAATAGGTCTGCCCTGTACTGGAGGTGTAAAGGGCTGGCTACTGAGAAGTCCTGTAGGGTTGAATACCAGGGCTGTCTGGGCCAGGCCGGAGCTGTCAATATTATGTTTGCTCTGTTCCTCCTTATCTTTAATAGGACCCTGTGGATGAGGGGAATGGGGGGGGGGGATCATGTACAGTAGTGGGCCCCCCCATGAAATCAGAAAGGCATCCGACTGAAAGTCCTTTCCCTATCCCCTGAGCAAACAGAACTGGGGGCATTTCCAATTCTGGTATGTTGCAAATGAGTCTATCTGGGGTGTGACCCAAAGTCTGAAAATGTACTTCATTACCTCTGAGTGCAGGGACCACTCATGGTGCAAGACGAATTCCCTGCTCAGAGAGTCTGCTCTGTCATTGTTTGACCCAGGGAGGTGGGCTGCTACTGGGGTGAAGCTGTATATCAGGGCTAATTTCCAAAGGCTGAGAGCCTCCTTGCACAGGGCAGGGGAGGAGGCACCCCAACTGATGGTTCGTGTAAAACATTGCCATTGTGTTGTCCATTAGGGTGTGTACCGTTTTCCCTTTCACAATGTCCAGAAAGGTCCAGCATGCTAATTGACTTGCCCTGAGTTTTTTTAAATTGATGTGAAGGAGGCCATCTTCAAATGTCCAAGTCCCTTGCATGGATAGGCCCCCCTGAGGTATGGGTTCCTCAATCATGGTCTGAGGCATTGTTGATGAGGGTCACCAAGGAGTTTGCAGTCTTGAAAGGAACCCTCACCAAAGGCAAAGCAAGGGTCCCGCCATATCTCTAGTGTTGCCAGGACCCTTAGGGGGATGGAGACTGCCCTGTTCAGTGAGTGTTGATCTGGATGAAACATCTTGGCTAGCCAGAGTTGGAGAGGTCTCATTCTCAGGTGGGCCATTCATATTACTGACGTGGTGGCCACCTTGTGGCTCAACAGCTGGAGGCAGTGTCTGGCCATGGTGATCAGCGTTTTTTGGGGCTCCGAAATAATGGTGCACATGGATTGAAACCTTGACAGGAGCAGGTATGCTCTCCCATTTATTGAGTCCAAGATAGCCCCTATGAACTCTATCCTCCTTTTTGGAGAGACCTTCGACTTCTCTAGATTTAAGTGGAGCCCTAACTTTCTGCACAGCTGCCTGGTTACCTAGATGCTGTGGCATACTTGGTGTTTGGATCTTCCCTTTATTAGCCAGTCATGGTGGTATGGGTATATTCTTATACAGCGTTTCCTTAGGTGGACTGCTACAGCCAGCATGCACTTGGTGAACACTCTGGGGGCCAGGGATAGGCCAACCACGAGTGAGATGAACTGAAAGTGTTCCCTCCCCACCACAAAATGGAGGACCTTTCTCTATTTGTGTCTTATAGCTACATGAAAGTAAGTGTCTTTGAGGTTAAGGACTGCGAACCAGTCCCTGAAGTCTAAGGCCAGGATGATTTGTGACACAGAAACCCTGTGGAAATTTATTTTCATTAAGTGTCTGTTCAAGGCCCTGAGGTCCAAGATGGGCCTCAGATCACTGTTTGGTTTGGGGATCAGGAACTAATGGGATTAGAACCCTTTTCCCTATTCTTTCATGGGGACTTTTTCTATTGTCCTTAGGGGTAGCAGCTTTCTGCCTTCCTGTCGTGGCAAAAGCTTGTGTGAAGGTTCCCTGAGTCTGGACTGAAGGGTTGGTTTTCTGTCCTGAGGCTTGGATCTGAACTGGATGGAGTAGCCCCTGGACACTGTCTCCAATATCCAGTGGTCTGACGTGGTGTTGGTCCACTGATAGTAGAAAGGGCCTAGATGGCTCCCGAACACTGGGAGCCGGTGGGTGGGTGTGGTGCGGCCTTCCTGCAAGAGGTCAAAACCTCTGCCTCTGGTTGGCTGAGTGGGATCTGCCCATCCCCTGGCAGGGCATCTGGCTGCTTCCGTGAGGCGTAGACCCTCTCCCACGCAGGCCTCTGTTTCTGTCTGGTCCCATGTAATCGCACTGAGAGGGTTGGTAGGACCTCTGGCATTTCCATTGCTGTTGCTGCTGCTGTTGTGGCTGCTGCTGGGACCGTTGGGCCTAGAAGGCACATGTGGCCACCTGTGGCATGTAAATGCCTAATGACTTCAGGGTGGCCCTTGAGTCTTTCATCCTGTGCAGTCTGGAATCTGTAGATTCTGCAAACAGCATGAGCCCTTTAGATGCGAGGTCCTGGATGGCCTATTTCATTTGTAGTCACAGACTTGACCCTTGAGGCCAGGTGGCTTTCCGCATGGCGATTGCTAACATCATGTGGTGGCTAGCTGTGTCAGATGCTTCCCAGAATGTCTTTAGGCTGTCGCGCTGAGCCAACAGGCCCTTCTCCACTGTAGTCTCAAAGTCCCTAGGGGTACATGAGGGACCAGATTCCGGAAGCAGTCCATGGATTTCTATAAATTAAAGAAGTATTGCCCAATTGGTGCCTGGTGACTGGTGATACGGAGATGTAAGGCTGAAGTGGAGAAGATCTTCCTGCCGAAGAGGTCCAGTTTCTTGGCCTCTTTGTTTTTTGGTTTGGCAGCTGCTTGTCCCTGCCTCTCCTTCTGGTTCATTGCAGCCACAACTAGGGAACAGGCATGGGATGGTTGAACAGGAACCCAATCTTGTCTGGCAGGACATGGTATTTACTTTAAGCCATTTTTGACACTGGTGGGATTCATGAGGGCGTCTGCCAGTGGGCCGTGGCAATCTTGTATACCCCTTCATGAAGGGGAACGGTGACTCTGGTGGGAAGGGCCACACTGCTCATGTCAAAGAGGGGGTTCGAAGTCCTCCCTGACCTTCTCTATCTTCAGGTTTAGATTCACCGCCATGCACTGCAGAAGGTCTTGGTGGACTTGGGGGTCATCCCCGTAGGCCAGATGTCTCTGATAAGTCACCTCATCTGGGGAGGAAGATGAAAAGAGCCTTGAAGTACTGCACCAAGGGTGACCCGTGCTGGGGTTGAATTCCTTGTCAGAGGCCCCTTGGGAGTGCAAGGCTCTAAAGGAGGGCAGTCTGAAGAGTCTGCTGTCATGGGTTCATCATGCACTGGCTAGTTTAACCACTGACTAGACCAGTCCCTGAATGAACACAGCACTGAGTCACGCCATGCTGGGGAACGGCCTCTGTCACGGTGGTGCTGGTCGGAGCTGCACTGGTGACCTTGGGATTGACATTTGCCTCTAGTCAGTGCTGGGAAGGCAGAGAGGGCAGACGTCAGTGCTGAGACTGCCTGCGCCGAGGAACTAGTGTGCAAACACCCATGTTGTGGAGGCGTCAGGGACCATTTTTGCTGATGCTTCCCTTCTGGCTTGGAGGCTGATGGGGTTGGTGCCAGTGACAATGGGGATTGTTGGTGCTGACTCTCGGTGCCGGAGGCATCGGAGGAGCCAGACTTGGACCTTGTGCATTGAGAGCCCTGCATGCGCGGGATAGAATGCTCCAGAGAGGACTCTGGGGAGAAGATAGGGTACTCCCCTTCTTCCTCCTGCTCCGGCTCTGAGGGAAAAAGGGTTGGAGAGGTCCCTGGTGCCGGAGTAGCCCCTTGTGGAGATGGAGAAGTTCTTCTATCATCCCCGAGCATCATGCCAGTGGAGTGTCCTTTCCTGTGCTCGCCCACACCTTGGACAGAAAGGCGGCTTGCCCTTGGACTTTTTGGGCTTTGCAGGCATGGGGGTTGGGAGCTGCAGCAGGGCCTTTGCTGCCTCAAAGGTCTCTGGTGTCGACATCACAGGTAACTCTTTGCCCTTTCCTCAGGGAAGGTAAAGTGGAGGTGAACTGGAACAGTGCCGGCACAGTGCTGGTGCCAAGTCTGACCCCAAGCAGGGTTTCTGTGGCTCCCCTGGGAGCAGCACCAAGGAAGCTCTGGTGCAGACTGAGCACATGGTGCTGATGTTCCTTTTGGCACCCTGATGTACTTGGTGCCAGCTGTAAGGCCTGCTCCAAGGCCATACTGAGCAGCATTTGCTCCCTGTCTTTTTGGGTCCTTGGTTTGAAAGAGTGACAGATGGAGCATTTGTCTACCCAGTGAGACTCTCCCAGGCGCTTCTTGTGAGGGTCACCCTAACAGGAAAGCCTTGGTGCGGCCCATGCAGGGTTTGAAGGCGGGCATGGTTGGAGGTGATCTAGTGTGGCATTTGATCTCTGGACGCTGGGTGGACTCGGTAGTGCTACCGGATCATGGAGGAGCAACTGAGACGAATAGCTCTTCTAGACTGAACATAAACCGATAAAGACAGGTGCTTGCACATGTGCAAGGCTCAGCTGTTCCGGTACTGTCGCTGAGGGCGGAAAGAAGGAACTGGAGAGGGGCAGGGTCAGGGTCATATATACAGCTGTGGTATGCAGCATAGAGGGAGAGTTGGCCACTGACCCTGCGCTGACAGGCTAGGCAAAAGTTTTCTGGCCAACCGTGCGCTGTGGCATGTAGACACCTGTAACAGAACGATGTGAGCAGCGCCTGAAGAACAGCTTGCTTCTCACTGCTATGAGCACAGAGATTTTTTTTTCCTGGAAGGAAAGAATCATTTGCACCCCACAATTCAGATGGTTCATTTCCCTGCATTCCTAATGAGACCCGGGCAGACTGACCCAACTGAAAGCATTGAGAGAGAAATCCTTGTTGGCAGCTCTAGCTGGGCCTGGAGAAGATGCCTGGCATTTAGAAGAGCATGGGAGAGAGTTTCTGACCTTGCTAACTGAAAGCAGCCTTTGTCAAAGGCTGCCTGGAAAAGGACAGTTATTGGTAAGTAGCCCACTGTTCTTCTTTGAGTGCTGCTCGGATACATTCAGTATTAGGTGACTGCTAGCCATACTCTGGAAGGTGGGTGGAGTCAGAACCTTATCTGCCGTCAGCATGGCTACCCGCAAATGGCACAGCACACAAAATTGGGTAAAGAGGCAGTGGGCTGCCAGGCAAACACCTACGGGGATGCCACCAAGTGCAAGATCTTCGAGAGAAGGTGTGCATGAGAGTCCTGAGGGGTCATTTGCCACTCTGTCAGAAGGCTATAACTCCAACAGGGGCAGTTTCTGGTTTGTTGTTGGGGAATTTTCTAAATTGTAATAGCAAAGAACATCCTTCTCACCAGCAAGACTGTGCAGGGTAAGAGGGTTGCCCATTCCTAGAAGAATCGACTGCTGAGAAAGGCAGTTGTGATCCAGGGCAACAGACTCCCACAGCTGCAGGCAAAGGGCACGGGTGGAATAATTGTCGCCCTTGCCACCTCAACCCCAGAAGGGGAAGGTCAATTGGGTTAAGTTACTAACCAAGACTGGGTCAGGGAACACATTGCCCCTTGACCAAACGGGGAGTAGGCAAGAGGCCTTTCCCCATTGGCATACCAGCAGGAGATGCCATGGGTAGAACTGATAAGGGGCACCCTAAAATGAAGTGTCCCGGCTCCATATGGAAGCTAATGCAGGAAGAAAGATAACAAGGAAGGAGTGGGTGAGAACCCCTGTTCCTCCATCCGTTGATGCATGGAGATGGAGGGCCTAGAGGAAGGGCCCCGGAATAAGGCCTAGAAGCTTGGCAGACCCATGGCTGGGGCCCAAAGCATCAGAGACATTCCTTTAGGGAGGTCATCATAAAGAGAGAAGTGGACATCTCAGAAGGGCCCTTCTTTAGAGGTAACCCTTGAGCCGGTTATAGTAGTAGAAAAAAGGGGAAACTTTAGGTACATCCATCCTGGTATTGGGAGAGAAACTGGGAGAAAAGTGATTGAATTCGCCATGTTAAGTTGTCCCTGAACAAAATGGGGGGGGGCGACCTGAGGTAGGGGTGGTGTGAAACCATCTCGGGGGTTCAGGGTGGTGGCTTATGCAGCTTCAAAGCTGGGTGCGCATTTCTGTCCCTTGCCCCTGTACTCTACTCTCCCAGTAAGTGGACTCACGTAGGGAGAGATGTGCTGGATCGAGGGAAGGAGTATCCAGCCATCTCTGTAGATGGGTCAGGTCCACTTTGAGAGTCATGCCTCCAAGCTCCAAAATCAGAGCGTTTGGAGGAGGGCACATGGCTTGGAAGATATTTTCATCTTTCACTTCTATGGAGAGGCAGTCAACCTTCACAACATAGCTGACTCATCTCTAGCGACGGGTGCAGGTGTTGGGTCCTGGCCAGAACGGGCCAACTATGAGGGCTCTTGCATAGATCCTGATGAGGAGAGAAGAGAAGATGATGCCTTAGGCAAGACACAAGTCGGACATGGTCTATAACACCAGCTCCGAGGGGAAGAAGTGTTATGGTGCGCCACCCCACGTATTAGAAGGATTAAGGCTTGGGCAGGTCCCGGGTGGGAGGAGGGAAGAGGGAGCAATCTCAGGAAGAGGAGGAGAGCATAAGGCAATCTCTACTAAGGGAAAACAAGGAAGAACCGCTGCGTTCTTTAAGGAACACAGACGGGCAAGAGGGGACATTATGAAATAGTTGCCCATAAGGCGTCAGGCTCTCCAGCCTGTTAAGGGTCTATAGTTTCCCTGGGCCAGAGTTCTGCAGGGGAACTACCACAGCTGAAGACCACAGGTCCTCAAATGGCTCACTGAGGTGTACGAATACTGATGGTGGTTAGGAGTTCTATCCTCTACTATCTCCTTTCGTTGCAATTCTGGGGAGGAGAGGGGTGCAATAGAAAGATCAAGGCAGCTTCTAGATGGCTGTCTAGGGTTTTCAGGGGAAAGCGACCCTTGCCTGGCTAGAGGGAGGCACCAGAGCAGAGGAGGTTCCAGTCGAAGGCTAAACTGAGGTCTGCCCATCGATAGAAGGATGAATGCAATGTGGTGAAGGTCGTTGGGGAGGAGGGGTAGGAGCTGAAAAGGCAAAAACCCCTATGGTGAGACTTGAGGATCCCTCAGACAAAGCCTAATATGAGTCTGAAGAGCATGGCCCCCATATTAAAGGAGGCACTGTCTGAGGAGGCGAGGCAGGAGAAGATAGAGGACAAAGGGATATGAGCTTGTCCTCTTACCCGTCACCTAGGGGGTGGGGTGCATCATCCCTCAATAGTTTCCCCCCGATCCATCATAGGCTGACATGGATAAGGAGTGCTCTCGGGAAAGCAACATGGAAGCATACCGTTTCCAGTATGCCCGACTGGGAAGGAGTTGGCAGAGGTGCAGGCATCCTGCCCTTGTCCCAGAGGCCTATGGTGTTTTTTTTTTTTGGCGGGGGCATCATGTGCCCGCTTCGTATACTTCTATGACATCCAGAGTCCCACCAAGGCTCCAAGGGTGTATGCGATGGGAACTAAGTGTGTGTGAGGAGAATTCTCCAGTGGCCAGGCCCTTACTTGTCCCGAAGGGTATGGGAAGGGAAGATGGAGGCACATTGTTACCGGAGAGGAGGAAGAGGTGTCCCGAGGCTGATTGTGAGGGGGCATTTAGCAAAAGCATTTAGGGTACCGCTCTGATGTTCAAGGGTTTGATGGAGGGAGAAGTGACCCTGTTGGAGTTGATCACCTCTAATGAGGAAAGGAGACCATCATCCCACGGTCCAAAGGCTCCTAAAAGATAGTCATTTTGGTTGTGTGTTTTGGGGGGGCTGGGGGGGGGAGATACAACAAGGACCCCTCCCCCATGCGTTTAAGGGGTCGCAGTAGGCTGGGAACATTGAGGCACCTGGGGAGTAAACATACCCAGGGCACTGAGGGCCAACCTATGGACACAGTCGCCACAGATCAGGGAGTCAGTAGGCGGGTAAAGAGAGAGACTGTCCCTCTAAGGGGAAGTCTTATATGGCCTACAGTAAGTCCTGGGAGAGGTCAAAATTCTGAAGCCAGGCTGCTTGGCGTGTAACCATGGCCATAGCAATGCCATGTCTGGTCGTGTTCAAGGCGTCGAATGCCACTGTAAAGGCATGGCGAGAGGCCAAGGCAGCTTCCCTGACAAAGGCATTCAAAGCCTCCAAGTGTTCTTGTGAGAGAAAGCTGCTGAAACACTTCATAGCGTCCCACAGGTCTAGGGAATCTTTTAACCTAGGTCTGATGGCTAGGAACCCTTAGCTGAAAAGCTGAAAATTGAAAAGGCTTTTTCTACTCAGGAGGTCAAACCTTCTGGGACTCCTAGAGGACCCAGGATGAATCAGAGCAGCTCGGGCCAGCGTGTCCCAGCAATGTCAAGGACACGAGTACGAAGGGGGAGAATCATAATGGTGACCTGAGAGGTTTCAAACCCAGGTCAAATAAGGGGTCCTAGTCTCCCTCAAAGGGTGTGACCCTGACCCAGGTAGGTGGTGACCTGGTGAAGGGGTTCGAGTGTGGTAGGGTCTTCTCTGTAAGACCCTGGCCCCTGTTCGTGGCTATGGTTTGGAGAATGGACAACACTGGTACTAGGATCCCTCATCGAGGCCATGGCACCCAGTAGATATTCCCCTTCCAGGGCCTCCATAGAAGGTAGCCGGTTTCCAGTGCAGTGCCGGTGAGAACCTGGTGCCATGGAGCTTTCAGTAAGGGGCCGGGCCTGAGGAGTGCACTCTTCGATCTCTTGTGGTGCTGAAGCAAGGTTGTTGGCACCTTAGGGGTTGAAGCCTGCAGTTTCACAGTGGCATGGGCCCAAGTAGTGAGCGGCTCCCTCTGGCGCTGGGCAAAGTGGAGGAAAGAGGGAAGACATGCTTACGAATTGCTTTGGCGGCTTGGTGGCATGTTCGGGAGCCGAAGGGCCTCTGCCACTTCAAAGGCTTCTGGTGTGGGTGGCGCCATGATAGGCTCCAGGCGCTCACCCTGGAGGGGAGGGCCAGACATCGTGCTGGCACTTCGGTGCTGGAGTTGGGCCCGAGTGCGTTTACCTGAGCTCTGCTGGGGAGTGGTGTCGAGAGGGCCTTGGTGCTGACTGGCAAGTGGACCTGCTGCCAAAGCGCGGAGCTCAGATGCTCCACCCTTTCTTTGCCGAGTATGATGCCAATCACGGCTCTTTATTTGCATCTGGAGAGCAGGACCAAGAGGGCTCCTGTGCCAATCCAGCATGGGGTGCTACATCAGAGGCTGATCGTGGCTTTTAATTATAGCTGGAGAGATGCAATGAAAAGGCTCTGGTGTCAACTGAGCGCACAGTGCCAGGTTAGAGGCTGATCATGGCTATATTCATAGCCAGAGAGCGGCGCCGAGGGGCTCCAGTGCCAACCGAACATGTGGTGCCAGATTAGAGGCTGATCACGGCTTTCATTCACAGCCGGAGGGCGGTGCTGAGAGGGCTCCGGTGCCAACTGAGCACATGGTGCTGAGTTAGAGGCAGGTCACGACTTTTATTCATAGCTGGAGAGCAGTGCCGAGAGGGCTCCGGTGCCCATCCAGCAAGCGGAGCCGGTGAATCCTTGGGTGTGGCAGACATACCCAGCATCAGCTGCAGGGCCCATTCCTGGGCGCATTATGCAGCCTTCGCTCATCTTCCCGAGTTCTTTGTTTAAAAGACCTGCAAAGAGAGAATAATTCACTCAGTGAAGCTCACCCAGGCATTAAGAAACCTTCCATGGGGGTTGTCCCTCGGGTTTGGGTTCCTGTTGGAAGGACGCGGTAGGAGAGCTGGTGAAGTCCACAAACAGATCTTCCATGAAAATACATGTGAAACAAAGCAAAGAGACAGGCCCTTGCATAAAGCAAGAACAGGCTGTTCCGTAACCGTCACTGAGGGCAGAAAAAAGGAACTGGAGAGGAACAGGTCTGGGGCCATATATATGGCCAGGGGTCGATGGCTGCCCGCCCTGTCCTGACAGGCTAAGGCTAAAAGAAGTTCCAGCCAATCGTGCGTTGTGGCACGCAGACATCTAATACTGAATGTATCTGAGCAGCACTCGAAGACGAACTGAAAGGTAAAGACTGGTGAAACTACCCAGGATCACAGCTTTGCAAGGCACGTGCAGCAAGAAACCAAGCACAAGTCACGGCTAGGGTTACCAGATGTCAGGCAAAAGGAGGACATGTCCTCCTTTTTACGTTCCTGTCCTCCATCTTGCAGGCATTTAAAAATACATGATTTTATCTGGCTTCTTACCTGTAGGGGTTAAAGTATGCTGGAATGCCACGGAATACCTTATTTTTAGGGAAAAGCATTCCAGGGCCCCCTAAAAACAGAAAAACATTACATTAATGCTAGATTTTCTCTGTATATGTTCATCAATGTCCTCCTTTTTGTACTTCCCTGTCCTCCCTTCCAGGTTTTGGTATCTGTTAACCCTAGTCATGGCAGAACCTTTCTGCACATCTCAGTCAACAGAGGCTGCAAAACAGCCAGGAACTGGCAGGATCAGACACATAACAAGCAACACCAAGCTGAGCTGTGTAGATGCTTCAAATCCTTTCCCATGAACACTGCATGCTGGGTTTGTGGGCACCTTGTTGCCTTTCACTTATGCAGTAGGGAAGGATAATTTTCTCTGGTGCCGTGACATTCTATGTATTACACAGGTGGTCAGATTAGGGGTTTTTTGTTTTTTACAGAACCCTCTTCTGTTTGCTTAGCAGACTTCCCACAGTAGGGGAAATCCCCTCTCATCTGCCCCTTGTTTCACCCTTTTATGTTACCCCCAAAGCTCTCCACAGGGAGGAATGCCATTGTCTTGTAAACTGCATAATTACACCTTTTGTTGCAGCCCATTCTGTCTGGTCCTCTGTTAATCTCACTATGGATGAATCGGTCTTTTGATCTACGCAGGATATCACATCAGCCATCCAAGATCTTTTTCTGCCTCGTGTTCTGCCATTAGCTTTTTCTTCCAGTCCCCATCAACATGCATTGTCTGGCTGACTGAACCTCTTAAAATGTGCCCTGCAGATTGAATCTTTTCTTTTCATGAGGGTTTGCTGAGTGCCTGCCATCTCTGAGATGTCTTCATCACAGAGGCTATCCACAGATCATAACAAAACAAGGAGTCCTGTGGCACCTAAAGACTAACATTTATTTTTCACATGAGCTTTTGTGGGAGAAAATCCCACTTCATCTGATGCTTCGAAGATGGGGGAACTTACATAAAATCCTAAAAAAGAAGCCTAGCCTAATCCAATGCATATCATGAGCTGTTTACACAGATGAAAAATCTGTGCCTGTGCCTCCCTGCCCTTCTCCAGTGTCAGATAGCCACTTCTGTGCCCTCTTCTTTAAGCTTCCAAGATGGGAAATACAAGCAATCAGATGGCTTGGGGTGGAAGATCTTTAATTGCTTCATTTCCTCTTCAGTACGATATGATTATTCTTCCCTGGCAGCTTTGTCAAGAAGGTCTATAACCATCTCTGATTCTTCCTGGCTTTGGGTGAAATTCACCCATGTGTCTTGGAACTTTAATGGCATTCAGGCCTCATGCTGGCCCTCCACACTGGATGAATTTCACTCCTGGCTGTGCAAAGCCTCATACCATAAGCTTGCTTTTCTAAATGGCAGGCACAGAACACGGAAATTCCAGTGACACGGAGGTAAGTGAAGGAGGGGCCTTCCTTAGCCCAGACGCACACAGACTTTATCTGTGCCTGGCAGGATGCAATGTGAGATGTTTTTCATCCTCACTTCACCTACCCTTATCCGCTTATGAATTTAATATCCCCTTCCAGCATCTGATTGAGCTCTGCAATATGTGGTAATCCCGAGTACACAGGATTTAATCAGTGTCAGAGAAGGCTCAAGTGATGAGGGAGCTGAGAAGCACTGACATCAAGAGGTTTGCTGGTGGCAAGGTGAAATTTTCTGCCTGTGGAGGAAGGAGTCTTTGTAGCACATCAGGCAGCAAATGGTTGCTGCTGGTCTTGAATGAATGCCCTGGGCCAGGGATCTGCAACCTGTGGCTCTGGAACTGCATGTGGCTCTTGGTTGCCCCCTTATGGCTCCAAACCCACCTGCCACTGGGGGGGGACCCTGTGGGTGGCCAGCTCTTGGCTCCAGGTCTTCCTTCCCCACCACTTTGAGCCCCCAAAGATACACCCATTGTGGCTCTCAAAACACTTGATTATTGGGAAAAAAAGCAGAGAATCCTGTGGCACATAAAGACTAACAAATTTATTTATCACATGAGCTTTCATGGGAGAAAATCCCACTTCCTCAGACACTTTGAAGATGGGGGAACTTACAGAATGGGAGGAAAATAAATGCAGGGGAGTGTAAGTCATGGGATCAGGTCATACTGTACCAGCAATTCTCCTTCAAGCACTGCTCACATCATTCAGTTACAGGTGTCTACGTGCCGCCGTGCATGGTAGCTTGGAAAGTCTTCAGCATTAGCCTGTCAGGTCAGGGCACACGGCCAATGCCCCCTCCGTGCCGTGACCGTGGCTATATAGGTGACTGTTGCCCTGACCCTCCCAGTTCCTTCTTCTGCCATCACTGTTGGTTTCGGATCAGTGTAAACTTGCTAAACACACGTGCCTGTCTTTCGCACGAAATTCAAGATGCCTGGTTTCAAGCCGTGCTTTGGGTGCTGCAAGGCTTTCCCAATGGATGACCCACACGAGAAATGCCTTGTTTGCCTGGGTGAGTCCCACCTTGTGGCGGAGTGCTCCATGTGCCCATCCTTCAAGCGGAGGACTCAGCTACAAAGAGGGCTCCAGCTCCTCTTGATTTCAGGGAGTGGAGCTACCACCCTGGAAAACGGCCGAGCCACGAACGCTCCGCCAGACCCCCGATTGACCCAGTTTCAGAATCCTCACCACTGATCATCAGTACTAGGCTCAAAATCTCAACCCGCCACAGTACCACCCCAGCACCAAGCCCATCCATCACCAGGCAGCCTCTCAGCCAGCCCACGAAGGCTACCGGCACAGGCATCCCTGATGGCCCATCATGGGCACCCAAATCTAGCTCCAGTGCAGAAGAAGAAAAGAACCAAAGCAGCACTGTCCCCATTGACACTGCAGAACTCGGTACCGCCCACAGTACTGCCGTCAAGCCAGGTACCGCCATCAAGCCTGGCACCGATGGCAAACCCGGTACCGCTAGACCCGGTACCGCCAGGTGATTCAACACCAATAGCGGTACTGGCATGTAGCCCGACGCCGGGACCAAGCACGGCACCTCTCAGCCCTCCACTGGTACCACAGTCCAGTACAGAGGGACAAGAAACCTCACTCCATTGCTCTTCTGAAGAGCTCTCGGTACCGGGCTCCTGGACATCAGGAGGAGGGTCTTTCAGATCATCCTCCAAGGACTGCTTCCCTCCCCCCCAGGAGAAGCGGCCAAGGAAAAGACCTCAAAAGAACTCCATATCCCTGGGTTCAGTGTGGCCAAAAAGACCACGAATACAGGGATAAGTCTCCACTCCCCCCATGGTACCTACGCCTCTAGTGAGATCATCTCATAACGAGTGGACCCTTGAATGGCTGAGCACAGGAACTGATGACGTCTCCTCTTGCTATGTTTGGTTGCCAGTGCCAGAGTTCTCAGATTTCTCTGACAATGAGCCTGAACCTCACTCTACACGTCATAGAGGGAGACTCCCGTGTCAAGCAGGACCTCCTCCACCATATGGCAGTGAACCTAAAACTAAAATTGGGAGTAATCCAGGAGGAAGATGACTCCCTCTTCGATTCATGCTGCCCAGCTCCTCCAGTGAGGGTGGCAATTCCCTTGCACTCAGGAGTATATCGCATAGTCCAGGAATGCTGGCAAACGCCTTCTTCGATTCTGCCAGTGTCCAAAGCTGCGGATAAGAAATACTATGTCTCTCCGGAGGGGTTCTCTTTCTTATTCCATCATCCCACTCCAGGGTCCCTGGTGGTAGATGCTGTAAACCAGAGGGAGAGACAGGGCCAGCCGAGCTCCATGTCCAAGAACAAAGAAGTGAAAAAGCTTGACCTCCTGGGAAGGAAAGTTTATTCTTCCACTGCCCTTCAGCTACATATTTCTAACCATTCAGCCTTAATGACACGCTACATATTCAACCTGTGGGAGGCCATGCGAAACTTTCGCATGGCTGTCTCTGAGGAGTGCCTTAGAGATTTCGAAGCAATGCTCGAGGTGGGAGAGAGGGCGTCCAGGGATGCTGTGGCAGCAACCTGAGATGCAGTGGATACAGCCACCTGCACCATGCCCTCTGCAGTTGTCATATGCTGGTCGGCTTGGCTCCAAGGTTCAGGCCTGTCCACACAGATGCAACAAATTATTCAAGACCTCCCCTTTGAGGGCCCAGAACTCTTTGCCCCATCCACAGACATGAAGCTCCATGGCATGAAAGACTCGAAGGCTATGCTTCGATCCCTGGGGATATACTGTCTGCAACCCAACAGGCGCTCAGCGAGACCACATCAACAGCTCCAACAACAGGTACAGCAGCTAAAGCAGCAGCTCCAACTACAGAGTCAGTTCCCGAGAGCCCTCCAGTTTCCCCAGTGCCATCTTGGGGACCTGGATAAGGACAAGAATTGCCCACGTAAAGGGGGAAAACTCAGCACCTCACAGTCTGGAAGGCGTGGGCAGGGATCTGACTGCTTGTCTGGCCGTAAACAGCGTTTTTGACTGTCCCCTCAAGGGCAGCGATCCAGGGCCCCTGTTTTTCCCCCACCGCCTGCGCCACTTTGCCCCCCCCGGTGGACCTGTGTCACATCAGACCAGTGGGTCCTTGACACAGTGTTCTGAGGATACCTAGAGCCCTGCATGGATACAAAAATGTGGAACCGCATCCGCTCAATGATAACATTAATCCGATATGAAATCCGCATGCCAGGATTTAGCTGCATCTGTAACCGCAGGTGCAACTGAGCTTTGGCTCACATACAACTATTCAGACTTTGATTGGTTCATTCCCCGTATGGGTCCCACCCACTTTTCCTTTCTTGTTTGTGGTTCGCGTGCTGTGCTATCAATCAGATTTCTTTGCCCACCTATGAAATCTGATTTACAGCAATGGCTTGCCAACTGGAAGCAAGAAAAGGAAGAAGCAGGAAGGGGAATGAGCCAATCAAAGGCCAGCAGTGAGTCTCCAAGTCCCACCTTGAGACTCTGATTGTCTGGCAGATCACAATCTAGGCTTGGCCAGAGCGCTTCCTGCTTCCCCTGTGGAGCAGCTTCTGCAATGGATCCCACTGTGATAAGGTAACAATAGAAGCTGCATCCGTGACTTGATCCGCAGCAATGGGTCTGCGGTTATCTGCACCCGCGCCCGCGGATGCAGATACCTGCGGATCTGCAGGGCTCTAAGGATACCGTATCCAGTTCCTTTCAATCCCATGGGATAGGAAACTGTCTCCTCATGCAGCTCTGGGGAACTGGAAACTGTCAAGAGGCTCGAGGCCGAATGCCAAAAACTACCTTCCCTCGGGGCCATAGAAAGAGTCCCCAAATGAGAACAAGGCAAAGTGTTCTACTCCTGCTAATTTTTGGTCCCCAAACCCAACAGGGACCTACGGCCAATTCTAGACCTCAGAGCGCTAAGCAAGTACATAAAGAGAATAACGTTCTGCATGGTTTCCCTGCCCAGATTGTCCCCTCCCTGTCCTCAGGAGACTGGTTTGTAGCCCTCAACCTAAAGGATGATTACTTTTGCATAGCCATCAGACCCTACCACAGATGCTGTCTCAGGTTTGTGGTGGCACGAGCCCACTATCAGTTCACCTCTCTCCCCTTTGGGCTATCGCTAGCTCCCAGGGTGTTCACAAAATGTGTGGCACCAGTCGCAGCGTTTCTACACAGGAGGGGCATAAGAATCTACCCCCTACCTAGACGACTGGCTTATAGTGGGCAAGTCAAGTCGCCAAGTGCAACATCAGGTCGACCTGGTAGTAAAACTTTGCAGATTTCTTGGCTTCTGCATAAACACAGAGAAGTTAAAGCTCTGCCCCACTCAGGACATAGAATTCATAGGGGCACGAATAAATGCTCAACAGGGCATGGCATCCTTGCCCCTGTCAAGATTTCGGTCCATTTGTACCACCATTATGGAGCTGCAAACACCAGGTCTAACCACAGCATGCCGGTGCATGCAGCTTCTGGGCCACATGGTGGCTGCCACCGTGGTAATCCGGACAGCACGCCAGAGGACGAGACCCTTCCAGCTCTGGTCCTCCACGATGTTCCGACCATGGAGAGACTGCCTGGACAAGGTACTCTCAGTTCCCCAGCATGCCCTAGAATCTCTCCAAATTTGGAGGGATCCCCTCTTCACAATGAGGGGTATTCCGTTCAGGAACTCCAGGCCCTCAGTGACCCTGATAACGGATGCACAGGACTCAGGTTGGGGAGCTCATCTATCTGGGGGCCTCTCAACACAGGGTCGTTGGAGCCCCAAGGACAAACTCCTCCACATAAATGTGAAGGAGCTTTGGGCCATCAGATTAGCCTGCACGACCTTCCTTGATAAAAACTCCGACAGAACAGTCCAGGTCCTCACAGACAATACAAAGGCTGTGCTTTACACCAACCAACAAGGGGGGCTTCACTCCTTGGCCCTATGTGAGGAGGCGTGCAAGCTCTGGCAACTAGTGATAGATCACCACTTCACACCGGTTGCTTCTCACCTACCTGGGGCAGACAACGAGTTAACGGACTCACTCAGCAGAAAACCCCTAGCAAATCATGAGTGGTCCCTTCACAACAAAGTATTCTACCTGTTGATAAACAGGTGGGAACCCCCCCCCCCCGGTGGACCTGTTTGCCATGGAACAAAACCGCAAATGTCCTCAGTTTTGTTCCCTCTGGGGTCGAGAGGAGGGCTCTCTCAGCAATGCTTTCCTCCTCAACTGGTCAGGAGCCCTAATGTACACCTTCCTGCCAATCCCCCTGATCCACAGAGAGCTACCGAAGGTCCTGGCAGATGGAGCACACATCATTCTGATAGCTCCAGACTGGCCCAGACAACACTGGTTCCTGCGCCTGCAGGACATGTCCATAAAGACCCCACTCTGTCTCCCTCAGTGGGCAGATCTTCTATCACAGGACTCGGGACACCTTCGGCACCCAAACCCAGGTCTCCTACATTTGACAGTTGTTAAGGAAAGAGCACATAGGAAGGTGAGGACAGCTACCCCTTTGGAACTTGGTTATTGAAATAATTTTTTAAAATGGCTCTTCTTATCTTTTGGGATGCTGACCCCTGTCCTGGGCCCTCTCAGGAGCCCACCAAACCAAATATTTCTCTTTGTGATTTAAAGGTTTTTGTTGTAATGCTTTTATGCAAGAACAGGAAAGGGAGGAAAAAGTGCCTAAACCCCCAAAATCCATAATGAACAACAGTGGAAAGATATCAGGGACAAATTCACATGCATCTAGGGTTATCAGATGTCAGGCAAAAGGAGGACAAGTCCTCCTTTTTACCTTCACGTCCTCTGTATGGCAGGCATTTTAAAAATTCATGATTTTGCCTGGCTTTTTACTTACTGGGGTAAAATATGCTGGAATGGCCTGGAACACCCTATTGTTAGGGGGAAGCATTCCAGGGCCCCCTAAAAACAGAAGAATATTACATTAATACTATATTTTCTCTGTGTGTCCTCCAATGTCCTCCTTTTCATACTTCCTTTCCTCATTTTGAGGCTTTGGTATCTGGTAACCCTACATGCATCTCCAGGCTGCAGCCAAAGAGAGAGGCTCCAGCTGGAAGAAATCTATGCCCCCTGCCTCCAGTCCCAGTGTTTACATAGGGACATTTCAGAGAAAGGGGAAAAGGGCATATTCAAATGCAGAGGCATAGAATGTTCATTCTATAAGGCAGGGTGATTGTGGCTGCCTAGGTGGGCTGATGAGTCTGTGTTATGCCATGCATGAATATTTGCTGTGCCTAATCCCCAAATCAGCATGAGTTGGGAGGTTTTCATGCTGAGAGCTGGGGGGTGTGTCTCCATGCCAGGGTTGTCCAGGACAGGGAGTGCTACAGGAAATGCTGGAGGACGTTTTTGGTTCTCTTTCCCCCTTTCCTGTTATTTTCTTCCAGTTGGCTCAGTCTATGAGATGGTCCTTTCCTTCTAGCTGTATGGTTTAATATCATCTCAGGAAATCTGCCCTGGGAGTGTTGCTCCATGAGATGTAAACTCTGTAGGTCACTCAAAATTTGCTGATTCTAAACTAGAACCATTAACTACAGATGTTGGCACCAGCATCTACTGACACTAACTCAACAGAAAAGGCTCAGATTGAAGCATTTTTCATCACTGACACTGCTATTTAAAAATGCTTCTGACATGCCTGTCCAGGACTTATTATAGCTCTGAACTCCAGAGGGGTTTCAGCTGCCTATTCCACAGTTGACGAGGATGTCTATCCATGCCCATAACACCCACTCTCTACTAATTTTCTTAGTCTAGTTCAGTAAGTCAAACAAGGAGTCCTGTAGCACTTAAAGACTAACAAATTTATTCATTGCATGAGCTTTTGTGGAAGAAAATCCCACTTCATTAGATGCTTTGATGAGGCGGGAACTTACATAATAAGAAGAAATAAATGCAAGGAAGTGTAAGTCATGGGAACAGGTCATGCAGTAACACCAAATCAAAGCAGTTGTAAAGATTCAAACACTGGGGAACAGCAGAGACAAAGATGAGGTCAAATCACCTGTTGTAATGAGAGAAAAATTGAAAGTCCTATTCAGGGCTTAAAGAAGGGGTTGAAGTATAATTTGGTGGGCCCCAGAACCCTCCTAAATTTCAGGGCCCTCATCACACAGGTCTGGGTCCCCTTCATGCACTGGAGCTAATGCCCCCCCAAATGCCCTCACTCCAGCTACTGCCCCCACCCCAGCTACTGCCCCCACCCCAGCTACTGCCCCACAAACACCTGCCCCACCCCAGCTACTGCCCCCATCAGACTCCTCTTTCCCCATGTCCTCCTTGGCTCCCATCCCCATTCCCTAAGTCCCTGTCCCATGTCCCCCCTCCAGCCCTCCTAGCCCCCCACCCCCAGCTCTCTCATTTTCACTTCATTGCCTTCAGCCTCCCCAAATGCCCCCCACAGCTCTCCACAACACCATCCTGACCTCTTCTTCCCATCCTCGTGCCGCTTTCCTCACCAGCTGACTGTCTGTCCCCAACACCCTCCCTAGCCCCCTTAGCTGTGCCACTGGCATTGCCAAGGAGCTGGGCTTGGGGAGGGAAGCTGCAGCGCTGGCCAACCAGTGAGAGGTGGCATGGGCTGGAGACTGGGTCCGGGCAGTGTGCGCCTTCTGGGCCCAGCAGGAAGGGGCAGGACTGGTGCAGACCCTGGGAAAGGGGGACGGGGTTGCTTCAGCGCACAGCCCCTTGAGCCAGCCCTGGGGGAATGTGCTGGAATGCTGCGTTCTAGTGCCTTCCTCTATTTTTAGGGGGGGGGGCATACAGAACTCAGCATTCCAGTGTGTTTCTCTATTTTTAGGGGCCCCTGGAATGCTGTCCCCCTAAAAATAGGGGCCCCCAGAACATTGTTCCAGGGCATTCTGGAGGACTTTAATCCCTGCTTAATAGGGACTTAGGATTTTTCTCTCTTTAAATGTCTCAGGACTCCCTGTAGAGGTACATCTCTGCAAATTGAGAAGGAGGTTTGTTTTTTCTGCCTCCCCCTTGTGGCTGCAGGTTTTTCTGCCCCCCACCCCTTGTGGATACAGATTCACTGCTGCTACAACAGTGGGTTACTTACTCGTAACCGTCCTTCTTTGAGATGGGCTGCTCGGATTCATGCAGTAATAGGTGTCTCCATGCCAGAGTGCCTGGTTGGTCGGAACTTTTTGCCCTAGCCTGTCAGAAGAGGGCAGGCAGCCACCACCTCCCCTGCCACCCTGTGGCTATATATGTGACCACCACCTGGCCCCTCCTCAGTTCCTAGGAGTTGCCAACTCCAAATTCAGGGATGGGGGGAGGGTTCTGAATGAATCCGAGCAGCCCATCTTGAAGAAGGATGGTTACTGGCAAGTAACCCACTGTTCTTCTTTGAGTGCTGCTTGGGTACATTCAGAAATAGGTGACTGCTAGCCATGCTGATGCATGGCAGGTGTAGTTGGCTCTTCTGCCTTCAGTACAGCGTATCTCCAACATGGGTAGTTCTCCAACAAACAAGGTCCTCAAGGAGTCTAAGGAATTGGCCTAAGGACCCTGATCCAGGCAAGGGTAGCGTGGGGTTGTAGGATCTAACCCAGTGGAGAGAAGTAGGCTCAGTTTGTCTGAGCACCAGCTGGTGTGTGTGGACAGCATGGCCTGAGGTCACCCCCATGCATAAGTGTGGGACAAATGTATTGTGGCTATGGTCAAGGAATGAGTCTCTAAATGCTCAGCCTGAGAGGGTACTGGCAGAGGCATGTGGAGGCTAGAGGATTTAGTGTTCTGGCAGCAACAGATGTTGGCATAATAGCCATGAGGGGATTCATAAGGCCTTAGAATTGCTAGGCTGGCACTGGTGGATACCGACACTGCAAGAAGTGGCGGAATGGAAGTAGACTGTCTTTCCCTCAGTCCGGCAGTGTAAAACACATGCAGACCATGGGCCAGATGGGTGCGTGAATCTGGCACTCAATGTCCCACAGGAGGGATAAGCTACCAGGAGTGGGTGGGGAGCATCTAGGAGAGCTTACTTTGTCCTAGTTTAAGGAGGAACACGAAAGACCAAAGGCAACAGCTGACAACCTCATACAGTACACTTATAAGTGATGCACCCGGACTGGCTTGACCCACTCTACAGCACTATGCAAGATAGACACAGGCGGGACTTCCTATGGGCCTGAAGAGTATACCCCAGGCCTACATGACTTTACCGATGACACCGACAGTCCCTTTTTGAGGTGGGCTGTCAGCATCTGTAACCTTGCGAAGACACAAGGAAATGGTATTGCTATCCCTTCGCCTTTTTTTTTTTTTAACTATTTGGATTCAGCAGCTGGCAAGCGGCTGAAGGAATATAAGGGGCGAGGAGCTGATCGCAATAACGCGACGTCTGAGGAGTAGGCTCATGAGCCCCGAGAGCCCCGGATGTCAGTCCCCGCAGCCTATGGGACCAAGCTCACTTCAGCCAACGTGACCTCATACCAGCAGGAAGGACTCACCCCGATATGGTACCAACCTTAAGCCTGGCGACGCACAGTGGTGTGTATCAGGTTTGAAGCTCCCTGTAAGAAGGGGCCACGAGGGAGGATTGGGATGTACAAGAGGAGGGAGGAGTCTCCTTTAAAAGGAGTGGAGCGGGGGTATGCCACCCCTATGGGGCACATCTGGCCACCTCCTTTTTAGACACTTGCAGTTTATCTGAAGTGTCCTTTAAGAACGTTCTATCACTGTTATTAGATCTTACCCGGAAAGGTGAATTCTATCAAGGGTCAGCTAGTTCCCAAATTCCTGAGCGAGAGTCTCCCGGAGCTAGGCTGGGGTAACCATGGCACTATGGCCGCCCCTGGAAGGTGAGCTACATGAGAGCACCGCTGGATAAAACTCTGGGAAACAATGATTGGGCCCAGACTCATATCCCACCTGCAGGAGTGGCCTCCAAACCATCACGGGGAGACCAGGCGATGACTGTGAGTATAACAAGGGGGGCAGAGGGACGAGTTTCTCCACCTTTGACTGAATGGCAAAGGAGTGGGATCTGGATGATATTATTATTATGTCATCACCTCTGATTCTCCGTGACCTGAGGATCTCCTGATTTATGTGAAAGGAAGTGGCCACCTTAGAGAGAGAGAGAGAGGAAAGGGAAAGTGGCACAGGTCCACGCTGGCAGGGGCCAAACCCCATATCCAGGGATTCTGACTTTAGGGCATGTACCGGGTAGCAGTGACCGACGAGCCAAGGGAAATGAATCATTGTTTATTAACGTAGCCTCTTTCCCATACGGTGAAAGGGGAGGTTAGAGTAAACGAGGTGGAGGCCCTACCTGGTGCGACCTCTCTTGATTGTACACCCCAAGCTGTAACCCAGCTGGTGATAGTGAGAACTGGAGGGTTTGTCTTCCCAATGGAAACCATGAGCGATGGGCCAAACGTTTGTGTCTGATGGCCGAGCTCTGACATTTGCGTCTGGCCCTTGGCAAGTGGGGACTGTTTGCCTGCTCCATGGGTTCAGGAGGGGCTGGAGTACCCCCAAGCTGGAAACATATACCTTAGAGCCCTGGATGGGGGCTGACTGAACACGAGCTATAGTTGAGCACCAGCTAATTGCCGGTGGTGGCATAGAGGAAGGGTTGGTTAAGGCGGTATATAAGAAAGGATGGAGAGCTTTTTCCCCAACCTTGTGGACAGCGAAGTGAGTGCCTTCTGTGGAGAGGAGAGCGAAGAGCCAATGAAGGGTTTCCCAAGTGTCTGTTTTGAGAAGTAGGATGATAAGTCCTTGCCCACAGGGAAGTGTGAGTGAGTATAGCCCCAGGTTTGGGAATGGCACCCATGGGGAAAAATCCCATTTAGTTGGGAGGGGGCATAGGTGAAGTAGTACACTCTCTTTGACGTTGGAGTGTGCCCCATGAACGTCTTATGTGCTCCGAAGAAGGCAAGTGAGGTGCCACATGAGAAAGCAGAAAAAAGGGGGGGGGGCTTTTTTCTTGGTAGCCCCTTGGGAGTCAGGACTGTTAGCCAGGGGTTGCCCGCATGGGTTCAGACCATAGGCCTCCATTCTGTCCGCTACGGTAATAGTGGGGGCTGGGATAACCAGGGGGTGGAGTCCTCTCAGTTATTGGAAGTATTAGGATTGATAGGGAGGGTATGAATATGGGGTTCAACCTTGGTCCTACTCGAAGGAACAGAGGCTGCTTTAACCTTTGAACCACTCACTCTCAGAGAGAGAGAGAGAGAGAGAGAGAGAGAGAGAGAGAGAGAGAGAGAGGGAAGGGTTGTCTGCCAGCTCACAAGGAGGGTCCCAAGTCAGTGGGCATTCCGCAACAGGTGTTTCCTAGAAGGTGACTGGCTACCAGTCTGGCTGGTTATAATCAATACCACTGATTAGCAGGTCAGGATCCCTCCCTGGAGTTGTGGGGGAGGGACCTTGATGGGAAGGTCCCCCAACTGGATTTCGAACTGAAGTTGTTGTGGTGAGGATTAAGTCCTCACCAGCGGTCTTTGTGGATGGGGGGAGGGGGGGGGTTCTACCGGGCCTTATGGGGCCAGAGAACGTGGAAGAGGCCCCACTGGGAGAAGGCCCCAATATTTCAGCCCCCCCAAGGGGTCACGAGCGGTACCCAAGACGGCAGAGGTCTCTGGTGGGAAGAGGGCGTCACCTCAGAATGGCAGATCAAGGGCCACCTGTTGGGAGGCCAGGGGCACTCTAGCTTCCTGTAGCTACGCTGCATGGCGCAAGGTTACAGCAGAGAACATAGTATGGGCCGCCATATCCACGCGTCCCAGGCTGACAGGAGGAGGTCCTGGGAGGCTATTTTACTCTCCTCAAGGAAGGCATCATGCTCTTCCCTCATCTCCTGTGGGAGTAGATGTCTAAATTTATTTATTGACTCCCAAACATCCAGCATGTATCTGCCTACCAGGGCCTGATTATTTGCAACATGTAGCTGGAAGGTTGAGGAGGAGTATACCTTCCAGCCCAGTAACTCTAACTCCTTTGCGTCCCTTGATGTCGGGAGGGGGTCGCGAGGAGCCTGCCCTGGCACTAAGGCCGTTTCTACCACTGCTCAAGGTGGGACTAGGTGATGGATGAGCGAGGGGAACTCTGACACCGGAACTCAGTACTTGAGGCCTGCCGTGTCTGAAACCAGGGAGATGGAGCCTGGGTTCTGCCAGCGGGATGAGGCTTGGTCCCAAACGTTGGGGTGGAGGGGAACTGTTACCAGTTCCACTGAAGAGAACACTGGGCCAAATAAGTTGTCTATGGACCCTTCAGAGGACTGGACCTCCATTTCCATGTGGGCTGAGACATGGCGCAGGAGGTCAAAATGCACTAATAGATCCCCCGGGTAAGAACATGGCACCAGGTTTAGAGCCCTGACCAGTGCCGAGTGGGACGGTAATGATGTGGGTGCAGTGGTCTCTTGTGGGGACCATTCACAGGGACAGTACCAAAAGGGTGACGGAGCCGAAGGTTGGTGCTGGGGCTGCTTGGAGCCCTTTGAGGCCCCCTTCCCTTGGGCTGGGAGGCAGGGAAGTGTCTCGGGACCCTTGGTATGGTGCCTGGAACAGCAGGCTGAAATGACGCTGAGAAGATGACTCAACGGTGCTGGTGCTCAAGGGGGTAGTGGGCTCCAGTGTTGGGGAGCCCGGCCCCGATAGCAGAGAAGGCATATGCTGCTGTTTACGCTGTGCCTAGATCTTCGAAATGAAGGCTGGTTTTCCCTTTCTGGCGGGCACCAGAGAGGGAGGTGTAGGCAGTAAGAGGAGCGCCCTTGCTGCCTCGACAGCCTCCGGGGTCGTTGGGATCTGCACCAACCTTGCCCAGTCTCATGGGGAGTCCCGTGCTGGAGACAGGGAGCAGTGCTGGTGCCGTGGTACCAATATCGGTAACAAGCTGGTTCTGCGGCCGCTATTGGCACAGTGCCGGGAAGGCTCTGGTGCCAAGCTGGCATGTGGTGCCGAGGGAGACCCTGAGGCCTCGGGGGAAGAGTGCTGAGCCTGCTCGGAGGCCAGGGCATGATGCCTTTGCTCCCTGTCCTTGATTGTCCTTAGTTTAAAGGCAGATGGAGCAGGTGGTGACCATATGGCTTTTGCCCAGGCACCAGAGCCACTTCTCATGAGAATCGTTCCATGGGAAGGCCTTTCTACATTCAGCACAGGGTTTGAACCCCGGCATGGCGGATGGCATAGGAGTGTGATGTCGATGTTCCGGCTTGAGAGGGGGAACCTTCCTTGGTGGAGCTAGGTCCATGAATAGGTGCTCCCAATCGAGCGAAAGGCTCATAAAGTAGAACACAAGGAAAGGCTGCTTGCAAAGCACAATGAGTGGGCAGTTTCACAACCGATGCTAAGGCGGAAGAAATGAAAGTGGGGAGGGGCTGGATGGCGGCCACATATATAGCCACAGGGTGGTGTGGGGGGCGGTGACCGCCTGCCCTCTTCTGACAGGCTAGGGCAAAAAGTTCTGACCAATCCAGTGCTCTGGCACGGAGACACCTATTTCTGAATATATCCGAGCAGCACTTGAAGAAGAACAGTTGTGCATGGAGGAAGATGCTACACCTTGAGAGTAATTTTTCTTTGGCTGGGTCAAGTAGGATTACCAGATAGCAAGTGTGAAAAAATGGGACAGTGTGGGAAATAAAAGGCACCTATACAAGAAAAAGCCATGGATACCGGGATTGTCATTGTAAAACTGGAACATCTGGTCACCAGGATCAAACCATGTTGACACCTGGAGATATGGAAAAAAAACTGGGCAAAGAGCTACAGAGAGGGCAAGAGACCAGAGAAACTCATGCTGCTAGAAAGCAGGCTGGATTAGCTGGTTTTCCTTGGAAGAGGAGCTGTTTTGAGGTGGTTCTTCAGAAAAGCATATCAGGAAGGCACTGGTTTGAGAACAAAAGAGCCTTAACAGTTAGGCACAAATGCAGAACTACAGAGAAGCTGGCAGGAAACATCCAAAGCTAATGTAGCTTTCCATACCAGCTGCACTGGAATATTGTCACTGGACTCATACTGTGACATATTGATTTTTATTTTTTTTTGGTCACCTTTACACCCCACCCTGCAAAATGAGAAGATGGCAATTCTAAATGTTAATGCACATACACACATGGGCTATGCCTACACTTAGAAGGTTAGTTCAAATTAACTTAATGTGAACTAATTAATTTGAACTAATAATGATCAGTTCAAATTAAGTTAATTTGATCTAACATGGCCCCACTAGGAAAACTAGTTCAAACTAGCGTGTCCACAGACAGGACTTGCTAATTTGAATTCTGAGAGGGGCACCATGGGAAATGCAGCAACATGGCCCCCCAGAAAGGCCATACTACTACCCTGAGCCAAGCAGCGGGGAAAGCATCCCCCACCTAGCTCTAGCCCCACTGAGCTGGGCGGGAGAAGGTGGAAGCGACCCCCGCATCAGATTTGACCTGTGCTTGCCGGGCACGGGAAGGGACCCTCTGCCAGGCAATGGGACTGGGGTCAGATCATCCCCTGGCCGGACTGGGATCTGAGTGGGGGGTGGTCTTTGGGACTGCTTGCCCCAAGTACAGCCTTGGCCATTGCCCCACCCAGGGCAGGCACTTCTTTCCAGGGTGCCATGAACACTGGGAGAAAGACGGTCAAACTGCATTAAATTGAACTAACCGTTAGTTTGATTAAACGTGGCTCTAGTGGTTTAGTTCAAACTAAGGAATTCAAACTAATCCTTAGTTCTAAATTAAGTGAGGTTTTATAAGTTTGAACTAAGCTTCCTTAGTTTGAACTAAGGGAATTCTTTAGTTTGAACTACTGATAGTGTGGCTATGCATTAATTTAGTTCAAATTAATCCTCATTAATTCAAACTAAATTGTAAGTGTAGACATACCGATGCAGAGTGAGAGAGGGCTGCATTCAGACAAAGGTCTCACTGCAGAAGCTATGTCCTGGAAGAATAGTCTCAGTAAAGATGATGTTTAAAGTAACTGAAAGCTTTGCCAGTGTTCATTCGTTAATGCTTATACAGTGCTTTGAAGATGCAAACTCTATCTCTGTGTTAATCATTATTGTTAATTATCAGCTGGTCTACAGCAACTGAGGGCAGGTGAGTTGTGGATCAGATCCCTGGGCATTTCCTAGTACCTAGTTCAAAAGGACTTGCACTGCTTCCCTCTCGCAGATGGTATAATCACAACTGCTTCACTTCATCTTGTTAGAACAATGGGAGGTCAAAGCACAGGGCCATCAAAACGTGCTTCACTGGCTTCCAAGATTGATTTGGTACCTGTCAGGGCAGGTGGGCAGTGTAGAGCTTTAAGGGAGATTATAATCCAAGAAGAAGGACAGCATATTCAGAGCTGTATAAGAAGTCTTTATTGAAAGAGAACTGAGAGAGAGAGACAGGTTTTCCTAGCACCTAAATGACTCTCCCATTTATCACTATGGCAACCCCAATGACCCTAGGTAGTCCAAAACACCACAGGCAGCAGCTAGGGAAATGTGAATTCTTGGAAAAACAAACAAGGAGTCCTGTGGCACTTCTAAAGACTGACGAATTTATTTATTGCATGAGCTTCCATGGGAGAAAATTCCACTTCGTCAGATGCTTGGAAGATGGGGAAACTTAAATTAACATGGCTACCCCTTGGGTCAAGAATGAGCCATATAAACTATGTCCTTTTAAATACGTTAACCACCAAGAAATTATTATTTATTTGCATTAGAGTAGCAACAATAGGCCCCAGTTAAGTTTAGGGTCTATTGTGATGAGTACTGTGTATACGGAGTATGAGAAATTCTCTACCCCAAACTGCTTAAAATCTAAACAGACAAAAAAGACTAAGATTGGGAGGGGAAACTGAGGGACCAAGTGAGGTGATGATTTGCCCATGGTCATCTGGTGGCAGAATCAGTGGTAGAAATGCACATTGCCTTAATCCCACTTGGTGCAGTATTTCCCAAATCAAAACACTTAGGTTTGTTGAACTGAAAAACAATGTTCCATTTTGAGCCAGTTAAACATTAAACTATATTTGCCTATGGTACCAGAGTGCCTCATTCCTCCCTATGGGTCAGGTTCTCTGGCAGATTACATCTCCATGATGCACAGTAGTCCTGTGTCTTCCATGATGTACCACACAGTTTAGATAATCCTTCCCAACTCCTTAATTTAAGAGATTGAAAATTCATCTGTTCCACGCAGTGTAGCAGCAGCACATGTGCACTTTAGTTGTATTCTGTTGTGAGCACATCTTCTCACCAAGGCAGGGATTTCATACTGTATTTTGTTTGTTTTGGTTATGTGCATTTTACCAACTGGAAAGCACTCTGCAGAGCCCTGGTGCTGCACCAATAATCAATAACAAATGACATAATTCAATAATGAATACGTTGCCAGTAACATCTGTGCCCACCAAAGTGAGCAGACCAAAGTGTGCACCCCCAAAATTGTCTGCCCAGCTGTGGTTAGAAGTTGCTGTATGTGGGTGAAAGAGCCTCATGGAAAACGAATATTGGCAAAGGACCATTTCATTCAAGTGTTCTATTTTGTCCTAAGTAAAGCTTTTGCATTTCTCATTGGCACAGATTTCTTTCCTATCAGCTTATGAAGGACTTAGTAGAAAGAAGAACAATTTTTCAGCTGCTCTGACTAATTATGTATACTGTAATTCTGCCAAACTCAAGGTAAACTCTCTCTATTCATTGAAAGATTATTTTAACATGAAAGCACCTTCATCCTATTCTCAACCAAGCAGGCTAATAAATATTTTGATCACAAGTGTGTAAAGATACCTTTGGAATTTATTTTTGTTTTGTCTTCTGCAAGAATACATATTTTAAAGATAAATCGCTCAGCAGGAGTGTAGAGAGGAAGGATGCCTTTGTGGGTCAGGCACAGGATTGGTACTTGGGAGATCTGAGTTTCATTCTTGTATGATATTGGACAAGTTGCTTAAGGCCAGACTTTAAAAAGAGCTCAGCACCACTACTGAGGCCAGATTTTCAGAAGAGCTAAGTGCATCAAATGCCCTTAATCTCTCTGGGTTTGTCTACAAGAGAGAATTAGTCTTGCTGGGACTGATACTTGGGTGTTGGCCCTAACCCTCGCCTATCCACACATAGACAACAATGCCTGAGTTTAGTGGTGCTTTCAGCCTGGGCTAGCTGGCCGGGATGGGGATGTGGGTTAAATCATAGGGGCCATTTCCACTCAGATCAATAAGCCACCCATTTTGCAGTGAGGACACAAGCTAACAGGGCTGGCTCAAAGGATTGTGGCACCCTAAGCCAAATTTTGGTTTGGCACCCCCCCCCCCATCTCATTCATGGAGGTTGAAAATGGCTTTCCAAAGTGCATAAATCTCCAGCGTCTGCCTGCAGAGGGATTTAAAGTGCACTCTACCTACATGACTTAACCTGCAGGTTGACTAACAGTGCTTGAGTTCTAGGAAAGAGTTGAAGAGGTGGGAGCCAGCCCGATCTTCAGGGGGGGGATAGGCGCCGCTAAGAACTGTCACCTGAAGCCATTTCTGTTTCTTGCCTCACAGTAGAGCTGGCCCTGCAGGCTAAATCACTCAACAACTGATAGCCCTCCAGTGAAAACAACAAGAGTTCTGTGGCACCTTATAGACTGACAGATTTCATAGAATCATAGAGTTGGAAGGGACCCCACGAGGTCATCTAGTCCAACCCCCTGCCAAAAAAAGCAGGACCACTCCCATTAGATCATCCCAGTCAGGGTTTTGTCTAGCTGGGCCTTGAACACCTCCAGAGATGGAGATTCCACCACCTCCCTAGGCAGCTTATTCCAATGCTTCACCACTCGCCTAGTAAGGAAGTTTCTCCTAATATCCAGCCTGGACTGCCCCAGCTGTAACTTGAAGCCATTGCTTCTCGTTCTGCCCTCTGTTACTACCAAGAACAGTCGAGCTCAATCCTCCTTGGAGCAACCCTTCAAGTAGTTGAAGGTTGCTATCAGAT
>ML682025.1:24247614-24284183 GCA_007922195.1 Podocnemis expansa
TCGTGGGGTCCCTTCCAACCCTATGATTCTATGATTCTATGAATTGCTGACAGTCCCTGACTCTGCCAGCAAAACTGCACAGACCATCTGTGACTACTGATATTTGGTGAACTCAAGCAGCATCTTGGTCTCTCTTACTGAAACAGCCAGGAAAAGCAAAGTTCAGAGCCCAAGCCTTCTCACCTGCCTCTTCATTGCATGTTCCCCAAAACTCAACCTAGGGGTTATTCACTATGCCCAGTAACCTGGCAGTTCCTGTCTTCCCATTCACCACAGTTGAGCACAAGGAGACAAAGCCAAATATCCCACTCCTATTTTACAGCTGCGGGTGCCATATGGATTTTTCCCTGACAGCTCAGCCTCCTGGATCTTTTCATTCTGCATCCCCCAGGAACTAGCAATCCACATTAGCCATTGCTACAGCACGTATCACTCAATGCTGAAGCTTCTGGATGAAATGTAAGACCCCAGACCCAGACCCAGATCCAGTCCCCTTGTGAAGATCAGTCAGCATTCCTTGAAAGAACTGGGGTATTATTACCCCACTCGTCTGGCCAAACTGAGACTACATGATGTCTCATTGAAATGCCCTCTGTCATGTAAACTGGATAAATTATTCCTCGCAACTCCCTATGAAGTTACAGCAATGTTGCTGACCCATAATTATCTTGATTGGTAGGCATTCCATAACTCCCATCCACAACATCTGAGCAACTCATACATTCATGAGCTCATCCTTAGAGCAGTGGTTCCCAACCTCTTTGCTGTGGCACACCTTGATACTTTTAATTAGTTTGAGACACACCACCATATAGTCTCTGAAAGAACTCATGAATATTCATTAGCCAATGCAGAACTCATAGAGAAGTTTTTCAAAAAATTCTGTGGCACAGCTGCGTGGGCCTGATGACACATCTGTTGGCCATGGCACACTGGTTGGGAAACTTTGCCTTAGAGCACTCCTCAGAGGGAGGGAAATTTCAGCCTTTATTTTACATGCAGGGTACCTGAGGCACAAGGAGGTTACATGAATTGCCCAAGGTCACACAAGGAGCCTATGGCAGCACCAAGAACTGAATGCAGATCTCTTGAATCCCTCTCCAGTACTTTAATCCCAAAACAATTCTATTGACAAATCATGCCAACCCACAGCTGGTCTCAAATGCGATCCCATATGATAGGATTCAATAAATGTCAGATCATGTCACAGTCCTGTAGGGTTATTGCTAAATGAATCTACATACCAACATCAAATCCAGACTGTTCGCAAACAGAGGTATGTACGGTCCCCAGACACCAGATTGTGAAGTGTATGTGCCTGTCAGTCAGGTTACAGGAAGTAATTCTGCTGATTATTCTGGCTTTTCAGGATTCAGAAGGGCCAACATTGTTCTTCTGAATTTACCCTGGCTGATTGCATGGGCATAAGTTTGAGGCATTTGTAATAGGGGCAGCACTGTTTGTGCTTTTTCCAGTCTGGGTAGCCAGCATTTCATCTTTTTATTTGCTTTTCACCAACCTTGTTGCTTACCCAGGACAGGCTGCACTCCCTCTATGGATATTTTTGCAGAGCTTGATGCCAGGGGGAGGGGAATCTCATTAAAAGCTAGTTAGGTGCTTTTTTTGAAGTGACAGATTTAAACCATGTGTTATTACCAGGCATTGTGTGAGATTCATCAGAGCCTATTCGTGGAGAGAGAGGCTCTCATTTCCCTTTGCAGAGTAGAGATTAGCTCTCTGGGTGCGATGTCCTGATTTAGAAGAGTGATTTTAAAAAAGTCTGAATTGCTCTTTGCAAGATCAAGAGCTTTCAGGAAGCTAGCTCTGGAGGGAGGTGAGCCAGGAATCCATAAACACATCAGGCATTCGCCTTGGTATGGAAACCTAGCCTTACAGGGAGAGTGCCATCAGTGTGTGTGTGCATGCAGGGAAGGTCACAATACTTAATGTCACCGACTCTAACAATTTCATCACAAGTCTAGTGATGTTTGGTGTTTGTTCTTAAAGTCTCTGCTCCTGGAGTCAGGTGATGTACTGAGAATCTCAGCTTTCATTTCTTAAAGGAAAGGAAGCTTCCAGGCCTTGTGGTTGTGGAAGAAACCTGGAAAGCACACAAAGACTCAGAAAGCAAATCAGCATAGCCCCCACTGATTCCTTTAAAAGTAATCTCACAAATGTGAGGAAACCACTGATGCTGCGGTTTAGAAGAGGTTTGAAAGCTGAAGGGGGCATAGGAAACCTGCATCCCACTGAAGGGGAGAGGGGGAAGTGAAGGCCTTTCCCATCTGGGGATCTGAAATTTATTGAGTTGGCACCCCTCCCTGTGCCAGCTCCTCCTTGAGAGCCCAGTGCTGTCTGTTTTCACTACCCACATCAGCCTGATCAAGGCCTAATTCTCCTCTTTCATCCAAGGTATAACTTCCTGGCTTCTTGTCGAGCTCCTTTCCTAACAATCTTCATTCTCACCTCGCACTTTGCCTGTGAAACACTGTCATCCTGCTCCCTTTGCAGCTACTGCACTGTCCCGGTTACCTCTCTAACCCAACTGTGAGGAATTTTGCAGGCATTATGCTAACTCTAGTTCCATCTCTAATGAGATATTCATTTGTACAGTACTTATGCTGGGGACCAGATATGGCTCCAGGCCTGCATTATAACCTCTTGGCTGGAGTCCCCTGCACAGTTCAGATTTCATTGGGGGTGACAAGGTGGATTCTAAGTGAAGGTCAGAGAAATTCACATGTGTGTTTTAATGGAGGAAACTTTGCAGTTGCCTCTCGTCCTTGCAGAGAATACACTGGAAATGAAAATAACTGGGAAACATTTCTGGCTTGATTTTTATCTCCTTCTTTGCATTAGTTAAATTAGGGCTCATAAATTAAATAGCAAAAAGCAATTATGTAAATGAAAATTTTCATCCATCTCATGACTGAACTGCCCCCAGATAGGTTCAACTGAACCAAAGGGTCTAATTAAATGCAGTAGAAGCCAGAAAACCACACACAAAGTCCCTTCTTTTCTCACCTCATTGCCCTGGGGACTGGAGCATATAATATTTGGGGCTGCTTTCCTGCAGACCCTTGCAACAAAAGTCACATTTGGGGCTGACAGACCATTCCAGTCCCTGGCTGCACAAGGGGTAGGTGGGTTGCTTGATCTTCCTCTTCATTTATATGACTTAAAACCAGCAGTGTTAGAAGTGCAGGTCTAGGCTAGTGATCCAACTGATTGCCTTGCAGCAGTGGAGTGGATGGCAGAGATACCACCATGATAGGATCGTTAGGGAGGTTGGGTCAGGGTTCACTCAATGCCTAAGGTGCTTGCAAGAGATCAGCTTTATTTTCTGTCCAGTTCAAATTGGCTGTACCTAATGAGACCTTCAAGCAATGAGTCCAGGCTCTGTCTGGGAAGCTCTGTGACAGTCCTTAGAAACACAGTGCTCAGTAACACAGCTAGAGGATGCCTTGCACCTGGAGTCACGGCCTTTTGTCTAAGCCAACAGGGTTCTACAAAGACCTGTTGAAGGAATAGCTATGATTCAGCAATCAGTAGCTGTTTTGGAATTCAGGCAAGGGCAAGGTGAGATTTGCAGCGACTCAGTTATTTACGATTAAACTGGTTGGTGTAAACTCTGGGTTTATCCTAATCTGTGATCTTTCTGATCCTGCACTGTGTTCCCTGCTTGCCTGCCCCCGAACTCACATGTAAACCCACTGAAATCAGGTATATCCATACAGCAAATTGACAGCTACAACTGATCTGTGCCAGCTGACACAGGCTCATGGGGCTGTTTCTTTGTTGTCTAAATGTCTGGAGTCCAGGACCCTGTGAATCTGAGTCTGGAAATCTACACAGCAATGAAACAGCCCCACAACTGGAGCTCCCAAGAGCACGTCACTTCAGATAGTTGGCATGGGCCTGGCCAACCAAAGGTTTTTCTCTGCTGTGTAGACAAACTAGTCTCAGACAGGAACTGCTGGTCTCTAGTCATGTTTGCTGTAGCTCGCCTCCTTGTATCTGATGCTAATGGCACAGATACAAAGGTTTAAAATAAATAGTGAAACCCACAGAGTCTTTTTTATTAAAAAAAAAAAAGACAATAATGGAATTTGTGTCTGGATTCTGCTGCTTTCCCCATCAATCTCTTCACAGAAAGCAGCTCATTTTAAACAAACAGAATTGCTGGCACTTTGCACCTGTGGCAGCCCTCTAGGATCCTGCCAGACAAGAAAGTTTGGAAAGAACTAAACGGCAGGCTACAGACAGCTCCTGCATCCTTTCGCCAGTAAAAGCCTTGGCCATTGCAATGGCAACCAGGTACAACCTTGCAACAAAACCAGCAAGTAGTATTAACAGCGCTGCATTCCAGGCCTGATTAAATTTAAATGGAGTGAGAGAAATTAATGGTTTCTCTTTGGGAGAGAAACTCTCCAGGGAAGCAAGCTTGTGGAGTAGATCTCAGACAAGCCTCAATGAGGATTGTGTGGGAAGGTCTGCAGTGGAATGACTGGGATTCTGGACCCTGACAGTTCCTAGCTAGAAAGCATGCAATCTTTGCACACATGCATATGCATATAGGGTGTAGGCATCGGTGTATATAGATGTATGGTGCTGTGTGTGTGTGCATCATAGCTTCCTTTTTCATGGAGGAAAGAGGAGGTTGATGGCCTCAGAAGAGTGCAAGACTCCATTGTGAGCGTCTCATTAGATTAATTTGATAAGGCCAGATCCTCAGTGGGTGTCAGTCAGCATAGTTACAGATGGATTTGGCCCATGGCATCACCATTACTGTGAGTTTCACAACCCCCTTTGACTTTTAAGCTGGAGTTTAGGAAAAATATTTGAAAACCTGCTGTTGACAATAACAACTTAAATTTTCATGAAAGGCTCAAGTTTTATTGCTTCCAGGGTGATAGGTTCTCCATTTGACGATTTTATTACTTTTTATTTTTTAATCTTTTAATTTATTTATTTATTTACAGCATATTAATTCAAACAGCACAAACAAGGGGTCATCAATTCGATAGACCATCTGGTCTGACTTCCTCCAGAGCACAGGCAAGAAAATTTCACCCAGGGATTCCTCTGTCTGCTCGCCTACCATCTCTCTGGCTCTTTTGAAGGGAATTTTCCATCCTTTAGCATCAGCCTTATTTGACAATCATAGCTTTGCTTGTTCCTAATTACAGTACGTGCCATGTTACAGCCAGCTTGGCAGTGTTTAGTCCAATCCATCTAACAGCTTTGCTCATTGTGCGAAGAAAAAGACGATGCAAAGTGAGTACAAAAGAGCAAGTGTCCAATCACAGCACACACGCACAGAGGCCAAGGGATAAGGCTTTTCTGACTTCATGTCTCTTCACCTGTGTAATACACACCCTTGCCTTCCCTATGCCTATTATGATGTCTGAATGATTCATGGAGATGACCAGTACTGCAGAAAGGGCTGAGTGGCACTCAACTGATAGCATTCGTAGCTTTGGAGTTGGAGAGTTCTGGGTTCAAATAAGCCCCCCAGGAAGTGGATTCAACCACAGCACTGCAGGGCATTACTCAAGGTTGCAGCCTTGTCTGATGTCCTCTCCTTAAGGGGAGAGGAATGGCAGACCCTCCTGCCTGACTTTGGTAGCTGGCAAAAATCAGAGACTGTCAGATGCAGAAAAACCTATTAGGACTTGTGGGAGAATGGATGTGTGGTTAAAGTGCAATGCTGGGACTCAGGCGATCGAGGATCAATTCTTAGCTCAGCCACAGGCTCACTGTGTGATCTTGGGCAAATTGCTTAATCTCTCTGTGACACAGTTCTCCACCTGTACAATGGGGGTAATGATACTTCCTCTGTCTGCCCTGTTTGTTTAGACTACAACCTCTTTGGGAGCAGGGATGGTCTCTTCCTCTGGGTATTGTTAGTCTGTCTGACCTGAGCAGGTAGCCAAAGTTCAGGACTGAAGGTTGTTACCAGTTAGGAGGAGAACTTGGTTATAGGGCCAGGTATCTTTGATGTAGTCCTGTTTAGTTATAAAGAACTGATAAAAGTCCCATGTCCCACAACACAGCAGGAATCAAACATCAGGAGGCAGTTTCTTTGTTCATTGCTCTAAGCTCCTTGCATTCAGCACTCTGTCCAAAAGCTCTTTCTCTGGATCTTTCTGAGGACTACATTCTTTGGGATTGCGCAGGCCGTGTCTGGCGCACTGCTCCTTCCCAGTGCCTGTTTCTTGGTGTTTCTCCTGTTTCTCTCTCTCCCGCACAAATGCAAACACTAAACTGTATGCCAATGGTCTCAAACTCAAAATACCATGAGGGCTGCATGAGAACTAGTATGTTAGCCTGAGGGCTGCACCACTGTAACCTTTTCATACAATGATATTGCAAATATTGGTAACAATAGTGTTGTGGGCCGCAAAGAATAGATTTAGGGGCTGCATGTGTGCCACAGGCCACGTATTTGAGACCCCTGCTGTCAAGCCCATCAGTGCCACAGGGGCCTGTGTTTTGAATGGAGGCGGCTACTGTGTCAGATTTCTAGTTCTGCAAAGGAACTCAGTGGTTTCTCACAGTCGTCTTAACGGAAGGGCAGTGGTTACAGCCAGCAGCTTCAGTGCTTGCTAAATGTGGCTCTGAGCTTGGCTGGGCTCTGCAAACTCCACTATTAGGCAAATAATAACAATCTAATCCTGTCTCTTGAATGCTGTGGCCTTGCTCCTTGCATTCTAGTCCCCAGCCCTTTGCTTAGGTAAGGGTACTTCTTAACGTGTCAGTAGACTGGGGCTTCCATCACCTCCTTTCATTCTCTTAGGGCACCTGCTGAAAAGAATCAAGGTAAACTCTGGTATCCCAGCCAAAATTCCTGTTGTCATTAAAGCCAGCTCAAGTGACCCGAATGCTCTGTGAGCTAAAGCTAAACAAGAAAAGGCTATAAGGTCTCCATACAAGTCACTGTGCAATGAGTGGATCACTTACTGCTCTGCCAAGTGTTCTGGGCGTGAAAGGCGAAAGCACTGTCAGGTCTGTTCCTCTGTGTGTTTATATTGGCAATCTGCAGGCATCAGCATCATTTGTCTGCCTTAGGAATGTTTGATGCTAAGGGCTCAGCAGTGGTACCTATGTGAAACACACACTGGCCATTTTCAAATCACTCTTCTAGATAAACATTTGAGAAGTCCACAGGCTATCTAGCTCAGAGAGGTTATTTAGTAGGAAAACCATCCTGAGGTGCAGAATTGGAATTCATATGCTGATTTGACATTGTCAACATATGGTTGAATAGAGACTATGGTTTTTTTCTCATTACAACAGGTAATTTTGCTTTCCTCCCTCCCTTCTATATGCTGTGCTTCACCATTTGAATCTAAACAACTGCATTCATTTGCTGTTACAGTCTGATTTGATCCTACGACTTACACTTCCCTACATTCATTTTCCTCCCATTCTGTAGATTCCTAATCTTCAAGTGTCTGACGAAGTGGGATTTTCTCCCACAAAATTTCATACAATAAATAAATCTGTTAGTCTTTAAGGGTATGTCTGCACTTAGAAGGTTAGTTCAAATTAACTGCATTCGAACTAATCAATTCAGACTAATAATTATTAGTTCGAATTAAGTTGATTTGAATTAACACAGTCACACAAGAAACCCTAATTCGAATTAGCATGTCCATGCACAGGACTTGCAAGTTTGAATCAGGCAGGGGGCGCAATTGCATAGGGAAAATCAAGCAATGGTTAATTGGAACTAACAGTTAATTTGAATTAACACAGCTACATTGGTCTAATTTGAACTAATGAATTCGAATAATCTCAGTTCAAATTTAAGGGAGGTTTCATAGATTTGAACTAGGCTTTACTTAGTTTGAACTAAGGGAACTCCTTATTTTGAACTAATGAAAGCAAGTATGGACATCCCCTAATTTTAGTTCGAATTAAGCCTCCGTGGCGGGTTTGGGGGCAGCCCGGGCTTTAAGCCAACAGGGATCAGCGCTGGGCTGTGCTGAACCCTGCGGGTGCCTGCTGCCCCCTCCCCAAGCGAAATAGCATGTTCACACTGTGAACTTGCTATTTCGTTTCCCGCCTTTTTCCTTATTTCGAAGTAACTTTTTGCTAATTCGGCTTAAGCTATTTCGAAATAAGGTGTTATTTTGATATAAGTTGTTTCGAAACAACTTATATCGAAATAACCCCCTGTGTGTGAACACAGCGTAAGAGTCAGGACTCTGTTTATTTTGGTGAACTAAAATGACATGGTGACCTCTTTGGAACTTCTCCTCCGGTGTTGCCACTCAATTTCATTAGCAAAGCTGCAGCCTGACTTGATAACCAGTTGATTATCATAGTTTCCTCCTCTGCCTTAACATAGTTATTTATTACTTGCAGCACAGTAGCAACTAAAAGTCCCTATGAAGATGGATTCTATTGTGCTAAGTGCTGTATACGCACTTAATACCAGACAATCTCTGACACAAAAATTGTATGAGCTAAACAGGAAAGCTGGACAAAGGGTAGGGAGCAAGGAAGTATCCTAACCCAATTTGTAGATGGGCCACAGAGAGGTTGAGCCCTCTCAGTTGGGACACAATATCCCAGTTAGGCACCAGAATCAATGCCCATTTTTTGGAAAAAGCATGTTTGAAAATCTAGTCCTGATTGTCGCAAATGGAATGACTGAGCACTCCTGTAGTCTGGCTCTTATAATGGCACTGAGCGCTTCCCAGGCCATCCCCAAGGCCTTTTGACAATGAGTTGTGCCAGGACATGCAGCTGGCCTCTGGCAGACAGAGCCAAGAATTGAACCTTACTCTCCTGAGATCCAAGGCAGGGCTGGTCTCATGCCCAATCTCCCGCTACCCCAGGCTCCAGACAGAGGTGACCACCCCAGGCCCTGCACTTTGCTGGGACCCCCAGGGCCAACTGGCACATGGTGCAGCTTTTGGTGTGGTGTGCTGGAGTTTGTGCCACATGTCAGCTGACTTCAGCTCTAGCCCGCCTCACCCCACCTAGCCTCACCCCCGAGGTGGACCATATGGTCCAGATATGGGGTGGGAGCATAGAGCCTGGACTCTGGGCCAACCTGTCCTGTCTCTCTAGCACAGAGGGGGGGCCAGGAGCCCTCACAGGCCAACTGACCCTGGGTCCCACTCCTCCAAGGACAACCCGGACAGGGACATGTTTCACACTGCAGACCCACAAGTGACATTTTTCACCTCCAGTGCTGAATTCTCTCCCTGGCTTAGTGTCTGCTGCTTAGTGTATTTCTCCAATACATCATCCAATGCAGCCCAGAAAATTAAATGCCTAAAAGTTCCCCACAATGAGTTTAGTTCTGTTCATGTGTGGTGAATGTGTGTAGCACTGAGAATGTAGCATCTAATTTATCTCCTTGGGTACTCTGGTTTCTTCAGTGCCTTTTGTGCTTTGTTGCCTTCAGCATCAACTAGCCTCTATTCCCTCCTTTGTGCCCTTGGGCCCACAAAGAGTAGACTTCCTCAGCCATAGGCTAATGATTCTGGGCACAAGAGATGGGGAGCCCTGGTATGTTAATGGACTGTTAACTGCTTTTAGACACTCCAAGGGGAATATTAAACAGAGTAAGATCTGCCTAGTGTTCATAGACACTTCAGCCCAGTCTAATAGCTTCTTCTGATCCCACAAAGTCTCCTGGTGCTGCCTCTTAGTGACAATAACTGTCTCATCAGTAGAGTTAAAAACGATTCAGGGACCAGAGGAAGCACTTTTGAGGTGTCTGATGAAAATCAATGAAGTTGACCTACGGCGCTGATTAAATTCATTGCAATTCGCCTGCAAGCTGTCTGGCTTGTGAATTATGAACAAGGATGGATCTCTATTCTCCAGCTCTGTTTGCTTTTTACTTAGGCCAGTTTGTTGCTTTGCGCCTTTTCCTTTCTTCCCAGCCAGGGGAGAGAAGGAACAGAGAATTTCCTCCATAACATGTCACAACTTCAGCCACTCTTTTCCTCTCCTTCAGTAGAGCGATCTAGCTGGTCTTCTGCCGGTATCCTATGGCGAGAGGTTATATCTCATCTCATCTCTCTCTGATGCAACGTCCCCACTGGCCTGCTCAGAAGACATGAATGTGAAGATAGAGTTGGGGTAAATTTGTCTATCAATATTTGTAAAAGGGCATAAGTAAGATTAGGCCCCATTGTGCTAGGGGCTGTACAGACACATAGTAAGAGATGGTTCTAGCTCCCTGAATAGAGAAGATAGCCAGGAAGGATTATCATCTCATTTTACAGATGCAGAACTAAATTCCAGACAGATTAAATAATGTGCCCACAGTGACACAGGAGGTCTGTGGCAGAACTGGGTACTGAATCCAGATCTTCTGAGTCCCACTAAAATGTCTGTACTACCAGATAAAGTCAGAAATGGTTAAGCTCTCTTCGCTTTGGTGTTTCTAACTGAATGTTAATGCTTGTGAATGTCATTGATTAGCTCCTTTTGGAGCTTCTCTCAACATCCATGGATTTTTCTGTTTTGGTGCTTTCTGATTCTTATTTCAGATTGAGCAGGGAAAGTTGAAGAAATTTTCATACAGGTTAAGTATTGTGATGGCAACAAATTTTGTAATTATGAAATGTTAAAGGGACAAATGTGTCTAAATAGCCAAAGTGGGGATGACAGATGTAAAGAACTGTTTCATTGGAAGCTTCACTTCTGTACTAAGAGTCTTTTGCCTCAAGCTATGTTCATAGAGGGCCTTATCATAATCAGTGCAATGCACACAGGTTTTGTCTTTCTAATTCCTATACTTTCATTACAATGGCTGAATAAGGATCCACCAGTCAATAAAGCACAATGATTGACAACGCTTTGGAGTGAAGGATAATAGATGGAAACAGCCGATCTTGCCAGTCGCACTGAAGATAAAGCAGTTGAGTTGGGTGAAATCAAAGAAAACTGGAGGAAGAAAACAATGAAAATACAGATCTCATGTTCCAGAGACTTTGCTGCAAAACTTGTGAGCAACTGACCTAGATTCAGTCATTATGAAACTCTTGGGGCAATGGAATAAATACATGCAAGATAAAAATCAAACCTAAAACAAAACTTTTTCAATAGCAAAGGGGTTTTTGCTAGTGATTAAGATTTTGCTGGAGATAATTGTATTTTCAAGAAAATTGTTAATGAATTAGATAAGCAGAAATAGGAGGAATCACAAAGCCATTAACCATTCAACTGTAATATGGAATTCTCCCCCATGGTAATACAATTAAGTGTTTTTATGAGCCCATTTTATCCCCTTCCTTCCCAGGTGCTCTGTGACTAATATTGTGGGCTAGGTCTTTGGTATAGAACAGAGGTGGCCAAACTTAGGGAACTCAAGAGCTACACAAGTTGTTTATTAAAACTTCGTGAGCCATGCTGAGGCACATAGCCATATACTTTTACCTACTCCAATATTACTAAGTTTAAAATTTATTGCACACTTTAATTTTATCATAAAAAGAGGGAAAATATTGATCCTACTAATGCCAGATTCTTATAATTACCTGAGGTTACCATGAAAACTAGGCCTACAGTAAAAATGCCACCACTTCCCTGCCATCCCTGACCATGCTGCACTTCCCCACTGCCTCTGACCATGCCGCACTGCTCCCTGCCATCTTCAACTATGCCACACTTCTCCCCATTGTGCTTTTCTGAGCCCCGCACTTTTTCCCTTCAGAGCCACAAGCAGTTCGTGAGCTGCAGTTTGGCCACACTTGATATAGAATCATTCATGGTGATTGACACAAGATGGGGATCTGAGCCTGTGAACTGGATTTCACTGGGAATGAATTAGACAATATAGCACTATACACTTGGTTTTTTTTAAGGCATCCTCCATGTGCAGTGTCATGAAATGCTATGAGAAGAGTGAATGGTGAAGGGAAAATGAAAGATCATCCAAGGGGAATTTAAAAGAGGGAGAGGTTAGTGAGGTGCACTGAGACTGAGTAACTCAAGTGCAGAGTTTGCGGAACATCACAATGAGAGGACACAAGGACAGTGTATTGTTGAATTGGGGATTGGGGCCTTCCTATCTAGTAGCAGAAAAATGTCTGAATGCAGCTGGCACAAAGTTAGTAGGTTTAGTCTCTTACCACCAGTTAAGACTCACATGGATAACCTGGCACAATGGAACCTGATCATCTTTTACTGGTGCCAGTAGGTGCTATTCCAGCAGTAAGAATCAGGGGTTCATTTACTGTGATGGAAGAAGACTTCTCTAAAGTAAAACAAACAAGGAGTCTGGTGGTACTTTAAAAGACTAACAAATTTATAAATTCACTGGACTCCTTCTTTGTTTTGCTGAACTAGACTAACACAGCTACCCTTTTGGAACTTCTCTACCTTTTGGGCCTTAGGAGCAAGGAAGTTGCAAGTCTGAGTCAGGCTTGGGGACCATCTACATCAGTATCCTGCCCAGAGGCATCGCTGGCTGGGGGAGGGACCTGGGGCACGGGCCCAGGCCCCACCCCTGCCCTGAAGCCCCCGCACTGAAGCCCCCGCCCCCAGCCAGGGACAGGGCCAGAAGCTTCTGTGCTGCCGTGGGTGGCTAGGCCCCACATCCCTGGCCGGGCTGGAAGTGGCTGCAGGAGGCTGGGCCCCACATCCCCAGCCGGGGATGGGGCTGCTGCTGCCGCGGGTGGCCAGGCCCCGCATCCTCGGCTGGGGCTGCTGCCGCCACAGCCGACGGTGGCTGGGCCCCGGATCTCCAGCCCGATTGGGCTGGAGATCCGGGGCACTGGCGCTGGGGTTTGGGGCATGTGCCCCGGGGTGCCCAGTGCCAGCAACACGTCTGATCCTGCCTCTGACTATGGCTGGTACCAGCTACTCAGAGGAAGGTACAAGGAACCCTGCAGCGAGGAGACAACCAGCCTGGAGGGAAAGTTTTCTCCTGATCCTTGTTACTTAGTGATCAGCCTGTGCCCTGAAGCAGGAAGGTCAGTAATTTTGAAACATAAGAGTCTTGGTAAAAATACCTCTGTAGTATGATACACACAGCTGGATACATGCAAATATGTTTTATGGAGTACAGAAGGAACATGATAAAGTATAAGAAGCCACTTGCCCTTCCCCATAATTTTTTTCAGCACAGCTATATATATAAATCAGATGGAGAAAGATCTTGCTTCAGACTAGAGCCACCCACATCCTTTGCTACATGGAGACACTGGTGCTTCCTGTCACTAACATTAAAACAGAGATTGAGTGACCTAAATGTAAGGGGACTGACAGCCCCTTACTGAAACCGAATGGGCCTTTTGATTGGCCACTCCAGCCTGGAAGCAGGACTCTGAAACAGACTGCCCCAGGGCCAGTGGGAGGGACCAATGGTCCAGGATGGCCTGATTGAGTGGCTGGATAGGCCAATGAAAGAGCCAGGAGAGTGCTCCCCTGCCAGCTGAAACTGCAGGCTGGACATGCCTGAGCAAGCCAGAGAGTGTGTGGGGCTGAGCTAAGGAGGAAGCACTAAGTAGCCAGCAGCTGGGAGCCAGGGAACCCAGGAAAGGAGGCCAGGCTGAGCTGATTTGTGCAGAGCAGACCCACAGCAGCTGGACCAGCAGGAAGCCAAGTCAAGCTGAGTAGAGCTGAGCTGGAGCTAGAGCCAGAGCCAGAGTTGCTTGAAGCTGGGTGCAGGAGGCCAGAGAAGGAGTCCAAGGTGCTGATCTGATCTGTGCAGACCCATGACAGGAAAACCAGAGGAGCCCAAGGAGCGCCCCAGAGAGCCACATGGAACCAGAGCAGCTGCTGGGAGCCAGAGCTGCAGCCATCTGGGGCTGGGTGTGGTGAGCAGCTGGGGGACAGTGAAGGGGGGCTGATGATGGGAAGAAGGGCCCTGCCCCTGGAGCTTGGGGACATGTGGCCACAGCCAGAGCGTGGATCTGGCCCCTGGGAGCCAGCTGCTGCCAGGCCTGGGCATAGGGCTTGCAATGTGGAGAACAGACCGTGAGACTGTTCCTCAGGTCCCAGAGACTCTGTGTGTAGTGCCCCCACACCAAGGGGTGGCACTGGGGGTTTACTTTTCACCTTTTTTACACTTTTCTCTACTTTATTATTGGGTTATTTTTTATTTCTGTGTGCTTAAATAAATTATATTACATTGAATGCTATATAGTGACTGGTGGGCCAGAGGAGTGGTCAGTGCAGTCAGCACACCGGAGTGGGGATGCCTTAGCCCTGTCCTGAAAAGCCACGATAAGATTGGGGGGTCGAGCCCCCAGAAATTCTGGGGCCCAGCCTTGTCAGGGTTATAGAGACTCCTCCACACAGGAGATTGGGAAGGGAACATTTGAGGTCAGGCAGGCCTCTGGGTAAAGGAAGTGGGAGCAGGGACCCAGATCCTTTTGTACCCACCTTCACCGGGGTGGTATAAAAGCCTGGAAAGTTCCCCACAATAGCGGGTCCATTTCCTCCACTTACATAATGTCTAAGATTCCTGAAATGAAACTCAGCAGATACCAATCAATAAATGCAGAGAATTTTCCATGAAAGCCACTTGCTTGTGTCAATAAAGTCTTTGTTCCAAGGAAATATTGTCCTCTAGAAATGAAGGATGGATGACTGCCTCCTGGGAACCTGCTTCTCATTCTCAGTTCACATCCCGCTGCAGAGGATGCGGTGAGGTAACCTTTGGATTTCAGGGCATGAAATCCTCAATACAGCACATAATTATATTGAAAGGTGGAGGACGAATGACCTGCTCTGGTAGATCATTATGAAGGCTCCTTTTAAGACTCATTTCCACAAACCCTGAGATTGTATGACATGCCTTGTAAATAAGCAACTAGAACTAGTGGAACCCTGGCGGGGAGGTCATTTCTTAGGAATCCCTCCAGCCAGAGCCGATTCACTATTATATGCTCAGATGCTATGGTTATGTAATCCATATAGACAGCCAGAGAGATAACTGGTAGCCAGCCAGCCAAACAGATATGGTTAAAAACAATGGAATTTTCCCATTGGATTTTTATGGTAAAGGGAGTGGGTGAGCTGCCTTTTCTGACATCAAACTACATTAAAAGATTTGTCGCTATGCAAGGATTGGCAAAGCCTGTCTGAGAGGCACTCTGCCAATGGAAATGATCACAAATGGGTCACATGTGCTAAACTTCACTAACAAGACTATCATCTCTTGAATCAGTGTATAGTTGTTGTTAGTGACTTGCTTCCACTTTACCCAGAGGGTGTCAGAAAGAGAAAAGGACTGGCAAAGAGCAGAGCTCCTCAACCTTTCTCAGATAATTAGCTAGTTTTTGTTGAAAAAACTGGCAATTTGGGGAAAAGTTTTTTTGGAGCAGTGGAAGTTATGATTTTAAAAACTTGCTTTATTTCGAAACGACTTATTTCGAAATAACTTATTTCAAAACGACGCTCTACGTGTGGACATAGCCATTAAGATTCAGACTCCAGGTCTAATAACTGATCCAGCAGTTTTGGAAGCTAAACTGTCAGACTGTATTTATATCTAAAGCAGGACCTAGTGCTCTGAAGTTTGGATTCACTATACCCAACAGACAGGCTTAACTTTAAGCAATGATTTCAATGCTGAGATTAGAAGCTGCTCAGAATCAGCATTCTGTGTGTAGCTGGGTATTACCTTTCTCAGAGGCACTGTAACGAATAGAAACTCTCTGAGTCTCCTAGCACAACCATAGTCTGATTTATAGGATTACAAATTGTCTTGTCAACTACAACAGGAAGAAACCATCTTATAAAGTGCATGTAAGAACTGCCTGCAAACTGATCCTTGGATGAAGCAGTTTCAATCATCAGTGGTTATTCTGGTTTGGTTTTGAAACAGAATCAGACCTTTCTGCACATTAATTCTATACTGTGCAACAGTCTTGTATGTCTTCTCAGCACAGCACACAGGGCTGTCCCTGTGGGGGGATGGGGCCCAGGGACAGTTGGCCTGTGAGGGACCCCAGCTCCCTCCTGTAGGCAGGACGGGCTAGCCCAGAGGCCGGGCGATGCACTCCCACCCCATCCCCAGGCTGACTGGTTCGCAATGGGGGCAGGGATGGGGTCAGCTGTTGTGTTATGCAGCCTCCAGTGTGCCACACCAGAAGCTGGACCAAGTGCAGGTCAGCCCAGTGGAGTCCAGCAAAGAGTAGGGCCCAGTCGCCCACCCCTAGGGTTGGCCCAGACAGCACATACTTCCCTCTCAGACCAACACTCATGTTAAGTGGGAGTTGCACACCTGAACGTCTTTGCAAGCTTTTGTGAAGCTCAGCTGTATTATCAATGTGACAGTAAGGCCTAGAGGATCTGACCAAGTCTGGGGTCCATTGTTCTCAGTGCTGTGCAAAAAAATGCCTCCGTCCTGAAGAGCTTACAGTCTAAATAGATAAGATGAACAAAGGCTGGGAGGGGAAATGATTTCTCCAAGGTCACTCAAAAAGTCTGTGGCACAGCTAGGAACAGAATCCAGTCGTCTGCAGACTGTTCTAGAGTACTCTCCATTGAACCATGCTGCCTGAATGCTGCTTGTTTCACATAGCCTCTGAACAACTGTCAGATGGTAAAGACTTTTGTCATTCTCCCAAAGTCAGCCAAACACAACAGGGGTCTCCTAGGTGAAAAGCTCTGTCCCCTCTATTCTGCATTGGTGAGGCCGCATCTAGAATACTGTGTTCAGTTTTGGGCTCCCCACTACAAAAAGGACAAGGACATGCTAGAGAGAGTCCAGCGGAGGGCAACCAAACTGATTAAAGGGCTGGAGTACAAGCCCTATGAGGAAAGACTGAAAGCATTAGGCTTATTTAGTCTGCAGAAGAGAAGATTGAGGGGGGATTTGATAGCAACCTTCAACTACTTGAAGGGATGCTCCAAGGAAGATGGAGCTTGACTGTTCTTGTTAGTAACAGAGGACAGAACGAGGAGCAATGGGGTCAAGTTGTGGTTAGGGAGGTCGAGGATGGATATTAGAAAAAACTTTTTTACTAGGCGAGTGGTGAAGGATTGGAATGAGTTGCCTAGGGAGGTGGTGGAGTCTCCATCTTTGGAGGTGTTTAAGGCCCGGCTGGACAAAACCATGATTGGGATGGTTTAGTGGGAGTGGTCTTGTCTCTGGCAGGGGGTTGGACTAGATGACCTATGAGGTCCCTTCCAACCCGAGGGTTCTATGATTCTATGATTCTTTGCCCACTCCCCAAGCCCAGCATCAGGGTTTTTGACTGAGCTCTCTGCTCATCCCCATTAGCAGAGCATGAGGCAGGGTTGTTTCATGCATCTACAGGTGAAAAAAAAAATATTTCTCTGTGAGCCATGTTTTGAATCAAATCAAATCATATCATAGGGCTGGAAGGGACCTCATGAGATCATCAAGTCCAACCCCCAGGAATTGAACCCAGAACCTTCTGCATGTTAAGCAGAGGTGTTAGCTATTACACTGTTTGCAGGGCTCCAAGGCAGTTAGTGCTCTGCAGCAGTAACAAGAGGTGGCAGCTGTTTAGGGTGGGATGGGGTTGGGGAGGAGAGGGGATGGGACCAGAATTCAGTAAAATACTGAAAGAAAAAGTATATGCTGTGTGTGTTTGTCCTTGCCTGCTCTGTGGTTTGAAAATGGTGGGTCTTTATGGAGATAGAAGAAGCGACAATACAAGTAGAACTATATAACATGCTAAAGAGAATGGCAGGCAAGTGGAGCGTAGACAGAGGGCTATGTAGTTACGCAGAGCAGACTGAGGAAATTAATGCAAAGATTAACTTGGGATTCTTAGTGATAGGTAACTTGAAGAACACACGTCTGAGGTGGGCTGGATATGTGCTAAGAATGGGAAAAGAATGATTAGCAAAAATACACATGATACAACCGAGGGTGGCCCCTTCCACAAATTGAACCAGAACTTTTATTAAGATTCTCATAGGTTTAGTATAAATCCCCCCCCCCCCCCCCGAACAATTTTCATGCACTTCCACACTCACCTGTCACAGTTGGAATTTAGAGTGGAAACAGCAAAATTAAATGACCAATGCTGACTAGAAGCCCACTGGAAGCAGAAATGACTGATGATCTGATTTTGGTAGAGTCCAAGCCTACTGTATATCCACCAAAAGAGTGCAGCTAGGTTGCTATGCTGTTCACCTAGTCCCATTCACTGGATAAGCTGGGTGGAAAAAGTGGGTCTCATGGTTATTATGGAACCATCTGTTGTTAGCTGCAACCTACCCTACTTCTAGTGACACCGAATCCAACAGGATAAGGAAGCAAATTTTAGCAATAATGCCCAGCCATTCTGTGCAAGTTGATGGAGGGAAATTCCCCTTTCATAGAGCCCACCCAGATGTGGGTGGATTTTCCATTTTGAACAGTGGGTTATGAGCCTGTGAGAACATGCTGAGTTCAACGGAGAAGCAGCTGAACCCAGTTAGTAGAGAGAACTGGCCTCAAGTGTAGAAAAGGTTACATTAATTACCTTGAATGCCAGAGATAATTTAATGCTGGCACGTGGGACTGTTGTAATAGGCAGTGCAGCCTTTAATACAGTGTCTGGGCAAAGAGTTGTAGCACGCAGAGAGGCAAGTAATTAGTAATGCAGTGCCACAGTTTTCCTTCTCCCAGGTTACATAATCACAGCTGAGAGCAAACTTAACATTCTCCCCACAGATGCTTCCTTCTCTCATAGCTTTCAGTTCTTCGAGTGCTGCTCACATCATTCAGTTACAGGTGTCTACGTGCCGCAGCACACGGTAGCTCAGAGAGTCTTTAGCCTTAGCCTGTCAGGTCAGGGCACACGGCCAACACCCCCTCTGTGCTGCAACCGCGGCTATATATAGGTGACCATGATCCTGACCCTCCCAGGCCCCTATACCTTCGCCAACTCCATTAGCGGAGATGGTGGGAGGGGCCTGAATGTATGTGAGCAGCATCATTAGTTACAGGTGACTGCTAGCTATACACAAGGATGGTGGGAGGAGTTACAATTTGCTCATGTTGAGTACGGCTGCTCTGCCCAATGCGGGGTCCTCTCTAGCCTATTGGATGATAGCGTAATGCATTGTGAAAGTATGTACCGACGACCAGGTAGCTGCCCTGCAGATCTCTTGGATTGGGACCTTGGCAAGGAAGTCTGTTGACGACGCTTGAGCCCTGGTAGAATGGGCTCTAACAGTCCCAGGGAGGGGCGTATTTGACCTTGTGTAGCAGTCTTTGATACAGTTTACTATCCATTTGGAAATGCACTGTGAGGACACTGGAAGATCTCTTTTGCATTCAGTGACTGCCACAAAGAGTTGGAAGGTCTTGCGGAATGGATGCATACACTCGGTGTATGTTAGGAGCACTCTCTTCACATCCAGGGTATGCCACCTCCTCTGGTTTTCCATAACCTGAGGGTCTGGATAAAATACTGGCCAGCAAATCTTCTGGTTGAGGTGGAAGGGAATATTCACCTTTGGGAAGAAGGAGGGGTGGTGTCGCAGGACTACTTTGTTGGGAAAGAACCTCGTATACAGGAGTTTTGAGGAAAGAGCCTTCAACTCTGAAACCCTTCTAATGGAGGTGATTGCTCCTAAGAAGGCCATCTTCCAAGAGAGGACCAGTAGGCTGCATGAGTCTAAAGGTTCATAGGGGGGCTACGTTAGTGCCCAGAGCACCACGTTGAGGTCCCAAGGAGGGATGGGTTTACAGGGTTGTGGGGAAAGTCTTTCGAACCCTTTCAGGAACCTAGTGGAGCTTGGCTGGGCCTGTCTCTCTTTCTGATTTTGTGCGTCGACCACCAACAAGAGGAACGAAAACTTGTCCTTGGGGGACATGATATTTGCGATCCGCTGCTTTCGACACCGGTGGAATCGAAGATGGGGTCTGCCATTGCACCCTGGCAATTCTGTATACCCCTTCATGGAGAGGAACATATACCTTGGCTGGTGGGACATTTTCCCCCACGTCAAAGAGGGAGTCAGTTTCTTTCTGGACCATCCCAAGTTCTATATTCAGATTCACTGCCATGCGGTGGAGTAAGTCCTGCTGGGCACATGTGTACTCATCCAGAGAGGAGGACGAAGGGGCCTGGGATCTACTGCACCATGTAGAGTTGGCATTGGGCTCATCATTGGAAATGTCCGAGGAGTCTGGTGTAATGATCTTGAGGGTTCATTAAAGACGATACTACTGAATGAGTAAGGAATAGAACTTTAATCATACAGACAGGTATCCAGGTGTGTACCCGGAAGCAGCCATGTTAGATCTTCTCTGGGGCATGTCTCCCAATTTACACAACACTGGCCCATGCTAAGGAGTGTCTCTAAATTCACAACCTTCTACAAGCATACTACTACATCTTCCCCCCCTAAGGAAAAGAAGTAAACAGTTAGATACATATAAAAGCTAGCCAATAATACATGCACTAACATCTAACAACACATAACAGCTATCTAAAAAAAATATGCAGAAGAACAGTCCATAAACCTAGTATATGAACTACCTAGAGAGGAGAGGTTACTAGCACATCACTCTCAAGTGAGTCTTTAGCACCCACTTCCCTTACATATCCTAGCAAGTCTCTATGAGTTTTTCTGGACATTTGATGACTTGACCAGATCTTCTCGGTACTGGTCCTTCGTTCAGGTCTGAATTCTCTTGTTCCCTGATGTTTTCATTTCCATGTGTTGAAGATGTTGGATCTGTCTGGGGAGGCATGCCAGAATCTACCTCAACTTCCACGGTGTTGGAACTTTCCGGAATAAGTCGTAGATCCCGTCGATTACGTCGAAATGTGTCCCCTTGATCTGTGTGGATCACGTAAGACTGTGGGTGCAGCTGTTTTTTTAATAGTACCTCTTTGTCCCTAGGTATTAGAGGAGTGATTCCTCAGGCACACTCTATCACCTGGGTTAAGGGATGGAAGATCAGAAGCCCTTCTATCAAAATAATATTTCTGCTTCCACTTCTGGTTTTCTTTCATCTTCCGAACGTTAGCATTGTTCCTAGATTGTAGTAATTTATCAGTAATAGGTAAATTAGATCTGATCCTTCTTCCCATTAGCAGCTGAGCTGGAGAAAAGCCATTCTCCAGGGATGCACTTCAGTAGACCAGCAATGCTGTATATAGATCACCTCCACTTTCAAAAGTCTTTTTCATCAGATTCTTTACTGCCTGTATAGACCTTTCCACCAGTCCATTTGATTGGGGATAATTTGTTGCAGAACTCGCCCCGCTGCTGCGCCAAAGGGACACCACCATGAAGCCTGCCATCCCTGTGGACCTTGCAAGCAACCCAATCCCTGAAACAGGTCCTGATATTCTTCAAGGAGTGCCTTATAGCCAGATGCAGCCCTATCTTGTAGTGAGAGCACCCTTTTTACCAGATTCAGTTTCTCACAGGCGGCTAGGCCCAAAATTGGTGTCGCCTCCTGTGGCACTACAATGAAAGGCAGCCTGTACATGGTGTTCTTGTGGTTAACACTAGTGAAGCACCATCCCTGCACAGGTATATTTGTTCCAGAATACTCAGTTACTTTTATGTTTGTTGGTCCCAGCTTGGGTCTTATTCTCAGTCTCTCATAATCTCGTGTAGACAGAATGTTAACCTGAGCTTCTGTGTCTAGGTTCAGTGGAATGATTGTTCCATTCACTGACAGAGGCAGTATCCAGTTCCTCTCACTAGGTTTGCTTGATCCTAGTACACCTACAAAGCACTCCTCAGTCTCACTGTCAGTAACTAAATGCATTTGATTTTTGTGCCTTTGGAATCTGCAGCAGCTTGCAAAATAATTAAGTTTCCCACAGTTATGACAGAGTTTCCCATAGGCAAAACACTGTTTGGGACCATGCCGTGATCCACACTTGCCACAAGACTGTCTGGACTCAGTCTTCCTGATAGCAGGGGTTGGTTCCACATTGTGATTTGAACCACTTAGGCTACATGCTGTTTGTCTAAGTGCATGCATTGTCCCTTCTGGTGAATTCAGCTCTTTTACTTGTGTTTTTACCATTTCAGTGGCCCTACATATTTGAAGGGTTTCATTCAAAGAGATCTCTCCCTCTCTGAGTAGTCTTGCTCTTAACCCATTGTCTGTAATGCCACAAATGAGTCCATCTTTGATCAGAGACTCTGCCAAGCCACCAAAGTTACAGCTTTTACTGAGTTTCCTTAATTCTGTAACATATTGCTCTATGGTGTTATCCGGTTTTTGAAATGCATGTAAAAAAATCTATGCCTCTCAAAAGTCACATTCATTTTTGGCAAGCAATATTCCTTAAACATAGTCAGTAGAGTGTTTAAATTCATGCTTTCACCATCTTGAAATTCAAAGTTATTATATACATACAGTGCCTCCTGCCCAACAACATGCAAAAATATAGATGATTTCTGGTTTTCATCTTTGTTTTGCACTCCAATGGCAGACAAATACAACAGAAATCGCTGCTTAAACTTTAGCCAGTTTTCTGCAACATTACCAGACATTTGGAGAGGTGAAGGAGCCTGTAAAACATCCACGTTTAGAGCTTACACTTACTTGCTGAAGGCTTTCTTTGTTTTCAGAGATCCCTGATGTTTTGCTGTTTTCAGGTGCAAATGCAGGAATTTTCCTCCAAGTCTTTTTAGTTTCCAAACTCATTCACCATCTTCTGACACCATGTCATGATCTTGAGGGTTCATTAAAGACGATACTACTGAATGAGTAAGGAATAGAACTTTAATCATACAGACAGGTATCCAGGTGTGTACGTGGAAGCAGACATGTTAGATCTTCTCTGGGGCATGTCTCCCAATTTACATAACACTGGCCCATGTGAGGGAGTGTCTCTAAATTCACAACCTTCTATAAGCATATCACTACATCCAGAGTCCGAGGTGGAGACGGTGCTGAATGGTGCTGTGAAGTTGAGCCATCATCAGCCGTTGTGTCCAGCCATTTGTGAGACCAGTTGTTAAAAGAATTTCTGGTCATGGCACAGCATGGGGAAGAACAGCCCCCGCCGGAGATCTTAGTGGTACCAAGGAACTGGGCCGTGGTATCCATACCGGAGCTGGCAGGGTCGTCTTCCTCCATGGCACAGGTGTCAGAGAGCACTTCCAACGATGCTTACCTGCCCGTTCTCCAGCTCCCAAAGCAGTTTTGGGAGAATCAGAGGAACAGGCAGAGGAGGACAAGCTGGACCTCCATCTTCTAGAGCCTTGAGAGCATGGTACTGAGGGTTCACAGGACGGGTGCCAAGAGGAGAGCACCTCGGAGCAATCGTCGGCCCTGGTTTGCGATGCTGGTGGAGGGCTTGATGGTGCTGGGCTTGAGGGCGGTGCTGATCCTTGCATCGACTGCTCTCTGGGTACTGAAGCTGATGTAGTCTTCAACCTGGCCTTCTTGGCCAGTACCGGAGCCGGGTCCTGGACCAAAGCCTGTCTCTTTGCTGGGGCTCATGGTGTCAATGGTACCAAAGACAGCCCCGATGTCAGTTTACCAGAGATGGAACTTGGCAATTGAGGCAAACAGTGCCGTGGCAGTACTGAAGAGGAAGCTGAGCGGGGCTTTGAACTCTGTGCCATGGGTTGGTGGCAAGACTCCAGCACAGGAGTTGCTCAGGGTGCTGGTGGAGCACTAGTGACTCGGGCAGCATCAGAGGTGGGCACGGTCCTCGGCAAGAGTGCATAAGCACCACTCTCTGTCCTTGCGAGTCCTGAGTTTAAAGGACTGGCAAATGGAGCAGTTCGCTGCAAGGTGAGACTCATCCAGGCACGCAAGGCATTTCTTGTGAGGATTGTTGAGTGGGAAAGCTTTAGAACATGTCGGACATGGTTTAAAGCCTGGCATTTTAATTTCGTGCAAAGGAAGACAGGCAGTTGCTTCTGCAAGTTTTGGGTAATCCAAAATGGTTGCTGAGGGTGGAAAAAGGAACTGGGAGGGTCAGGGTCACGGTGACCTATATAGCTGTGGTCGTGGTGCAGAGGGGACATTGGCCGTGTGCCCTGACCTGACAGTCTAAGGCTAAAGACTCTCCGAGCTACCATGCACTGTGGCATGTAGACACCTGTAACTGAATGTATGTGAGCAGCCCATCTCGAAGAAGGATAGTTACTGGTAAGTAAGCCACCGTTTTGCTTTAACTCTACCTTTCAGTTGGTTTAGGAGCACATGGCAGCAGCCAGAGAAGCCAGTCCATTTCAAAAGGGTAGCCCTGTCAGTCTAGTTCAGCAAAACAAACAAGGGCTGTGTTCACATACAGGGAGTTATTTCAATATAAGTCGTTGCAAAACAACTTATATTGAAATAACACCTTATTTTGAAATAACATGCCAAATTAACAAAAAGTTACTTCGAAATAAGGAAAAAGGCAGGAAACAAAATAGCATGTTCACAGTGTGAACATGCTATTTCGCTTGGGGAGTAGGCTGCAGGCCCTGGCGGGGTTCAGCGCAGCCCAGTGCTGAATCCCTCCGGTGCCTGCAGCCTCGCTCTGCAGGCACTGGCGGGGTTCAGTGCTGGGCTGTGCTGACCCCCGCAGGTGCCTGCAGCCCCGCTCTGCCGGCCAGGAGGCACCCCTCAGCACCCTGGCCAGGGTGCTGAGGTGACAGCCCTTCAAATGTTGTTTCAGAACACCTTGTTCCAAAACAACATGTTCACACGCATTGTTTTGAAACAACGGTGCATCATGTGAACATGTTTTTTTTTTGTTTCGAAACAACCTGGTTTCGAAACAAAAATGCTGTGTGAACACAGCCAAGGAGTCTTGTTGCACTTTTAAAGAGTAATGAATTTATCTACCATTTCAGAGCAGGATTGTGCAAGTACCATACAAACTCTGTATGAAGGGTTTGTCCCAAACATCTCAAAAACTTCTATTCCAAAGATCTAAGAAGGCTATCATCATTACATTGCCTTTTTCATATAAAGATATAAATTTGGTTCTGCCTATCTTGAGTTATTTATGATTCCAGAGAAAGCAAATGTACCCAGGCCAGATTCTGATTTAGTAATCATTTTGGGGGCGTTCTCTGGCCTATATTACACAGAAGGTCAGACTAGAAGATCACAGTGGTTCCTCTTTACCCTGGAAAGTCTGTGTCTCCCTTATACTGAACAGAACTTTCCTCCACAAAAAGCTCCACTTTTTGAAACACGTGTAGCAATGAGCTATAGCATACACCACTTTGTAAAGATATCAGAATTCAGGTTGGAATTCTAACCTATTGGAGTCAATGCAAGTTTTTCCACTGACTTCAGTGGAGCCAGGATTTCACCTCTGACCCCCTCATTAGTTTTTTGGTGCTAAACCAAAGAGACAGGATGATCGGGGGGTGGGGTGTTGGGGGGGCAGAATCCACAAAGCATAGCTGTACATCCATTTTAATACACTGGCTATGTATTACACTGCTCTCTGACTCCAGCTGTATGCTGGCTCTAACTAATGAAATCAATGATGTTAGAATGGCATGAAGCTGGAGAAGCAGGCCAGCTATTTCTACCCAGAGAGCAGAAAGGTCAGTTGCTCTGTTCATTAAGCTGTTCATGGCCTTGGGCTTTTGTTTGATTCTTAGCTACATCCCAGCTCTGGCCAAACCTTTTTCTGTGCAGGGTCGGGGAGTCTCGCAGCAGTTGCATATTGTGTTATGCACTTCTAACATCCTTTGCTGGGAAATCATAACATATTAACTAAAAATCTGGGCTGCACAATGTTTGTTCGCTTTAATAAATTATGCCAGTGAATAAATAGATGCTAAATTACATATTGGTCTGGCCAGAGCTTTTATCTTGCCTGTCAGGACTGAGTAATATTAATGATAGTGTGTCTCAGATTCCCTAAGGGAGAGCTGGCAAATGGCTGCTGCAGTCAACTGTGACTCTCAGAGCTCTTGTTTGATCTTTCATTTGATCAATGCCCAATAAATCTGTAATCTTCTGAATCTGTACATCTGTTTAATGTATACAGGGAGTGGTCTAACTGGATGCTGAGCTAGTTGATCCCATGGGGGGAGACGTAGGTTAGCTTGCTTTTCCAATGTCCTGATGATGGCAAATAGCATTTCTGTTCTTTCAGCTTCTCAGTGGTTTACAAAGGTCCATAATGAGGAAAATGCTTAAATCCTGTTGGCTGCAATGGGACATAGCCATGTGCTGTCTTTAACAGGGATGGTTTCCTGAGTCAGAGCCAAAATTCCAAAGGTGCTGTGAGTGGGTCTGCTCTAAAGTGTGACTGATGATTTCATCACCAGCGGTAATTCTCAGGGGACAATGTATTGCTTTGATGGAACTGGAGATATACGTCCTGCTGCCCACCATGTGAATTGTAAGCTAATCCGTTCCTGACCAAACTCCAGGGAAGCAAAGAGGCTAATGGAAGCATGAATACAAAATGGGAATAGAGATACAGAAAGTGGGGTGACTGAGTTCAATTTCAGCTTCTGGTTTATTATTGTTTCACAGGAAAGGTGCAAGGTGGCAATAGTGCTGAATAGCCCAGCAGGGATCAGAGATTTCCTGGAAAGGGAAGACAGGGACTAAAACGGGAGAACCATTTAATGTGGCACATAGGCCTTGGTCTATCCTTTCAGCTCTAAAGGGGATTTCATTCTTGCGGCCTGTTCCAAAAAGTCACCCATTTAAAAGAATATGCTTCAAAGAATTTAAATCAGGGGTCTCAAACATGTGGCCCATGGGCCGTATGTGGCCCCTAAAGCTATTTCGTGCAGCCCGCAGTGACACGACCATTACTGATATTTTTAATATCATTGTATGGAAAGGTTTCAGTGGTGCGCCCCTCAGGCTACTGTCCTAAGCCTCATGCAACCCTCGACTAGTCCTCATGCGGCCCTCATGGTGATTTGAGTTTGAGACCCCTGATTTAAATAATCCCCTAAACAAAGCACGTCCAGTGCTTCAAAGCAATGGAAGATAGATACTTTCCTCTCACAAGCAAGATCCTGGTCTTCCTACCTCACTGGTGGTCATGGATGATGTCTGTGCTGTTTAATGCCTCTTGATGGCAATTGGCCAGTCTGACTCCATTTCAAGGTGCTTTTGCTCTTCCCTGCCTCAGGTTTGGTGCTTACAAAATGACCCTACTCCATAGATCATCAGCAGGGTTTGAAGACAAGACTTTCAACATATTTGCTCAGATCTGTACCTTGTGTGTAGAACAATCACATATGTTGTTGGTAGTAGTAGGCTCATCATGGAACAGTTGCAAGTAAGGAGTATGGTACACATGTTGCTAGTGTGAGTAACACAAAGAAACCATGCTGGTTAGCTCAGTGTGAAAGAAGGAAGGAGACAGACCAATTGATCTGCTTTTCCCGGTTAATGCTCCTTCAATCTTGACCAACGTGATCTCAACCTGAGAAGATGGATGAATCAAACCATTTTATGGACAACTAATTTACTCCCTTCTACCTCCTAATCTGAAACAGGACTTGTTCTGGATAAAATGTATTAACTGGCCGAGGTTTCAGACAAACTGGAGATAAACAGCTGCTCCAAGGAGTTAGATTTACTGTTGCTGTACAGTTAATAGTGCAATATATTCTGTTGCTGGCCTATTCTCTGCAATGGGGCAATACCTGCATTGAGAAGAATAGATGTTATTGTTTTATGGATTTCAAAGGTGATTTATGTGTTTGCTTTGTGTTTTGTTTCAATAAACTTGGTTTAATAAAATGGTAATCGTTCTTAATCCCTTAAATTAAATTACAGCCATTTTCGTTGCCCCTCTATATGTCTGCTGCATCTCTGATAGGTCTCCATGGCAACCTGTTTTACCAAAGTGAACATGTACAACCAATGTTTCCTTGGGTCTTTTGAAACATTTATATTCTTCAAGTCATCTGTTGCCCTCTTCTCCCAATGAAGAAGCTCAGAATGGCAACAGGAGTTCACTGGGATGAAGGTGAAGCTGTGGTAGAATCTGAAAACAGGGTGAATGAGAAGGAGAATGGTATTGAGGTAAAAGCACAGGCTGCGGGACCCTGAATTCTAATCCTCACCTGTCACATGACAATAGTGAGTCACTTTGCTTCTCTAGGCCTCAGTTTCCCCCTTTTGTAGCCTAGCGATGATAATATTGCTTTACCTTCGAGGAGTGGGGTTGGGGGGCTCAGTTAATTCATGTTTTCAAAGTACTTTGAGATCCTCCAAAGCATTTCTACACCGGCTCCTGATTGGAGCCAAGTAGTGCAGGCAGAGCTGTCAAAACAAGGTGGTAAAGTCTGTGGTGCCTGAACTTCTCAAAGCCAAAGTAGAAAGGCTGAGGTGAGGGATAGAATGGGGGGTCAATTCTTAATTGAGTGGGATTGGGCTGCCTAGCCTGATATCAAAGACAAAAGGATGCCACCAACCCTGTGAGGGCAGGATGCATATCTGCAGCAGTTACATTTTTTCAGCATTCTTCACTGAAGAAACCAATGGGAACTCAGAGGTGGGTGTGGGTCAAAATATTCCACCAGGTATGTTTGTTCCTTGATTTTAATCTGTTTTGCTTCTGTTTGAGCTACAACCTTGCTTGGCCGGATTATTGATCTATCGTCTCAGGAGTGTGCAATATTAATTGCTGCCTGCAGGAACGGGGCTAGGGTTTCCGGTGTCTCCTTGCAGTGGCACAGATGAGTGATGTCATGTGCCGCGCAATGGCACAGTCCCCATTTTGGTGCCCCTCAAGTGTTGGCGCCCCCCTGCAATGCTTTTGCGCTTACCGCGTGGTGCTGGCCCTGGCTGCCTGCATCAGTTCCCTTCAGGGAGCGCAGGAAGCACAATGCAAACAATAACAGGCCAGACTCACATGTGTGTGAAACATGGGAGCATCACTGAAGGCAGTGGGGCTCTGGTGAGTGATACCAGCTAATACACTGTTAATATTATACCGCTGAGTTGACTGTGGCTGGTCTCTCATTCGACCAATACCCAATAATCCTACTATCTCCTGAATCTACACATCTGTGATCAGGGTTGTAACTATGATGGGGTGAAAGTGGCTTTGCCCTGGCAGCAATTTAAAAAGGTGCTGCAGGGAAGCCATTGCTCCCGCTGCCTCTGGCCATGGCAGGGAAGCAATCCCCCTGATTGCTCTGCCCGCGTTGGGGGATTGCTTCCCCCTGCCGTGACCAGAGGCCATGGGGCGAGGGCCCTTCTCCCCATGGTGGTGGGGGAAGGACCCCCACTGCTGGCTCTGCCTGCGGCGGGGAAGGGTCACAACCCTACTCCCTGCCGCTGTATAGATGGGTCCTGAATTGGGGTGGGGGGGGTGCCTTTGGAGCTGCTTGCCGAGGGCACTGGAACCCCTAATTACAGCCCTGTCTGTGATTAGTGAATGGAAGGAAAGATACAGTTCTAGTAGGAGCTAGGTGGAGTATCTGCAGGTGACTTTGAATCCTGCATTTTCTCCGCCATATGGCAGTCAGTTGCATTGCAAGAGGATGATTCCAACTCGTTCAGCAGAAATCTGAACATTTATTTTTGTGTCCCTCATTTCTCACTTTAGAGTCAGTTTCCATGAAGGCAGTGCCCAGGAGCAATGGGACAGACGTGGAGCGTATGGTGTAAAATGAGTGCAGTAGCATAAGGTGGTGAGATTTTGGAAGCTTTGTGGGTAATGGGAAATTTTCTGGTTCATGAGATATCCAGAGGGGAATCGCTGTGTAACTCAGCTCTCTGTATTTCTGTGATTCCACTCCCAAAGCAGCCCTGAGTTTTTTCTAGTGGCTCCCAGACCTGCTATTCAAGTTGTGGCTTCCAGTGGAAAATCGCACTTTCCAAGAAGCAGCATTCTGATGAGAGAACGTTTCAGCAGAAGAGCGCACAACACAGTGAGAGGGGGCCAGACAGAGCAGCTGCAGTGATGTAGAGCAGGGGTTCCCAACCCTTTTAAGGCTGTGGACCCCCTTCTGAGGAAAAAAAAGTTTGTGGTCCCCTGGGGGGAGCTAGTTGCTGCCACTTCTGCATGCAGAATGTGGCCCACACAGGGCAGCATGTGGCCCATGCTGGTCTCCCATCGGGGAGAGGGGGCCACTGAGGCCATGGCCCCCTCCTGCTTCCTGGTGAGTTGAGATCCACTGTGGCCATGGCCCCCTGCCCTTGCCCCCAAGCATTCCCTGCTTGCTGGCCTGTTCTCCACCCCCTCGCACTGGTGCCCCATCCCCAACCCCCTCCATCTCCCCTTCCCCCCCTTACTTGGCCACTGGAGCTGGGGCATGTGGCTGCCCCCCAGGCTATTCTCCTTCAGGGTCGGAGTTCTAAAAACTCCCATCCTGGGGGAAGCTCCCTGCTGGCTGGAAGCCTGGGTCTTTGTGGCAACCAGAGACCCCAGCGGCATCCGGTGTAGTGGCCCCAGCTCCCAGCCTGTCTGCAGACCCCCTGGGACCAATCTGTGACTCTCCAGGAGTCTGCGGACCACAGATTTGGAACCACTGATGTAGAGTACTGGGCTGTTGGGAAAGGTATGCCAAGAAGGGCATGCAGGATACTCTGTGGCTGAGAGAGATATCACGATCAGCCAGGTAGCGGCAGCTGGCATGCCATGTTCTGAGATGCAGAAAACAAAGGGTTACAAACTCTTTCAGTCTTGAGGAAGCCCCATGGCTCATGCTGTGCAGGAGGTCAGATTAGTTAATCACAATGGTGTGTGGATAACAGGCTCATCATCCTTGCCCTACCCTGCAGGGAAATCTGTTCATTCCCTCACAAAATGCAATCTGCAATGCCTGCCTTTCTTCCTTCAAGTGCCAGCAGATGGCATCCTGTAATCAAACTGCACACACAGCCCCAGCAGCTAATCTCTCAGTGGGAAACCACTTGGTCCAAAACAAACAAGGAGTTCAAAACATCTGATGAAGTGGGATTTTCTCCCATGAAAGCTCATGCAATAAATAATTTTTTTCTTCTTTAAAAGTGCCACAGGACTTCTTGTTTGTTTTCTTAAATTAGACTAATACGGTTACATGTTAGTCTACTCCAGCAAAACAAACAAGGAATTGTGTGGCACTTAAAGACTAACAGATTTATTCTTCGTATGAGCTTTTGTAGGAGAAAATCCCACTTCATCAGATGCTGCTTGGTTCGGTGAGATGGAACCAGCATAGGATTTTTGATGAAGCCACGGATACAGGACATGTTTGCAGGGGCTGAGCCGGGAAACTCCATGGCCAGACATGGATGACAAACCCAGGCTCCATTAGCCCCATGCATGAACTGTGTTCAATTCCCAGCTCTTCTGCACCCTCCCTGGGCAATGCCTCAAGGCCAGGTTTTCTCTGCATGCTCAGAGTGGCAGGGTGGTCTGCTCCCTGAAAAAGGTGGTCCCAATTTTGGGTGTTGAGCATTTGAAAATCTAGCTACTACCCTCTTTTTGCCTCAGTTCCCCACCTGTAAAAGAATAGACATTTAACTTCCTTACCCCATTCTCTCTTCCTTGTCTGTGCCAAGTGTAAACTCTTCCATGCAGGGAATTATTTACCATGTGTGTGTCCAGCACTAACCAAATGAAGCCCGTAAGGTGGCAGGAGCAGCAAGATGCGATGGTAAAACAAAAGAATTCAGTGGATACACTGGAGAATTTGAGAGGAGGCAGGGGGGAATAGAATGAGATGTCACTAGATTGCTTTAAGAGATGGAACATGATGGTTATTGCTTGCAGCTGAGATTCAAGGGCATGGCAGGATTTCCATTTTGCATCTTTCACAAGCATGACAGAGTTCACTGATGGCAAAGTCCTCCTTGCCTCCATCTGGTCTGTGAGGCAAGTGGGCTGCGAGGTTTGTCTGTCATGCATAATTTATAGCTTTGCTGCAGTGATGCCACCACCTCAGCTGGTTTTGAAAAGTTAATAAGGAGGAAAGAAATGTTATTTCTGGCTTTGTGCAGGAGCCTTAAAAAGAGATGGACCTTAAATTTAATAATCTGGAAACAAATGACCAGAATAAAATATTCTCTGCATCTGCTTTAGCAATCTTCTGTGCTTCAATTCATCACTGGTGAGAGCAATGGAGAAAGCAGTATCATCAGCTGCAATGAAGGGGATCAGGCAGCTAGCATGGAACTTTGAAAAAGCAGCAAGAGCCCTGTGGCACCTTAAAAACTAACAAATTTCTTCAGGCATAAGCTTCTGTGGGCTCCAACCCCTTATGTCAGATGCATGAAACACAAAGGGGGTTGGAGCCCATGAAAGCTTATGCCTGAAGAAATCTGTCAGTCTTTAAGGTGCCACAGAACTCTTGTTGTTTATGCTTTACACGGACTAACACAGCAACCCCCTGGAAATTTTCAGCTGGAACTTTGGAGACCTGCCCTGCTCTGTTATTGACTTCCTGGGTGAATCAAATCACCCAGTGTCTCTGAGCCACAGTTCCTCAATTGTACAACGGGGACAACAGCATCACGCTGGCTCACAGGAATGTTGTGAGTCTAAGCAGGGGTTAAAGCCAGCCGGAACACCCTTGAATGCCCTCCTGTTTTTAGGGGGCAGCATTCTGGGGCCTCCTAAAAATAGAAAGAATGAACCAGAATGCAGCATTCCAGTGTGTTCCCCCCCAGGGCCGGCTGAAGGAAGGGGTTGTGGGCTGAAGCGAGCCCAGGCCACCCCTTCCCTCCTTCCCCCAGATCCTGCGGCAGTCCCACCCCTTCCTGCTGGGCCCTGTGGCTTGCATGGCATGGACCGAGTCTCGGGCCCAGGCCCCTTCTCACCTGCTGGCTAGTACTACCTGCAGTCTCCCTCCCCCTGGCCTGGCTCCTCGACCACCTTGGTGGTGGGGGGTATGAGGGGGTTGGGCGGCTGGGGCAACTGGTGGGGAAAGCACATAGGCGGTGGGGTGGGAAGAAGGGGTTGGGTTGGGGGCTGAGGAGGACATGGGGGAAGAGTCTGATGGGGAGCAGTAGCTGGGGTGGGGCATAGGTGTGTGTGGGCAGTAGCTGGGGTGGTGGGGCAGAAGCTGGGGTGGTGGGACAGGTGTTTAGGGAGCAGTAGTTAGGGTGGGTGAAGGGGGCCCAGACCTGTGTGAGGGGGGCTCCAAATTGCAGGAAGGGGGCCCAGACCTGCATGAGGGGGGCCTGGACCTGTTTGAAAGGGGTCTGGAAATTTAGGAAGGTTCCAGAGCCCACCAAATTATACTTTAACCCCTGAGTCTAAGTACATTAAAGAAAGGAAAAGCTGAGGTACTATATTAATGATGCCAGATCAGGAACTATGTGAGACAAGGCTCAAGATTTCAGTGTGTCATCTGCCTCAAGTTATCTAAGTCTCCACATCAGTGTGATTTTGACTCCTCTTAAGCTCACGGTATATGTGGTTCGAAAGGTGAGTGGGTAGGAAGCATGACTTGCAATCAAATGGCATTCTGGAGTGTTAACTTGTTGGCATAAACTGAATGATCAGACCTCATTTATATCTATACTGTCACTATAATATGTCAAGTTTCTCAGATCAGTAACTCCACTAGCTGGGGGATATATTTTGCTTTCCTTGATGTTTATTGGTTCCTCTATGGTACCCAGCATCTTGGCTATTGGGGAAACTAAATGAAAATACAGGACAGCAAATCAAGGAGCAACTACTTTGGTGGCTTTCAGTGAACTCTTTGCAGCAGACTATATGTCTTCTCAATGATTAACAAGTGCATGCATTTTTCTGTAATGTTCCTAATACCATTAATATCTCCAAGTTCTAAGATGCTCAGAGCCCTGGCTCTGGGAATTATCTTTGCCATCTCCAGAAAGTCCCATATATCTTTCTTGTTGAAACTTCCTCTCACCAGTTGGGTCTCCCAAGCTTCTGTTCTAGATGGAGTCGTTTATTTGCCAACAAATGTGATTTTCTTAGGACGGATGTTCCCCATTGGATTTTCACACTGTACACTCATACCATGGAGCATCCTGGAGATAAGGACTGAGATCTTGAATTTGACTCAAAATTCTATGGGAAATCAGCATGGAAGATGGAGGACACGTTTAATGTGGTTGTGTAGCCTGTGCATTGGGACTAAGTGTTTCACTAGTCAGCTCATCTCTTTAGGTCCTTATGAAAAGGCATTGATGAGCAATTCCCATTCCTCGGTGTCCCCTCTCTGTGATTAGTTATTTCACTCTCAGTCATCTGGGCTTCCTGAGCACAGCAGGGTCACTTAAAGCTATGAGGACATCCAAAGACTCAGGTCTTCTATCATCCAACTGGGAATGATAAAAAGAACCCAGGCACGGCAGCCAGATCCAGCGCGAAACTGAACTGTGTGCATAAGCTCTTCTGATTGTTCATTTGCTGAGAACTTTGGAGAGGGGCATGACATAAGCTGGGAGAAATCAAATAAGCCAGTGTTTGAGGGTGAGCTGATAACAATCCCAGCAAGATCATGCTCCCATCTGATCTGATCTGCCCATGGACTACAGCTCAGCTTCTTTCTACATTTAAGGCTCTTGCTTCGAGTATGGCTGCTGCAAATGGATGGCTTTGGGAGCAAGCCGTTTGTGTCATCTGAAACTGGATCTGCAGAATCAGGTGGTTTGTGTACGAGTTGCTGGGATAGCAGGGCTCAGAAATCAGTGCCATTTTTAGGCCTCCCTAGATGGGGAAGGTGGAATCAGTCAGACATTTTCCTTTTTAAAAAAACAAACAAACAAACAAACAAACAAATAAAAAGAAACAAAACCCTTTGGCAGGCCTGGTAGAGGACCAAGGACTCCTTCTCGGTGGGAGGGACCTTGGCTGTGTTCTGACCCTACCGATGCACACTAACAAATTGGCACACATACACGGTCTTGTCTTTTGACTTCACTTATCTCTAAAGATACTTCATTGTTGCCTTGGAAACAGACTCATCAAAGAACCCCGTTGCTCTTTCAGGGGCATACAAGCAAGAATGTTATTTTTTAAAGGGATTTTCATGCTAATGGAAGGTGCTGGAATGACAGTGTCAGAGCTGAGATGCTTGTGCATATCTATAGAATGGGCATGCAAGAATGCAAGATTTCCTGCATACTATCTCAAAACAGAGTGCACCAGTTCCAACATGCAGTGACCATCTCTGAGTTTTCACAGCCCATTTAAGATCTCATTGTAGGGCAATGGCAAGACTCCCATTGGCTTCAGTGGCAAAGAATCAAGTTCTTAATTCTTGACTTCCTAGCATGTCAGTAGCACAAGCCAATCTCAAACTCAGGGGTCTTAAACACAAAGCTTGTGGGCCGCATATGGCCCCTAAAGCTATTTCTTGCAGCCAGCAATGATACTATTGTTACTAATGTTTGAAATATCATTATATGAAAAGGTTTCAGTGGTGCGGCCCTTGGGCTAATGTACTAGGTCTCATGCGGCCCTGTACTAGTTCTCATGTGGACCTCATGGTGATTTGAGTTTGAGACCCCTGCTCTAATTAAAATGGATCAGGAAGAAACTTCCCCTGGGGGCAGATTACCCCACCACTGCAGGTTTTCTGCACCCTCCTTTGAAGCAGTTGGCCACTGCTTGGGACAAAAGACTTGATTAGCTGGGCCATAGGTCTGAGGTAGTCTGGCAATTCCTATATTTGTAGCTGTACATGAGAAACTACACCACACTGCACTTTTTGTAATATGAATGTCTCTAATTCTTGCTTATCAAAGCTTTTCTATTCATTGTCAAAAGAGCCACCCATTGGAGAATGAGTCCTCTTTGCAAAGCCCAAGCTGGGAAGGGTTTTCTTGCTGCAAAAGCACACTATTTTTAAAGCCACTGAAATACCATAGGATTTCAGCCTCAAATGCTCTGTAGCTTGTGTCTTGGTAATATTCACAAAGCATAAATCATTTACACTAACATCCTGATAGGCTGCTTGCCTCACTGCATTTAGAAGAGGAAAAAACTTACAGAGAATGTAAAGACAGCAGATTCCCCATGAAGAAGTCAACTGTTGCTGGCACTATTATAATTTAAAAACAAATGGATACAGCATAATTGCAAATGTCTGGATTGTTTCCCCATGACAAGAATCATCTAAAAGGCCTGCCTGGCTGGGCTTGGTATAATAGGATGGGATGGTTCTTTTGCCAAGTTGCTCCTGCAAATATTCCAAATGTTATTTTGCATTTTAAGTCTTCTGTTTTGTATTGCTGGTTATAAATCTTACAGAGTGCTTTAATGATTTTGTCTCCAGGCCTTTAAAGTCTGGATTTTATAATCATTGGAGGGGGATTGGAGGGATCCAAGAGTTTGACACTGGCAAAGATGCAGGTAGCATGAACTGCAGTCAGATAGCATCCAGATTCCCTAGGAACATGGCCGGCCTAAGGGTTTTTGGCACCCTGGGTGAACTATAACTTTGATGCTCCTCCTTCCATGTTGTAAGAGATATTAATACATCAGAAACAACGAGAGTCCTGTGACACCATAGAGTAAGGCTATGTTCACACAGGGCAGGCTTGTTTCGAAACAACACATTTCGAAACAAGCTGTTTCGAAATAATATGTTATTTCGAAACAACTTATTTCGCTGGACAAAAACCATGTCCGCGAAATAACGGAGTGAAATAGCAGGTCCACAGTGTGGACCTGCTATTTCACTTGGAGAGGGGACTGCAGGCACCCACAGGGTGCAGTGCAGAGGGGCACTGCATCCCATGGGTGCCTGCAGAGGGCTGCAGGCACCGGCGGAGTCAGGCGCAGGGCTGCGCC
>ML682025.1:24284583-24437156 GCA_007922195.1 Podocnemis expansa
TGGCCAGGGTGCTGAGGGGGGGCTGCCCTTCCTCCCAGGGTGCTTAGCACCCTGGGAGGAAGGTGACATGTTGTTTTGGAATGCTTTGTTCCGAAACAACATGTCCGAACAGGGCTGTTTCGAAACCTCTGGTTTCGAAACAACCCTGTTTCGACAGCCAACGAGGTTTAGGTTGTTTCGAAAGCAGCACTGCCATTTCGAAAGAAGCGGTTTGCTTCTTTCGAAATGGCCGTGCGTCGTGTGGCCATGCCACTTCTTATTTCGAAACAACCTCTGTTGTTTCGAAATAAGAACCCTGTGTAGACATACCCTAAGAGATTTCTTCGGCCATAAGCATCTGATGAAGTGGGTTGGAGCCCATGAAAGCAGGGCCATCTCGAGGGGGATACAGGGACCCAGGGAAAATGCCCTCCATGGGACCTCCTCACACCCTCCCCAGCACTGGAGGGTGGGGCCAGCTGGCCCAGGGGAGGGGCAGACCCCTGCGTTCCCCCCCCCCCCATTCTGGGGACTGGGCAAGCAGCCAAAAGGGTGGCACAGTGCAGCACTGCTGGTCTGCCCCCACTCTCAGGCGCTACTGCTCTGGGCTCTGTGCCGGAGCAGCGGGGAGGGGGTGGGAGGAAGTGCGTCCAGGGCACAGGGAGTCAGTGATATCGGCTCCACACTGAATCGTGACTATGGATTCTTTTCACATTATAACAGGTAATTTGACTTCAACCTCCATCTGTGTGTGCTGTTTCCTAGAGTTTGAATCCTTATAAATGCTCTGATTTGCTGTTGCAGTATGACCTGATCCCATGTCTTACACTCCCCTGCATTTATTTTCATCCAATTCTGTAAGTTCTCCCTCTTCAAAGCATCTGACGAAGTGGGATATTCTCCCATGAAAGCTCATGCGATAAATAAATCTGTTAGTCTTTAAGTGCCTCAAGACTCTTTGCTTTTTTTACTTTACTAGACTAACATAGCTGCCCCTTTGGAACTAGACTAACATGGCTACCCCTCTGGATATTAATATTTATTTTTTAAATCGAGAAAAAAATTCACTTCCATTTAATTTGGTGCCTCTTAAAGCCTGGTGCCTTAGGCGACTGCCTAGTTCACCTGTATGGTTGGGCTGGCCCTGCCTAGGAAGTTTCACTGGCCTTTGGGATAGATTGGGGTTCCTAACCTTTTCAAGTGGGCGGACCCCTTTTTAAAACAAAAAACGATGTAACCCCAGCCCCCAGGTGGGGAAAGGCACCCCTGCTGCCAGGATCTGGACCAGCAGGATCTGGATATGGGCGGGGGGGTGCTTCTGCCACCAGGATCTGGCTCAGGCTGTGAAATGGTGGCACTGCTGGGATCCGGATCCTGCCATGGAGTGGCAGCACCCCCACTGGGTTCCAACCCCTGTGGGGAGCAGCAGCATCACCGCTGGAGTACAGTCCTCATTACAGAGCAGTGGCGGCACTGGGATCCCTCCCCTGCCGGCTGCCATGGAGCATCAGTGCCCCTGCTGGATTCCAGCCCCAGCTGGGGTGTGTGTCCACGGACCCCCTGCAACATGTCTGTGCCCCCCCCCCCCCCCAGGTCCAAGGACCACAAGTTGGGAACCACTGGAATAGATGCTCCATTGATTGGCATTTGGAATTGATGCCCCATTGGGGAAAAAAAATTTCTTTGTCTGTGGAATTTGAAAGGGCAAAGAGCAGTTCCCAACATTCATCTCCTGTTGGAAATGTTCATGCCTCCTTCTCTTCTTTCCTTTTTGACAGCTGGAATAAGTTTATAGGCTGTTCAGGGGCCATTTATGTGGACAATCTTTTTAAAAGAAGCCTGTCTAAAAGGGGAAATTTAACCTGTTTGAAAACTGGTACAGCTAAATGAGTTGTAAAATCAATGTGAGATGGTTGGGAGGTGACTAAGTCTTCCTTACAAATCATGATCATCTGATAGTTTGGGAGGTACTTATCACTGAGAGGCAGAACAAGATCCAAGGTGAAGCTAGATAAATTCTATCTGGAAATAAGGTGCACATTTTAAACACAGAGTAATGAACCATGAGGACAGCTTACCTAGGGATGTGGCAAATTCTCCAGCAGCTGGCATCTTTCAATCAAGGTTGGATCTTTTTCTAAAAGATACCTTTCTAGCTCAGCCACAAAGTGGGGTCAATGCCCGGCCTGTACTATGTAGGAAGTTTTACTAAACAATCATTATGGACCTTAAAGTCCACAAAGACCCAAAATGTAGGCAGCTTAAGATCATCTGACCTCTTTTTACTGAACTGGTTTCAAGAAAAAGCACATCCCTCAGTGCTTATCTCAGTGCCGGTAAAAGATAGAGGCAGTTGATGCTCAGAGTCAAGACTTTTTCAGAAGATGGCAAAAGGGTGACAAAATCAGCAAAGACTTCAATGCAACCTATGTGGACAAGAAAATGGCAGATAATTAAACGGCTGGACATCACAGACACAGGCGGTTCTCTACTCAGGGTTCCATCCAGTTCACTCCCTTGGAATCCATGGCCTGCACTCATATTACTAGTTGATTCCTGGTCCATTGATCTTTCCCTCATCTCAGTGGGAGGGCCTTTAATTCATGGTATGCTCCCCTCACCAGGGGTATGTCTACACTAGAGGGAGGGCTCAGTTAAGTTGACTTAATAAGGTTGATTTAAAGTCGACTTTATTAAGTCGACTTAGAGAGTCCCCATTTGTTTAAGTCAGCTTTATAAAGTTGACTTAAGTCAGGGGATCCATTTAAAGTTGACTTAAAAAAAGTTGACTTAAATTGACTTAAATTGTTCTCTGCCTTAAGTCAACTTTATTAAGTTGACTTTAATGGCCACATTTTGTTAAGTCGACTTTAAGGGTGAGAGCTATTAAGTCAACTTAAGCAAGTACTTAAGTTGACTTAATGAACTCCAAATGTGGCCATGGAGTTGCTTAAGTCGACTTACGCCTGGTTAAGTCAACTTAAGTCTCCAATGTAGACCAGTTGAGGATAACAAATAGGCCATTAACTTTCATACCTCTGACTCCTTCCCAGAAAGATGGGTATTGCCAGAGACGAGCATTGCCCTCACTCTGCTCAGTGTTCCCTTCAAATCCTTTGTTTTCACCCTTTCATCTGTAGCCCTTTCCCTGTTGTTCCCCCCCCCCCACTGTGCTTTGCTGTCGCCTGGGTTCCTAGCCTCCTTCTTTCATGTCTTTCACCCAGGGTCACCCTTCAGAGCGGTGAGGGGGTGATTGCACTGGGCCCTGCAGTTCCCTGGGCCCTGCACTGCCCTGCCGTGAGCAGGGCAGCATGGCGCCTGCACCGCTGCTCCTGCCCCCTCCCCGCTGTTTTAGGTGCAGAGCCGAAGGCCGTGGGGAAAGGGGCGGGAGTGGTAGTGCAGAGCCTCTGCTCTGGGCTGGCTCTTCCCCACCCCTATGGCAGGGAACAGCCAGCCCAGGGGTGGAGCAGGCCAGCCCTGAGGCGGGGTGGGAGAGGACAGCCCAGCACTTGGACCAGCTCACTCTGCCCTTGGCTCAGGGGAGGGGTGGGAGTGTGGGGCAAGCTCACACCCCCCAGCATGGAGGAGGTGTGGGCTCCCACACAGGCCAACTGGCCTCAGGCCCTGCACCCCCCTGGGGATGGCCCTGCTTTCACCTGCACGAGTATTTAAAGAGGAAGGAGAGAGGGAAAAAAATAAGAAAACCAAGATGATAACATGTTGAAGTGAGTGAGTTTAAGACATAAACTAAAAAGAAGCACTTGACAGTGTCCATTTAATGAGGCATGTATCTTGTTGGTTAAGACACTTTTCTTATAGGGTATGTCTGCACTTAGAGTTGAATTTGAATTGATTGCCATCAACTCAAATTCTATTAGGTGCATGGACACACTGGCTTTCCTCAATTCGAATTGAGGACCTCCTCAGCTCAAATTGATGAAAGCTGACTTTGAATTGGTCAAATCTCGTTTGACTTCAAAGTCAGGGTCAATTCAAACTGAGTAATTCAAATTGACCCAGTGTGGCCATGTCAATTCGAATTCACTGTTAGTTTGAATTAGCTACAGCTTGATTTTTCCCTATACAATAGCGCCTCCCTACCGAATTCAAACTAGCAAGTCCTGTTCATGGACATGCCAATTTGAATTGGATTTTCTAGTGTGGCCATGTCAATTCGAGTTGACTAAATTCAAATTAATAATTATTAGTGTGAATTGACAAATTCAAATTCAGTAATTCAAACTGAAACTCTAAGTGTAGACATAGCCCCAGGGATTGTAGAGCTGATCACTTGCTTTGAAGTAGCTTAGAGTGAAACAGAAGACATACCTGCCCAACCATTACCCTTTCAGTAGATTCCATTTCCAATCACATAGTCCGTATTTCTTGTTCTTGCTCCCCTTCCCTCTCTGTCAGTATTTCAGCTGTCAGGCCCTCTCTGCTCATGCACACTTAGATGCTTTCTGGTGATGTCATTCATCATTCATAACCATTTGCTCACAGTAACAGGCTTGTTAATTTGATTATGCAAATTTTCAGTGAGTTACTAGAGCTATTGAAACAGCAAAATGCATTGGAATTTAATTAAATATCCTCATCATAATATTCATTTGCTTGCAACTTTTTCCTTGATCTGAAAAAAACTTCAGAGGCTGTTTATTTCCTTACCTTTACCAGACAATTTTTACTTCCGCATTGGCTGGAGAGTGACCAGGAGAAGGAAACCTTTATGCTTAAGAGCCTTATTGTTTATTAATAGCTGTAATTAAATGGATCTCACTGAAAATAAAGCGGCATAAAGTCTGAGAGTATGTTCACGTGGCCCATTTACTTGTCTAAATACTGCACTCAAATTAATAAAGGAATTGATATAGACAATGGCTAATGTCTGGAAATTGCTCTTGAGACTGTAATGAAGACATAATAGAGGTTGCTAATAATTGTAAATTTTAATCCTGCTTTTATTATAGATGAAAACAACCAGCCCAGACCTCTCCAAGAGGCAGACTCTGTGCATGCATGCTAAGAGGGCATGCTACGGGCCCAAGGCTATTACTGTGGTGATAGACACCTTGCAAATACATAAGATAGATGGAAGTACAAACAGTCAGAAAAGACAGGATGGTGCATCTCAAGAAAAAAATGAGGCAGCCACAGAAAGGCACAGGAGCCAACTGGATTCCTGCCCTCCTAGATTAAAATAAAAGCTCAGTGTATTGGAATCAAAACTACTGAGTATAATGCGTACGTGCAGCATTTGTGGCTTTATATAATTTAGAAATTAGAAGCAGAAGACACTTGCTTACATTCCATCCAGCCAGTTCCATACTTTTGAAGTGGGTAGGGCTCTGCCTAGTTTTAAAAATCCAAAAGAATGGGATTGAAGCTTCCTGCTGGAGGGCTAGTCCACACTGTGATAGATTTTGCTTTCAGGCAGTTTTTCCTTCTATCCACCCTAAACTTTCTCTCTATACTTTCATTGCACTCTTTCTTGTTATTCACAGGAATAATCAGGTCACATCAAACCATTCTTGTTTTGGATGGTGGCCAGTGCCAGCTGCTTCAGAAGAAGATGTAAGAAGCTGCGCAGAAGGGACAATTATGCAATAGCTTGGCTGTAGGGGAAAATTTATTCTGGCCCTATCTGTTAAACTGGATGTTTAATTTGCAACGGGCTACTGGATGGTGCCCTGAACTGGACTGTGGAGACTTTGATTCCTGGCTCTGCCAGTGGTCTACTGAGTGTCCCTGGGCAAATCACTTCTTTCTGTAAAACAAACAAGGAGTCCTGTGACACTTCTAAAGACTAACAGATTTATTTTCCACATCTGTAAAATGATACCGCTCCCTTCCTTTTTTTAATTAAAGTGCTTTAAGATGTACTGCTGAAAATGCTACAGAAGAGGTGGGTATTAATTATCGACATTGTGTTTTGAAGCAAGTGAATTTATATCCCTTATGCCCATTTTCCCCTGTTTTGCCTAATGTAACTGTGGATGTTTTCATTATCCATAAAAATCTCTCATTCTTTTTTGAATCCAATGTCACACTCAGCATCAATGGGATACTGCAGCAGTGTATTCCCGGGTTGGCTTAGCTCTATCAACAAGTATTTCTTTTTAGCAGTTCTGAATTGCCTTTCATTTAACTGTATGCCCCCTGGTTCCTGTGTTAGGAGAAAGGGAAGAGAAAAAGGCCCTGGTCCATCATTATGGCTCTATTTTGTCTCATTTACCTCTCTCCAACTCCTTGCATATAATGCACATTCCCAAGGGTCCCTTTTGGCCTGCTCTCCTTCAGCTTTCAGACTCCTGTTGTATGTTGCAGCTGGTCTGGCTGCCTTCTTCCTGTGTAGCCCAGACTATGGAAGGTTTGCATTATTCTACTGCATTACAGTGTGTGACATAGGAGGGCAGTTTAGATGATCACAAGGGTCCCTTCTAGTCTTCAAATCCGTGAATCCATTGAATGGCAGCCCCAAAGGGTAAAACAAATGGTGAAACCAAAGCTAAGGGGTGAACGCAGTGAAGGTGGGAGCAAAGGGTTAGCTCTGAATGGGAAGTTAAAGCTGCAAATCACCTTACAAGCAGGAGCGTGGAGGGCTCTGCTCTCGGATGTTAGGAGCACAGGGCTTGGACCCAGGAATTTGCTTAGCTTGGGAACCACTACGTAATTCACACAGCCTGTCTTTTCTGCACCATCTCTTCAGAAGGCAATTTCCTACAGCAAGCCTGAAAGACAATTACAGCATCTCTCTCTCCCTCTGTGATTCTGAGCATCAGAGAGGAATTAAGCTTCAGAAATGAATGAGCCTTCCGAGCTGAAGCACCCATGGGCTCAGGAAAAGAGGAAGAAATATATTCTGTGGCAAAGATAAGATAAGGTGACAATCACAGAGCTGAATGATGAGCAGGAGGCAGGTCTCAGTGCCTAGAGCCTTGCTGACATGCCTTATGGGAAATGAAAGGTAAAAGAGCGTTCCTAATTCCAGAGGGGCAGCTGTGTTAATCTAGTTCAGCAAAACAAACAAGGAGTCCTGTGGCCCTTTTAAAGACTAACAAATTTATTTATTGCATGAGCTTTCGTGGGCAAAGTCCCAATTTGTCAGATAAAATCATAGAATCATAGGGTTGGAAGGGACCTTAATGAGGTCACCTAGTTCAATCCCCTGCGCTGGCCGGGACTCAGGATCACTCCCTCCCCCACTAAATCATCCCACAAAAAAAAAAAAAACAAGGATTTGTGTGGCACTTTAAGACTAACAGATTTATTTTTTGTATGAGCTTTCGTAGGAGAAAATCCCACTTCTTCAGATGCTTCGAAGATGGGTGAATTTACAGAATGGAATCATCCCATCCAGGGTTTTTTCTAATAGGGCTTTAAATATCTCCAAAGATGGAGACTCCACCACCTCCCTAGGTAGCCCATTCCAATGCTTTACCACCCTTCTAGTGAGAAAGTTTTTCCTAATATCCAACCTCGACCATGCTAGCTGCAGCTTGAGGTATGCCAGAGGTATTCGGGGCTCTGCTGCTTCCTGACTCTGCTGTATTCCCCCCCCCCCCCAACAGTTTCCAAATTGCTTTAAGATCTGAGGACAAAAAGGTGTTAAGGAAAGAAAAAGCATGTTTACAATGGCAGCCTGGGCCCAGTTCAGTGGTGGAGTTTATCAAAGGCAGAGGGAGGCAATGGCGCTAGAGATTGTGGCACCCTCCTTTATACTGTGCAAGATACTGCACAAGAGTGATGCCGGTGCAGACTAGTGATGTCATCAGGGGAGTGCCACGGCACTGTCCCCTTTTGGCGCCCCTCAAATGCCTGTGCCCCCCTGCAATGCAGGGGCTGCTTGCCATCCAGCGCCGGCCTTGGCAATGCCTTCCCACCGAAGCAGAAGTGGGCCCTGCCTGGGAACCCAGGCTGCTGTGGTGGAGGCCTTGAGCCCTGGCCAGGGCCTGCTCCTGCCTCAGCGGGGAGGCAGAGAATGGCCACAAGCCATGGCAGGAACAGGCCCCAGCTGGGATTCAGGGCAGCTGCTGTAGCTTGTATCTGGCCCCAGCTAGGGACTCAGAGCTGCCACTGGTGGCAGAATCCAGCCCTGGCCCCAGAGGCTGGGTTGGGCGAGGCGGAGGTGGGTGGGGTGGGGTGGGGTGGGGGGATGGATCTTTGAAGCTGCCTTCCTCAGGGCAAACTCCAAATTCTGCTCATGGTCCAGCTGATCAGTAGGGGCAGAGATGGTAGGAAGCCCAGACTGGCAAGGAAAGCAGAGTTATATGTAGGAGAGAGAGAGCTGCTTCTGTGAACTGGGTTCTGACTGTCATGAGTTGTGAACTATTCATAGGGACGGGGGTAGAGATCCAAGGACTAGAAACTGGATCTAACCACTTCTTCTTCCAGAGATGGAAATTCTGCAGAGTCTTGGCCCTCTGGGAGTGAAGCCAGGCATTTATCTAGCCTTCACTGAGAGAGGGTAAGAGTGAGACATGTCATATTGTCCCCATGGCAGCTGCAGCTCAACAGTGAACTGGGGTAGTTGCTGTTCTGGGGTAATTACAGGCGAGGCCACTGGCTGTAGTGGTTTTCAAAGCCCTGGTGTTAATACCAATTTTGCCTGTCTATACTAGGGTTTGACTGGCGCAACTGCCAAGATGGGGGCAAAGTCTGAAATGGACAAAGTCTCTGTGCTAAAGTTAAAAGAAATAAAGGAATTACATGAATGAATGCAAAGCCAAAGATATCCCAAAGGACAGGCAAAATTCAGCCATCAGATAGGTGTTTGCCCAACTTCTTAAAAACCTCCAGTGAGGGATTTCCACAACCACCCTTGGAAGTCTATTTCACAATCAACCTTATATTAGAAAGTTTTTCCTAATATCTAATCCTCCTTGCTGTAAATCAAGCCATTACTATTTATCCTACATTCAGAGGACATGAAGCACTATTGATCATTGAGATCCAAAGGGGCAGCCGTGTTAGTCTAGTTCAGCAAAACAAACAAGGAGTCCTGTGGCACTTCTAGGCTGTGTTCACACAGCACTCTTATTTCGAAACAACAGAGGTTGTTTCAAAATAAGAAATACCGTGTTCACACGACACACGGTTGTTTCGAAACAACGGCACCTGTTGTTTCGAAACAATGGTGTTGTTTCAAAACAACTTAAACCCCATGTGGGGACGAAACAATGTTGTTTTGAAACGATTGTTTCAAAACAATGCTGTCTGAACATGTTGTTTCGAAACAACAGTGACTTGTTTTGAAATAACTGTTGCCTGAAACTGCTATTTCTCTTTGAGCTTTTTTCCTTAATTCGAATTAACAAACTGTTAATTTGAATTAAGTTATTTTGAAATAAGGCATTATTTTGATGCAAGACTAGCAGATTTATTTATTGCATGAGCTTTCACGGAAGAGAATCCCACTTAGTAAGACACTTTGAAGATGAGGGATCTCCACAGCTTCTGTTTGAAGCCTTAGAATCATAGAATCATAGAATCATAGGGTTGGAAGGGACCCCACAAGGTCATCTAGTCCAACCCCCTGCCAAAAAAAGCAGGACCACTCCCATTAGATCATCCCAGTCAGTGTTTTGTCCAGCTGGGACTTGAACACCTCCAGAGATGGAGATTCCACCACCTCCCTAGGCAGCTTATTCCACTGCTTCACCACTCGCCTAGTAAGGAAGTTTTTCCTAATATCCAGCCTGGACCGCCCCAGCTGTAACTTGAAACCATTGGTTCTCGTTCTGCCCTCTGTTACCACCGAGAACAGTCGAGCTCCCTCCTCCTTGGAGCAACCCTTCAAGTAGTTGAAGGTTGCTATCAAATCCCCCCTCAGTCTTCTCTTCTGCAGGCTAAATAAGCCTAGTTCCTTCAGTCTTTCTTCATAGGGCTTGTGCTCCAGCCCTTTGATCATTTTGGTTGCCCTCCTCTGGACTCTCTCTAATTTGTCCATGTCCTTTTTGTAGTGGGGAGCCCAAAACTGGACACAGTATTCCAGATGTGGCCTCACTAGTGCAGAATAGAGGGGAATGATCACATCCCTCGATCTGCTGGTAACACTTCTTCTGATGCAGCCCAGTATGCCATTGGCCTTTTTGGCAGCAAGAGCACACTGCTGACTCATATCCAGCTTCCCATCCACCATGACTCCCAGGTCCTTTTCTCCAGTGCTGCTATTTAGCTGATCATTCCCCAGCCTGTAGCAGTACATGGGGTTTTTTCGTCCCAAGTGCAGGATTTTACACTTATCCTTGTTGAACCTCATGAGATTCCTCTTGGCCCACTGCTCCAGTTTGTCTAGGTCTCCCTGAATCCTGTCTCTGCCCTCTAGGGTGTCTACCGTTCCCCCCAGTTTGGTATCATCTGCAAACTTACTAAGTGTGCAATCTATCCCATCATCCAGATCATTAATGAAAACATTGAACAGAACTGGCCCCAGGACCGACCCCTGGGGTACACCACTCGTTACTGCCTGCCAACTTGACATGGAGCCATTGATTCCTACACGCTGAAACCGTTGTTCTAGCCAGTTTTCTATCCACCTTACAGTCCATGCATCTAACCCATACTTCCTTAATTTGCCAATGAGAATGCTGTGGGAAACCGTATCAAAAGCCTTGCTAAAGTCAAGGTATATCACATCAACGGCTCTTCCCGCATCCACAAATCCAGTCATCTCATCATAGAAGGCGATGAGGTTGGTCAGGCATGATTTACCCTTGGTAAATCCATGCTGACTGTTCCTGATTACTCTATTTTCCTCCAAGTGTTTCAGGATGGATTCTTTGAGAAGCTGCTCCATGATTTTTCCAGGGATTGAGGTGAGGCTGACAGGTCTGTAATTCCCTGGATCCTCCTTTTTGCCTTTCTTGAAGATAGGTACTATATTTGCTTTTTTCCAGTCCTCTGGCACCTCCCCCGTTCGCCACGAGTTTTCAAAGATAATGGCCAACGGTACTGCTATCTCATCAGCCAGCTCCCTCAGCACCCTCGGATGCAGTTCATCCGGCCCCATGGACTTGTGCACATCTAGTTTCTTTAAGCAGTCCCTAACCTGACCTACTGTCACCAAGGGCCTCTCTTCTTCTCCCCAGTCCCCCGTACCTAGTGTAGTGGGCTGGGAGCTGACCTTGCTTGTGAAAACTGAAGTAAAAAAAGCATTGAGCACTTCAGCTTTTTCCTCATCCTCTGTCACGAGGATGCCTGCCCCATTCAGTAAGGGACCTACACCATCCCTGATCCTCTTCTTGTTATTGATATACTTGTAGAACCCCTTCCTATTATCCTTCACATCCCTTGCTAGTCGCAACTCCATTTGTCCTTTGGCCTTTCTGATTTTATCCCTGCAGTCCCGAGCAATGTCTTTATATGCCTCCTTAGTCATCTGTCCTAGCTTCCACTTCCTGTGAGCGTCCTTTTTATGCTTCAGCTCAGTGCAGATCTGGTATTTACCTTGATCTGGTATTTATCTGTCTGAGCACAGCAATTAGCAAATCATCAATGGAGTGAATCAGGAAGATTGAAGTGTTCACCGACTGGTTTCAGAATGCTGGAATTTCTGATGTCAGATTTGTGCCCATTTATTCTTTTGCACAGAGACTGTCCTATTTGTCCAATATATAAGGCAGAGGGACATTACTGGCACAATGGCATGGGGTTTTTTGATTCCATTTGACAATCAGTAGGATGGGGATGGTGCATATATTTCCCCCCCCTTCTGTAATTTCCCTCATCTTCAAAATGTCTGACCAAGTGTACACCTCCCTGCAAATATTTTCCCCCATTCTGTAATTTCCCTCATCTTCAAAGTGTCTGACGAAGTGGGATTCTCTCCCATGAAAGCCCATGTGATAATAAATCTGTTAGTCTTTAAAAGTGCCACAAGACTCCTCGGCTATGTCCACACATACATCGTTATTTTGAAATAAAGTCCTTATTTCAAAATAAGTTAATTCGAATTAAGAAAATGTTAATTTGAATTAAGGGAAAGCCTGCTATTGAAACAGCTGTTATTTCGAAACGGTTATTTCGAAATAACGCCGTTTGGACATGTTGTTTTGAAACAGTTGTTTCGAAACAATGGTGTTGTTTCCAAACAACATGTCCAAACGGTGTTATTTTGAAATACCCATTTCGAAAAAACAGCCATTTAGAAATGAATGGGGTTTAAGCTGTTTCAAAATGACTTCTTATTTCGAAATGGCAGAGCCTGTCATTTTGAAATAAGAAAGCGTCGTGTGGACCTAATCTTTTTTATTTCAAAATAACCAGTGTTATTTCAAAATAAAAGACGTGTGGACATACCCCTTGTTTGTTTTATTTGATCACTGTTCTCTTTCTAACAGATATGTTGACCACCATCAGGCCTCCCCTCAGTTTTCTTTTTTTAATACTAAACATGTTCAGTTTTTAAACCTTTCATCATAGCTTAGGTTTGCTAACTTTTGATAATTTTTGTGATGCTTCCCTGTACTCTGTCCAATTTGTTCACATCTTTCTTAAAAAGTGGCACCCAAAACTTAGCACAATTTTTTATCTGAAGCCTCATCAAGGCCAAGTAGAGCAGAAAATGACCTCCATCATCTGCATCATAATTTTACTCATGTTCAGTTTGTGGTTCACTGTAAACCCTTTTCTGCAGTATAACTGCCTGGCCAGTTATTCCCCATTTTGTACTTGTACCCTTGATTTTTTTCCTCCTGAAATAAAGCACTTGGCGTTTATCTTGTTGAATTTAGACCTATTCTCCAATTTGACAAGATTGTTTTGAATTCTAATCCTATCCTTCAAAATGCTTGCAGCCCCTCCCAGTTTGTGTCATTTGCGAATGTTATAAGCATACTCTTCACTCCATTATCCAAACCATTAAATAAAATGTTAAGCAGTAGCAGAACCAGGGTGTATGGTGATGGGACCCTAGATGCATCCTCTCAGGTTGAGAGTAAACCTTTGATAATGCTTTGAATCCATGTTTTTAGTCAGTTGCACACCCACCTTACAGTAGTTTCATCAAGAACACATTTTCCTAGTTTGCTTATGAGACTGTCAAGTGGGACCATGTCAAAAGCCTTATTAAAGACAAGACACATGTCTACACTCCAAAGTGTTTATGAAATAAGGAGGCTTATTCTGAAAAAAACTTTATTCCTGTCCATGCAGGCATTTTGATATTTCGAAATAAAGATGTTGTTATTTTTAAATAATGAAGCACTATTTGGAAATACTAAAGCCTGGATTTATTTCAAAATATTGATTATTTTGAAAAAGCTATTTCAAAAAAAGCCATTCCAAGCTGTGGAATTGGCTTTTTTTTTTTTTTTTGAAATAATAGTCCTATACTTTACATTGTCTTTCCTTATTCTGAAATAGAAAGTCTAGCAAAGACTTTCTATTTTGAAATAAGAACTCCTGCCTTATTTCAAAAAAGAGAGTTTTCCACGGACTCCTATTTCAAAATAATAATTATTTCAAAATAAAAGTCAAAATAATTATCTTGAAACACTATTTTGAAATATCTGTGGCAGTGTGGACATAGCCATCATGTCTACTAGTTTCCTGCCAATTTACTAGGCCAGTAACCCTATCAAAGAAGGAAATTAAGTTGGTCTAACATGATTTTTCTTGAGAAATTCATATTGGCTATTACAAATCAACTTAATGTCAGTTCGTGCTTACAAATTTATTGTTTAATAATTTGTTCCAATATATTTTCAGGTATCAAAGTTAGACTGGCTGGTCTATGCCTGCTTGGTCCTCCTTGGTGCCCTTTTAAAAGATAGGTACTATATTTTCCTTTCTCTAGTCTTCTGGACTTCATCTGTCTGCTATGGGTTCTTGAATAAAATTGCTATGAGTACTCTAGGGTGAATTTCATCAGGGTCTGCTGACTTGAATAGATATAATTTTTCTAAATAATCTTAAACCTGTTCTTCTTCTATTCTGGTGTATATTCCTTCCCCCTTGTTAATATTAATGTCATTAAGCATGTGCTCACAATTAACCTATTCACTGAAGAGTGAAGCAAGAGGCATTAAACACCTTAGCCTTGATGTCATTTATTAGTTTTCCTTCCTGCTAAGTAGGGGAGCTACATTTCCCTTTGTCTTTCTCTTTTTTCTCTTGTTAATTTGCATGGGTCCTGTATTAGCATGGATACAAAGAGCACAATTAGCTGATTAGCATACTGGCTGCAGGGCATAGTGGGTAATGGGATTTGGGGTTAGTCTGCTCACAAATCTATCAATATCTGTAATTCTACTAAGGGGAAATATGAAATACTTTCTTTTTGTGAATTGCCACTCTATGTTTGTTGCAAATCTGTCTGAATTAGTTAAAGGGTAAAAACTACCCTTAATTAAGCAATGTAGCAAGGGCGAATGCATATTTCAGCCTGAAAGAATTGAAAAGAGACAGGGGGTGGGGGTTTTAGGCTATTTTAGCTTCTCCTCCTATTGCTTCTGCTGTCTTTTGATAGCTATGACTAAGCTTTCTGTGAGGCTTTTGTCATTTAGATCGAGATAGTTGTTTACACCTACCTAAGAACTGGAATCACCAGGGAGAAGAGAAAGCTCTTTCAGTGACTAGAGCAGGGGTCTCAAACTCAAATCACCACAAGGGCTGCACAAGGAGTACTGGAGGGCTGCATGAGGACTAGTACATTTGCCCAAGGGCCACACCACTAAAACCTTTTCATACAACAATATTGCAAATATTAGTAAAAACAGTGTCATTGTGGGCCACAGGAAATAGCTTTGGGGGCTATGTGTTTGAGACCCCTGGACTAGAGAGAAATCTCTTTCTCTGAGCTGAGATGGGTGGAGTCAGCAGACAATGGGCAGAGCCAGTGGACAGTGAGAGTGGCCAGCAGCGAGCTGGGCAATACGAGAGACTGGAGGGTGGAGCTGGTGGACAGCAAGCAGAGCCAGTGGATGGTGAGAGTGGCCAGGAATGAGCTGGGTGACATGAGTGACCGGAGGGCAGAGCCAGTGGACAGCAGGCATAGCCAGCGGACAGTGAAAGCGGCCAGCGGCGAGCTAGGAGGTGCGAGTGACCAGTGGACAGAGCCGGCGGACAGCAGGCGGAGTCAAGGAACAGTTCTAGAGGATGGAGTGAGTGATAAGTAGATGGCGTCAGCAGACAGCTGGTGTGAAAGACACTCCCTATGTACCTTAGGGTTGGTTGGGAGCCTAGTTAGCACTGAATCTCCAGATCAGTGCCAGTTTTGCCATTAAGTTTGTATGTTCTGTTATGCGGTGTGGGTTGTTGGGAACTTCCCTCTATACTAATTTTTCTAGATTAGTGCTGATCTCTGTTATTTGGCCTTTTGCATTTTGTTTTATTACTGTTAAAAGTTCAGTTTACTACACTCAGACTCGTGCTTGCGAGTGAGGAAGCCTTACTCCTTTGGAGTGCCCAGGGAACAGTGCAGGACTCCCCAGAAATCTGGGTGGGGACTCAAGCTGGCTGGTGGTGTTATACTATTGGGAAACCGCTAGATATAGAGCCCGGCCCTTGTCCTGCCAGCCTGCCCTGGCAGAACGGTTATGTTAAAATCTGTTTTTCAAAAGTCTGTTGCCCTTATTCTTCTCCTATTACTCCTTCCTTTCCTTAGAATCATGAAAATTATCATTCCACAGTCACTTTCACCCACTTCCCTTCCACCTTCACATGCTCTATCAAGTGGTTGCTGTTGGTCAGAATCAAGTCTACAGTGGCTGCCCCCTTGGTTGCTTCCTCCATCTTCTGAAAGAATCAAAAGGGATAGCCGTGTTAGTCTTGTTCAGTAAAACAAACAAACAAGGAGTCCTGGGGCACTTAAAAACTAACAAATTTATTTTTTGCGTGAGTTATTGTGGGAGAAAATCCCATTTTGTCAGATGCTTTGAAGGGGGAACTTACAGAATGGGAGGAAATAAATGCAGGGAAGTGTAAGTCATAGGAACAGGACATTTTGTGTTTTGGCATATTACTTTTCCAACAGATGTCTGGGTAAAGGCCCCTATTACTAACAAGTCTTGTGTTTTGGAAACTTCTTTCACTCATTCTAGAAATTCCTCTTATACCTCCTCTAAATTTGGTAGTCTACAATAGTTCTTGATGATGATGATGATGATGATGATGTCATCTCTCTGTTTTCCCCTTGGTGAAAACTGTTTTTGTGTCTCCCAATGGAGCCTCATTAGAGCCAGTTCCAGTCTTTCTGTGCAGTGCCTAGTTCATGCTGTTATCAGGCAGCATTCTAGAGGTCCACTAAGGAACAAGTTGCACAGATGGCCTTGTCAGTCTCCTGGCTCATAAGGGTCTGTCTGAGTGTTTGAGCCAGACACAAAGTCAAAACCAAATGCTTCTTCCTTCTTTCTGCACAGCTAATGATGGAGTGCATCACTGAGTCTCTCATTTGCCGTGCTCTGCCTGCTGAGAATTCACAAGGTGACAGGCACTATTTGGTAACCGGGGGAAAGGGGGCATGTGCACCCATCCATCACCACATGCTAATGCAACTGAACCCAGCAACAACTGATCTGGAGAGAGAGCGGGGACAACTGATAAAGAACAGGAACAGGAGTAGGGGTCATACAGTCAAAATCAGCAAGCTGCTTCAGAAATACACCCCTTGACAATCAGCTAGGAGGAGTGTGTCTCATGCTAATACCCCTCTAAGGCCTGAAAGCATAAATGCAGTTTCATCCTGATTGAAGCTGCTGATGGGCAAACCACAAGAGGTCGTGTGTGAGTGGCTCAGGCTGTTATCTGATGCTAGCCTGAATTACAGCAGCTACCAGTGTAAAGCCCAGAGTCTATTGCTGTTGGTTCAAGAGGTCTCTTAGACTGGGTGGCTGAGAGCAGCAAGAGATTACAACCTAATAAGAATATCTTGCAGGAACAAGCTCTGAAGCTCTTCCATGTGCAGAGGGTCAGCATGAGGCCTCTAAACTACTTCAATCCCACCTCTGCTTTGGTTTTAGGGGCTCAGAAAAGAAATCAAACGGCAAAAATTTCACATGGAATTTCGTGGAACACTTTTCTTAGCAGCTCAAGCACTTGGGATCATCAGAAGCAGATAAATACAGTGGAGCTTGATCATTCCTATGAGTCAACTGTCTTTCTTAAAAGGCAGCTTCATATGCATTGCTGAGCGCACAGCACTGCACTTGGGCTAGGGAAGACACTATGGTATTCATCCATGGCTTTGAGTGAACACTGAGCACGGCCAGTCAGGCAGTTTTCTGTGTTCATCAGTGACAGCTTGCTGTGAGACTGGGGAAGGCAAGGTAGTTGGGTACGAAGAGCTGTTTCTGCCAGTTTGCAGCCCCGCCATAAACTCACTGTGCATGACCTGGTGCAAGGGTAACCCATATGCTTAAATGAGAGTGTCTATTTAAGAGATCTTTTGAAGCTGGGTTACTGTTAATGGGCAGATTTAGCAGCTCAGAGACAGACATTTCTGGAGCAAGATGTGGTGGCTTTGACTCATTGAACATGCTCAACAAGGTTTTCTGTGGTCAGTCACTGATGCCATGAGAGCAGCAGCCAGGCCAGTTACATTGAGAAGAAGCCATGTGCTCAGTGTGTGAATTGGAGAAGCGGAGCCAGGAGTGGAGAGCAGGACGTCTTGTCCTTATCTTGGAGCATTTTGCAGCAGAGTTTCTTTGCATGTATATGTGACTGCGTGCTGGCTGGTTAATCAGTAAGTTGACTGGATGCTGGTTCCAGCATATGAAGAGTCATCTACATGGATTTCTACCAAAGATTCCTGCAACCAAAGAAGGCGCTGCTTTTTTCAATTCAAGCCTTCAGACTTGCTGAACAGAGACTATAGCTGAGATTTGGGTAAACTCCACCTAAACTTTGGGAACTCAAGTTGCATCTCAGTGTTTTTGTAAGGACTACTCTGTTTAAATTTATATAGTTTTCTTGTTTATATGTTGTGGAAAAAAAGCTGGGCAATGGTAAATGAGAGTTTACAAGATAGTCATGTTATTATGAATGCATATACCTATATAGTTGTTATATTATTTCCTTATCCAGGGCTGGCTCAAGGGGCTGTGGTGCCCCAACTCTGCTCTGGCTGGCTTGCCCCACCCCACCCCTAGGGCAGAGAACCCCCAGCCCAGGGGCAGAGTGGGCCAGTCCAGGGGGGGGCTCCCCTTTCCTGCCCCTCTCCTAGGCTGGCTCATCCTCCCTAGGGGAGGGGAGGGCCAGCCTGGAGGTGGGGTGAGAAGGAAGCCCGCCCCATGGGTTGGTCTGCTACACCCCCAGGAGTGGAGTGGCCAGCTCAGGGGGCACGTCTACACGGCCCTTTTATTTCGAAATAACACCCGTTATTTCGAAATAAAAAAATTTAGTCTACATGGCTGTGTTCACACAGCACTTTTGTTTCGAAACAACCTCGTTGTTTCGAAACAAAAAAAAAAACCATGTTCACACGACGCACAGTTGTTTGGAAACAAGGGGAAGCCCTTGTTTCGAAACAACTGTGTTGTTTCGAAACAAGTTAAACCCCATTTGGGGACGAAACAAACTTGTTTCGAAACCCTTGTTTCGAAACAAGGCGTGTGAACATGTTGTTTCAGAACAAAGTGTTCCGAAACAACAGTGGATCCTCAGCACCCTGGCCAGGGAACCCTCAGGACCTTGGCCAGGGTGCTAAGGGCTGTCCCTCAGCCCCAGAAAGGGGGCTGCAGCCCCCAGCGGGGGGGGGGGGTGAGCTGCTGCAGGGTGGCTCAGCCCCCCCGCCAGAGCTGCCCCCGAACACTGCCGGGGGCTGAGCCCGCAGCCCGGGCTGCTCCCTGGACCCCGTCCTTTCGAAATAAGGATTGTCGTTTCGGAAAAGTAAAACCTACCCCTTCCCCGAAATAACGGCTTTAGACCCATTTGGACATGTTGTTTCGGAACAAATGGTTCCGAAACAACATGATTTGAACTTCCTCCCAGGGTGCTTAGCACCCTGGGAGGAAGAGACACCGCCTCAGCACCCTGGCCAGGGTACTGGGGGGGGGGGGACAAGCCGCAGGGCACGGGGGGGCTGCCCCCAAGACCAGCGGGGAGCCCTGCGGCAGGGTGCCGGGGCTCCCCACCCCTACAGTGGGGTCCGGGGGCGCCCGCCTCTCCCTGCCGCCAGGGCCAGCGGCAAACCCCACGGCAGGGTGCCCGGGCCGCAGCTTTTCCCGGCCGCGGGGGCTGCAGCCAGGGAGCCGGTCCCGACCCGGCTCCCCAGCGACTGAGCGGCCGCTGCCACGGGGAGCCGGGTCCCGCCGGCCCCTCTGGCCCCGGGCTCAGCGGCGGCAGCGGCTGCGAGCCCCGCGGTCACCCTGCCACCAGCTTGGGGGCTGCAGCCGGGGCGGGGTGGCCGCAGCGCCCCCAGCAGGGCGCGGCATGTGCCGCCCTGGTTGCGGCCACCCCACTGGGGGCTGCAGCCCCCGCAACAGGGCACGGGGTGAGCCGCCTGGGCTGAGCATGGGTCCAGCATGAGAGCATGGGTCCAGCTTCTGAGCGAGCCTGCCCTGCACCCCAGGCAGTGCTACAGTTGCCATTGCCTTATTTGCTTATGGGTTGAGCCGGCTATGTCCTTATCATAAGATTTATAAAGTTAATAAAGTTCATTATTATAAAGTTAATAAAGTTCATTATTACTTTTGTAATTAGTAGCATTTGAATGAGGGGAGGTTAACCCTGAACAGTTTTTGCTGTGAGTCCCTTGAAAACTGAATCCTGGGTTTCTAGCTGCTTCTCTGTAGAAGTTGAGGTGTATTTTTTTTAGGCACTGGAGAAGGGCAATTAAATGAATTCTAGCCCACCTGAAGGTGATATGGATTACTTCTTTGTGCCTCAGTTCCCTGTGGGTAAAAGTGTCCTGACCCAAATTTTCTTTCATAGAATCATAGAATCATAGGGTTGGAAGGGACCCCAGGAGGTCATCTAGCCCAACCCCCTGCCAAAAAAGCAGGACCACTCCCACTAGATTATCGCAGCCAGGGTTTTGTCCAGCTGGGCCTTGAACACCTCCAAAGACGGAGATTCCACCACCTCCCTAGGTAGCTTATTCCAATGCTTCACTACTCGCCTAGTAAGAAAGTTTTTCCTAATATCCAGTCTGGACCTCCCCCACTGTAATTTGAAACCATTGCTCCTCGTTCTGTCCTCTGTTACTACAGAGAACAGCAAAGCTCCGTCCTCCTTGAAGCATCCCTTCAGGTAGTTGAAGGCTGCTATCAAATCCCCCTCAGTCTTCTCTTCTGCAGGCTAAATAAGCCTAGTGAAGCCTACCATTTTGTAGGGATTCCAGTAGCGTGGTTGTAGCAAGGAACTGTGGCCTTCCTTGGAACCTGGGCCCAAGGAAGGGCCTGAACACCCTCTCTGGACAGAGCCAGACATTGTAGGCCTGAAGCCCCAGAAGCAGAGGGGTGGAGCAACGGCAGGAAGAGGAGGTATAAGAGTTCCAAAGGGGCAGTTGTTTTAGTCTAGTCCAGCCAAAATCACAACAAGGAGTCCAGAAACATTAAAGCAGGCACATATCTCTGCAACAAACCACGCTGTCAACTTTATCCACATATCTGCACTAAAGACATCATCATAGGACCTAATCAAGCCAGCTGCTCCATCAAAGGATCCTTCACCTGCTCATCCATGATTGCGATTTATGCCATCACGTGCCAGAAATGCCTCCACGCCTTATACATTGGACAAATAGGACAGTCCCTACTTAGAAGAATAAATGCACACAAAACTGACATCAGAAATGACAGCACACACACACACAAAAAACCAGTGGCCGAGCACTTCCATCTTCCTAATCACTCCACTGATGGTTTGTTAATGATGGCCCTCAAGAAAATCAATAGGACATCGAGACTTCAAAGAGAAACGGCCAAAATTTAAATAATATGCAGATTAGATTGTGTGAAAGCAGGGCTGAGCTGTGACTATGGATTCTTTTTCACATTATAACAGGTGATTTGACCTCAACGCTCCCTCTGTGTGTTGTTCCCTAGAGTTTGAATCCTTTCAAATGCTCAGATTTGCTCTGCAGTATGACATGATCCCATGTCTTACACTCCCCTGCATTTATTCTCATCCAATTCTGTAACTTCCCCCTCTTCAAAGCATCTGACAAAGTGGGATTTTCTCCCACGAAAGCTCTTGTGATAAATAAATCTGTTAGCCACAAGACTCCTTGCTTTTTTTGCTTTACTAGACTAACATGGCTGCCTCTTTGAAACTTAACAAGGAGTCCTGTGGCACTTAAAGACTAACAGATTTATTTTTTGCATGAGCTTTCATGGGAGAAAATCCCACTTCGTCAGATGCTTTGAAGATGGGGGAACTTACAGAATGGAATGAAAATAACTGTAAGGGAGTGTAAAACATGGGATTAGGCCATATAGTAACAGCAAATCAGAGCAGTTGTTAAGGTTCAAACCCTGGGAAAGCTGAAGTCAAATTACATGTTGTAATGGGAAAAGAAGCCATAGTCATGAGTTAATTCTGCTTTCACACGATCTAATTTGCATATTAATTCCACTTCAGCTGTTTCTCTTTGAAGTCTTGATGTCCCACTGATGTCCCTGAGTATGGGCATCAACAAATCATTTATAGAGTGATTAGAAAGAAGGAAGTGCTCAGCAACTGGTTTTTCTATTTTGTGATTTCTGATGTCAGTTTTGTGTTCATTTATTCTTTTGTGCAAGGATGGTCCTGTTTGTCCAATGTATAAGGTGTTGAGCCATTTCTGGCACATGATGGCATAGATCACATTAGTAGATAAGCAGGTGAATGAGCCTGTTATGGAGTAGCTGGCTTGATTAGGACTTATGATGGTATCTTTTGTGCAGATATGTGGGCAAAGTTGGCAATGTGGTTTGTTGCAGGGATGTGTGCCTGTTTTAATGTTTCTGTTGTTAGGTCTGTAGTTGCTGATGAGTACCTGTTGAAGGTGAGGGGGCTGTCTGTAGGCGAGGAGAGGTCTGTCTCCCAAGGCTTGAGAGAGTGAGATATAAGAGGCCAGCCTGGCAGCTCAGTTGGGGCTAAGCTGCCACGGGGACAGGTGCTCACTCTCTGAGGCTGTTAGCCAGGCGAGACCTGGGCTCCACTGCAAGGCCACCCCTGTCCTCATCGGCTAGGAGACCTGAGGGCTGTGGAAGAATTCTATGGCTGAGGCCTAACAGTGTGCTGAGGCCTAACAGCATTGAGACACAGATAGCTTAGTAGGCCTGGTGGGGGGAAGAAGCTGCAGTTTCTCTAGCATGCCTCATAGAGGGCCAGTATAAGCAACTAACTGATAAGGTACGCTGTAAAGAGCTTCGCTGTGTCTGTATCCGTGCTTCAAGGATAAGCTGTGTACTGAATTTGGAGACAGAGAAGGTGTTTGGCTTTACCTGCAGAATTCTAAAAGGTCAGTCTACCACAGATGAAAGAAAATGCATTTGGGCTAGCTCTATGGCAAGGCCAGAGGCCCATGGTGCAGACGAATTATGATTGGAGGTTATGTGGGGGTAAGGGGGGGGGGTCAAAAAAAGGTGTTGTAATTGGGGGAATTTTGGTGCAAAAAAGATGGACCCAGAACTTAATTGGCTATACAGCAATAGTTTATGCTTTGTAATATGATGTAATGTCACTATATAAGAATAATGTACACTATTCTTGGGGCTCTTGGATACTTGCCCTTGGGTCTGCAGCTGTGTAGAATAAAGCTTCACTCCTCACTAAGTTTGTGGCCCCCATTTACTGAGAATTCCTCTATAGGGCCTACTTAGCTTGCCCGGCCCTAAGGACTGGAGAGGAATACCTAGAACTGTGGATTGTGGTAGACACCCTGTGGACCCCTGCAACCCTGGGGAGTTGCCCCTTCCTAGAGATCCTGTAGAGTTAGAGGGAGCCGATGATCCAGAGGAACCACTGGGTCCTTGTGACCTGGAGGAGCTTCTCTCTGCGGAGGACCCCTGTGCCCCAGAGGAGCAGCCAGCTGCAGAGGGGCCCTGCAACCAGGAAGTATTGCCTTCTGCTGATGGACCCAAGGCCTTCCCCCACTTGCTGCCCATGGACAGCGAAGGAACTCGTGGGGATTTCCTAGGCAATCTACTCTCCAGACCCAGAGGAGTCCCTTGGAGACAGGTACCTGGGCTCAGGGTGGGAGGCAGGGTTGTCCCGAGGGGGGTGTGGGGCCCTGGGCAAATTGCCCAATGCAGGGACCCCACTTGCCCCTGCCAGCACTGGGGGATGGGGCTGGCCAGCCCAGCAGAAGGGCAGGCCCCTGCTCCAGCTGTCCCCTGCTGGAGGCCAGGCAAGCCAGCCAAAAGCGGCAGCCGGGTTCAGCATTGCTGGTCTGCCCCCTCCCCATGCATGCTGCTTTTGGCTCTGTGCCAGAGGCAGTGGGGAGGGGGTAGGAGGCAGCGCTGCTGGTGGGGTAGCGACACAGGCCCCACGCTGCCTCCTGCCACTTCCCCGCTGCTCTGGCACAGAGCCGAAAGCAGCACATGTGGTGGGGTTTGGGGGACAGACCAGCAGCATTGAACCAGGCCACCGCTTTTGGCCGGCTCACCCTGTCCCCAGCATGGGAGGGAGCTATGGTGCAGGCCCTGCAGGGCCCCCCAAAGCGCGGACCTCTGGGTAGCTGCCCCTCTTGCCCTTCCGTAGGGGTGGGCCATGGTGGGGGAAGTGGCCCAGGTGCAACTGAGCCTGGTTCAACTGAGGAGCAGCTCAGACAGGTGTCCGTGCATTGTGGCTGGAGCCTCACTGACTCAGTGAGTGACTTCTTAGTTGCTGGTAGGGCCCTGGGCTGTGAGACAGTGGAGTTGGGTGGGCCTGTGTCTCCCTTCCCCCTTTTGGTTTTCCCAGCCACCCAGAGTGCTTAAATTCTTTGTGCCTGCCCTGCTCTGCCTGGGGGCCGGGGCCCACTGACTACTGAGATTTGTTCTGTCCAAGCTGCCTAGCAGCTGGACAGTGGGTGGAACTCACAGCATAATGATCGAGATGACTGTTTTTTCCTGGACTGGACATATCTGAACAGCGGCCTTCCTTAGATCCTGGGCCTGTGGAAGGGCCTGAACGCCTGGATGAACGTGCACCAGCCTACAGGGGTCCTGAGCTCATATGAAATCTGCAGATTCTCCTGCTAGTAACAGAACTACATCTGCAACAGGCCTGTTCTAACTTGCCTTAGAAAAAGTAGGCAATCATCTCCCACTTATTGGCTGAGCACGGGAGCAAATGCCACCCAAAAATAGAGATAGGATTGAAGACCATACATTTTACATATCCCCATATTTTCCCTTGTACAGTCCTGTTCCCCTCCCTGTTGATTCTAATGACATGTGGCTCCTGAGATTTAGAACAGAAACAAGAGGAAGGTTGCTCGAATTGTATTTCAGTGTAAATAGCAAGAAAATGAAGCATAAATGTCACATTAGTAACTCCTGATAAAAGCCTCGAGGGCTCAGCATTGTTAGAAGGCAAAGTAGCTTGATATTTGCACAATGCAGCAGACTGGTAATGGGCAGACTCAGTTATTTGCCCCCTGTGCTTCTCATACAAACCTGGGCAGATTTTATTTGTGTTTGATAAGACCATATCACCTGCTAACATTGCAACTTGGAGGATGCACCAATCTGTCAACCTTCCATGATGCACAAGAGAGAGGCAGAAATGTGCATGCACGCCAAGGAGATGGTGTAGCTGGGGTGTACATGGGTAGTAGGTAGGCAGCCGAGCTGTCACTAATGAACAGCAGCTTTTCTTTCTGCACCATTAGGCTACTGCTTGGTGCACATGGCAAATGGGACTGTCTTTTATTCTTCAGGGAATTACAAATTCATCTGTGCTGATCAGTTTTGCTGAAGGGAACTGAAAAGCAGTGGGTTATTATTACAACCACTAGCTTTTTAAAGTATGGCTCATTTTGAAGCCGTCCAAATTGTTATTAGAGTCTTGAGATGCTATTCCAATACTAAGATGATCATGGTTTCATTGTCCCAGGTGCTGGATGCACAGAGGTGGGAGAAATGTATTGTTATCCCTTTCTACAGATGGAAACTGGAGGTACAGAGAGATTAAAGGACTTGCCCAAAGTCATGTAAGTGTAGAAGAGAGTGAAAAGCTGAGGCACGAGGCCTAGGATAACAGGCCAGGTTTGAGGCCTAAGCTGAAGTAATGGTCAAGCCCTATGTCACGCTGTGAATGCTGGTAGACTCACGCTGACTGGCAAGCACACAGGCATTAGGTACAGAACACTCAGGCAAGCACGTTCCAGAGAGGTACAAGAACATCTCAATACCCCAAAGACAACGAGGGCTTGCTGACCCCTTGGAATAATAATATGATGGATAGAGGTGACCTGGTCAAACCATCTAGTACAAATTAAAAGTTGGTATCTTATCACATCAGAGGGGCAATACGCAACTTGTTTGTGTCAGTGTATCAAGGAGGGTCTTAAAAGGAGGGTCTTTGTCCAGCCAAGGGGGAAACGGAAAGCCCACTGTTTACTGAATTGCTCTATTCCAGGGTTTGGCAACCCAAGAGAGGGAAAGAGCCATTCCCCTCACACAACTGCATGAGCCTGAGCCAGCCCAGTGGCTGTGCCGCAACCCCCTAGCGCTGGTGGCGGGATGGGTGGGGGTGTGCGGGCAGTGCATGCTCCCTTCCTTCACTGGTGGGGCAGAGCAGAGGGGCCCTCCTAAGAGTGGCAGGGGAGAGCTGCGCCTTGCAGAGGCGGGGCCCTGGAGCAGCCCCTCTGTAGAGTTCAGGCCACTTTGACCCGGCCACCCCAGGCTTAAAAGGTCATAATCCAGGGTCTGGGGCGAGGCGGTCTCTGTTCAGCCCTGGGGTAGCCGGGTCGAACTGGCCTGAACTCCATGGAAAGGCCATTCCAGGGCCTGCCTCCGCAAGGCACAGCTCCCCCTTGCTGCTCTTGGGAATGACGGCTGGGCTGGAGGCAGGCGGGGCCTCTCTTCTCCATCCCACCAGTGCAGGGAGGGACAGAGGGAGCATGCACTGCCTGCATGCCCCGCACTGGCGCTAGGGGCTGTGGCATGGTCTTGGGGCTGGCTCAGGCTCCTGCAGTTGTGATGGGGTGGGGTAGAGGCACCCCCCGGAACCCTGAAATTGGAGGGCATGTGCTGGCCAGGAGCCCCCCTTTTTGGCCCCAAAGCTGGGGACAGCTGGGAGCCTCCTTGCAGCTGTGTCCCCATAGCTTACCTGGCTCCCTGGAGCACATTGCCAAGGAGCCAGAAGGGGATACTTGGGGAGTCTAGGTTGGCTCCCTGAGCCTGGGTTGCTGATCACGGGTCTACTCTAACAAGCATACATGTTAGTGGTCCTATAGAGTCTGCAGGAACGAGGACAGTCCAATAATCCAATTGTGGAGTGGTTTCTTGGTTATGTGTGCAGAGCTGGGACAGTATACACACTGGAAGAATGCACGCATCCAACAACAGACCATAGTAAGTAATCAGAGTCTGGACTCGTGTGGACAGACTATTTTGAACTGTTAACATGTGAGTGGAGCTACCTTAGAGGTGCAATGAAGACTCCAGACTGGACCATTAACTTCTAATGACAGCCAGCTAAGTGGAATTTTGAGCATGACTGGACAGTTTCCTGTTTGGCCAGAACCTCACCCCTGCCTTTTTCAGTTTGCAGGTTGAATGTTAGAGAATAAGAAGAGAAGGCCTTTGCTCTGAGGCACTTATGGGTTAAACTTGCCACCCTCCAAACAGGCAGCCATGTTAGTCTAGTCCAGAAAAACAAACAAGGAGCCCTGTAGCACGTTTAAAGTCTAACAAAGGGTATATCTACACTGGAGCCTTGGGTCGACTGAAGGAAGGTTAAGTTGACCTACAGACTGCTGGGGCCACAATGGGCTTTTATTAAATTGACTTAAGTGCTTCCTTAAGTTAACTTAATAGCAGAATTATTAAGCTGACTTAAGCGAGGGGTCTCAAACTCAAATCACCATGAGGGCTGCATGAGGACTAGTAGAGGGCTGCATGAGGACTAATACATTAGTCCAAGGGCCGCATTCCTGAAACCTTTTCATACAATGATATTGTAAATATCAGTAACAATTGTGTTGTTGTGGGCCACAGGAAATAGCTTTAGGGGCCGCATGCGGCCCGCGGGCCCGTGTGTTTGAGATCCCTGACTTAAGCCAATGTAGATGGGGAAAGCCTTTAAGTCAACCTAATTGGCCTCCAGGCCCCCTCCCAGAGTTCCTGACCAGCAGGGACAGCTACCCACAACACAACACACCTCCGTTGACCTACTACCTACCAGTGTTGATGGAGACAGTTGACAGGAGTTTTCAGTGTGGACTCTAAGTTGACTTAACAGGGTTGACTTTAAGTTGACTTAAAGTCAACCTTGTTAGCTCGACTTAAGAGCCTCCAGTGTAGACATATCCCAACTTATTTATTGCTTGGTGTGGGAGAAAATCCCACTTTGTCAGAAACTTGAAGATAGGGAACTTACAGAATGGGAGCAAAATAAATACACGGAGTGTAAGTCATAGAATCTTTAAAGGTGCCACCAGACTCCTTGCTTGTTTTTACTTGCTGTCTGTCTATCTATGTTTATCAAGGAGGACATAACCACGGATGACAAGACACACGGGGTTGGATGGAGAAATACAATAGCCAACAAAATAATGTGCTTTGTAGTTTATCTAAGAGCATGTTCACAAAGACAACCCCCACAGAGCCTAGGAGATGGAAGTTCTAGTAGTTGATAAAAAAAGGGCACCGCCAATACTCCAGGATGTGGAGGTAATTTTAGTAAGGGCTTATGTAGCATCAACTTGTTTTACTTTGACACCCTGATTAATCAGTTTTATTACGACGTCATGCAGTGCACTTCAATGTTTCCTAGTAGGGGAAGCTGCCACAAAAACGCTTTATAGTTTTCTCATTTTCCATCACAAAATCAACAACAGAAAAGAAAATTCCCAAAGACAGCTCACCAACATGAAAGGCAGTGATAATTAAAATGCATTCCAAAAAAATTAGACAGCATTGAGTTCTGCCATGCTATTAGGAGGTAATGCTTCCAGAGACAGAAACAATCAGGTTCTCTTTTTCAGTAATTATGCATCTTCCCTCAAGAAGCCCAGCTCTACACTTGCATAAAGTTCATTACAGGATTGGTGGGTTATCTGCAGTAACCGTCCTTCTTTGAGATGGGCTGCTCACATACATTCAGTTATGGGTGTCTAAGTGCAGCAGTGCACAGTTGACTGGAAGACTTTTGCCCTAGCCTGTCAGCAGAGGGTCAGTGGCCAATGACCCTCTGTGCTGTGTACTGTGGCTATATATATGACTCTGACCCTGCTCTTCTCCAGTCCCTTCTTTTCGCCAACTCCAAGGAGTGGCGACAGAGGGAGGGATCTGAATGTACGTGAGCAGCCCATCTCAAAGAAGGACGGTTATTGCAGGTAACCCACCGTTCTTCTTTGAGCTCTGCTCACATCATTCAGTTACAGGTGATTGCTAGCTGTACCCAGGATGGTGGGTGGAGTTAACGTTTCCCTGCTTTGAGCACAGCCCTGCCCAACACGGCGTCATCTCATGCCTGCTGGATGATTGTGTAGTGCATCATAAAGGTGTGTACTGATGACCACATCACTGCTCTGCAGATCTCTTGGATCGGGACCTGCAAGAGGACGGCCGTTGAGGATGCTTGCACTCTTGTTAAGTGCGCCCTGACCCTCCCAGGTAGGGGCATATTTGAACTTCTGTAGCAGTCTTTAATATAGTTCACTAACCTAGCCGAAATATACTGTGTTGTCACTGGCTGGCCTTTTTTCTGTTCTGCAGCTGCCACAAATAATTGGGACATTTTATGAAATGCGCTTGTATCATCAATATAGATCAGGAGTAATCTCCTGACATCTAAGGTGTGCCTTCTTCTCTGGTTCTCCATGACGTGTGGATCAGGAAAGAACACCAGGAGGCAGATGTCCTGGAAAAATGGAAGAGGTGAAATGGAGAGGCCACCTTAGGGATAAAGGCTGGGTGTGGGCATAGCAGCACCTTGTCTGCAAAAAACCTCTTATATGGCGGTTCAGAGGAAAGACCCTTTAGCTCAGATACTCGTCTAGCCACGATTGTGGCTGCCAGGAAGGCTACCTTCAAGGATAGGAACAGTAGAGTGCACAAGTGTATTGGCTCATATGGTGGTTCTGTCAGGCCATGGAGCACCACATTCAAGTCCCACTGTGGTGTGGGGTCTCTGGGTTGTGGGGAAACTCTCTCAACCCCTTTTAGGAACCTAGTGGTAGTGAGATGAGAGAAAACTGGAATGCCATCCTCAGTCTCCTGAAGGGTAGAGATTACTCCTATGTGGACTTTAAGAGAGGAGATTAACAGGACCTCCTCTTTTACATCTACGAGGTAGTCAAGTATGAGGTGAATTGGTGCTGAGTCTGGGGGCACCCCTTTTTTCCTGACCAGAGGGAGGACCGTTTCCATTTAGCAGTGTAAGTAGACCTTGTGGAGGGTCGTCTACTCCCAGTTAACACCCTATTGACCCTTTCTGAGCACTGTCTCTTGGTCTCATTTAGCCATGCAGCTGCCAAGTGGTTACATGTAGGATGTGAGGGTTTGGATTATGCAGGAGGCCGGGGTCCTCTGTCAGCAGATCCACCCTGTATTAGAGGAGTATTGGGATGGCTACTGATAGGTCCCATAGGGTTGAGTACCAGGGTTGTCTGGGTGATGCTGGGGCTATCAGTATCATGTTTGCTTCGTCCCTCTTTATCTTTATGAGGACCCTGTGGATAAGGGGAGTTGGGGGAAATGCGCAGAGTAAGGGTCCCCTTGATGATATCAGGAAGGCATCCAACAGAGACCCCCCAACCTTGACCCCCTGAGTCAACAGAATTTGGGAGCATTTTCAATTCTGGTGTGTTGCAAATAAGTCTATCAGGGGTGTGCCCCAAAGATGGAAAACGTGCTTCACTATCTCCAAGTGCAGGAACTGCTTGTGGTGCGAGAGTAAGTCCCTGCTCAGCACGTTCGCTCTGTTGTTGTTTGACCCAGGGAGGTGAGCTGCTACTGGGTAAACTTGTATCTCAGGGCTAGTTCCCAAAGGCTGAGGGCTTCCCTGCACAGTTTAGGGGACCAGAATCCCCCTTGATGGTTCATGTATAACATCGCTGCTGTGTTGTCCATTAGGACCTGCACTGTTTTCCCTTTCACAATGTCCAGGAAGGCACAGCACGCTAGTCTAATTGCCCTGAGTTCTTTCAAATTGATGTGAAGGAGGCTGTCTCTTTCTGACCAAGTCTCCTGTGTGGATAGGCCCACTGAGATCTGGGCTCCCCACCCACGATTTGAGGCATCTGTGATAAGGGTCACTGAAGGCTCAGCAGCCTCAATGTGGATCCCCCTGCAAGCAAAATGACGATCCTGCCATATCTCTGGTGTTTTCAGCACCTTGGGGGGAATGGAAACCAGAGTGTTCATTGTGTGTCGCCCTGGGTGAAACACCATGGCTAGCCAAATTTGGAAAGGTCTCATTCTCAGATGGGCCATTCTTACTACTCATATGGACGCCACCATGTGTCCCAGAAGCTGGAGGCAGTGTCTGGCTGAGGTGATCGGCGTTTTGTGGAACTCCGAAATGATGGTGCACACGGATTGAAACCTTGATGGGGGTAGGCTTGCTCTCTCTTCTATTGAGTCCAAGAGGGCCCCTATGAACTCTATCCTCCTTTTTGGGGAGAGCATCAACTTTTCTAGATTTTTGCAAAGCCCAAGCTTTCTGCACAGCTATCTGGTTACCTGGACACTGTAGCGCACTTGGTGTTTGGACCATCCCTTTAGTAACCAGTCATCCAGGTATGGGTATATTCTTATGCCTCGCTTCTTTAGGTGGGTTGCAACGGCCACCATACATGTGGTGAATACCCTGGAGGCCAGGGGTAAGCCGAATGTGAGAGAGGTGAATTGGAAATGTTTTCCCCCTACCCAGAAGCAGAGAAACCTTCTGTGCTCATGTCTTATAGCTAATGGAAATAAGTGTCCTTGAGGTCGAGGGCTGCAAACCAGTACCGAGGTCTAAGGCTGGGATGATTTGAGACAGGGAAACCATGCGGAATTTTATTTTCCTTGTGTCTGTTCAGAGCCCTAAGATCCAAGGTGGGTCTCAGGTTCCCAGGTGGGACCAGAAAGTAGTGGGTATAGAACCCTTTTCTCCAGTCTTTCCTGGGGACTTTTTCTATTGCCCCTAGGGACTACAGTTTTCTGCATTCCTGCTGCAGCAAAAACTCGTATGATAAGTGTGGGGTGAGGCAGCGATTTTCTGTCCTGAGGTTTTCTGTCCTGGATCTGAATTGAATTGAGTAGCTCCTGGACACTGTTTCCAGTATCCAGCAGTCTGAAGTGATGCTGGCCCACTGGTGGAATAAAGGCCCTAGGTGGTTCCTTAATAATGGGGGCTGGTAGGTGAGTATAGTGTGGTCCACGGGCAAAGGGTCAAAACCTCTCCTTCTGGTTAGTTGAGTGGAAACTACTTGCTCACTGGTGGGATGTCTGGCTACTTGTTTGAGGCCTGGAGCCTTTCCCTCCCTGGCCTCTATCTCCATCGAACAAAGAGGTCAAACCCCCCATAGTGGCACTGAGAGGGTTGGTATGACCTCTGGTGTGGCCCCTGTTGCTGCTGCTGTGCTACTGCTGTTGTGGCTGCTGTTGGGCCTGTTGGCCCTGGAAAGAATGTCTGGCCACCTATGGTGTGTACATGCCCAAGGACTTCAGGGTGGCCCTTGAGTCCTTCATCCTGGATTCAGTGGACTCTGCAAACAGCACGGGGCCTTCAAAGGGGAGGTCTTGAAATGGCCTGTTGCATCTGGGGGGACAGGTTGGACTCCCGAGGTCAGGCAGCCCTCCACATAGCTATTCCTGAGGCCACACCATTGCTAGCCATGTCTGACACGTCCCACAATGCCATCAGAGCATCGCGTGAGGCCAACGGGCCTTCCTCTTCCATAGTCAAATAGTCCCTGAGGTGCTTGCAAGGGACCAGATCTCGGAACCGCTCTATGGATTTCCACAGGTTGAAAAAGTATTGCCCGGTAAGAGTTTGGTGATATGGAGCTGGAGGGTGGAGGTGAAGAAAATTTTTCTTCCAAAGAATTCCAGCTTTTTAGCTTCTTTGTTCTTTGGTGTGGCAGCTGGCTGTCCCCACCTCTCCTTTTGTTTCACCACATCAGTGACTAGGGAGCCAGGCGTGGGGTGGGTAAACAGGAAACCAAACTTGTCCGGCAGGACATGATATTTGCGTTCTACTGTCTTTGATACCACTGGGATTGATGAAGGTGTCTGCCAGCGCACCTTGGCAATCTTGTATACCCCTTCATGGAGGGGAATGGTGACTCTGGCAGGAGGGGCTGCATCACCCACTTCAAAAGAGGGGGGTTGAAGTCCTCCCTGATGACCTCTATTTCTAAGTTCACGTTCACTGCCATGTGGCGCAGGAGATCTTCGTGGGTGCAGGCATCATTCCTATAGGCCAGAGGTCTTTGATAGGCAGCCTCATCCGGGCAGGAAGACAATAGGACCCTTGAGGTACTGCGCTGGGAGCAACCAGTGGCAGGGTCAAACTCCTTGTCGGAGGCACCTGGGGAGTGAGAGGCTCTGGAGGAAGGCAGTCTGGAATAGCCTGGTGTTGTGGGCTCGTCCTGTAGAAGCTAGTCCAATCATTGGCTAGACCATTCTCTAAACGACCTTGGTGCTGAGTCCCTCCATACTGAGGAATGGCCTCCTTCACAGCGGTGCCAGTTGTAGCTGTGCCAGTGACTGTGAGATCTTGCCTCACCTTTAGCCGGTGCTGGGGAGGTGGATCGGGCTGGCAACAGTGCCAAGCCTGCTTGCACTGAAGAGCCAGCATGAGAACCTCCATGTCGTGGCGGTGTCAGGGACCATTTCCAGTGATGCTTCCCTGCCGGTTTTGAAGCTGACGGGGTTGGTGCTGCTGCTAATGGGGACTGTCGGTCGCGGGATTCAGTCCTGGAGGTGTTGGAGGAGTCAGATTTGGACGTTGCGTGCCTAGAGCCCTGCGAGTGTGGGATAGAATGCTCTGTTGAGGACTCTGGGGAGAAGTTCGGGTACTCCCTTTCTTCCTCTTGCTCCAGCTCTGAGGGTAGTGGAGTTGGAGAGGTCCCTGGTGCTGGAGTAGCCCTTGGCGATATGGAAGGTGTGATGCTGTCGGGTCTAGGGGACTGTTTATGGTTATCTTTCAAATTAATATTTGCAATAATCCATATGGGATATACCATGTTAGGTGCCAATAGAAAGGCTGTAATCTCCTAAGAATGATTATAAGGTTTGCTTTTATGTGTGTTCCAAGTGATTTGTTCTTAAGAAAATCCCAGACTGGGTGTCTGCAAAACTATTGTTCCTCTTGATGGCCCCCATCAAGGGGGCTTCCAGCTAGCTGCAGTGGGCCCAAGAAGAAACCTGTTTGACCAGTTATCCAGACTGACCATGTGGCCCAACTCCATTTTGATCTGGCAAGGACTCTTTAGTCTTCAGTCTGTCTGCAATCAACACCCTCCTCTGGAACTATTCTTCTGGGACTGAACAGAGGACTGAAACCCATCCAGCTGCTGCCGCTGCTGAGTGCACACCAGAGGAGTGGGGGCTAACCTGCAAACCACAGGATCTTCAAGGATTTGCTTTCTATGGACCCTAAATCATTTGTATGTATGTGATTCACTTTGACCCTTTAACAGCTCTCACATTCTGTTTGTTTTTCTTTTGCATTAAACCTTTAGCACTTCTTTGAGTGCTGCTTGGCTACATTCAGTAACGGTGTCTACATGCCACAGCGCACAATTGGCCGGAACTTCTTTTTAGCCTTAGCCTGTCAGGACAGGGCTGGTAGCCACCGCCCCCTGGCCATATGTATGGCCCCAGCCCTGCTTCTCCCCAGTTCCCTTTTTTCCACCCTCAGCGACGGTTACAGAACAGTCTGTTCTTGCTTTATGCAAGGGCCTGTCTCTTTGCTCTGTTTTACATGTATTTTTCACTGGAAGATCTGTTTGCAGACTGCACCAGCGCTCCTACCGCGTCCTTCCAACAGAAACGTGAACACGAGGGACAACTCCATGGGAAGTTTCTTAATGCCTGTGTGAGCTTCATTGGGTGTATTATGCTCTATTTGCAGGTCTTTTAAATGAATGACTCGGGAAGGCAGGGAGTGAAGGCTGCATAACGCGCCTGGGAACAGGCCCCACAGACACTGGGTACATCTGCCGCACCAGGGATTCACCAGCTCCGCCTGCTGGATGGGCACTGAAACCCTCTCAGCACCGATCTCTGGCTCTGAATACAGCTGTGATTGGTCTCTAACCCAGCACCATGTGCTCAGTTGGCACCAGAGCCCTCTCGGTGCCACTTTCTGGCTACGAATAAAACCCGCAATCAGCCTCTAACTTGGCACCTTGGGCACTGGAGCCCCGTCGTCACCTCCATAGGGCTATGAATGAAAGCCATGATCGGCCTCTAATTTGGTACCTTTTGCTCAGTTGGCAACAGAGCCCTCTTGGCACCACTCTCCAGCTATGAATAAAGCCGTGACTGGCCCCTAACCCGGCACCACATGCTTGGCTGGCACCAGAGCCCTCTCGGTGCCACTCTCTGGCTATGAACAAAAGCCACGATTGGCCTCTAATTCGGCACTGCGTGCTGGATTGGCACAGGAGCCCTCTCAGTGCCACTCTCCAGCTGTGAATAAAGAGCCGTGATCGGCATCATACTTAGCAAAGAAAGGGCCAGAGCATCTGAGCTCCAAGTCTCAGCAGCAGTTCCACTTGCCAGTCAGCACCAAGGCTCTCTTGACACTGCTCCCCAGTAGAGCTCAGGTAAGCGCGCTTGGGGCCAACTCCGGCACCAAAGTGCCAGCACGGTGTCTGGCCCTCCCCTCCGGGGTGAGTGCCTGGAGCCTATCATGGTGCCACCCACACTGGAAGCCTTTGAAGTGGAAGATGCCCTTCGGCTCCTGAAAACACCGCAGGCCGCCAAAGCAAATGGTAAGTCTGTCTTCCTTCCTTCCTTCACTTTACCCAGCACCAGAGGGTGCCGCTCACTACTTGGGCCTGTGCCACTGTGAAACTACAGGCTCCAACCCCTATGGCGCCGACACCCTTGCCTCAGCACCGCAAGAGATCTGAGAGTGCATTCCTCAGGCCTGGCCCCTTACTGAAGGGTCTGCAGCACCGGGTTCTTTCCAGCACTGCACTCGAAACCAGCTACCTCCTACTGAGGGCCTGGGAGGGGAATCCCTACTCGGTGCCACGGCCCTGGCGAGGGCACCCCAGTACCGGGGTTGTCTGTTCTCCCAACTTCAGCCACAAACAGGGGCCAGGGTCTTACAGAGAAGACCTTTCCACAGTTGAACCTCTTCATCAGGCTACCGCCTACCTGGGTCAGGGTCATACCCCTTGAGGGAGACCAGGACCCATTATTCGACCTGGGGTTTGAAACCTCTCTGGTCGCCATTATGATTCTCCCCCCTTGTACTTGTGTCCTTGACATTGCTAGGACATTCTGGCCCGAGCCGCCTTAATTCATTCTGGGTACTCTAGGAGTCCCAGAAGGTTTGACCTGGTTAAAAAAAAAACAGAAAAAAGAAAAAAGAAGCCTATTCAGTTTTCAGCTTTTCAGCTGAGGGTTCCTGGTCATCAGGCCTTGGTTAAAAGATTCCCTAGATCTGTGGGATGCTATGAAGAGTTTCAGCAGCTTCCTGCAACAAGCAAACTTGGAGGATTTGAATGTCTTCGTCAGGGAAGGCGCCTTGGCCTCTCGCCATGCCTTTACAATGGCTTTTGATGCCTTGAACACAGCCAGCCGTGGCATTGCTATGGCCGTGGTTATGTACTGAGCAGCCTGGCTTCAGGATCTTGACCTCTCCCAGGACTTACAGTAGGCCATATTAGACGCCCCTTTAGAGGGACAGTCTCTCTCTTTACTCGCCCACTGGCTCCCTGATCCGTGGCAACTGTGTCCATAGGTTGGCCCTCAGAGCCCTTGGTATGCTTACTCCCCAGGTGCCTCAACGTTCCCAGTCTTCCACGACCCCTTGAATGCATGGGGGAGGGGTCCTTGTTGTATCCCCCCCCACACAAGCGAAATGGCTATCTTTTAGGATCCTTTGGACCGCGGGATGATGGTACCCTTTCCTCATTAGAGGTGATCAACTCCAACAAGGTCATTTCTCCCTCCACCAAACCCTTGAATGTCAGCTTGGAACCCTAAATGCTTTTGCTAAATGCCCCCTCACAATGAGCCTTGGGACACCTCTTCCTCCCCTCTGGTAACAACGTGCCTCCCTCTTCCCTTCCAATACCCTTCGGGTCAAGTAAGGGCCTGGCCACCGGAGAATTCTCCTCACACACACTTGGTTCCAGTCGCATATGCTCTTGGAGCCTTGGTGGGAATCCAGAGGCCATAAAGATATGCGAAGCGGGCACATGATGACCCTGCAAAAAAAAAAAAAACCCACTATAGCCCTCTGGGACAAGGGGAGAATGCCTACACCTCTGCCAGCTCTTTCCTAGTCGGGCACACTGAAAGGGTACACTCCCATGTTGCTATCCCAAGAGCACTCCTTATCCGTGTCAGCCTGCAATGGATCGGGGGGAAACTATTGCGAGATGATGCACCCGCACCTTAGGTGATGGGTAAGAGGGCAAGCTCATATCCCTTTGTCCTCTATCTTCTCCTGCCTCGCCTCCCCAGGCTGTGCCCCCTCTAATATCAGGGCCATGCTCTTCAGACTCATATTAGGCATTTGCCTGAGGGATCCTTGAGTCTCACCATAGGAGTTTTTGCCTTTTCAGTCCCTACCTCTCCTCCCCAAGGACCTTCACCACTTTACACTGGTCCTTCTGTGCATAGGCAGACCTCAGTTTAGCCCTCGAATGGAACCTCCCCTGCTCTGGTGCCTCCCTCTAACCAAACAAGGGCTATTTCCCCCTGACAACCCTAGACAGCCGTCTAGGAGCTGCCTTGACCTTTCTATTGCACCCTACTCCTCCCTAGAATTGCAACAAAGCGAGATCGTAGGAGATAGAGCTCCTAACCACCATCAGTATTCATACACCTGAGTGAGCTGTTTGAGGACCTGTGGTCTTCGGCTCAGGGTAGTTCCCCTGAAGAACTCTGGCCCAGGGAAACTTACAGACCCTAATAGGCTGGAGAGGCTGACACCTTATGGGTGACATTTTCATAATGTCCCCTCTTGCCCCTCTGTGTTCCTTAAAGGACACAGTGGTTCTTCCTTGTTTCCCCTATGTAGGGGTTGCCTTAAGCTTTCCTTCTCTTCCTGGGATCTTTCCCTCTTCCCTCCTCCCACCTGGGACCTGCCCAAGCCTTAACCCTTCCAGTACATGGGGTGGTGCACCATTAACACTCCTTCCCTCAGAGCAGCCATTACAGACCACATCTGACTTGTGTCTTGCCTAAGGTATTGTCTTCTCTCCCCATCAGGATCTATGCAAGATCCCTTGTAGTTGGCTTATTGTAGCTGGGACCCAACACCTACACCCGCCATTAGAGATGAGTCATCCAGCTATGCTATGAATGTTGATTGCCTCTCCATGGAAGTGAGAGGTGAGAACACCTTCCAAGCCACAAGCCCCCCTCCAAACACTCTGATTCTGGAGTTTGGCGGCACGACTCTTGAGGTGGACCTAACCTGTTTACAGGGATGGCTGGATACCCCTTCCCTCGATTCAGCACACCTCTCCCTACATGAGTCCGCGTACCGGGAGAGTAGAGTACAGGGGCAGGGGACAGAAATGTGCACCCAGCCCTGAAGTTGCCTAAGCCTCTCCCCACCCCGAATCCCATGATGGTTTCACATCCCTCAGGTCATTCCCCCTCTTTGGTCAGGGACAACCTAACATGGGGAATTCAATCACTTTTCTCCTAATTTCTCTCCTGATACTAGGAGGGTGTACCAAAGGGATCCCCTTTTTACTATTATAACCTGCTCAAGGGCTACCTCTAAAGAAGGGCTCTTCTGAGATGTCCACTTCTCTCTTTATGATGACCTCCCTGAAGGAGTGTCTCTGACACTTTTGGGCCCCAGAAATGGGTCTGCCACGCATCTAGTCCTTATTCCGGGGCCCTCCATTACCATGCCTCAATGGATGGAGGGGCAGGGATTCCCACCCACTCCTTCCTTGTTATCCTTTTTGTGTTAGCTTCCATATGTAGCAGGGATGCCTCTGTTTAGGGTGCCCCTTACCAATTCTACCCATGGCATCTCCTGCCAGTACGCCAATGGAAAGGTCTCTTTCCTATCTCACATTTGGCCAAGGGGTGATGTGTTCCCCACCCCAGTCTTGGTTAGTAACTTAACCCAATTGACCTTCCCCTTTTGGGGTTGAGGTAGCAAGGGCGGCAATTATTCCACCCTTGTCCTTCGCCTGAAGCTGTGGGAGTCTGTCACCCTGGATCACGACTGCCTTTCTCAGGAGTCGATTCTTCTAGGAACGGGCAACCGTCCTACACTAGACGGCCTTGCTGGTGACAAGGATGTTCTTTGCTATTATGCTATAGCAAATACCCTGACAATGAACTGGGGACTGCCCCTGTTGGAGTTATAGTTTCCTGACAGAGTGGCAAATGACTCCTTGGCACTCTTATGCACACCTTCTTTCAAAGATCTTGCACTTGGTGGCGTGTCCGTAGGCATTTGTCTGGCTGCTCATTGCTTCTTCACCCAATTTTGGGTGCTGTGCCATTTGTGGGTAGCTGTGCTGATGGCGGATAAGGTTCTAACTCCGCCCACCTTCCACAGTATGGCTAACAGTCACCTAATACTGAAAGTATCCAAGCAGCACTCAAAGAAGAATGGTGGGTTACTTACCAGTAACCGTCCTTCTTTGAGATGGCTGCTCGGATTCATTCAGAGACCTGCTGCCATCCCCGCTATTCGGAGTTAGCGATTAATGGGAACTGGGGAGGAGCAGGGCTGGGGCTATATATATGGCCAGGGAGCAGTGGCTACCAGCCCTGTCCTGACAAGCTAAGGCTAAAAAGTTCTGGCCAATCATACGCTGTGGCACATAGTCACCAAAACTGAATGAATCTGAGCAGCCCATCTTGAAGAAGGGTTACTGGTAAGTAACTCACCATTGTAGCTACTACAGGATTGGCTGGCAGCGTGGTAATCTGGGTAAGATCCAAGCCTATATTTTTCTGGGTGATGTGGCTGGCCCTTGGGGCCAGGAGAGCCTATTTCTTTGAGTGACACAGTGGCTAGACGGGACCACAGGAACTGCTGTTTAGCATGGGGCTGTTTCTGTTTTCTTGTGCGTGGTGATGAGCAGAGTGGGGAATCAGAAGCATGTTTTGTTGCTGACTGGGAGACTGGTTTAAGTACCACCTGTCAGTGGTTTGGGGGTTTGGACCTTGGTTTTGCAGCTTGCCCTGATTTTGGCACATTCAGAAGGTTGTCCCAGAAGGTCCGAGTCACAGAAGGGCTTTTGTCACCCTCTGATCCCCATGCCAGTGGGGTCCTATGCTCTGAGGATGCCCATGCCTTTGGGCTTTCTAGGCTTAAGAGGCACGGGGGTGGGCAGCTGCAACAGAGCCTTTGCTGCCTCAAAGGCTGCCGGTGTTGAAGGCACTGGCAGCTGCTCTTGGTTCTTGTCCTGGGATGGAGGTAATGGCAGGGTCGGTGCCGAGTCCAACCCCGCGTGGGGTTTCTTCTGCTCCGCTGGGTAGCAGCGCCATGGGGCTCTGGTGCCAACTTTGCATATGATGCCGATGTGCCTTTCTGCGCCGCAGATGTGCTGGGTGCCAGCTGCAGGGCTTGCTCCAGGGTGATGGTATGCAGCCTCTGCTCCCTGTCCTTCAGACTCCTTCACTTGAAGGAACGACAGATGGAGCGCTTTGCTGCCCCATGGGACCCACCTAAGCATTTCAGGCACTTCTTGTGAGGGTCACTCAATGGGAAGGCCTTGCTGCAGTGTGTGCATGGTTTGAAGCTGGGCATGGTTGGTGGTGAGCTGGTATGGCGTTGCAACTCCAGACATTGGAAGGATTCAGTAGTGGTACTGGACCATGGAGGAGTGATGTCTCTGAACAGATTCTCTAGGTTAAACATAAAAGATTAAGACAGGCACTTGCTTGGATGCAAGGGCAGGCTGTTCCAGTACAGTCGCTGAGGGTGGAAGGAAGGAACCTGAGAGGAGGAGGGTCAGGGTCCTATATATAGCCACGGTATGTGGCATAGAGGGGGTGTTGGCTGCTGACCCTGTAACTGAATGATTTGAGCAGTGCTCAAAGAAGAACCAGTAGTTATTGGGGCAGGCATTCTTTGGACTGCCTACATTTCTTCCTCACTAACAAGCAAAGAATGACACCGCTGCAGTTAACTGTTAGCTGATCATTGTTAGCAGTTGTGTTATGATTTGTCTCAGTAGGCTGCAGATATTAGAGAAAAAGTTCCTGTTTTATAATGTTGGACTCAGCAAAATTTATAGGAAAGGAGCAATCCCATTTATGGGGTAGTTTCTGTTGGGTCTGAAGGCCATATTCTGTTCCACTGGCATCAATGAGAGGGTTGCAAATGATTTACCATGTGAATAAGGCCCATCTGATGGTTGCGAGTGGGGGGTCTGTAAGTAGATATTTCATAGAATCATAGAAATGTAGGGCGGGATGGGACATCAAGAGGTCACCTAGCTCCCCCCCCCATGCAGTCGCAGGATTAAATATATTGAGGCCATGGGTAAGTTTGTTTTCCTTTTCATTAGAATAATATTTAAAAAATAATATTTTTGTCTCCAATATATGGTCTAACATTCATCATTAAAAGCATAGAAACCTATCAACATGAATGTATACAACAAAACCTTGAACCTGTCATGGACTCACTCATTCTAGGAGTATGGGGAGACAAGTGGGGAGGTGGCCAAAATTATCATGTCTCAGGGACTGGTTATTAAGAGCTATGAAGTGATCTAGGCATTGTAACCAGTACGGGTGTTGAAGGAAAGGGAGTCATTTATATAGGAGAAAATGAAATATGAGTATAGGCATTTTCTTGTATCACATTTCTATCTAATTGCATTGTATGTTGGTTTCTCTTGCACAGAGTTAGAGCTGCTCTGTAATAAATGTTGACTACAATACATCCTCTTTGCCTGATTGCTCTAAGGATATCTAACTCTACTGTATGCATATACATTAGGTGAATTCAATAAGCAAGTTTCAAAGGAGGTAACCGTGTTAGTCTAGTTCAGCAAAACAAACAAGAAGCCCTTTGGAAATTCCAAAGATTAACAAATTTATTTATAGCATGAGCTTTCGTGGGAGAAAATCCCACTTCATCAGATGCTTTGAAGATGGGGTAACTTACAAAATGGGATGAAAATAAATGCAAGGGGAGCGCAAGACGTGGGATCAGGTCATACGGTAACAGCAAATCAGAGCAGTTGTTAAGGTATGCCTGAAGGGGTCAGAGGTGCAGCTAGCCCTGTTACCATGAGATCAGCTCCTAGTAATTAGATCTTTCACCTATCCTTCACAAAGGCAGGTCAGCATTATCTGTTCTCCTAATTTGCTATGTGTGTGCATGATGTGAAACATACCACATGACCACCCGGCTTCCATGCGCACACACAAGACAGGCACTACTCCTGGGAGACTGGAGGCAAGCCCTATTTGCTCTGTGTGCATGCTTTGGCTCGTGGTCATCCGGGTGCCACTGGAATCCGGGCCTGCTGCAGAGCGGCGCTGCTGGTGGCGGAATCCGTCCCTTGCTGCCAGAGTCTGGCCCAGGCCGTGGAGCACCATTGCCACCAGGGTCCACCTGGCCAGGAAGTGAAGGTGCTGCAGGGACCCCGGCTCTGGCTGGGAAGCAGAGCTGCAACTGCTGTGGATCCCAGCCCCTGCAGAGGAGCGGTGCCACCGCTGCCATGGTGCAGCTCCAGCTGGGGACTGGACCAGCCACTGAAATCTGGCCCCGGCTGGGGAATGGCACTGCCAGCATGGTCCAGCCCAGGCCTGGAAGCAGCCCTCCTAGATCCTGCCCCCACCCACCCCTTCTATGTCCCCCTGTCCTGCCTGGCCCCCATCACCACACTGACATCTCCTGCCTCCAGCCCTCCCATTCACTGCCTGCATCTCCTGCCCCTGCCCCCCAACTCTTGCCACCACCCACTGCTTCTGTGCCCCCATTTTCCCATGCCCTCCTTTGCCAACCCACCTGCTGTCCCCACACCCCCCTTCACTGCTCCCCTCTCCTCCCCTTGGCCCCACTCCCACCCACAGGCACCCCTTCAACATCCCCACCTCTTGCCCCTGCTCCATTTCTCCTCATCCTTTCCCCATCCTCATCCCATGCTCTCACCCCATACCTTCACTTCTGCCATGCCCCCTAGCCCATCCTTTTTTACCTCTCCAAAGCATACTAGTCATAACCCATCAAAAATGACAGGGAAGAAATCAAAAGAGGATTTATGAAATAGTTTGTTTTGATTTTTCCCTGTCATTTTTGACGGGTTACAGGTAGTAAACTGCATAGTACAGTTGGGGAAATTGAATCCTAGGGGGAGGAAATGGCTTGTTCAAAGCACACAGCAGCAGGCCAGTGGCAGAACAGGACTAGAACTCAGGCCTTTCTACCACCCTTCCCCTTGTCTAGCATTATGCTCTAGACCAGTGGTTCCCAACCTGTGGTCTGGGGACTCCTGGGGGTCCACAGACATGCTGCAGGGGGTGCGTGGGGCCTCTCCCAACCAGGGCCAGAATCCAGCTGCAGCCCTGTGGCCAGATCCTGGCAGGGGGATGGGGCCGTGGTGGTTCCCCGGCAGGGGCAAGGGCAGGAGGCCATAGGTGCTGTGGCTCTGCTCCCCAGCAGCGCAGCCATGGTGGCGGCAACACTGCTTGCCAGTTGTCCCTGTGGCAGCGCCAGAGTTGTGCAAGTCAGAGACTGCCCACACAAGCCAGATTACATAATCAGCCAGGGGGGCCTGCAAAGTTTATTTTTGTTAAAAAGGAGTCCCTAGCCTGAAAAAGGTTGGGAACCAGTGCTCTAGACAAGGCAAACCTTGCACACCTTGTCTAGTGAGGAGAGATCACCTTGGCAAACCTTGTCTAGTGGGGATGGTGGAGATCAGATAGATACAAACCCAGAGCCATCCTGTGTGGGATTCCTAGAGCCTGGAGGACTGATCTACAGCCCAGTCATTATTGCCGCTAAAACTGCTTTATAGACACAGCTAACACTGGAAGGCTGGCTTGGCATTATTAAACAAAGTGCTTGCCTTTGTGAATCAACTGAATGAGAACAACATCTTTGGTTAAAGCTCCTGATCTCTCAGAGATGAAGGAGGACACTTTGGGGTGTGGGGCTCCTAGGTCTTTCAGCTATTTGCTCCGCCAGTAATGTAATAAAACAGCTTACAAAATGTTGATTTCCTTAGGAATACTTTATATGCATATGAACTAATGAAAAAACAAACAAACAAGGAGTCTTGTGACACTTAAAGACTAACGGATTTAAGTGCCACAAGACTCCTTGCCTTTTTTGCTTTACTAGACTAACACAGCTGCCCCTTTGGAAAATGAACTAATGAGTGATACAGAGATGGTAGATCGAGCGCTTCCATTCACCATCTCTCCTGACACAAGAAGAAAGGGACAGTTATCAAAACAGAAAGAACATTTAAAACTGACTAAGGGCTTATTTTTATCACACAGCAGCTGACTAGCATGGAGAACTCATTGCTGCAAGACATTATTCAGGTCAATAGCTTGGGATTCAAAACAGGATTTCACATTTATACAGATAATGAGACTAGCCAAAGTTAAAATAGATATGATTTTTAAAAAGCCACAAGTTTTGGAATGGATATAAACACTGCTTGTTTCAGGCATGAGAATGTCTGGCTGATGGGAGTTAAAAGGAAACTGTCCCTAGGGGCAGGTTATTATCTAAATAACTGCAACTGCAGGGTTTCATTCACTGTCCTCTGAAGATGCTGGTGTTGGCCACTGTCAGAGCCAGCATGCTGGGCTTTACAGAACACTGGTCTGATTGAGTCTGACAGGTCTTGTATGCCATCCTGTTCATTGCTGGGGGAAGTAATTTAGCAAATCCTACCCCATTTTTACATGTTTGATGTTCACATCTCTCTTGTGATGGCTTTTTTCAGCTCTCTACATATAGGTGCATCCCAGCTGTTCAAGAAAAACAGACAGTCTCAGTTTTACACAGTGTTAGAGGACATGTGCACAAAGCATCCTGGCAAATGTTCCCTCTCCAGCCCTGCACCAGCTCCAAGAATCCCCATCTCCACCTGCCTATCAACAAAAATATAGACAAAAAGCCCACGTCCCCCACAGAAGAAGACCATGCTGCCTTATGGACCTTTAGGTCAGCGAAATGTGTGAGAGAGACTGAGTGATTGACTTCAGTGGAACTCCACAGATTTACAGCAGCTGAATGGATTGAAGATAGGGCTACCAGATGCCAAATCCTGAAAAGGAGGACAGGGAAGTACAAAAAGGAGGACATTGGAGGACACATGGAGAAAATGCAGTATTAATGTAATATTCTTCTGTTTTTAGGGAGCCCTAAAAATAAGGTATTTTGTGGCATTTCAGCATACTTTAACCCCTATATGTAAAAGGCCAGACAAAATCATGTATTTTAAAATGCCTGCCAGATGGAGGATGTGAAGGTAAAAAGGGGGATCTCCTCTTGCCTGACATCTGGTAACCCTAATTGAAGATGTATTCATTTTATAGGAGCAGTCTTACTATTTAAGACTTTTTCTTATATAGAGGCACCCCATCCTGATTTTTGACACTCGCTATCCGGTCACCCTAGGATCTGGTCCGATAACTAAACCAAAGTGACTAGTCCACATTCTCCAAAGTTCTGGACTTTGGATAGTATCTTCCAAGAATTCAGATGCCCGTCAGAAGGCACTGTAGCAGCACTGTGGGGTAATAGGGCACCTCATAGCTAATTCCACTGGCTGCTCTGTGATTGTTGACATCCCTGTGTTCAAATCTTATATGCTACTGCAATGCTAGATGCATAAATTATGCCTTTTTAAGTGTCATTTAAAAACTATCATACTGGTCAATAGTATCATTGTGAAATATATGGGACAATGTTGTATATGGAATTCTCAATACTCTCTAATATTACACTTGACTCCCTATGATTAAGGTCAGGTCTACAATAAAAAATATTATGTTAACCCAACTACCCCACCCAGGGTTGTGAAAAATCCTCAGTTAAGTTAAAGAACTAATGCAGTGGTCTTCAACCTGTTGCAGGCACAACACATTTGGTGATGCATCATGACCTTACAGGACATACCAGCCCACCCCCTCCAAGCCAAATCCAGCCATCTCCCCAACCCTCCATGACATATTTACCACTGTATGGTGACACAGTAATATGTTTCGACACAGTGATTGAGAATGGCTAAACTAATGTATGGATTCTCTTTAAAAGAATAGCTGACTTAATATCTCCTGTAAAGGTACAATGGTATGGGCTGTACATTGCACAGAAAAATCTCTGAGAAGCTCAGGGGCTGGAGTTCCCTCATTGCTACCTGCCAGGCAAAGTTTGAGCTGGGAGAGCCTTGAGGAGTTAGCTGGTGAGCAGTAGAGATTGTGAGGCAGGGAGCTGACACACAGTCTAATCTCCAGCAAAGTTTTCACTGGCTGATACTGATAAGTAACAGTGGCTCTTGACTTTGGGTATCCCCTGCAGTGTGTTGAACAGTCCTGAAGAAAAATTCCATTTCACTGTGACTTGCCAGTTGGAGCAGCTGAATTTGCTGTGCAACTCCCTAGTGGGCCTCTCCACCATGTCTGTGGGGGGCAAATGCACTCCTGTTCACTGATCAGAGTGGAAGACACCTAGAGCTGATGTCCTTAGGCATGTAAAAAGGGTCTTTTGTGAGGGCACTTGGTTGGCATTTTCCTTTGCATTTTGTTGCACAGTGTCAAAATGTTATTAGCTTGCCCATCTTCAGACAGGCGCTCTGCATGTTCAGACATGATGTGCGTTGATTTTTCAGCCAAGATTCTGGTAAGGCACAAGAATTGCTATGAGAGCCAGTTATGAGTCTAGAGGGAGTCAGTTATGAGGCTACATGAGCATGACTGTGACGGATGTGAATGGGAGAACCGAAAGGACTGAGTTGCTCTGGGTCTGATGGAGTGCCAGGGTGGAATCAATCAATCCAGATTCAATTCCTGACTCTGCTGTAAATGTCCCATCTCCCATTAAACCTTGGGTAAATCAATTGGTCTCACTGTGCCTCATTTTCCCATTTGTAAAATGGAAACAATGATCTTCATTTTGTCTGTTTTATCTATTTAGATGTTAAGTTCTTGAAGGCATGGACTGTTCCTTACCATATATATGTACAGCACCTAACACAGTTGAGCCCTAATCTTGGTGGCAGCCTGTAGGTATTAGTGCAAATTATGGTAGGAAAGAGCGATTTCTTAAGCGGTTCTTCTCCTTTGAGTGCTGCTCACATCATTTAGTTAAGGTGTCTTTGTGCTGCAGCACACGGTAACTTGGAAAGTCTTCAGCCTTAGCCTGTCAAGTCAGGGCACGTGGCCAACACCCCCTCTGTGCCGTGACCACAGCTATATAGGTGACCATGACCCTGACCCTCCCAGTTCCCTTTTCCGCCCCCAGCAATGGTTTTGGATCAGCCAAGAAACTTGTGTAAGCAAGTGCGTGTCTTTTACTGTGAAATTCAAGATGCCTGGTTTCAAACTGTGCTTAGGATGCTGCAAAGCTTTGCCATTCGATGATCCATATGACAAATGTCTTGCATGCCTGGGTGAGTCCCATCTCACCAAGAGCTACCTTCAAAAGGAGGACTTGCAAGGACAGAGAGCTGCGCCTCCAATCCCTTGCTGAGAGTAGCGCGCAAGCCTCTGATACCGCCCGAGCCCTTAGTGCTCCGCTGGCTCACCGTTTGGCCCAGGCACTGGAACCTCAGGACTGTTCTTTGGTGCCAAGCCCAAAGTCTCAGTCAATGCCCCCGTCAGTATCATTGGGGTGCCGAACACTTCGGTCGCCAAACCAACCTGGCAGTGAAGAGAAAGAGGCATCGCCAATGGCACCGTCGACGCTGCAGGCCCCCACGACAGTGCGGGTGCATCCCCAGCCTGGGTTCCGTCACTGTGGAAGAAAACCAGCTCGACGCTGACCACAGCACTGGGAGTCCAGTTGGCACAGGAAGCGGTACTGCCCACCAACCTGGTGCCGCCCAGTCCGCCACGGGTACTGGAATCCGCTGAGGACAGCTCCCCAGCCTCCTCCCCATGTTCCTCTCAGGACGTATCAGTGCCATGCTCCCAAGCTTTGGGGGTCCCTTCCCATGGCTCGGCATTGACTGTGCCTCCAGCCTCAGTCTGCTCTTCTCCACTCAAGATAGTAATAAGGGTAGGAGAGCATTTAGGGAAACAGCACCGTAAGTACACCCCCTCACCCATGCCTCAATGCAAGAACAGATCATCGGGACCAGCTGGGCCAGTGGGGCCTTCCCCTTCCAGTACCGCACAACCTAATCGAGACTGTTCACCTCTGCACCACTTGGAGGCTGGAGAATCTTTTAACAACTGGTCACACGATTGGGTGGACATGGCGGCTGATGATACCCTAGTCTCATGGCACTGCTCCATCCAGTTCCCCTTGCAGACCATAGACTTGGACTTCTCAGACGATGAGCCTGATCCTGACTCCACACATCGCAGTAGATCACAGGCCCGTTCTTCCTCCTCGCCCAATGAGTGTACCTTTGAGAGACTGATTGACTGTAACGAGGACTCTCATGCCCACTAGGAGTTGCTACGCTGCATGGCAACAAACCTGATCCTGAAGCTCAGGGTCGTCCAAGAGGAGACAAACCCCCTCTTCGATGTCAGCCATAGGGCCCCACCTGCTAAGTTATCTGTCTTGCTCCATGATGGGGTATACAGCATTGTCAAGGCCCGTTGGCAACCCCATCCTTGGTTCTGCCAGTATCAAGGGTCATGGACCGTAAGTACCACGTCCCTCAGGACAAGTTCTCCTTTCTGTTCCAGCACCCCACTCTGGGGTCGCTGGTCATTGATGCAGTGAAGCAGAGAGGCAAGGCCAACTGGGTTCCACCCCTAAAAATAAGGAGGCAAGGAAACTCAACCTGCTTGGCAGGAAGGTTTACCCCACAGCAGCCCTTCAGCTGCGCTTACCAAACCACTCAGACTTTATGACAAGGAGATCTTTAACCTCTGGAATGCCTTGCAAGGCTTCCGTGCCATTATCCAGAAGGATCACCTTAGGGACTTTGACACGATGATCGAAGAAGGGGAAATGGCATCTAGAGACGCTTTGATGGCCATCCTGGATGCTATAGACACAGCCACTCACACGATGGCATCAGCTATGGTAATGTGGCGCTCGGCCTGGCTACAAGGCTCGGGCCTACCACCACAGCTGCAGCTTACTATTCAGGACCTCTCATTCGAAGGCCCTGACCTCTTTGCTGAGTCCACGGACGCGAAGCTCCATGGCATGAAAGACTCGAGAGCCATGCTCTGGTCGCTGGGCATTTACACCCCGCAACCTAACAGACGTTCTCTAAAACCCTGTGAACTCCTCCAACAAGAACTTCAGCAGTTAAAACAACAGATTCAACTGCAGAGTCCTTTCCTGAGGTCTCCCCTTTTTCCACAGCACCATCTTGGGGACATGGACAAAGATGAGGTCCATTCGGGGAAGAATGAGAAGTCCCACGCCCTGCAATCGGGTAGGCATGGGCAGGCCTCTGAACGCTTGTCAGGGAAGAAACAGCATTTTTGATAGTTACTATACAGGCAGCAAACCCACAACCTGACTGGTCTGCAACCATTTACACCGCTTCACACACCACTGGGCCAACATCACATCTGACCAGTGGGTCCTTGAGATGGTCACGGAGGGGTATCTTATTTAGTTTCTTTCAATTCCTCAGGACAGAAAACCAGCCCCTTGTCCAACCCTTGGAAACCAGGAACTGTCCCACCCCCTCGAGATCAAGTGCCAGAAACCTCTCTCCCTCAGACCCATAGAAAAGGTTCCCGAGTGGGAAAAAGGGTTTTACTCCCAATACTTCCTGGCCCCCAAACCCAACAGGGACCATTGACCCATTCTAGATCTCAGAGCCTTAAACAAGCACATAAGGAAAATAAAGTTCCGCACGGTTTCCCTATCACAGATCCTCCCTTCTCTGTCTCCCGGGGATTGGTTCACGGCCCTTGATCTGAAAGATGCCTACTTTCACATAGCCATAAGGCCCCGCTACAGGCAGTTCCTAAGGTTCATGTTGGCAAATGACCACTTACAGTTCACCTGTCTCCCTTTTGGGCTCTCCCTGGGCCCCAGGGTGTTCACGAAGTGCATGGCACCAGTCGTGGCATACCTGTGCAGACGGGGCATAAGAATTTACCCTATCTAGACTACTAGTTAATAGTTGGGAAATTGAGCTCGCAAGTAGAGCTCCACGTCAGAGTGGTAGTGAGGCTCTGCGACTATCTGGGCCTTCACATAAACCAAGAAAAGTCAAAGCTCCACCCGTCTCAAAACAGAGTTCATAGGGGCGCATCTAGATGCCTGCAAGGGGTCAGCATTCCTACACCTCTCCAGATTTCAGTCCATTTGCACCATCGTTACGGAGCTGCAAATTCCGCCCGTGACCACGGCCCACCAGTGCTTGCAGCTCCTCGGCCACATGGCAGCCTCCACCTCAGTGATCCAGATGGCACGCCTGAGGATGAGGCCTCTCCAAATCTAGCTTTCTGTGGTGTTCCACGTATGGAGAGACTCCCTGAACAAGGTACTGTCTCTTCCCCAGGATGCTCTGGGGACACTTCAAGTTTGGAGGGATCCCCGTGTTCCCATGGGGGCCATCCCCTTCAAAGACCCCAGGCCCTCAGTGACCTTAATAATGGATGCCTCAAACACAGGGTGGGGGGCCCATATCTCTGGGGGACTCTCCACCCAAGGGCTCTGGTCCCACACTGATGGTCATCTCCACATAAACGTGAAGGAACTAAGGGCCATCAGGCTAGCTTGCATGACCTTCCTGGAGAAGACATGGGGTAGGTCAGTCCAGATCCTCCTGGACAATACCACAGCCGTGTTCTACACAAATCGGCAAGGGGGGGGTGGTCAGCTCCCTGCCACTTTGCAAGGAGGCGTGCAAACTCTGGGAATTGGCCATACGACACAACTTCATCAAAGTGGCCTCCCACCTACCAGGGGTGGATAACGGGGTAGTGGACTCACTAAGCAGAAAATCATTAGCAAACCACGAGTGGTTCCCTCCACAACAAGGTGTTCTCCCTCCTGATAAACAAATGGGGTCCCCCCAGATAGACTTGTTTGTGGCATGGTAGAACCGCAAATGTCCCCAGTTCTGCTCCCTCAGGGGCCGGGAGGAGAGCTCTCTCACCAACGCCTGCCTCATCAACTGGTCGGGGCCCCCGATGTATGCCTTCCTGCCGGTTCCCCTGATACAGAGGGTTCTTTTGAAAATCGACGGGGACGGAGCAAACATAATACTAATAGCTCCGGACTGGCCCAGACAGTGCTGGTTCCCATTCCTGCAGGAGAGGTCCATAGAGATCCCACTCCATCTCCCACAGTGGGTGGGCCTCTTGACACAGGACTCGGATGCCTTCGGCACCCAGACCTGGGCCGCTTACACCTGATGGCCTGGATGCTCTCTGGCTCAGCAAGCAGGAGAGGCTCTGCTCAGACAGGGTTAAGAAGGTCCTGGTTGGTAGCAGAAGACCATCCACTAGATCCACGTACACAGCCAAATGGGAGCAATTCTCCATTTGGGCTCGGGACAAAGGTGTAGACCCTATATCAGCCCCGATACGCCTGATCCTCGACTATCTGCTAGATCTCAGAGAAAAAGGCCTTTCTCCTTCCTCACTGAAAGTCCATTTAGCGGCATTCTTAGCTCTCCACAAGAGTGTGGATGGGCAATCAGTTTTCTCCCATCCCACCTCCGTCAGATTCCCAAAAGGGGTGGAGAGACTTTTTCCCCAACCCCATAAGCCCACCCCACCTTGGGACTTGAATATCATTCTCCGGGCAATGACAGAGCCGCCCTATGAACCCTTGGACTCAGCCACCCTCCTGGTCTTGTCCTGGAAGGTGTCCTTCATAGTAGCCATCACCTCTGTTCAAAGGGTTTCGGAGTTGCAAGCCGTCTCCTCGGAACCCCCATATACGAGTTTCTACCTGGCTAAAGTGGTTTTACATCACCACCCATCCTTCCTCCCTAAGGTGGCCACCCCCTTCCATCCTAACCAGGAAATTTCCTTGCCAGTTTTTTACCCAGACCCCCAGGTTACACAGAACCAGAGGAAGTGGCATACATTGGATGTGAGGAAAGCGCTTCTAACTTACATCAAGCGCACCTGGCCATTTTGCAAGACCCCCCAACTTTTTGTGGTGGTCACTGAACGTAAGAGACGTTTACCAGTATCCTCTCAGTGTAGCTTTAAATGGATTGTGAACTGTATCAAGGACTGGTACGGAATGTTGAACATGCGTCTTCCTGGAACTGTGAGAGCCCACTCTACCAGGGCCCAAGCGTCCTCTACAGCCTTCCTTGCCAAGGTCCCAATCCAAGAAATCTGCAAGGCCGCTACATGATCATTGATACATACCTTCACGACGTACTACGTCATTGCCCAAGAAGCTAGAGATGATGCCACTCTGGGCAGGGCTACACTCAGTGTGAGTAGATTGTAACTCCTCCCACCATCCATGGGTACAGCTAGCAGTCACCTGTAACTGAATGATGTGAGCAGCACTTGAAGGAGAACGGTGGGTTACGTAACAGTAACTGTCTTTCTTCAAGATGGGCTGCTCACATACATTCAGGCCCCTCCCACTGTCCCCACTAAAGGAGTTGCCAAAGGTATATGGGACTGGGAGGGTTAGGGTCATGGTCACCTATATAGCTGCGGTCATGCTGTAGAGAGGTCGTTGCCCGCGTGCCCTGATCTGATAGGCTAAGGCTGAAGACTTTCCGAGCTACCATGCGCTGTGGCACATAAACACCTATAACTGAATGTATGTGAGCAGCCCATCTTGAAGAAGGACAGTTATTGGTAAGCAACCCACTGTTTTTGGCCCATACAGTTCAGTCTATGGGGCTTGCTGATGATAAACCTAAGGACCTCCTTATGAGTTCTGTGAAGTTTTTCTGATCTTGACACTCAAAGCACAAAGACTTCTGAGGGAGAGGGAGCCAGTTGTATCAGAGGAAATGAAAAATTACTACAATAGTCATTTTCCTGTGTCACATTTATATGTAATCACATCTGTGTTTTTCTTCCTGCACAGCGAGAATATTTGTGCCAGAGCTGACTGATCTCTGACAGGCTGAAAAGGGCCATCCTTAATTTACAGTCTGAAAAAAAAAAAAAGAAAGAAAGAAAGAAAGAAAGAAAGAAAGAAAGAAAGAAAGAAAAAGAAAAACAAATGAAACAATTGTGAGGGATTCCACAGTGTGAACACATGTGTTGGCATCTGGTTTATTTGCTCATTTCACTGTAGCACTGGAGCATGTTTCATTATCTATCGTCAAGTGGTGACAAGTTTCCTTCACTCTCCGGGGACTGGATCACAAGTTGAACCAAGGAGAGCTATCCTTCGGCTCATTCTCCTTGAGTTTTGTTATTAGACAGACAATTGAGTTGAAGAAAATAAAAAAACAGGATGGGAAGCTGCTGTTGGTTGGACACAATTACATTGATCAATTACACCCAGTGCTGAATAGCCTTTAGTATATTAAACATATTGATCTCCCTTGTCTCAAGGGAAAGAGAAATGCCAGCAGCAGCTGCAGGCCAATTCTGTAATACTGAGAACAGGGAAGATCTTAAAGGACTGGTTTTTTGGTTTCCTTTGTCCAACTCAAAGGGAGTGTTGGTTGGATAAAGATTAGTGCATCCCATCCCTGCCAACATAGGGCATGGAAGGCTGGGGAGATCCGTATCTGTGCTTCAGAGGGCCCTGCTTATAGTGGGTTGGGTTTACTGTTGACTTATGAAACAAAGCCTACAGCTACACTATGGGCTTGGTGTGTGAATCCCCGTTCACTCAGACATATCTGAGCCAGGTTGATAAGTGCAAGTATCACCTGGGTAGCTTGAATCCTCTGGCGAGGTACTAGACTTGACTAGCCTCTGCCCAGATGTTAAAACAAACAAGGAGTCCTGTGGCACTTGAAGACTAGCACATTTCTTTATTGCATGAGCTTTCGTGGGCGAAAAATCCCACTTTGTCAGATGCTTTTTAGATGGGGGAGCTTACAGAATGGAAGGAAATAAATGCAGGGAAGAGTAAGTCATGGGATCAGGTCACACTGTAACAGTGAATTAAAGCAGTTGTTAAGATCAAACACTGGGAAACAGCATACAGAGGAAGGTCAAATCACCTGTTATAATGAGAAAAAAAAATCTGAAGTCCCTATTAAGCTCTGAAGCAATGCAGTCAAACTTGCAAACTCTCCCTGCGCAGGGCTGAGGGCCACTGAAAACAAGCTGGTGGGTGGAGGCAGGGGAGTTAAAAATGGAAAATATGGAAGGAGAGGGAGAAGAGAATGCAGAAGGAGGGAAAGAATAGGCTGTATGTCTGTTGAATGCTTACTGGGGCAAAAGAGGGTGTGAATGGAGAATAAGGGTTGCAATTAACTCCCTGTGACTGGCCCCTGTCTGCTGGCTTGAGCTGCAGGACTGTAAAATTGCAATGTAGACACTCAGAATCAGGCTTGGGGCTGAGGGAGGCTCCCAGCACCCAGTTCTACTATAATCCCCCATCTCTACACTGCAGTTTTACAGGCCTGCAGCCCAAAGCCTGTGAACCTGAGTCAGATGACATGGGCCAGCCACAAGATGTTTAACTGTAGACTGTACCCTATAGAACAGTGGTTCCCAACCAGTGTGCTGGGGCACACTGATGTGCTGCGGCAACACGCAAAGTGTGCTGCGAGCATCCCCGAGAGCTGGACTTAAAGTTCCCTCCCTGCTCAGCCCAGCCACGTGGGCTATGCAGGACTGGGAAAAGGGAGGGGTTAAAGTAACGGGTAAGGCACAGAACACAGTTCTGGGGCCCCCTACTTTTAGGCAGGCAGCCTTCTGGTCCCCCTAAAAATAGATGAAGTCACTGGAATGTGTAATTCCAGGGGTACCCCTAAAAATAGCAGGAGCAGCCCAAACACAGTGTTCTGGGGGCTCCATCTTAAACCCCGCTCCACCTTACCTAACCAGCAGAGAGGGGTGGGAGGCTGGGAGTGTGTGAATCTCCCCCTGCAGGGCAGAGCAGCTTGTGTCAGGCAGCCTGCAAACAGCTCAGGTAAGGGCTTTGAGGGGGAGAGCTACTGGGGTTGTGAGTGGCAGGTATGTGTAGCAGAGATGGGTGCAAGTGGGTGTGTAGCAGAAGGTGTATAGATGGGGTTATGGGGTGGCTGTGTGGGAGGGTGTAGCTGGGGGCTGGAGGCCTAGTTCTGGCCCCTGCAGCGATGAGGGGGTCCATCACAGGCAGCAGGGGGCCATGAGATAGGAGGACGAGACCCACTGGGGTGGGAGGGAACAGCAGTGGGGTGAGGATTTGTCCTGGGTGGCAGGGAGCCATGCTCCCCTGCCCTACCTCCTACTCCCCAGGCTCCCCCCGGCCCCTCAAAAAGCCACTCTTGTTCTCCCTTCCCCTCTCTTGTCTTGCCACCCTTGCACTGTTCTCCCCATGGTTCCCCTTGTCCTCTTTTGCCACCCCTGCTCTGCTCCGTTCCCCACACTCACTCCTGCCACTGCACACAACTCTTGACCTCCTGTATTTTGCCGGCCCTGCTATTACCCCTGCTACCCCACATAGCAGCATTTCTGAAACACTATGCCATGGTTTATGAATATTCATAAATAATTTAAGTTAATTTGAATATTCATGAGTTTTTAATAGTGGTGCGCCTTGAAAAATTTGAAGGTATCAAGGTGTGCCACGGCAGAGAAAAGGTTGGGAACCACTGCTATAGAGACACTTAGTGAGGAACAATTAGCTAAACTGAGCCACTGGGAATGATCTTGAGACAGGAAATTCAGCTCCAGAACCAGAGTCTTACAAAGTTGGTGCCCGTCTCTGTAGTCCCCAACAAAATTCTAGCCCATGTCCAATCCCATTTTCACCCATTCCATACATGCTTTGCTTCCCCCATGCGAGCTGCCCACAACAAACACAGAAATTCACAGGCCAGATCTATAATTGGCATAGTTCCACCCAAGTCAGTGCTATGTTGATTTATACCAGCTGAGGGTCTGGCCCCTGGGTGGCATTGTTATTTCAGAGATGAAAGCGTGTGAATATTACAGAAACAAAAAGCAAATTAGGCAAAACATGTCAGTTTCAGAGACAGAGCTAAACCAATCCTGCAGCCGCAGAGAATATATTTACTCGTGCGTATGAGGGAGACATTCATCTGACAGCCTAAAGAGAATGTATTTCTCCTTTCACATTAGCTGCCTACATCTTTTGCTGATTATTTTCAGATATCCTGTATGCACAATCATAACAGCCTCCAAGGCTAAAGTCATCCTTTGTTTTTGTTTCACATTAGGTGCCAATTTGGGTTGACAAGAGATTTTCATACACTCCCTTCCTGGTGTGAAAACATCACAGCTTAAAGTGTCACGCAGCATCAAGGACATGCCAACATAAGGCCACAAAGCAGTGAGACGATGGACATGTGGGTTTGGGACTAGGCTCTGGGCATGCAGATGTGGTGAAATGAAGGGAAGGGATTTCCTTTTGCTCATCACCCCCACACAGGGAACTCCTGAAGTGACAGACAGGCCACTCTTGAAAATGAACTCGAGGGCTTTGGGTGAGGTTTAGTAAGGCATGTCGTGCCGTCATGCAGGCTAAGTCACAGGGACACAGGGTGTGTGGGGGTGGAAGGAGAGGATCTGGGAAAAATTAAAGGAAGGGAGCATGGTTGGTTTGATAGTTTACTGACTTGAGTAAGAATCAGTGGAGCTGGCCTCTATTCCCAATCTCTGCCTCTGAATGATGTTAGACAAGACCTTTTACCTCTGTAGGTCTTTGTTTCCCCTCCCACAATTTGTTCGGTCTTGTCTTCTTACAGACTCTTTGCTGCCAGGACTGACCTATACTGTATGTATGTACAGCATCTAGCACAACAGGGCCCTGGTCTTGGTTGTGCTACCATAAATCCAGCTGCTCAGGGGTAACCGTGCCTATAAGAGGGGAGTGGTGGGTCACCTAGCTGGCTGCTCAAGGGTAACCATGCCAGCAAAAGGGGGTGCTGGGTCACGTAGACCTTACTCCCTAGAGTTTTCTGACCTTGGAGAATGTCACAAAGTGCCCAACTCATTTATTCCTCTGAGCACTCAGAAAATTCAAGATGAAATTCAAGTAGAGGTTAATCAAAAAGGATTTTCATTAAAAGAAAAAAACAACAGCCTCTCTCTTAAATAAATAAATAAATAAATAAATAAATCTTGTCCTGATTAAGGTAAATATCCAGCCAGGATGTGGGGAATGAAAGATGACTCCCTCTTACTCTAGCTTTGTCTGATTTAACTTGAAATGAGACTCCAGGTCCCCCCCACCCCCCAACCACAAGCGCTTCTAAAGCTGTGAGATGTGGATAGAGCATTTGTTAAATCAATTCCTTTGGAGCTGTATGCATGCCAAAAATCAGGAAGATGGTAAAACAACTCACACATTTTGAATCATTTGCTAAGCAGGTTACTTCACAGTTTTGCTTTGAGGGGGAGGTAGGAAAAAATAGATTGTCCCCAAGTCAGAGAGGACAAGAAATGGAAAATGGATTCTTACAAGGGCAGGCAGGATCATCTGGTCAGTTTCCAGCTTCAGAGAATGGAACAGTCAGAAAAGCATCCAGTCTGTGACTTTCCATCCCTTGCCAAAGCTGCACAAAAGTTCCTGTCAAGTTCCCAGGTCTCCAAATTTCTGTGTAATTCAAGTCCTCACCAGAGTGAGCTGAAGAGGCAGAGATATGGAGGTGGAGGGCAAAGTGATGATTACAATCACAACGTCATATTAGCAGAGCAAGACCAATGCAGCGACATTTACTATTTTATTAATGTAGAAGGTGAGAGCACCCCTGCTGTGCTGTACATACACTTACAGACTCTGAGGTCAGAAGGGACCAGAATGATTATCTAGACTGACCTCCTGTCCGGTGCAGGCCTCAAAACCTTACCCACTCACTCCAGTAATAAGCCTCTAACCTATGACTGAGTTATTATAGTCTTCAAATCATGATTTAAGGACTATAAGATACAGAGAATTCACCAGCAGAAGAGACATGCCCCACACTACAGAGGAAGGTGAAAACCCCTCAGAGTCCCAGCCAATTTGCCCTGGAGGAAAATGCTTTCCTGACTCCAGATATGGTGACCAGTTAAACCCTAAGCATGTGGGCAAGTCTCACCAGCCAGTCACTCAAAATAGCATTCTCTGTAATAACTCAGAACCCACCCCATCTACCCTCCCTTCTTAGGCCACTGGCATATCTACAATCAGTAGTTAGAGATCAAAGATTAGTCAGTTTCCAAAGTAGGCTATCCCATCATTTCATCCTCTTCATAAACTTATCAAGCTCAATTTTGAAAGCAGTTATGCTTTTTGCCCCCACAGCTCCTCTTGGCACATTATTGCAGAACTTTACTCCTTGACTGGTTAGAAATGTGTGTCTAATTTCAAGCCTAAATTTCCTGATGGACAGTTTGTATCCATTTGTTCTTATGTTCACATTGATGCTCTACTCAAAGAATTCCTCTGCCTCCCAGGTATTTATTCCTCTGTTGAATTTATATAAAGAGCAGTCATGTTACCCCTCAGCCTTATTTTGGTTAGGCAAACAAGCCAAGTTCCTTAAGTCGCCTTTCATAAGGCAGGTTTTCTATTCCACAGACCATCCTTGTAGCCCTTCTCTGCACCTGTTATAATTTGAATTCATCTTTTTTAAACATAGCAAGATATAGTCTTTGCTCCAGGAACTATGGTCTTAAATAGATTAGGGTTGAGGGGAACTAGAGACACAGGGAAGCTAGGGGTCACATGACAGGTCAGTGGCAGAGCTTGGAATAGGATCGAGTCTCCTGACTCCCAGGCCAGTGCCCTGTTTGGGGGACCCCACAGACTATGTTGCCTGAATCCTGGTTGAACCCACACTATGAAGAGTGGTCTGGCCACCAAGGAAAGAAAAAGAGTTGAGCTCATTTTCAGGGGATTGGAGGCAGAGAAAGCTAAAATGCAGGAGTGGATTGAAGGAAATGGGGTATGGGGGTCAGGATATGGAGGGTGAGAAAGCCCAGGAAAAGCATTCCTAGAGATTTGAGTCAGAACTGGGGATGAATTGGAATGGGAGGCCACAAATGCAATAGGGCAACTAGAGTCTCTGTTGACTGAATGAGACATTTGGGGAGGATTTGCTAATGGTTCATTCTCATGTATCGGTTATTGTTAGTTTGCTTTAATGAGTTTAATTAGACATCCCCTGCGCTGCACACAGAGTGCATCATTAAGGAGTTGGAGTTGTCACAGTGCATAAATTTGCAAGACAATCACACCAGATTCCCTTGATTCCTTTTTCCTGCTTGGTGCCTCCCCTGGCTCCAATGCCAAAGTCAATACCCTGTCATTGGACCACCCGACTGGTGCTCATTTAGTCCCCCTTAATTGATTCAGGCTGGCAAGGAGTGTTATTAAAGAGGAAGTTCCCATTTGAAACCTTTGCAAAACTTGTGCAGAATGCAGCCCCTGTACATTTCTTTCTCATCTAAAGGAAATTGTTCCAGAACTCAAGTATGAAGAAGTAATTACATTTTTTCTTTTCATGTTTCCTTGCTTAATCGCATCTGGACAAGCTGGAGATTAGCCAGAGCTAAGACACTGGAATGATTTAAAAATGAAAGAGGCAATAACCACAATTTGAGCTAGCAATTTTGATTGCCCCTTTGGGAACAGGCTCCATGAAGCCTCTCTTGAGCTGGAGACTAGAGGCAAATGCCTTTCACCTTCTCAAAGCAGAACCCCTGTTCATTCAAAGTGTGGGTAAAGGGATTGAGTAGCCTAGGAGGAAAAAATACAGCCACCCAAGAAACAGGTGGATGGGACCCCTGGATTTCTTTTGTAGAAATGTTTTGCTCTATATTTTATATTCTGACTCTGCCTGCTTTCCTCTTAATGCCAGCTTCTCTGCTGCTCTAACTCTCTTAAAAATGCCTCAGACTACCCCTTTCCCCAACTGCTTTCAGAGGAAGGAAGAACACATACATAACAGGCACAGCTTCTGCACTCCATCAGCTCTTATTTTGCAAGCTGCTGCTTTTCCAGGAGCCATTATTTATGCAGGTGGATCAAGTGATGAGTTAATCAGCTCCAGGTGCTGAGTTAGGCGGAGTTGGACTCATTACTTTCTTCTAGGCACAGGAAACACTCCCCGGGTTAGAGAGATGCATTCAATTGGTTTTAGGGAAGGCATGTGGCAGTGATGATACTTTACCAGCCCTCTGCTGATGCCAATAGGGCAGTAGTGATTTCAGGGGCACTCCACTAATTTGCACCAGCTGAGACTGTCCTTTGTGTTCTGTTTGGAAAAGTACATTCAGGGACATCGCTGCCCCGGGGAATGACCCAGGGCATGGGCCCAGGCCACTCCCCCTGCCAGCAGGCCACGCCCCCTGCCTACAGGCCATGCCCACTGGGGACAGGGCAGGGAGGGGCAGCCACAGCCACAGCCACGGGGTTACCTGGCCTTTGAAGGGGCCGGAAGTGGCTGATGCCACGGGTGGCTGGGCTCCAGATCCTCAGCTGGGGACAGGGCCAGGAGCGGCAGCCGTGGCTGTGGGTGGCTGGGCCCCAGATCTCTGGCCTAATCCAGCCGGAGACCGGGAGAGGTGGGGCCCCCCCAGGACCCAGGGCACTGGTGCTGGCATTTGGGGCACAGGCCCCATGCACCAGGTGCCAGTGATGCCCCTGGGTACATTCTTGAGACAGATTTTAATGTGGGAATGGGTTTGAGACAGGAAATTCAGGTCCAGAGCTAGAGTCTTCCAAAGTTTGTGCATGTTTTTGTAGTCCCAATCCCATTAAGTTTTAGCTCATGTCCCATCCCATTCGCTTCCATTCCATGCCTGCCTGACTTCCCCTGTTCCAACTGCCCACATCAGACAGATAGAAATTCACAGACCAGATCTACAACTGCTGTAAATTAGCATAGCTCCACCTTTTCCCCCCAGCATTAATGCCTGCTGAGTTGTTACCTTGATGATGCCTTGTTTCTGGAAAGGCTTTCAGTTTAATTAGAGAAAAATGCAAAGGAAGAGAGAAGAGAAAATGGATAGAAAACATAGCACAGAAATACAGCATGAAGTCAAGTGATCTCTTGATACAACAGCCTGTAAGGATTTACAGGGGGTAGAGTCTGGAATCTTGTTTGCCACTGTGAGATTACAGAAATGATCTGAGCTTCTCTGATTTACAGTTAAGAAATAACCACATATAGCCTACAGATTCCAAAGGGGTAAGCATGCTAATCTAGTTCAGCAAAACAAACAAGAAATCCTGTGGCACTTTTAGGCTATGTCTACATTAGCAAATTAGTTCGGACCAAGTAAGCTTAGTCCTGACTAATTTGATCCCTGTCTACACTAGGCTTTGTCTACTTTGAACTAAAACAAAGCTTAGTTTGAACTAGTTAGTTTGGCTGGTTAGTCCGAACGAACTTCTTAGTTCCAACTAATTTGCATTTTTAGTTCAAGCTAGCTGAATGGACACATGCTAGTTTGAACTAAATAAATTTGAACTAACTTTTAGTTCAAACTAGCCATGGTTCTTTACTTTGAACTAAAAAGTTAGTTTAAATTTTAAAAAGTGCGGCTACACGCTTAGTTCAAACTAACTTTTGAACTACTTAGTTCAGACTAACCAAATCTGAATTAAGATTTTAGGCGAAGACATAGCCTTAAAGACTAATAAATTTGTTTATCACATGAGCTTTTGTAGGAGAAAATGCTACTTTGTCAGATGCTTTGAAGATGGGGGAACTCTGAAGACATCATACCCTAAAGATGCCAGAAGACACCAATATACAGAGAAGAAACCCTAAATAGCAAGAAAAGGAAAATAAAGGACTTCAAAAATAATGGACTGGTCTGGTATATACCTCAGTATACCACATATGTACAATTAAGTTGGCAATCACCTAAAGCTGGATCAGGTTCATCTGTCATTTAAGTTACATTTGGCTGCTTTAAAAGAAATTGTATTCCTACTGTATTGTATCATTGGGTTGCATTGCTGTATCTGTTACAATATGCACAGCAGTGCTAAATTGTTTAACTAACCACAGATTAAAAATTAACAAACCAAAGGCAGCAACTAATATAAAGTCAGGTAAAAATCAAAGGCTATGTCTACACGCAGCCCGTTATTTCAAAATAACCTATTCCGAAACAAGTTATTGTGAAATAAGAACGTTATTGCGAAACAAGCGGAAGTGAAATAAGGACAAAACTAGGTGAAATAAGGGGAAAAGCTGGAAACGAAATAGCATGTCCACACAGTGGACTTGCTATTTCACTTCAGGGGCAGGGCACCATGGGAGGTGTGGCAACATGGCTGCCACCCCGGGCCATGTCAGCGGCCATGTTGGTAGCCAATCCTATAAAAGGCCGGCCCCGACCTCACTTCCCTGTCCATTCTGGCTAGCAGGACTCTGCCAGCAACAGAGATTGACGGTGCCCGGCTGCCTAGCCTTCGACGGCTGACGACTAGGCACACTGCACATCTGCACAGCGTGCTCCTGGTGGGGGACATGCTGTTCAGAGACCCCAATGCTGACCAGGGTGTGCCCCAGGTTGCCAGCACCCTGTGCCTCAGGGCCGCACTAGTGCTCCTGCCCCTGTCAGTGCCTCGCCGAGTCTGGGCCCAGGAGACGAGCACCAATTGGTGGGAGCGCGTCATGCTCCAAACCTGGGACGATGACCAGTGGCAGCGCAACTTCAAGATGGCCAGGGCCAGCTTCGAGCAGCTGGTATCTGAACTGACCCCACTGCTGCTTCGCAGGGACACTGCCATGTGTCTGGCCATCCCTGTGGACAAAAAGGTGGCCATAGCCATATGGAAGATGGCCACCCCGAAGTCCTACAGGTCCATGGCCCACCTGTCCAGGGTTGGCAGGGCCACTGTCGGGGTCATCCTCGGCCAAGTCACCAGGGCCATTAACAGAGGCCTGCTGCGGCACCTTGTCACGCAGGGGGAGCTGCAGGCCACCATGGATGGTATGACAGCGCTGGGATTCCCGAACTGCATGGGGATCCTGGATGCCACCCACATCCCCGTGAGGGCCCTGGACCACTGAGCGGCAGAGTACCGCAACAGGAAGGGCTACCACTCAATTGTGGTGCAGGCCCTCGTGGACCACTGGGGGATCTTCCAAAACTGCAATGTGGGTTGGCCAGGGAGGGTACATGATGCCCGCATCCTCAGGAACTCGTCCCTCTACCGGGGCATGGAGGCGGGCGTCTTCTTCCCCCCACAGAACATCTATGTTGGGGGGGTAGAGGTGCCTGTCCTCCTCATGGCAGATGCGGCCTATCCCCTCCGCCCGTGGCTGATGCACCCCTACACAGGGCCCCTCGACCCTCGCCGCCAGCTGTTTAACCAGCAGCTGAACCACTGCCGCCAAGTTATTGAGTGGGCCTTTGGACAGCTGAAGGCCCCCTGGAGGTGCATCCTGACCCGCCTCCACCTCGGAGAGGAGACAGCAACCCAGGTCATCAGCGCCTGCCTGGCCCTGCATAACTTCTGTGAAATGCGGGGTGAGCCCCTTGCAGCTACCTGGGAGGCCGAGGCCCAGCTCATCGGGCGCCAGTATGAGCAGCCTGCACCTGTGCCCCCAGGGGAGCGGGCCTCCACGAGGGCCCTCACCATCCATGAGGCACTGACAGACAGCTTCGCAGCTGCGGAGGACCCCTGAAGGCCAGGCCTGCCCCACCACACACCACCCTCTTCCCCCTTCTAGCACAGACAGCCCTCACCCATCCACCCACACTGTTGCAGCACCACCAATAAAATACACCGCACACACCAAAGACATGTGTTAACATTTTTATTTATAATGAACGGGGGTGGGGGTCAGTGGGGCTCGGGGCTGCAACTGGGAGACGGGGTTGGGGTGGGGCTTGGGGCAGCAACTGGGAGACAGGGGTCACTGGGAGGTGGGTATGGCACGGCCCTGCCCAGGCCCACCCTGGGTCCGGGGTCGGCGTGGAGCCCCAAGCTGGGGTGTTGCTCCGCCAGGTGCCAGTGGCCCCATGCTGTCGGCAATACGGCACAGACTGGCGGCTGCGTCATCCACTCCCGTCCCCAGCCTCTCCATGGCCATGGCCTGCCGCCCCATGGCCACGGCTTGTCTCTCAAAGGCAGCCACCAGCCGGTCGTCGGTGGTGGCTCCCTGGCGCAGGAGTTGTATGGCCGCGTCCTGCTGGCCAGCCTGCTCCCGCCGCCAGGCCTGAGCGGATGCCTCGGCCCGCTCCCCCAGGTCCTCTAGGCTGGCGAGGATCTCGCTGCATGTGCGGGGTCCACGCCCCCTCCGCCTCCTCCGTGGCCCAGGGCTGCCAGTTGGGCTCCGCGCCTGCTGGCTACCAGTGGCACCAGCTGCAGGGAGGAAGCATCACACAGGTTTAGAGGCTGCTGCCTGCTAGCCATGCCTGTGTGCAGCTTGTGTATAGCACACAGCTCCGCCCACACTGTCAGCAGGAAGCTAAGCTGGGGTCCTGTGGGACATTGCCCCAGGGGGACACAGGGCCTCCTGGGGCCCACATGTGCGCTGGACCCATCCGGATGGGTTGCTCTGCGGCGTCTCCCAGGGCCACATCCCAGTGGTCTGCTCTGCAGGCTGTGCGCCCTGCCCAAGGTGAAGCTGCATCCGTCACACCCACATGTGTTCACCAAACTCAGGCACGCAGGGGCCCGTCAACCTGGTGCGACATGTCCCCCGGGGACCTGTGTCCAGGGGGGCCCTCTGACCCCCCGCCCTAGCCCGGTGCCCTGCCCATCCCCGTGCCGGACCCCGTCACTGCCCATGCCCTGGGTGGGCCTGGCCCTGCATCTTCCTGTGGGGCATGGTGACTCACTGACAGGGGCTCCGGATGTCTGCCGGCACGTCCCCTCCTCCAGCTCCTCCAAGTCCCCCAGGCTTGTCACTGCTGCCGGCTCCTGCTCCCCCTCCTCCTCACTGGCCCCACCCTGGCCAGGGGGGATCATTTCTGGGGTCCCTGCTTCCACCTCTGGTGGTGGTGGTGGCGGCTGGTCTGCTGGACCCCCAACGTCCAGGGAGGCGTCTGGACTGCTGGGTGGTCCCTCTGCGCCTGAGGAGGTGCTGGGGGTGGGCCCGGTGTTGATGGTTTGGGCAGGCAGGCCACTGGGCTCACGCCCCAGGAAGGCGTCCGGCTCTTCAAAAAAGGGGCAGGTGGTAGTGCTACCTTCCCCCTGGAGCTCACGCCCATCCCTGGTCCCCGCGTGGTCCTGCCGCAGAGCCTTGAGCTTAGAGCGCACCTGCTCGGTGCTGCGCTCCTGGCCCTGGGCAGACAGCTCCACAGCTATGGCAGCGTACACTGCCTGGTTCCTCTGGGTGGCCTGGAACCTGGCCAGGATCTCAGGCCTGTGCCAGATGGCGAGGAGTCGGTGGACCTCATCATTGGTCCACACAGGACCACGTCATCTGCGCTCCACAGCGTCTGCCCCACATGCTGACATGCCTGTGGAGGTGTGTAAGCATGCTGCCAGGGCTGGGCACTTCCTTCTTCCTGTGGGTGCTGTGCACCCTGGGAAGAAGGTCAGAGCGCATTATTTCGAAATAACGGTTATTTCAGAATAATGTGTCTAGACAGCATTATTTTGAAACAACCGTTTTGAAATAATGGCTGTTTCGCAAACTTTGAGGTTTTATTGTTGCGGAAGGACAGTTCTTATTTCAAAAGAACGGGATCAGTTCTTTCGAAATAAGAAAACGTTGTGTAGACCTGTTTTCTTTTATTGTGGAATAACGGCTGTTATTTCACAATAAAAGTGCCGTGTAGACATAGCCAAAGTGGTTACAAAAACAGAACAAGTTACATGTTAAACTGTATAACAAACCACCTGTTAGTCCTTTTGATCCTAGTCAATTTGTGGTTAGGAACACTGTATCCTAGGGCATGTGTAATTCAAAACAGTCTTGCTCTGTGTCTAAGTCCTTACAAAGCAATTTAATCAATTGGTTATTGTCCATTCAATCATTAAACTACATCCCCCAATCAAAGATTTGGACCTGACATTCCCAGGCCCACTATATGAGACTATCAATAACTGGCTAATAAAATCTGTCATATGAGGGACTGTGCAGACTAAGGGACAGAAGGGCATAAGTGTATAGGTGGCAATGTAGTAAGGATGGCTACCTAACAGTTTTTAGTCCACCCTCTGTCTGTAAACTATGCTTTTCTGGGACGATGGGTAAACATCCCTCCCCAGAAAAAGATAAAAAGTGGGGGAATGTAGGAGAAACTGTAGAAGTGTCTAGGTATTGGCTCGAGGCCTAACAAAGCAATCCAGGAAAGTGGGCCTGAATGGCATGCACACTGGGCATGAATTGAAGGGACCATGATAACCTCATCAAAATTGGAACAAAATAAGCTGAAACTGCAATAATATGGATAAAGATGAGCATTTACTTGGACAGAATGTACTTGGAGAAAGGTGGTGTTAGCCCAGTTTCATGCCAAAAGAGATAAGGAGGTATGCTGTGCATAAGTGGCCTGTACAAAGGAGAGGTTTGGCCAAATCATGACACCTTGATGGATGGCGATGCCCAGGGACCTATCAAAGGGGTGGCATCAAAGAAGGGATGCACAGACCAATTAATGTAAAGGTGATAAGGTATAAAAGTAGGAACCCTAGAGCTCAGACTTTATGCAGCCGAGAAGGTGACAGCTAGTCCTGCTATCAGTTGAGCTGTTCCACTGCATTGAGAGCACCAATGCTGCCAACAAATCTGTTGATATGGATTATTTGCCATAGTGCTATGTTGCAATAAAGCCTAGCCTGGCACCTTTGTTTCTATAAAGATACGAGGTCGTGTTGGTTTCCTCGATTGTGAGTGTTGCCTCAGTTTACCTCTTGCACACAGGTATGCCTAGGCTCCAGATCACTGGGCTAACAGAGTTCCCACTAGAGATCAGAGCCAAAGGTAACCCAAAGTGTTAACCAAAGGAGCAAGTCAGCTTAGGATCGCCAGGCTAACTCAGTTCCTGCTTAAGATCCAAGCCAGGCTCTAGATCACTGGGCTAACAGAGTTCCCACTGGAGATGTGAGCCAGGGGTAATCCTGAGGGAGCATGCCTTCAGAGACTCATGCATGCATTCACACACGTAGCCCAAACTGATATCAGCACCAGACACAGAACAACACTGATAAAAACACTGATGATAAAACATCTTGCTCAACATGCCTGACTGCACTCTGCCCAGCATACCACACTGTGGCTTGGGAGCTACATGTGGCTCTTGAATGAAAAAGTGTGTCTCCCAGAAGAACATCAGCAAATCAGTTTGGGAAGGCAGCCCCAGCCTAGGAGTTTTAAATCTTCCGCCCTGAGTATTCTCAGAACATGCTGGGGGGAGCCCCAGCCTGTGCCTAGCTGCTGGAGTGACCAGGTAAGTGGGCCCTGGAAAGGTTGGGGGGTTGGCCTGTGAGAGCCAGCGTCAGGGCCTGGGGGCTTAGGAGGGGGTCAGGAACGGTGGGGAGAAACACGGCATGGTTGGGACTTTAAAAAACTCACCACTAGCCTGCAGTCTTCTACATCGAGCACCAGCTAAGCTTTTACTGTATAGGCCTAGTTTTCATGGCAACCTTAAGTAATTGTTAGAATCTGACAATAGTAGGATCAATATTTGCCCTCTTTTTATGATCAAATTGAAGTGTGTAATGAATTTTAAACTTAGTAGTTTTAGAGTAGGTAAAAGTACATGGCTATATGCCTCAGTGTGGCTCTCGAAAGTTTAATAATCAACTTGTGTGGCTCTTGAGTTTCATCAGTTTGGCCACCCCTGCTTTAACCCCTGGTAATGGCATAATTGGAATGAGATATTAGTTGCTCAGTGGTTACTGCCTCCCTCTTGGGATCCGTAACAGGAGAAGGTGGAAACTCATCAGCCAAACACCCTTGTTTTTCATCTTTGATGTTCCCTTGGGAGAGAGACACATGATAACTTCTGTCCCTTGATGACCTGGCTTAATTTGAGGAAAAAGACTGGCGATCTCCTGGCTTCTCCCATTTCACATCAGCAGCAAGATACTTGTGGGGAGTCTGTGTCTCTGCATGTATGGCTCAGGGTAGTGCATTTGGTGCTGGGTGAGGGTCTAGCTCTGTCAAGACAGCAAGCCTCTGCTTAGCTACAGAGTATTAGGGCACCTCGTGAGGGGGCTAGTTTGGGCTGCTGTAGTAAGGTGGCCATGTGGATCTTTGGCTAGCCCACTGAACTGGGGAACAGGAGACCTATGTTCTAGGCTTAGCTCTACTGCTGGACTATTGTGTGAGCCAAGGCAAGCCCCTGCTACTCCCTGTAACTCAGTTTCATCACATGTAAAATGGAAATAATGACACATCCTCCTTTACAAAGTGACTTTAGATGGGTGGGGGTAAAGACTCAAGTATTATTTACTACTAGGAACTGGAAGAAGAACACCAACTCTTATTACACAAGCCAGTAAACAGCAATCTCATCTATTTGTATCTATCTCCTGTCTTGTACTTCATCCAGCTCCTTGAGGAAGGGACCATCTTTGTGTTTGTACAGCATTTGTGTAATGGGGCTGTAGGGAATCTAGGCATTATCACAAAACAAATAATAGCCAGCAGATGGTGGCAAGTTTGTGATGACTATTGAGGTTAGCTGGATTTGAACCAGTTAACTAAGAGGGAAAAGACTCTATTGTCTTGTCTTGATCCCTGGAGTCAGTTCTATACCCTCAAGCTCATCTAAATGTTTGTCAAAAGCATCTATAACCCAATATGTAAGGCCACAAATGTTTTCCAGTTGTCTTGTAGCAAAGCACTGTCTTTTATGGTAATTAGTACACAAAATGGTGAAGGCAAAACTGCTTCTACTGAGATTGAAAGTTGCATCTTTCTCCTCCTGACTTTGCACTGTAATCCAAGGAAGTTTTTTCAAGCTTCTCCAAGTGCCAGATTCCCTGGTACAATGACTGATGAGACAGCTGCTCTATGATGTGCCATAACAAACAATTCATTACTTCAAAATGGACTTGCTGTCATTAGCCCAGGAGCTCCGAGTTTAATGTTGCATTCTGCAGTCTCACAAATACTGCTTGGCGCAGAGGATTATACATCACATTTTATATCAATGGTGAAACCTGAACTTAAAAGACAATGGATATTTAACTTGTTTGGCCATTTAGCTGACATGTTTACTCTTCTTGAATAAGCCCATTTAGGAGACAAACACTAAAGAACCCAGGCTCATTATTAGAGATTAGTGCACTGAGCTGCACTGCCCAAGGAAATCAGGTTTCTTTGCAATGGCTCTGGACTTGTGTTCAGATTTCAGATGAGAGCATCACTAAGTAGGTGCAAGTGGCTGCTCTCTGAAGACCTTGAGCTGAGTGGGTCCCCCTGGTAGAGCAAACAGTCTTCTGCCTCTATCAGTTGCTGGGCTGTGTAATAAAGGAGCTGAAAAAGGCTTTTCAGAAGCATGCCTAGTGGTGTAGAGATTTTGGGATGTGATCCATTAAAGATTAAGCACTTTACCTTCCTAAACTTCAGATTTGTGACCCTAATCCCTGCATGTAGCACTGTTGCCATCAACAAAACTCTTGCTTGGCTGCCACCTAACCCTGTAGGAGCCTAAACTCACTCTGTCTAACTTGCCACAGTAAACCTGCCCATAGCACCTAAGGTTTAGACCCTACGGCCAGGGGGCGGTTACTTCATTCTAGGCATTCAGCTGTCTGTCTCCTGGGTAAGCCCTACAGCAGGTGTGTCAAACTCATTTGCTGAGGTGGGCCAGATTTGACTTAAGTGTACTTCAGGTGGGCTGTACACACCATAAATCAAAGTACTACAGCACTCTCACAGCATTGCAGAATGCTGTGTATGCAAAACTGTGCTCCGCAGTACCTCTCTCTCTCTCTGTTACGGAGAGACAGGGCTGGCCCAAGGTATTTTGGCACCCTAGGTGCCTGAGATTTTGCTGGCCCTCCTACCACTCCACAGCTCAGTCCAGACCAGGCCTGGCTGGATGGTGCCTCCCCACACCCCGCCATGTCTGACCAGGTGGTGTGAAGGTGCTGCAGGGGCTGCTGGGCCGAATCATGGTAGCGGCTTTGCTCCTCAGGCAGGGATCAGCTCCCTGCCCACAACCAGATGTCAGTGGAGCAGGGTGGGAAGCTCACTGGTCCCAGTTCTAGGCGCCCCCTACAGACTGGTGCTCTAGGCAACAGCCTAGGTTGCCTCTGTGGGTGGACTGGCCCTGGGGAGAGAGTGGGGGCTCATGGAGCAGAGTCTCACATACCCAGCACTCTGTGATGTTGTGAGACTTGACATTCTCATGGCATTGCAAAGTGCTGGGTATGCAAGACCACTCTCCTTGTTAGGAAGAGAGTGTGGTCATGCAGAACACAATCACGGGGCAGATGGAAGACGTTTGGGGGCTGCATTCAGCCTGGTGGTCACATGTTTGACACACCTGCTACAAAATGATTCACAGCCAAGGCAAAGACAGGCAGTGAGCTGTCCATTTCATGCACTGGGCCCCAACTGGTAAGTGTGCTTAGATCTTGTTGGATCAGGTCCCATTCAAAATCTGGCCAAAGGAAGGGGTGATGATGTCATCCACCTTATAACTTTTAACCCAGTGGTTAGAATACTTTCCATCTCTGGCATAGGAAGAAAGGATTTGAGCAGGGGACACCCACCCTCCAGCAGTGTTCTAAGCACTGAACAGTGTGGGCAACCTCATCGCCTCATGCTGAAGCTGTTCCCCTGTGGATAAATAATGGAAGAGTGGTTGGAGCAGGGGGACTAGCCACCTGCATGGGTTTCCCCACATCCCAAGTGGGTATTTTAGGCTAGGGGGTCTCAAACACATGGTCTGCAGGCTGCATGCAGCTCCGTGAATTACCTCCTGTGGGCCATGATGACCCCCAGAATCCAGGGGCTCTCAACCTCTTTGCCCTGTGGGTTGAAGGTGACCCATGGGGCTTTTCAAGTGCTGAACTCCTTTGCTGGCTGGGAGCTCAGCATTGGCAGTACTTCTGGGGCGGGGTGGGCCAAAGCTCCTGCCTGAGCATGCTCAAGGGAGGAAGCAGCGCTGCCTGTGGCATGGCCGCTCTGGTGGCCAGGTAAGTGGGTCCTGGGAGGGGGGTTGGGGACAGGCAGCCCTCCAGGGACAGGCCGCAGGGGTGAGGGAGCAGACAGCCTGGGGGAAGACGGGAAGCTGGTGGCCCCAGCGGGGTACTTTCCCTGCAGCACAGCATGGCCACCAGGACCCGGCAGGGGTGTGCCTTCCCTGCCGTTTCTGGCTACAGTGCGGCCAGCAGGGTTGTGTGGCAGCTACTTTCCCCTCCACTGCTGGCCAAAGCAGAGCTGGGGGGGCGGTTCTTGCCCCCTGGGCCCAGAGGATTGTGGCGAGCTGGTGGCACTGGAGGGGGGGTAGTTTCCCTGCCACACAGCGCGGCCACCAGGGCTAGGTGGGGGGGGCAGTGTACTTTCCCTGCTGCCACTGGCCAGAGCAGGGCTGGGCACAGAGGAGGAGTTTCCCACTGCCGGGGCCCAGAATAGGGTGCTGAGCTGGCTGGGGGGTGCTTCCCCCACAAGGTGAGCAGGGCCCAGTGAGGGGGGGAGCTTCCCCCCTGCTGGCGCCTGGAGGAGCATGGCAAGCTGGCTGTAGGGTAGGGGGAGTTGGGGAAGGGCCCACGGACTCTGGGCGACTCAGGGGAAGCTGGTGGCAGGGTGGGAGGGAACTGGATCCATCCAGCAGTGGGGTCTGGATCTGTCCCTAGCCACTGCAGGAAGGCAGCTGGGGACAGATCCAGCTCCTGGCCACAGGTGGATTGGGTCCCAGACTGGTGGAGGGCACTTTTCAAGGTGTGGCCCTCAGGCCAGTATCCCAGTCTTCATGTGGCCCCTGGGGATCAAATTCCTATAATTTTGGGATAACTCAAACACTTTCTTCTGAAGCAGCTGCTACAGGTCAGTGTCAGAGACACGATACTTCTTTAGTCTCTCCCTCCCCTTGCCATAGTCCATGAACTTCTCAGTCTTTGACATATTTAACTTCACAAGACTTCCGTGTGGTTAGCAAGGGCCATTATACCCACATTCAGAGGGGAAACTGAGGCCCAGAGATGCTGAGTGACTTGTGTAAGGTCACACAGGAATCTGAAGCAGATCCAGCAACTAAACTCTGGTTTGCTAAGGCCCCAACTAGCATCCTCACTAGCACTAGGTGAGATAGGCCCTACTCTGAAATGTTTCTAAGGAAATGTCTTCAGTGATCTGGGGGTGAGACCACCATACCCAAAGAGGCAGCTTCTCTCTGGCTTGAAACCTTGAGCTGAAGAAGCTGCTGCTTTCCCTGCTCCACACTTCAACTCCCCCCGCACCATCTCCTGGCTGGTTTTGAGGAACCTGCTTCAACCTGGGCACTCCATAGGTGTGCAGACTATCAGAGAAACAGAACCAGCAGTTGCCTGGCTTCCCAACTAGAGCCTCCACCTTAGCAAGCAATTCATGCCTTCTCTGCTACTTCTGCAGCATCTATCCACTTTGCATCTTCAAGAGCCAGCAAGGTCCAAGGGCTTTCTGTGCAGGAGGATTTGTACTACCAGCTGCCAGCTCCCTCCTTGAATGCTTTCCCCAGGCTGCAGCAGGTGCACAGGTGTGAACAGCTGTGGAGGTAACCTCCCAACTGGTGGCAAAAAAAACCAAACCAAAACAAAAAAAACCCCTCAAAACACCTCAAAGGTGCCAAGGGAGCAGGCCAAAGTGAGCAAGGAGACAAATTACCTGATATAAAGAGTTCCCCATCTTCAAATGTGTGAGGAAGTGGGATTTTCTCCCACAAAAGCTTGTGTGATAAATTAATTTGTTAGTCTTTTAATAAAAGTGCCACCAGATACTTATTTGTTTTGCTGATATAGTGAGTAGCCATTCAAAGTCTCTATTCAGACCCAATGACGTGATGGCAGACTCATTACATCAGGTAATTTGCCCTCTTTTAACATTAACACCTTCTCATGTATTGTTCTTTAAAGACCACATGGTCACTGTTTGAATCAAAACAGCAACTTTGATTTCTTAAAACAGACTAAAAACCACCTTGTGACTCAGCCTTCTCTGCATGCAACATACTGCAGTTTCCATTTCATGCATTTGATGAAGTGGGATTATAGCCATGAAAGCTTATGAGTTAAATAGATTTGTTAGCTGTTAAAAGTGCTACAGGACTTCTTGTTTCTTTTGCTGAAAGACTGACATGCATACCCTTTGGAACTTTTCTTGCTATGTTTTTTCAAGTCTAGAAATTTGTTGAAAGTGACCATTTCCTATGAAAAGTTTCAGTTCTGACGAATCTTTGTTTGCCAGCAAATACGTGTTTTGTTGAAAAACATTCACAACCATTTTAGCTCTGTTCCCCAGAAGTCACAGATGCTGGTAAGTAGCATTACCACCTGTTCCTGGGGTAACGGGCAGAAAGTCCCTCTTATATGGTTAATTGAAAATTAAGTGGTGCTGAAATCTTATACTGGGCCACTGCTCCTGGTTGAGCTTCACTTTACATGAGTGAAACTGCCACTGGCCACATTAACAGGCAGCTCAGTGGTGCAGAGCAGCTGTTTCTTATGTTCTCCTGCTTGGTGCTTGCTCACTCCACTCTGATTCAGTTGAATAACATCAGTTTGCTTGTCTCACTAGAGCAGCTTTGCTTGGAGGGAGTGTCATGATATTTTCTGAACCCAAGCACATCAGAATGCTCTGTCTAATATAATCACAGTCTTGTGCATTACTCAAGAGCTGAACTAATCTGTGTCATCATGAGATATAGACACTGCTGATTTCTAGAGGCTGTGATTTAATCTTCAGATGGAAACCAGAGGTACTAAAGAACAGGCTGTAACTCTGTGTTACTGCAACATATTCTTTGCAAGTGTAGAAAATTACAGTTAAACTTCCCATGTTAGGCAAAATAAATATAATCCCAAAGGACTAACTTAGCTCTAAATTATATAATGATGGAGGGTTTTTCCAAGCTACATCTTAACATGTTTGTAGGTTCCTAACAGAAACCTTTTTCATGTGACATGGATTTGGCATGATCATGGTATAGGGTTTTCCTCAGGAAGATATCAAACTGATATTCCCCAAGGTCACATCAGTGGATCTGTGTCATGAGACAAGTACAGCCCATCATCATTTAGGGGCACTTTATCTCTGGGTTCAAAGTCACCAGGCTGCCCCAACCCTGCCCCCCTCCCTCCTGCCTTTGGAGCTGGGTGTCCTAGAAGCTGGATCCAGTATGGCAGCCCCTGCCTTCTGGGTGGCCACAGGATCATCCTTGGAGTCAGGTGATGGCCAGGTAAGGAGAATCTGGGCCTTCCATACTCCACTTGCTCCTGGCTTAAGACCCTGTCAATAGAGTGAGGGTCTGTCACTAAGCAAGCGGGGTATCCTGTCAAATATGCTGACTTCTCATAGGGAAATAGCTAGTCTTCTCACCTTCCCCCACACCACTTCTTCGTACCCTGATTCTTGGAGCCATGGTCTGGGCATCACCAGGTCTCCAGATTCTTTAGTTTATGTAACAGCCACCAACTCCTACCTCTGTCAGGTGTCCACAGGCTCCTGAGTGGCCACTGGAGTCAGTGTCTTTGGCTCTCATAGTCTGGTATGTCAATGGCTCTGGGGCTGGGGACATTACCACACCTCCATCCTTCTCAGCATTCAACCCCAAACTGATCTGACCTGCTCTATTTTATACTAGAGCATTGGTGGCGCATACCCAGCAAAGAGGGAGGGGCAGACCTTCCTTGATCCAGGGTGTGGGGTTGATTCCTTCATGCCCAGTGTGGGGCAAATAAACTGGGTGGATTCTCTGTCACTGGCATTTCTAAAATCAAATTAGATGTCCCTTCTCTGACCTTGGAATCTAGGAGTGGAATGATGAGACTGCAGTAAAGCAATGGTGCCGGCGAAGTTCTAGGCCTTCACATTGAAAAGTTGGTATGCTGTTTGGGAAGGACGCTGGTTTTCTAGTGAGGGCACTGAGGTGGAACTCAGGAGATCTAGTGTCAATTCCCCACCACAAACTTACAGTGTGACTTCAGGACACACACTTAACCCTTCTGTGTCTTAATTTCTCTGTCTGAAAAGTGATGATTTGATTTCCCTACCTTACAGAGTGCATGGGTTTTCTGATGCTAAATTCATAAATGTTTATGAGTGGCTCCATGATGGGGGCTGTTTAAATAGACTTGTTCTGTTCTAGGTACTCTGACTGCCACTGGGAGTCAAAGATCTGCACTCTTTCAAGAATGAACTTTGTGCTTACAAATACTCTGTCCCATTACTAGTTAGATAGTCTGTACATATTCTGGAGAGAACTGCTCTGAATGACCTAGTCTCTGAGGCAAAAGATCTTGTTCTTGAATCCATTAAGGTTTTAATATATAGAGCTAGTCACTGCTAATAAGAATGTCAAGTACAAGGAATTAACTTGGCATTAAACTAGTTACAGTATGAATTAGTGATTCCACAGGAATGTTGGTAAATGTTTGTCATTAATCACCGTGCATATTTGTAATGAGACATACTGAAAAGTGTGGGGAGCTGCTAGGACTCTGGAGCCCAGTTCTGTCATAACACGGGAGAAAGTCCAGCTGAAGTGAAAGGAAGTAGTGCCTTGGGGTGGGAAAATAGTGTCCCTAGATACAGAGTATTTCTGAGGCTGACCCACAGCAGCATGCTTCTAGCAAGCCTGTGGTAAAGGGAGTAGGTGGGACATGGAACCTGTGAGTTTAATTCCATGCATGGTATGTACATGTTCTGTATAACCCTAGGCACATTAAGCCCAGAGCCATCCCAGGGGTAGAGGGGGGCAGGGGTGGCAAGCAGGGCAACCAACCTGGGCCCTGTGGGCCCCATGCTGCCCCTCCCTGCCTTCCACAGCAAGCCAGCCTAAGTGAGGCAGGACCAGATCTGCAGGAGTGGCCTGTAGGCCAGGAGTCCCAAATTCATGGCCCCTAAAGTTATTTCTTGCAGCCCACAACACTATTGCTATCAATATTTGCAATACGTTTGAATAAAAAGGTTTCAGTGGTGCGGCCCTTGGGATACAGTACTAGTCCTCATGCACAGTGTGACCCTTAGGCTAACATACTAGCCCTCATGCGGCCGTCATGGTGATTTGAGTTTAAGACCCCTGCTCTAGGCGGACCCACTCCACCCCAGGGGAGCAGATCAGTTGACTCAGGGGCGGGTTGGGAGTGCAGAGCCCTGCCTCTTGCCCAGGGCAGCCCCATCCCCAAGTACTGGGGCCCTCACAGGCTGATTGGCCCTGGGTCCTGCCTAGGAGTGTTGCTGCCCTGTGGAAGGACCCGGGGTACCATCCCAGGCCCCGCCCCCTGACCTCAGGCCACGCCTCTGGCTGGGGACAGGGCAGGGAGCGGCAGCTGTGGCCGGAGACCGGGAGAGTCAGGGGCCCCGCCAGGACCTGGGGCACTGGCGCTGGGATTCGGGGCATGGGCCCCGTGTGCCAGGTGCCAGTGATGCCCCTGGCCCTGCCTACCCTTGTAGACAGCCCTGATTAGGCCCCCATTTTTCAGAAATGCACAGTTCTCATTTATGTGTTGAAATACTTGACCAGATTTTCAAAAAGTTGGTGCAGACAGAGAATTCTTTCTTGGGTGTCTGGCTAGTGAGTTTTTCCCACATGCTCAGGGATTAGTTGATCACCATATTTGGGTCAGCAATGATGGGTTACTTACCAGTAACTGTCCTTCTTCGAGATGGGCTGCTCGGATTCATTCAGTAATAGGTGTATCCATGCTGCAGTGCACAACTGGTCGGAAACTTTTTTGCCCTAGCCTGTCAAGAGAGGGCTGGCAGCCACTGCCGCCTCGCTACCCTGTGGCTAAATATATGCTGTCACCCAGCCCCTCTTCAGTTCCTAAAAGTCACCAACTCTGAGCTGCGGGAATGGAGGGAGGGTTGTGAATGAATCCAAGCAGCCTATCTCGAAGAAGGACAGCTACTGGTAAGTAGTGCCCTGTTCTTCTTCGAGCGCTGCTTGGGTACATTCAGTAATAGGTGACTGCTAGCCGTGCTGATGGATGGCGGGCAGAGTTGGTTCTTCCCACCTTCAGCACTGCCTCTCCCCACAAAGGGCAGCTACCCATGCAACCAAGGTCCTTGGGAAGTGTCTAGGGTATTGACATAAGGACCGTGGATTAGGTAAAGAACAACCTGAGGCAGCAGGATCTGAGTGAACCAAGTGGAGGATAAAAGACCTACTTCGCTTGAGCCCTGGCAGACAACGAGGTCCAAAAGCTTTGCCACCCACCTGCCAGACCGGCCTCTCTCCAGTGGGGACAGAACAGCACTCCTCACCTACTCCCAGCTGGCTGCACCTCCCCAGGGGGAGGGAGGAGAGCGGCCAGCACGGCGCTGCAGCTTGCTGGGAGTGGGGTCCCCTGGAGTGGCCTGCTCTGAAGAGCTCCTTCCAGGCCTGGGATGGCCAGGGCGAAGTGGCCTGAACTCTTTGGAGCATGCCGCTCCAGGGGGCCCTACTGGCAAGCCACAGCACCATGCCAGCCGGTCTCCTCCCTCCTCCTGAGGACACGTGGCTGGCTGGGAGCAGGCGAGGAGTGCTGCTCCAACCCCGCCCAAGAGAGGCTGGTGTGGCAGGTGGCTGGCAAAGCTTTTGGATCTGACAGTCCGCAGCCCCCCACAACCCCCTGGGAGTTGGGACTGTGGGGGGGGGTGGCTAGGGCAGCAGGGGGGGCCCAGAGGCCCGGTGAGGGTGGCATTGAGGGCCCATAGGGGGCCCCATAAAGGGCCTTCACCTAGGGCCCCCAATTCCCTAAGGCTGCCTCTGTGCAGGGGACCAGAGCAATGGCCTTCACAGATAAATGAGAATGTTTTCTCTTAAGGAGCAAAGAGAGTAGTGAGGAAAGAATCCCCTAACTCTAACCCAGGCAGTCCTGGAGGGGAATGCTGTACCCTCCAATAGTAGTAAAGATAATCCAGTTTTTGCCCTGTATGCCCATGAGAAGGAGCGAAAAGAGGCACCGAGTGTGGAAAAGCAGGAGGTGGAGCTTCCCCCTCAATGGGAAAACCAGTAAGAGACAATGGGTGGCATAAGAAGAGGAAAGAGTATCCTTCAGCAGATGTTTTCCTCCCACTATTCCCCACAGGCAAATGAGATCATGTCAAGGCCAGGGGTAGTCAGCAGTCCCTGCCTGATGATAGGGCCAATGGCCCATCAGCCAGAGAAGAAAGGTCTGGAGTCGTTGCACACGCAGTGGGGCAGGAGGTATTCTCAGGAGGTCTCCCATCTCAGTAACCACCCACCCTGATCATACATAGCTACCAACCTCAGGTGGAATCAGGGCAGAGGTGTTATGGCCCTATGGAGTGAGAGGACAGGCAAGGGGCCCTGAAGGGAGGACACCCAAGTACTTTATCTTCTCCCAGGGGTCCCAGGCACTACCGAGCATGGCATCCATCTTTTCCAGAAAGAGATTCTCACCATCAAAGGGAAGGTCAAAATGACCTGCTGGGAGGCAGGGGGCCCCCGCGCTTCTCTGAGCCAAACCACGCGCTAGAGGGTCACAGCTGAGGCCATGGTGGGAGAAGCTGTGTCTACAGCATCCCAAGCCAATAGAAGCAAGTCTTGGGACGCTATCCTGCCCTTCTGTAGGAAGGCTTCATAATCTTCCCTAGTATCCTGTGGGAGCAGGTGCCTGAACCAATTCATTGATTCCCACACATCCATTATATATCTACCCACCAGGGCCTGGTTATTGGCCATGCATAGCTGGAAAGTGGCGGAGGAATTCACCTTCTGCCCCCAGAAGATCTAACTCCCTTGCATCCTTCGATGCTGGGAGGGGGTCACAGGGAACTTGCCCTGAGCCCAGCACCGTTTCCACCACCCCTCGAGATGGTACCAGGTGATGGGTGGGGGAGGGAAACTCCACCCCTGGAACTGATATTTGAGGCCCGCTGTGTCAGACAGTGGGGGAATGGAACTTGGGGCTTGCCAGCATGATGAGGCAAGATCCCAAACACGAGGATGGAGAGGAACAGTAATGGGTTCAGCGGACATGAACACTGGCCCGAATAAGGTATAAGCGGGCCCTTCAGGGAATTGAACCTCCATCCCCACATCAGCAGAAACACAGCGAAGAAGGTCGAAGTGTGCTGTGAGATCCCGTGTAAGAACACGGCACAGGGTTTAGGGCTCTGGCTGGTGCTGAAGGAACCGGTGCCTAGCTGGGTGAAGCGGTACCGCAAGGGCCTGTCGTGGTGTCTTGGGGGGACCATTCATGAGGATGGTACCTAAAGGGTGACGGTGATGGGGGCCAGGGACGAGGTCATTTACTTCCCCTTGAGGCACCTTCCTCTGGGCTTGAGGGGAGGAACCCCTTGGGACCATGACAACAGTGCCGGTGATGGCAGAGTGATACAGTGCCAGGGGGAAGGCTCAACGGTATCGCAGCTCTCGCGCATGGGAGGTTCTGGTGTTGGGGAACTCAGCACCGAGACCAGGGACGGTGTTCGGTGCTGCTTCCGAGGCAACTGGGCCTTCAGAGCTAATGCTGGTTTACCCCTCTTCCTGCCAGGTACCGGGGAGGGTGGCGTGGGCAATAGGAGGAGTGCCTTCATTGTCTCGAATGCCTCTGGTGTAGCAGGGAGTGGCACCGACTCCTCCTGGTCCTGTGGTGACCCCTGTGTGAGGGACCGAGATCGGTGCTGATGCCGGGGTACCGACACCGGTACCAAGATGGTCTTCTTGTGTTCTCTGGGGGAGTGGTGTTGGGAAGACTCCGGTGCCGAACCAGCACACAGTACTGCAGAAGACCCCAAAGCCTCAGGGGTAGGCTGCCGCACTTGCTCTGAGGCCAATGCATGGCACCTTTGCTCTCTGTCTCTGATTGTCCTAGGCTTAAAGGACAGACAGATGGAGCAGGAGGTGACCAAGTGGGCTTTGCCCAGGCACTGAAGGTACTTCGCATGGGGATCGTCCCATGGGAAGGCCTTTCCTTAGGCCGCACAAGGTTTAAACCTTGGCGTGGCGGAGGGGAGCAATGTTGTTGCTCTGAAGCTGGATGCTCAGAAGAGGAAACTCTTCTGTGGAACAATGTCCACGAAAAGGTGTTCCCAACTGAACAAATGGCTCATAAAAGGAAGACGACAAGCTGCTTGCATGATCGCAATGAGCAGGCTGTTCCATGAACTGTCACTGAGGTGGAAAAAATGGAACTGACGAGGGGCTAGGCGGCGGCCATATATATAGCCATGGGGTGGCGAGGGGGGCAATGGTCGCCAGCCCTCTCCTGACAGGCTAGGGCAAAAAGGTTTTCGACCAATTGTGCACTGCGGCACACATACACCTATTACTGAATGTATCCAAGCAGCGCTCGAAGAAGGAATTTTCCTTCAAGGAAGATTGGCAGGAGCCCAGGGGATTTTTTGCGTTCCTCTGTAGTGTGGGGCATGGGTCACTTGCTGGTGGTTTCTATGCACCTTGAAGTCTTTAAGAAATGATTTGGGGACTTCAGTGATAGGTTAGATATCTATTACAGGAGTGGGTAGGAGGTTCTGTGGCCTGCAGAGTGCAGGAGGTCAGATTAGATCCGGGGTCTGCAACAGCAGCTCCGGGAGCTACATGTGGCTCCCTGACTGCCCCCTTGTGGTTCCATAGTAATTCCTTCCAGGGATCCAGGTGTGTGGTAGCTCTCCCCTCTCCCCAGACTAGCCCAGGTGAGTAACAGGGCCAGGGAGAGCAAAAAGGAGCTGGGGGAGGGTGAAAGAGAAGGAAGGGCAAAGGGGAGGGAAAGTAGAGGTGGGAGGGGGCTAGGCAGGAGGCTAGGCAAGGGAGGGGATGTCTTCAGCTGCGGATGATCCTGGTGCCAAGCTCAGGCTGCCAGTGGTGGCCATGCAGCTCTCAGCCCTGGCTCAGGAGGAGTTCTGGCCGTGACGGCCAGGCCCCCTTTGGTTGGATGTGAGTGATCTGACCATGGCTGCTGGCCTTGCCTCCCAGACAAGCATTTCAGATGCTGCTGCTTGGCTGGGAGCTAAGGTGGCTGAGCATTTTTGTCATGGCTCCCTAGCTCCTGTGGCTCAGGGCCAGGTATGGTGGCTGCGGCTGCCCGGCTCCCATCAGTTGGGGAATGTGGCTGCTCCCCCCCCCCCCCGGCCTGTGCTCCCCAGCCACAGCTGCCCAGAGAGAGCAATGGGAACTGGGCAGCTGCAGTAAGAATGCCACATCCCCTTGAGCTGGGGCTGGTCATTCTTGCCACAGCTGCCCAGCTTTCCATGTTCCCTTTGGTCAACTGTGGCTGCCCACCCTCCCCCCACCTTGTGCTCTGTACTGGGCAGTCACAGCTGTGGCTGCCCAGAAGAAGCATAGGATCAGGGCCGGCGCAACACGGTAAGCCCAGGAAGAGTTGCAGAGGGGGTGCCGATGTTTGAGGGGCACCAAAATGGGGAGCGTGCTGTTGCACCATGCTATTACATCATTCATCTGTACCAGCGTCTGTGGCACTTGCAGGGGGGGCACCAGAAATACTAGTGCTGTTCCTGATGGGGATCTGGGTAGAGCACGGGGAGCTGGGCATTCTTGTAGCAGCTGTGTGGTCCCTTTGAGCTGGGGCTGGGTGTTCTCACCATGGCTGCCTGGCTCCCCGTGCTCTGATCTGGGCAGCCGAGGCTGTTGTTGCCCACTCTCCCCACACACATCTGATTAAGAACTACATCAGGAACAATCTGATACACATACAAAGGCGTTAATAGGTATCCATGATTTCATAAATAGCAGAGAAACAAGAAAGGAGGGAGCTTATTACATGACAATTATGAATAAAGCTCAGAGGAGAAAATAATGTAAATCATTCCCATTCTTCTAATTTAATCCATAAAAATCACAATACATTACAAAATTAAACAAAGTTTCTGCCTTGGAAATTTAGCAGACTTCAAAGTTCCATCAAATAATGGCTGCACGCCTTACCCCCATTCACCTGCATGGGGCTATGCAGCCACAGCCATGGCTGCTCTCCCCACTCCCCCATGCTCTAGTGTCCTGTCTTCAGCTGCCCAACCACCATAAGTCGGAGCCAGGTGTTTTGGCTGCGGATCAGGGTTGTGTGTTCTGGCCATGGCTGGCTGAGCGAGCCTCAGCACTTGGGGCCCCCGATGGTGTCCACAGCAACTGGCACTGAAGCAGGTCTGAAGTGAAGTGAAGGGGTGAGGAGAGAAAAAAGGCAGGCCAGGATGAGGGGATGTTGGGGGTAAACATGGCAGGGGTAGATGGAAGGGGTGGTGGTTTCTGGGGGTGAGTCTGGCAGGTAAGATGGTGGTCTAGCACCCTGGGGTCTTCCACCCTGAGGTCAAATCAAATTTGTCTCCTTCCTCTGTCTCATGCCGCCCCACCCTGTGCACCTCCCTTACTCACAGGGCATGAGGGAACCCACTACTACCCCTCAGCTGCCCTAGGCTGGGAGTATTCATAGGGGTACTCAGGTCCTGGGGCCCTGCAGCTGGGCTGCAGGGGAATTGGAACTGGGACCTATCCCCTGCCTAGTATTCTACCTAGCAGCACCCCTGGTAAGAGCTCTTAATATATTCCAGAATCTCTGTTTCAGAGTCCAACCCCAAAGTCTCTCCTTCTGCTTGTTGCATCACTTGAGTGTTCAATTTTAGACAAAGGTGTTTCATTGTGTGTGCAACAAAGATTTGCAGCAGTAAAAATGGGCATTCAGTTCCAAATTAAACTGAAATTATACGAAGGGTCAGATGGCTTCAAAAAAGAGGAAAATTGAGGGTGAAAGATAAGAATTCAGAAATGAATGGATTGAATTGTTTGCATTTATACCCACCTTGGCTGGGTTCCTGTTATGTTTAATTTGCAATGAAAAACTGGCTAACAACAAAAAGTTGAACCTTCTGAGGCATTTTGCACATAAACATGTTTCATTCGCTGAAAAATATCCAACTGGAGATTTCAGGAAAAGGGTGACTGAGGAGCTACTGCACAAAGTGAAGCAGAGCAAGAATAGCTTCTCACAATGGATGAAGACATCAAATAGGATTACAGCTGCTAGCTTCACGATAACCCAAGTGACTGTAAAACATGGACATCCATTCACAGATGGTGATTATATAAAGGAGTGCTTCACGGTAGGAACAGAGAAATTGTTTGCAGATTCCCAAACCAAAAAAGAAGTCATTCAGAAATTTAAAGATATGCCGTTGTCTGCAAAGACAGTTAGGGACCGGATCAATAAAAATGTCCACAGACATTAGTAGCCAGCAGATCATGGACATAAACTCGTGTCTGGCCTACTCAATCGTGTGTGATGAATTGTGATATTGATGACATAGCACAGGTTGCCCTCCTCTGCAGGTATGTGAATTCAGAGGGTCCCCAAGAGGAGCTCATTGAACCATTGCTCGTCAAAGGCCAGACACGGGAGAGGATATTTTTACAGCAATTGTCGATTGTCTGAAGGTCAAAGAAATCAATACAAGTCACATGGTCTCTGTCACAACTGATGGGGTGCCAAGTATGAGAGGAGCACATGAGGAGTTTGTGATTCCACTGCAGAAAATGTTGGATCAAAAGGTGATATCATTTCACCGTATAAACTACTGAGTGGCCCTTTATGCACAAACATTTCCACCTGAGATCATGGAATTGATGACCCTCGTTGTGCAAATTATCAACAAAATAATGGCAAAAAGGCTGAACCATTGACAGTTCTGCGAACTTCTGGATGAGGTGAATGTTCAATATTCTGACTTGCTTTTATACAATAAGGTACATTGGATATCAAGGGGAAAGGTGCTGATGCGATTTGCTATCTGTCTTCAAGAAATGAATGTGTTCTTGTGTCAAAAAGGCCAAGAATACATGGAACTTGAAGATCCTCTGTGGCTGCAGAAATTTTACTTCATGGTTGACATCACCTCACATTTAAATGACCTCAAAAGAAAGCTGCAAGGCAGGGAAAACACAGCTACCTCACTTTTGGAAGAAGTACTGTCATTTGAGCAGAAACGAACTCTGTTTGCAAAGGACCTGGAAACTTGCATTTGGCATTCTTTCCATTTTTGGATCAATGTATCTATGTGAACAAGTGTTCTCAAGCATGAATTACATCAAAAGCAAACTTTGAAGCTGACTGAACAATGAGAGTTTAAATCCTGCTTGAAAATGAAGACAATGTCATACAGGCCTCATATTCAACAGCTCTGCAGACACTTGTAAACAGATATCGCACTGAACTGGTAAGTTGACTGGATATACTTAAGGATTTTTAAAACAACTGTACCAAAGATGTTACAAATACAACTCCTCCCCCACAGTTTCATTGGTGTGAATTCATGTTCACAAAAACAGTTTTTTAAAATTGATACCTGATTATTCCTATTTGCATTGAGCATATCTCCAGGCATATTCATGTGACTGCTGACATCCTAAGAGGGAGGGACACGTGAGAGGGAGGGGGCAAGAGGAAGCGTGCAATGAATGATTGAGTCTTTAAAACACATCATACACCATTAAAATGTTTATATGTAAATTGTTTATTAACATCATTAAAATTGTTTTTTGTTATTAAACATCAATATGCATCTCTGTTCTATTATTCAGTTTCTTAACCAGGAGGCTAACCATTGCAGCTCTCAAAACACTTGGTTATTGAAAGAATTTTTAAAAATGGCTCTTCTTATCTTTAGGGTTGCTGACCCCTGGACTAGATGATCATATTAGTCCCTTCTGATTTTAAAATCTATGAGTCTAAAATGGCTCAGTGTGGTGGATGCCAAGAAGTTTTAGAGCATATGGCCAGACATGTCACAGTCCCAGCTATTGGGTGTTAAGCTCTTTTGAAAACCTGATTCCAATGTTGGGTGAAAATCAATATATAAAAGCCTGGCCCTTAATTTCTCTGGCTATGTCTACACTAGCAAATTAGTTTGGACTAAGCAAAGCAAATCTTTGAACCCTGTCTACACTAGGCTTTGCCTAGTTCGGCTGGTTAGCCTGAACTAACTGCTTAGATCAAACTGATTTGTATTTTTAGTTTGAACTAGCCCAATGGAGACATGCTAGCTCAACTTAAATAAGTTCAAACTACTGGTTAATTTGAACTAAGCATGTTTTTTAGTTTGAACTTTTAGTTTGAAATTGCTGCTTTTTTTAGTTTGAACTAAAAAAAGCACGGCTAGTTTGAACTAAAAAGTTAGTTCAAACTAAAAAAACGTGTTTAGTTCAAACTAACTTCGAACTACTTAGTTTGGACTAAGCAAGTCCAAACTAAAGTTTTAGGTGTAGACATAGCCTCTGTGTCTCAGTTCTCTCTCTATAAAGGAAAGAGAATACTTCCCTGCTCCTACTGTTACCTATTTAGGATGTAAGACCTTCAGGGTGGGAACCAATTCTTAATATGTGTATATGGTACCTAGCACTGTGGAGCTCGAGCGTTCTTTGGGCCACTAGGTGCCACTGCAGTAAAAATAAATAGAATCTGCTGATTTAAGTTCCTTATATGGTTCCCATCCCAACAGCATCTGGGCATCTCACAACCCCATAGTGCATTTATCCTCATAACACTCCTGGGATGTGCTATTATCATCATTCTACAGATGGGGAACTGAGGCAAGGCAGACTTGCTAAAGGTCATACAGGAAGTCTATAGTGGAGTGAGGACCTTAATGCAGATCTCCTAGGTCTAGACCAGAGCCCTAACCATGGGACCATGCCTCACACCCAACTACAATGGTTTAGTGCTTTGGAGAGTATTAGTGCTGGGCCCTGAGGCTGCAAGGAGCTGACACATGCTCTTGCAAGAGAGAAAGTAAGGAAAAAAGTCTTGCCGCTTTGCATATATTTTTCTTGGGCTATGTTCACACACAAACTGCTTGTTTCGAAACAAGATGTTTTGAAACAAGCTGTTTCAAAATAATGTTTTATTTCAAAACACCTTATTTCGAAAGACAAAAAAGTGCCTTCGAAATAAGGGAAACGAAATAGCATGTCCACAGTGTGGACATGCTATTTCGCTTTGGGGAGGCTGCAGACCCCTGCGGGGTGAAGCGGAGCAGGGCATTTCACCCTGCAGGGGTCTGCAGGGGACTGCAGACCCCCACGGGGTGAAGTGGAGCCTGGCGCTTCACCCCACGGGGGTCTGCAGCCCTCTGCAAACCCCTGTGGGGTGAGCCGTGGTCTCCTCTCACCCTGCTGGGGTCTGCAGCCCCCCCCAAAGCAAAATAGCAGACTGTGGACATGCTATTTCGTTTCCCTTATTTCTGCAGTCCTCTGCAGACCCCAGCGGGGTGAGCGCCGGGCTCCGCTTCACCCCACCGGGGTCTGCAGTCCCCTCTGCTGGCCAGGGGACACCCTGGCCAGGGTGCTGAGGGGGTGGCCCTTCCTCCCAGGGTGCTAAGCAGCCTGGGATGAAGGTCAAAATTTGTTTTGGAACAGTTTGTTCTGAAACAACACGTCCCCACGGGGTTGTTTCGAAACCACTGGTTTTGAAACAACCTTGTTTCAAAACGGAAGTAGGTTTAAGCCATTTTGAAACACGACTCCCATTTCAAAACAAGGGAACCCCTTGTTTTGAAATGGGAGTATGTCGTGTGGACATGCTGTTTCTTATTTCGAAACAACCTCTGTTGTTTCAAAATAAGAAGCCTGTGTGAACACACCCTTGTTGTTTAAACAATATCAGAATTATGGAAGCTCCTTGCTACTGTTGAAAGGACCCCAGCCAATGGCAGTGATAATTAAAAAGTGGCAGAATTGCTTACAGTGCTGTGTGTTTCTTTCTGTACTCAGAGTCCCTTGGACCATATCACTGCCTAAACACACAGTCCATTGCTCAGGGCTCTGACCAAATTCAGTACCAGTGTGGAGGCAATAGCAATGCAGATGGCTTGACTGTGGTTCAAGGTTTTGTTTATGAAAGTCATCCAACACCTCACAGCCTAGGTTGATTAGTTTGGAATTGTCCCTGCACTTTATCAGGAGTGTGCAGTTAGAGAGGAGATTATACAAATGAGTCTGTTACTTGGAGATATGCATCCTAGTCATCCACCGAGATTTCCAATCCAGCCTATTCTAGGCAAGTGCTGGCTGTACTGGCGTATTTCATTGGCTGACAAAGGGAGCTGCGTTCTGAGCACCTCTGGCTTGTGGGATAGGAATGGGTCTCCTTAGCAGAGCCTGGAACCCCAATGTGCCTGGACTTTTCATGGCTATTTTGTTGGGTGGTGTAGGGCTGTTATAGTAATTTCTAAGGAGAAAAAAGGGGTGGGGCAAACCCATCCACTGATCCTCCTCTGGCACGGTGTACCTCTTCTCAGCTCCTTTCATCAGAAGTGCAAGATAGGTTGGTGTTGGGCTTCCTCTCCAGAAAGGAGGTGGCTGCACATTCCCAGTTCTCTCTCATTGCTACACAGCCTGGGCAGAGTGTGAAAGCTGCCTCTGAAGAGTCTTAAGAGGTGGATGGCTGAGATAATTAAAGGCTTGAGGGGTTCCCAGCTGCATCTTGGAAGTCACATTTCTGGTGAATGATGGAGTCTTTGCAAGCATCAGTCTCCAAGTCTGGGATAAACAAACATGCTCAGGAGCCAGTAGTTAAAGTATAATTTGATGGGCCCCAGAACCCTCCTAATCTCTGGGCCCCCTTCATTCATGTGCAGGCCCCAGGCCAGGTAGGCATTTTTGAGCCTCACCAGCTCTTTCCTCACAAATGAAGAGCAGCCTCAAATCCACAACATCACTCTAACCTTGTCCACTAGTGCCCACATCAGAACCCTCTCTCCCCATGTCCTCCTCAGTCCTCATCTTCATTCTCTAAACTCCCTGCGCTGAAGTCCCCACTCCAGCCCTTCTAACCTCCCACCCTGCAGCTCCCCCATCTTCACTCCACCCCCTTCTGCCCCAACCCCCTCCACACCTCCCCAGCCTCTTCCATCCCTAGCTCCCACTGCAGTACCCCAACATCCTCCATCACCAGCCCCCCCGAGTCCTCACTCCTGCCCTTCATAGTCCCCTCCATCACTATTCAGCCCCCACCAGCCCCTCCCCAGCCCCCTATCTCCCTCCATCCACCCCTCCCCAACCCCCCATTCCAACCACTTGCTTGGATATGGCAACAGAAGAAGTGGTCATACATCTATTTTTAAAAAATCAGACTTATGATGGTGTTTTTTCATCCTGAGCCATGGATCCGGGGCCCGGCCACCCATGGCCTCAGTGGGGAATCCGGGGCCCGTCCCCAGCTGGGGATGCGGGGGCCTAGCTGCCCGTGGCAGCGTGGCAGCTTCCAGACCTGTCCCTGGCCAGGGGGCAGGGCCTGCAGGCCAGGGGTGGGGCCTGAGCCCATGCCCTGGGTCCCTCCCCGGGGCAGCGATGCCCTTGGTTGGGGCCCTCCTCAAAGCAGCAGCCGTGGAGTGAGCAGCAGGCAGACCAGGGCAAATCTGTCATGCAGCCATCGAGGAAGCAAGTGACTGCTGCCAGGAGGTGGAATTGGGGCGGGGTTGCTGGCCACTTGCTCAGGAAGCCAACCAGCTGTGAGCCAGCTGGTCAGCAGCAGTTCAGCTGCAGAGGAAGAAAGAGCCACTGGCACTCCCCATGGTGTGGCAGCCTGGTGGTGGTGCTGCCCCTGCTCCTACCCTAGGAGGCCAGGAGCTGGTGCTGGGGCGGGATGAGGAGGAGCGTGTGGGGCAGCACTGCCAGTGATAGTTGTGCAACGTGGAAATGGCAGGTGCCTGGAAGCCCTGAGGGTCCTAGGGGTTAAAGTAAGGGGGAATGCACCAGAATGCTGCGCTCTGCCCCATTGTTCTCTCTTTAGGGGCCCTTGAATGCTGTCCCCTAAAAATTGTGGACCCTGGAACAGTGTTCCAGTGCATTCCCCCTTACTTTACCCCCTGCCAGGAGCAACTGTTAGGCTGGAGCCTCAGCAGGCAGGAATAGGGAGAGCTGTATGGACCACAGGGGAGCATTGCTAATTGACACCAGCTGAAGATCTGACCCTCTGTTCTGAACTAGGGGAAAAGCCTTGTGGAGTAGGTCTCAAACTTTCCAGGCACCTTGAGCAGTCAGGAGGGTATTGGCCGTGTCAGACAGTGGACTCTGCCTTCCACAACCCGTTCTTCTTCCTTCCATGCTCTGTAACAGGTTAGATCAGCCACACCTGGGTGGCAGATAGGTGACTGTGCATCTGGAGACAGTCCCACTGACAGATAGCAAACCAGCCCCTGCTGGAAGGTTCTCCATGGTTATGGAATCAGGGAGGTTCCATGGTGCAGGAACAGGGCATGAGTTCAGGGAGGCTGCGCAAGGTTTGAGGACCTTGGACAGGGGCTGGAGGTCTGCCCCACAGAAGGCAGCTGGGAAAGGAGGGTGGCTGGTGGAGCCAGGGGCATCAGCTGATGTTCAGATCAGGATCCTTCCCTGGGGTGGCTACTGTGGGGCAGCTGCATCAACACTGTAGCTTGTTGACAGAACTTATATCTGAATAACCCTGAACAACATAAGTTGTTCTTTGAGCATTGCTCACATCATTCAGTTACAGGTGTCTACGTGCTGCAGTGCATGGTAATCTGGAAAGTCTTTTAGCCCTAGCCTGTCAGGTCAGGGTCAGTGGCCAACGCCCCCTTTGCTCTGCGACCATGGCTATATATGTGACCCTGACCCTGACCCTCCCAGTTCCTTTTTTCCACCCTCAGTGATGGTACTGGAACAGCCCATCCTTGCATTTAGCAACTGCCTGTCTTTTTATCTAAGTTTGTTATTTTCATGTGATTAAGTGTGCCAGGCTTCAAACCCTGTGCGGCTTGCTTCAAGGCATTCCCAACTGATGACCCCCACAATAAATGCCTCTCCTGTCTGGGTGAGTCACACCTTGTGGAGAAATGCCCCATATGCAAGTTCTTCAAAACAAGAACTTGCAGAGATGGGGAGCAGAGGCTCCATAACCTCATCCAGGATTGGGCAGCAATACTGGCTCTAGGTATAATCGCCAAGCCTAAGAACTTGCCGGTATCATGTGCCAGATTGGCAATGGCGAAGACTCGGCACCACTCTTTAACTATTACTAAAAAGCTGCGATCAGCCTCTGACTTGGCACCACCTCGGTGCTGTGCCACTTCTCCGCCATCCACACCACCTCAGGAAAGGGAGTGGTACCCATCCTCTTGACTCTGAGCTGACATCCCCGGCACCACATACGGTAGTGCAGCCCAGAGGTAAACCAGTCCTTTCAGCTAAAGAACAGTCCTCTGCAGCAGGGGTGGCCCCAGTCCTAGCATCGTCAGCAGCTTCTCTGGTACTGGAGGAAACCACTGCTGCCCTGGGACCGGAGAGGGTTTTGATAAATGGTTAGCCCCTGTCCCCCATGTTGGCACGCGAACCATCAGTACTGTGCTTGCAGGGATCATAAAGCACAAAATCATCCTCAAGCTCTTCAGCACCGTTGGACGATGAGCCACAGCACCGTAGGTCCACATCATCCCTGGTACCAGCTCCTGCCAGAGAGGAACCTGAGGGAAAGAGGTGCCAAAAATGATCCCCGACTCCTCACTGCTGAAGCATCTTGTCCCTCAGCACTAGCGAGCACCCAGCAATGAGACCATCCCCTCCACTGACCCAGTTGGCACGGGGTGTGTGTGTGGGGGATAGCAGGGTAGATCCTAGAGTGCCTCCCGGAGTGAGGGCAGCTCTCAGAAAGCAAGTGGCCACACCACGACTTTCTGTGCTTCCTCCCCACAATCCTTCGAGGAATGGACCAATGGTTGGCTCAACTACTACTCGGAGGATGAGCCAGCATTGTCACGTCCCTCAGCACTGTTGTCTTCCCAAATCCCCAGTTCATCAGATGACTCAGACAATGAACCCAACTCTGGCACTGCATGGCACTGTAGATCACGAATTCCCTTTTCTTCATCGCCATATGAAGCTACTTACCAAAGGCCTTTGGTGTACGGGGATGACCCTTGCTCCCAACAGGACCTCCTGAGGCACGTGGCAGCAAATTTGAACCTGGACCTGGGGACTGTCCAGGAGCAGGCCAACCACCTCTTTGACTTGGAGAAAGCAGCCCCACCTGCCAAAATCTCAGTCCCTCTACATGAAGGGGTGTATTCCATTGTAAAGGCGCAGTGTCAAAACCCCTCCTCTATTTCTCCAGTGTCCAAGGTTGCAGGCCAGAGATACCCCTGTCCCTGCAGATAAATTCTCCTTCCTTTTTAACCACCCTACCCCAGGGTCCCTGGTGGTAGATGCAGTCACTCATAGGGAGAGACAGGGCCAGCCTAGCTCTACTCCTAAGAATAAGGAGGCAAAGAAACTTGACCTCTTCAGCAGGAAGGTTTACTCCACCTCAGCCCTCCAGCTCCGCATAGCAAACCACCACGCCCTGATGGGAAGGTAAGCCTTTAACATCTTGAGTCTGCTAGAGAGATTTTAGGATGTAATTCCTAGGGAGCATGTCAGGGATTTTGAGAGGAAGGGGTTCCAGTTACCTGTGATGTGCTAATGGCATTGTGGGATGCGTCCAACACTGCTTCCCATAACATGGCTTCTGCAGTGTCTATGCGCCAAGTGGCCTGGTTACAGGGCTCCAGTTTGTCTCAACAGATGCAGCAAACCATTCAGGACCTCCCTTTCAAGGGTCCAACCCTGTTTACTGAGTCCACAGACTCTAAGCTGCATGGGATGAAGGATTCTAGGGCTACTTTAAAGACCTGGGCATGTATGTGCCACCACAAACTAGGCGCCCCTTCAGACCTCAGTTGCCTCTACAGCAACCTCAGCAGCCTCAGCAACAGAACTGTACACAAGGGTCCTGTCAAAGACCCTACCAACAGTCACAGCACCCATATGGGGCTCTGGAGAAGAAAAGGAACCACTTGGGTAAGGGTTCAAAGCCGCAATCCTCAGCCCAAACTTCCTGCCAAGGAAAGAGCAGCTCCCTGTCAGCTGGACAAAAACAATGTTTTTGACAACCAGCCAAAGGACCCCTGTCCCTCCACTCATCCCCAGCAGTTCTGTGCTCATATGGCCTGCTTTCTACCTCAATGGGCCAAAATCACAACTGACCATTGGATACTGGACACAATATCTAAAGGTTACTCAATCCAATTCAAAACTATACCCTGAGACAGGAACCTGCCCCCTCACCTGCGTCTTGGGAACCCAGAGCTAGATTTTCTGTTATAGAAAGAATGCGAAAAACAGCTCTCTATAGGGGTCATAGAAAAGGTCCCAAACAGTCAGAGGGGAAAGGGGTTCTACTCTAGATATTTCCTAGTTCCCAAGCCAAATGGCAACTTGAGACCCATCCTGGACCTCAGGGCTCTAAACAAGCATCTAAGGAAAATAAAGTTCCACAGGGTGTCTCTTTCGCAGATCATTCCTGCCCTAGATCTACGGAATTGGTTTGCAGACCTTTACCTAAAGTATGCTTACCTTCATTTAGCGATAAGGCCAAAGCACAGAAGGTTCCTCAGGTTCATGGTGGGAAAGGAACACTTCCAGTTCACATCCCTCTCATTCAGCCTCACCTTAGCTCCCAGAGTGTTCACAAAGTGTATGGTGGCTGTGGCAGCTTATTTGAGAAGGCAGGGGGTAAAGATCTACCTTTACCTGGATGACTGGCTAATAAAGGGAAGGTCCAAGCACCAGGTTCATCACAGCATCACCTTGGTGAAAAGACTGTGCGGTCGCTTGGAACTGTGCATAAATCAAGAAAAATTGAAACCACACCCAACCCACACGATAGGGTTCATTGGGGCCCTACTGGACTCCAGGAAGGGCAGAGCTTCTCTACCCCTTCCAAGGTTTCAGTCCATGTGTTCCATCATTTTGGAACTCCAGAGGGCCCCAGTCACCATGGCCAAATGGTGCCTGCAGCTGTTGGGACACATGGCAGCCTCAACCTCAGTTATCAGAATGGCCAGGTTGAGATTGAGATCATTCCAGCTCTGGGTAGCCTCAGCATTCCATCCCCAGAAACACCCCTTGAACAGGGTACTGTGTGTCCCACGCAAGGTCCTAGACACTCTCAAAATGTGGCAGGACCCTCTCTTTGCAAGGGGCGGAATCCCCTTCAAGACCTTGACCCCCCACAGTGGCCCTGATAACAGATGCCTTGGACACATGATGGGGAGCACACATCACAGGGGGTTTCTCAACCTAGGGAACATGGTTTCCCAGGGACAGGTTATTCCACATAAAGGTAAAGGAGCTCTGAGCCATTTGTCTCGTATGCAACATTTTTCTGGACCTAGTGAAAGGGAAGATGGTCAAAGTTCTTATGGACAACATAGCAACCATGTTCTACATGAACTGACAAAGAGGAGTCTGCTCACCAGCTCTCTGTGTGGAAGCCACCAATCTGTGGAAACTCACTCTGACTCATGAGTTCACTCCAATAGCAGCACACCTGCCAGGCATAGAAAACGGTGCAGCAGACTTGCTGAGCAGAACCTTTTGATCACATCACGAATGGTTGCTACATGAAGAGGTACTGTCTCACATTGTTGAGCTGTGGGGCCCACTGCAAATAGATCTGTTTGCCACTTACCAGAACTGGAAGTGTCAATTCTTCTGTTCGATCAGGGGTAGAGAGAAGGGCTCAATCTCAGATGTCTTCCTAATCTCATGGAGGGGGGCACTGATGTACGCCTTTCCCCGATTCCCCTAGTTTACAAGGTGCTTCTGAAGATAAAAAGGGATGGAGAGGACATGATCCTGATAGCTCCAGATTAGCTCAGACAACACTGGTTCTTGATTCTGTGGGAATTGTCAATAGATGCCTCAGTTTGCCTTCCTCTTGGGGGGACCAACTGATGCAGAACTCAGGCCTGCTACAGCACCCTAACCCAAGATAGCTTCATCTAACCACTTGATGGCTACATGGTTAAATGACTCCGAGAGACTTTGCTCTGACAGAGTTAGGGAAATACTGGTAGGTATCAGAAAGCTCTCTACCAGGACTACCTACTCAGCTAAGTGGAGACATTTCTCCGTTTGGGCCAGGAATAAGGGACTGGTACCAGAGTCAGCCCCCATCCATGTGATTCTGGACTACCTCTTAACTCTTAAGGAAAAGGACCTATAGACTTCCTCCCTATGGGTCTATGTGGCAGTGATATCAGCCCCTAATAGCAAGGCAGAAGGCTTCCCAGTCTTCTCCCACCCAACCACCACACAATTCCTGAAGGGTTTTGATAGGATATACCCGCAACCTAGAGATCCCACTCCTCAGTGGGATTTAAACCTGGTGCTCCAGCATCTGAAAGAACCCCCATACGAGCCCTTGGACTCTTGCACCTTCCTAGTCCTATCATGGAAGGTAGCTTTTCTGGTGGCAATAACTTCAGCGAGGTGAGTCTCAGAGCTAAGAGCCCTCTCCTCAGAACCACCATATCCAAAGTTCTTTGCAGACAAGGTGCTGTTATGTCCACACCCTGCCTTTCTCCCAAAGGTGGTCTCATCGTTCCACCTGAACTAGGACATTTGCCTACCAGTGTTCTTCCCAGACTCTCAGGTCATGGAGAACCAGAGAAGGTGGCACACACTGGATGTCAGATGAGTGCTTCTGACATACGTTGAGCATATGCACCTGTTCTGTAAGTCCTCCCAACTCTGTATCACCATCGCAGAGAGGAAAAGAGGACTACTAGTAACAACACAGTGCATTTCCAAAAGGATAGTGAACTGTATTAAGGACTGCTACAAGACATTGGATACACCCCTCCCGGACAGGGCCTGGGCACCTCGACTAGAGCCCAGGTTTGCTCTACAGCCTTCTGGGCACAGGTCTTGATCTAGGAGATCTGCAGGGCAGCCACGTGGTTGTGGATGCATATTTTCACAATGCACTACACTATCATCCAACAAGCGAGAAGGGACACTCAGTTGGGCAGAGCCATAGCCAATGTGGGTAAGCTGTAACTCCACCCACCATCCTGGGTATGGCTAGCAGTCACCTTTAACTGAATGATGGGAGCAGTGATCAAAGAAGAAAGGTGGGTTACCCATGTAATCGTCCTTCGAGAAGGACTGCTCACATACATTCAGTTCCCTCCCACCGTCCCCGCTACTTGGAGTTGGCGAAAAGAAGGGACTGGGAGGGTCAGGGTCAGGGTCAGATATATAGCCGTGGTTGTGGCGCAGAGGGGGCATTGGCCACTGACCCTGGCCTGACAGGCTAGGGCTAAAAGGCTTTCCAGATTACTGTGTGCTGCAGCACATAGACACCTGTTACTGAATGTATGTGAGCAGCCCATCTTGAAGAAGGCCAGTTACATCGGTAACCCACTGTTACAGTCACCGATTTAAGCACTCACGAGCACAGTACAATGCTGGCAGGGAGCTTCTGGAGCTTGTGGGTTGGGGATGGGGGATTTATTAAGCCAGTGGGAGAGTCTCTCTCCCATTGGACTGGAGTGTCTTCATCAGGAACGTTGCAGAGCTGTGTGGAAGACATACCTTCACAAGGAGGATTCCACAGGCACTCCCCTCATCCAGCCCCACGAGCAGCTTCATCTGCCCAAAGCCTGGCTGAGAGGGATGCTGGGCTCTGTACTGGGGTCTGAGGGGGGTGCATGGTGGCTCAAAGAAGTAGTTACAAAATTCAGTACACACCCGTTGTTGTACACTGTCCAGTCTGTGGGAGTGAATGGCCTTGGGGCTTTTGAAGGATCCTCTACAATCTTCCTCCTGAAGAGCCCCACTTTCTTTACAAACCCAAACACATGACCCAGTCCATGGTTCAGCCTCCCGCTTGGGCACCAACTCCTTTCCTACCTCAATTTGACTAAATACCTCCATTCAGTACTGATACAATGACGTGAAGCAATAACAACATACATGGGTAATCATATACAATACACAGGGACATGCTCCTCATGCAGATCTGTTACAACCCACCCATCCCATAATCTATTCCTCCTCTAGCCTTCTGAACCACAGGAGAAAGTCATCAGAGAGTGCACATCTCAGGAGCCAGTGAACTGCTGCACCCCCGACCTAACAGACCCAGAGGGAAGTCCACTGCCAATACTTTTACAATAGAATCCAGATGCTGCCAAACGATCCCCCAGTTTCTGTCACTGGAGCATCATGAGTGGCAGCTGAAGAGACAACAAATACACTGCATGTGTATAACTGACATCGTCAGAGTCATTTTTTATTAAACTCCCTTATCATCCCCTTGGATCAAGGAGAGAATTCAGAAATCTTGGCGATACTGCCTTGATGGAGGGAGGCTCTAGTTCACCAGCTAACCAAATATTAGCTGTGCATTTGTATTCATCAAATTCTTTCTCCAGCAGACATCGAATGAGAGGCTATTTCTTTCTCATCTGTTAGGGCATCTGTCAGGAGCTGTCGCACACCAAATGAAAGTATGGAGAATGCACATTCAAAATAGCAACAATGAGCTATTTACTCTGGGTCAAATACAATCCTTTCTTGCTGCTGCTCACATTGTAATAATCTTATTTTACATTTATATAGCATGTTACCTGACCAAGAAGCCCAAAGAGCCTGGCAGATAACATTGCCAACGAGCACACCCCACACCTGTTGTGCATGCAGATGCTCTGGTGGGAATGCAGAAGCAGTGGGTGTGCTGCAGTCTCTGCTCATTCTGTCATTCATAACTATCTTGCTGTTGCCTTGTGCTCCCTTTATTTGTTGTCCTTTGTCTTAAACTTAGATTGAAGGTTCTTTGGAAGAGGGATCATCTTTTTGTTGTGCATTTGTACAGTTGTGTGTTTGTACACTATGGTGTCCTGTCAATTTCAAAAGAGATAGCCGTGTTAGTCTAGTCCAGTAAAAAAACAACAAGGGGTTGTGTGGCACTTTAAGACTAACAGATTTATTTTATATATATGGTGTCCTGGCCTCTAAGCACTACTGTAGTACAAACAAATAGAATAATAATAAGAAACTCATTTAGGTGCATGAAAACCCATGTGCATGTGTGATGACCATTTTCCTGGCCAGCACACTGAGTACTGAATCGGTGGCTTTCAGAGCTCCTGCAACTTGAGCTAAAGCTCTTTACCAGATCTATGACAACTTCTATCCTCTGTGGATCAGTAAGGTGAGAGCTCATCCATGCATGCTGGTATATGTACAGGACTACTGAAATGCATATAGCTCTGGAAGGGAGAGCAGCAGTCAGGCACGCAATTGGCATGCTGCACTAGTTAGATGCAAGGTTTGGTCAAAGTGGAGCCTGTCTGAGGTTGAGGCCTCATGAGGTTTGTATTACTCACATAAGCACCTAAACCTGTAGCTGTTTATCAAGGTTAAACATGGATTCCAAAAGTCCAATTTTTCCTCCTTTTTTACTTGGGATCCCTTCACTTTCACACTTTGATATATTTCAGTTTACTCTTGTTAAGCCAGATCTTCCCAAATGCCATGATTCTTCATAAAAACAACAAGGAGTCGTGTGGCACTTTGAGACTAACAGATTTATTTTTTTCATGAGCTTTCGTGGGAAAGCTTTCCCACGAAAGTTCTTGGAAAAAATAAATCTGGTAGTCTCAAAGTGCCACACGACTCCTTGTTGTTTTTACTGGACTAGACTAACCCAGCTATTCCTTTGGAAATTGACATGATTCTTCATCTCTGTCTTTTGTCAATTTAACCAGTGCCCTTAGGTTCCAACCTCTCTGATGCCTTTGCCCTTGTCAGATGCCAGGAATCTCAGCCCAGAAGACGTGGTATGCCTTCCCTGGGACTTCAAGTCTCTATTCACTAGGCTTCTTTGGAAATCTAGCAAGGAATCTGAGCCATCAAAAGTTCAAATGCTCTTTTAGGGACTTCTATACAGCTTGTTTGTAGAATAGTTCTAGTTATTATTTGAAAAGTAAAGAGAAGAAAAAAATCCCCTTTGATGTCAAAAGAAAGTCTGCAATGAGGCATTTTTTAAAGTGACATTTTTAATGCTTGAATATTCAGAGATCTTCCAAGGTCTGGTGGTTTTTGCTCACAGACGCACAGCACTACAGTCAGTCTCAACCTTCATGCATAAGCACACGCATTAGCAGCTCCTTGCCAGACCCAGAGGGGAATTCTTCTAACTGGGGATAAAGTAAAGAAGGGAAAGCTCAGAACTTCAGTGCCAGAGTGGCCTCTCACATCTGCAGCATGCAAAAGAGGGAAGGAACAGAGGAAATTTTTCAAGCAAAGGAAGGTGAGGCCTTTGGAAGAAGAAAAGATCTTCCCCATTTTGTAGAACAGAGGAGTGGATGAAAAGAGCTGGCATGATGAAAACAATAGGGAATGATGAGCTTTAAAATGTCAGGAAGGCAAGGAAAGGCGGGCTAGAGATCAGCAAGGGTGAGATTTCATTTGGAGGAGTGATTTCTGTGCTATTTATTGGAGGACATGCACCTGTCACTCCTTAGCATACTTTGTGATGCACTTCAGAGTTTGAATATTGAACTGAAACTGTAGCACAGGAGGCATGGAACCCACTGACCACTATGGGTCTGAGAGTCTGTACTTGGAGACTTTGCAAAGGCTCAGTAAAAGGTGTGATTTGAAATCAGGGTTAGGGTTGTTTTACTGCAACTGATGAGTGTTGGCTAAAAGCCTAATTCTCCCCCTTCCCTCTGTTTTGTTGAAAAACTGGGATCCCCAAAGCTTTGGAAGGAAAAGGGCAAGGTCAGTTTTCTCAGCTAAGTTTGTCTGTCTGTGGGATACCTCAATAGTAAAGTTCCAAAGGGGCAGCTGTGTTAGTCTAGTTCAGTAAAACAAACAAGGGGTCCTGTGGTACTTAAAGACTAACAAATTTATTTATCACATGAGCTTTTGTGGGAGAAAATCCCACTTTAACATGTTTGATGAAATGGGATTTTCTCCCACAAAAGCTCATGCAATAAATACGTGTTAGTCTTTAAGTGCCACAGGACTCCTTGTTTATTTTTGTCAATAGCAATGTGAGCCAGCCCCAGTTTGGCCTAAGGGGTACTGTCCTGCTGCCCATCACCATAGCATCTGAGGTCAAGAGGTGCATTTGACTGTAGAGTCTTCACAGAAGGGACTGTTATGTGCAAGTTTGTATGCAAATTTTTCTCTGTAGGAGCTGCCGGGTTGGGATGGCAACTCGCCATTGAAGAACACATCTTTGTAATGAGGCCCCAAGTGCTTTAGGCACTTGCATGTCCCTGTGGCAGCAACAGAGAGTTGCAGACAGTAGCAGATGCTGGTGTGTGACTGGCCCCTTGATGTATCTGTACTTGGGTGGCCTTATGCTCAATCTCATTAATGAGATGCAGGTTCAGGTCTGAATTATTTAAGATGGGAAAACAGCAAAATCTGTAGATATGAATGTCAGCAAGACAGTAGTGGCTGGGCAGGAGAAGAGTGGCATGGGAGCCCAAGGAAACCAGCTGTGGGGAAACAGGGAAGGTATATTAATGACAGGTCCCACTTTCTCCTTCATGCAGTGGAAATGCCTATTTGGCCTCTGGGAGCTGGAGTCTCTATTCTCGCTTTCTACCAGCGGGTTCTTGATGGCTGAACACAACTTAAAACTTCCTTTTGCCTCTCATGCATTTTTCAATAACCATCCCTTTCAATGTGTTATTGACTAGGCTATCACAATGTGCATTGTAGACATGGACCTGTAGCAGAGGGTTGGGATCTGTTCTGTATGTGACAGCTGGGAGTCAGACCATCATGTCAGTACTCATGCAGTGGGAGGGTACAAATGCCCCAAGAGTGGCATGCTCCTTGCAGAAGTCTGATAGTAAGACATGCCTTAGAAATGACCTTGTTACTTTTGAGATGAAGCTTAATAAATTTATGGATGGGTTGATACAGCAGGGCACCTGCAGTCACCACAGCCTGGAGATTATAATACAGGACCCCCCCCCTTCCAGTCCTATATTCCTGCCAAATGGCCACACATATAAACTAAACTGGTATTAAACTTGACCTGAGCCAGAGTGGAGACTCACATCCAAGGCTCTGATATGATTGGGACCTATCGTCTGTATTTGGTTAGTGTCTAAAGATTCCCAGTCATGGACCAGGACTCTATTGTACTAGGTGTTGTACAAGCATGTAATAAGTATTGCTACTTGGAAATCCAGGTTTTGAGACTATCCTTCCTCACTGGTCCCAGAGTCCAGGTTCCAGCTTGAGTCTGGACATCTACTTTGTGATCTCAGAGCCCTACAATTCAAAGTCTGTGGGTCTAAGTCAGCTGACACAGACCAGCAGCAGGTGTTTTATTGCAGTGACATATGCTGAGTCTCACAGGGACTCAGGTCCAAGCCCTGTGATTCTGCAGAGTGTGAACACAGCTCAAGCCAGAAGAGTCAGATGGTCTGTGTAGTGCAGGATGGATGTGTTAGTGGGGCTTGGAGATCAGCAGTTGTAATCCCAGATTTACAGTGCAGAGTGGAGTATGGGCTTGGAAACAATGGCTATGTCTACATTGTAAAAGCTAAGTCGACTTTATTAAGTCGACTTTGTCTACTTAAAGTCGACTTTAAGTAGACCTTAGTAAGTCAACTTAGTGAGTCCACACTACATTAAGTCGACTTAATAAAGTTGACTTAATGGCCCCACTGCACTAAGTCAACTTTATTAAGTCGACTTAGTGAGTCCACATGCCTTAAGTCGACTTAATAAAGTTGACTTAACAGTAAAGTCAACTTTGTAAGCAGACCTTATAAAGTCGACTTTACTGGACCCTAAAGTTGACTTTATTGCCCTGCAGTGAAGACAGGGCTCTGTTTAAGTTGACTTAAGGGCCCTTAAGTCAACTTAAACACATAGTGTAGACGTACCCAATGAGTCCACAGACCCCGTTTACAATGTAGAACAGATGTACCCTAGGGCCTGAGCCAAAGACTATGGAAGTCAATGGGCATCTCATCATTCCAGTGACTTCAGAGGACATGCTGGATCTGGTCTCTACACTCTTCCTTTCATGAGGAATGGCATTCTTTATGTGGGAGAGAGATAGAAGTTTAGTAGGGCATCTGACAAATAACAGCAATTTGCATTTCTTTATCTGTCCCCAAAATGAATGTCTGCAGCAGTGTATCTGATCATGGAAGAATGTAGTGCCAGTGGATTCACTTGCATTAAAAGCAATTTGGTAACATCTGCGCCATGCAGCATAATTGTACATTGCTCTTCCCTGCTAAGGTAACACAACTGGATGTGGAGCATTCATTTACAAAGATGTAGGTATGCCTGTGCAGTAGTGTAGGTAAGTGCCTGTCTGTACAAGCATAGACAGATTTGTGCACTGGTGTGTGCATCCATTGGTAGTTGCATGACTGTGCCCTTGTGTTCAAGCAGCAGTATGTGTGTCAGAAGGACGAAGGGGTTCAGCGGTTAGTGCACTGGCTTTAGAGGAAAACTGACTGTGTTACTGATCTCTCTCTAGCTCCTTCTCCCCCAATAACAAAGATGACAATCTGCTTCCCAGAGTCTCAGCCACTAGTGACAGATGCCTCCTGGGCCATAAGGAGAAGGGATAGCTTATTTGCTGGAAATGATGCATAAAAAAATCCCCCGATCCTTAAATGTGCACCGATTTATTCCCATATTTTAAGGAGCAATTTGATAGTGTCTAATGACTTTTTCTTCAGGAGTCATTAGTGATGCAGAAGCTGCAGCTCTGGCTGCTTGGCAAAGGGAAGGTGCCCCCTGGGGACTCTTCATTGCAGGGCTTTCCCTCCCCTTCCCCGGCCCATACATCATTAGGTGCCAATGGCTGCACAAAAAAAGCAGAACCCTGAGGGCAGCAGGAAGGGGTTTCTAATATTTGTTTGTAGATGTACATGTTTGTGGTTTATAAGTGGGCTCCTGGATTCAGTATTATCCTGGGATCTCAAAAAGAGCTTCAAATATCCACTTGCAAAAGTGTGGTGGTCCCCATGAAACCAGCCTATCACTGGGTCTATTTTCTCCATGTGTTGTTCCTCTTTGCTAGGGGCACTGGTACCTGTGAACAGTCCTGTTGCCCTCCCCTGTCCTTCCAAGCCCCAATTGGCCGTGCTTCTCTCCTGCGTCCCCAAAGCACCCCAATCTGCTCTTCTGCTTAGAGAGATCTTCCGCTCCTCCACCCACATCAACAGGTAAGTTTTCCCCATGGTTTGTTTATACCAGGGACAGAAATAAATCAAATCTATTTGGTTGAATAGATGACTAAAAAAACATGCATTGGCAACTTTCTGCTGCTGGAGCCTGTTGCTAAGCGATGTCATGCTGCAACCATGGCAACTCCATTAGAAGTACCTCACACCAGACCTTTCCTTTGGATACTGTCTGGAACGTACACTGGATGGAAATGCTAGTCACTTTTCACAGTAGATGTGAAGCTCTTTGCCTTAGCAGCCCGAGGTCCTGAGCAGTAGAGGAAGGAGTGACAGCTGAAACTTGATGCCCAGTCTTTGTCTTTGCCTCAGGGGAAGCTCAGCTTGCTGGTGATGGTTATTTTCAGATACTTTATTGTTTCTCATGAACTCCATTGCTTTTGTTGACAAAGTGTCCTAGGAGAGAACAGATCCCTCCAACCTGCATGCATGGCAGCAGGTGAAATGTTAAGAAACAGAGCCTGGTAAATAGTGGCTGTGAGAGCCTGGCATGCTGCCAGGAATGGAGTTAGCAAGGCTGAGTGTGTCTTAACAATGCATGTGTTATAAAAAGGGAGGGTTCTTGTTCCTAGCCTCTCACTAATCCTCCTCCTTAAAAGTGCAGGGCAGGAGGTGCCCAAAACCTTCCCACTGTCTATCATGCTTATAGTGGAACATGCAAATAGCCTACTGTGCACAGAGTCTGCCTACAGCATTAGAGCAATTTAAAATGCTTAAGAAATAAATACATGTAGGTGTATGCTCTGCTTGGTGGGCAAGCTAATGGAGGTTTGCTGGTGACATGTGGAAGTGAATAGGTAGTGCAGCCCCATAAAGCCACATGTAGAGCTTGTTTCCAATACAAGGGGAAAATCCCCCTAGGCTCAAGACAGCTGTAACCATGCACACACTGTGGAACCCAAGGTGCTCCCATTGAATAGCTGTGAATACGCTATCAAGGCAAGCCAGGTGAGGACGGAAGACATGCAAGCTTCAACCCGGAGCACAGAAGAATAGAGTACAGCATGCGCTGTGCAGAGCAGCTTTTGTCCAATTTGGGCAAATAGGGACAGGGCGTGTTAGCAAACTCAGGCTGTGTGTGCAGTGGAGGAGGTCTGTCCAAGGCTGTTGGAAATGAAGTTAAAGTCACCAAAGACAATATATGTGCTTGATGAAGGAGCACAGGCTATGTGGCTAAGAGTTAGTGTGAATGATTTCAGCTGAGACCAATTTCTGCTAGGCTGGTCTCAGCTGGAAGGTCATCATGGGGGTCACCTAGTAGAACTGTTGCCTAGAGCAGTGGTTCCCAACCTTTTCTCTGCCGTGGCACACCTTGATACCTTCAAATTTTTCAAGGCACACCACCATTTAAAAACTCATGAATATTCAAATCAACTTAAATTACTTATGAATATTCATGAGCCATGGCACAGTGTTTTAGAAATGCTGCTATGTGGGGTAGTAGGGGTAGCAGAGCAGGGGTGGCAAAACATGGGAGGTCAGGAGTCGTTTGCAGTGGCAGGAGTGAGTGTGGGGAGCAGAGAAGGGCAGGGGTGGCAAAAGAGGACAAGGGCAGCCATGTGGGGAACAGCACAAGGGTGGCAAGAGAGTAGAGAGGAAGGGAGAACAAGAATGGCTTTGTAGGGGGGCAGGGGAACCTGGGGAGTGGGAAGGTAGGGCAGGGGAGCATGGCACAGCACCCACTTTCCCCTTCTCCACAGTGGCTCCCTGCCACCCAGGGCAAATCCTCACCCCACTGCTGCTCCTTCCCACCCCAGTGGGTCCCATCCTCATCTCCCCCAGCCCCCTTCTGCCTGTGATGGACCCTCCCATCACTGCAGGGGCCAGAACTAGGCTTCCAGCCACCAGTTACACTTCCCCCCACACACAGCCACCTCACCCCCCCAGCTACACCCCCCAAACCAAACAGATACCCCACAACCCCAGCTACACACTCTCTGCTACACATCCACTCCCACCTACCTCTGCTACACAGACACACCTGCCCCATGCAACCCCCAGCAGCCCTCCCCCCCAAAGCCCTTACCTGGGCTGTTTGCAGACTGCCTGACACAAGCTGCTCCACTCTGCAGTGGGAGATTCACACACTCCCAGCCTCCCCCAGCTCTCTGCTGGCTGGGCCTAAGGTGGAGCAGGGTTTAAGGTGGAACCACTGCAATGCAGCATTTGGGCTGCTCCTGCTATGTTTAGGGGGACCCAAGAACTCCATGTTCCAGTGCCTTCCTCTATTTTTAGGGGCCCCAGAACACTGCCTGCCTAAAAATAGGGGGCCCTGGAACTGTGTTCCAGTGCCTTCCCCCTTACTTTAACCCCTGCCTTTTCCCAGCCCTGCACAGCCCATGTGGCTGGGCTGAGCAGGGAGGGAACTTCAACTCCAGCTCTTGGGGATGCTCGTGGCACACTCTGGGTGTTGCCGTAGCACACCAGTGTGCCCCGGCGCACTGGTTGGGAGCCACTGGCCTAGAGCAGTGGTTCCTAACCTTCTTCAGGCTGGGGACCCCTTTTTAACAAAAGAAATCTTTGCAGCCCCCTGGCTGATTATGTAATGTGGCCCACACCACTCCAGCGGCGCCGCTGGGACAGCCCGTGAGCAGTGCCACCACCACCACGGCCCGTGCCACTGGGGAGCTGAGCCATGGCAGCTATGGCCCACTGCCCTTGCCCCTGCCAAGGAGCCACCGTGGCCCCATCCCCCTGCCAGGATCCAGCCATGGGCAGGGAGATGCAGCCCTGGTGGGGAGCATCAGGGCTGCAGCTGGATTCTGGCCCCACTAGGGAGAGGCTCTGCGGACCCCCTAAAACATGTCAGCAAACCCCCGGGTGTCCCCAGACCCCAAGTTGGAACCACTGGCCTAGATATTTGCAAGACCTTTAGTTGTGCTACTCTTCAGACACAGCCTGATTCTCCACAGCCCTGCCCCTTGTAGGTGTGTGTAGGTGCCCTCTACAGTGGAGATGTAAAACCCAGTTTCTGCATCCAAACGATAGCTTGTCAGACCCACTTTCTGTATGGGCACTTTTTAGCTCTCATCACCACAAACTATGCACTCACATTGCCCAGGTTCATGTTACCCAAGGTTCTAGGCAGTGGAGGAGCAGGCCACCAGATTATCTGAGGTCCCAGGTGTGTGATATGGATGGAATTAATAGAAGAGTCCTTCCCATCCACTAATGACGTCCTGCCAGTCCATGGCCTAAGCTGAGCATTCCAAGCTAGTCTATAGTCTCATCATCTCATTGAAGTGCAGAGCCAATTAGAATGTCACACTGGGGATGTTCTATATGGTATTACAACTGCCCCTATGCATAGCACCTAAAAAATGAGTTTTACCCGCAAAGAACTCACCAGTGCCCTTACCAAGCATACAAGTTTGGAGCCAGAAGACTGCTCCCAACGGCTGCTTACAATGCCAGGTTTCAAACCCTGCGCTGCTAGTGGCAAGGCCTTCCCATGGGATGACCCCCATGAGAAGTGCCTTCAGTGCCTGGGTGAATCACTCCAGGCTACCAAGTGCTCTATCTGTCAGTCCTTTAAACTGAGGACACTGAAAGACATGGAGCAGAGGAGCCGTGCGGTGGCCCTGGAGCAAGCACGACAGCCAATCCCCTGAGAATCGGGGTCACCATTGGCACTGGCACCATGTGCCAGATTGGCACTGGAGCCCTCTCGGTGCTGCTCTCCACAGGAGCAAAAGATGACACGATTGGCATCCACATCAGTGCTGAAGCGCAGGCGCCAATCTAGCTCCTGCAGTCCAGGTCCTTCTCGGCACTGGGGCCAGGAGACCATGGAGGTTCCATCCTCCCCAGAGGCTTTTGAGGCAGCAAAGGCCCTTCTGCTTTTGCCAACACCTCATCCTCCCAAGCCTCCAAAGTGGGCAGGAAAATCTGCTTTCCTCTCGGAGACATGGACTGTGCTGGGGTGGCACCAATCTTCTTCCCCTAGTATGGTACTGAGCTCTCCTGCACTACAACTGGAAGGAGCTTCCCCCAAGAGGCCCTTTGGCACCGGCTAGGGGTCTACACTCAAGTGCTGTAGAATGTGTTCTTCCTCTCCCTGGCACCATACCGCCACTGCATCTCTGGCACCGACTGTCTCACCTGCTTTTCACACCAGCGCCAAGTCAAGTCCACCACCTCAACACCGGGAAATGTCATGCTGCCCAAGCCTCGAGGAGGTCACCCCCCTCACAAAGGGGCAGACAAGCCCGAGATGGATCGCTGGCACTGGGTGTCTACCGGTACCGGACTCATGAGTGGTCCATACCACAGGAAGCTCCCCTGCAGCCAGCTTCCCACAGTACTGAGGAATCAGGGACCATCCCAGTTTTACTTATAAACCCAGATAGGGCTTTAAAACCCAGGCCATGCTCCTATAGGGAAGACATCATGGCCCACTTCAGCCTCTTCCACTGCATTACAGTGCACATGAATCTAGAGGTTGAGCCCGTCAAGTGGGACCAGAACCCCTTATTCGACCGCGGGTTGACATCTTGCCCAGATGCAATAGCAATACCATTGCACCCTAGTGTGCACGACCTCACCAGAGCTTGCTGGCAAAACCCCTCTTCAATTCCTCTGGTGTCTGATATAGCAGGCCACAAATACCAAGTCCCACTGGAGGATTTTCCCTTCTTCGTTCACCGCACGAGTCCAGGCCCCTGGGTGATGGAAGCTGCCTTACAGCAAGGGTGCCCACCCTCCCTGGATCCCATGCCAAGATCCAGAGAGGTGAGAAGACTAGACCTCATGGGTCAGAAGGTATACTCAACCTCTGCCTTCCATCTCCGGATTGCAAACCACCAGGTGTTAGTGGTAAAGTATACCTTAGGTATCTGGAGTTCTTGAGGAGATTCTGGGATCTCCTTTCATAGGAGCATAGGAAGGACTACAACTCCCTCATAGGAGAGGGCATGCTACCATCCCAGTACACACTCTTGACTGCATGGGATGCATTGGATACAGCGAGTCGGGATGTAGCCTCTGCTGTCATTATGAGATGCACAGCATGGTTGCATGAGGCAATCCTGCCTCAAGACATGCAACAGGCTATTCAGGACCTCCCCTTTGAGGGACAGTCATTGTTTGTGGAGGAAATAGACCTTCTGCTACATGGCACAAGGGACCCCAGATCAGCCCTCCAATCTCTGGGCATGTGACCATCAAAGATGCCCAATCAGTCTCTTAGCCCACACCAACACCGAGAATGCTGAAGGCACCAAGCAAAGCGTTCTTTGCTGCGTGGGAGGCAAGATCAGCCTCTCAGGGACCCAAGATCCCCTTCTCCACTGGGGACTTCCCTCTAAGCTGCCATGGCCCCCATCTGGGAGCCATCTCGTGGTGCATTACCCCTCCCCAGGTCTTTGTCGCCCCATCTCTAAGGGTATGTCCAAACGTCTCTTTTATTTCGAAATAACACTGGTTATTTCGAAATAAAAAAGATTAGGTCCACACAACATTTTCTTATTTCGAAATGACAGGTTCTGTCATTTCGAAATAAGAACCGTCATTTCGAAACAGCTTAAACCCCATTCATTTAGAAACGGCTGTTATTTTGAAATGGTTATTTCGAAATAACACTGTTTGGACATGTTGTTTTGAAACAACACGATTGTTTCAAAACAACATGTCCAAACGGCATTATTTCGAAATAACCATTTTGAAATAACAGCCATTTTGATAGCAGGCTTTCCCTTAATTTGAATTAACATTTTCTTAGTTTGAATTAACTTATTTCAAAATAAGGACTTTATTTCAAAATAACTCACTTCAAAATAACTTATTTCGAAATAACGATGTATGTGTGGACATAGCCTATCTCAACAAACCCTCAGAAATAAGAGGCAGAGGCCCTACGTGGTGCCCCACCCACAACTAGGGGATAGGGAGCACCTTTCCTACGTTCTAAGAACTCCCCTCTTCCCATACCAGAGGGATGGATGACCTACCCCAGGCACCTTATTCCTCCATGCTGGGGTTGTTTTCTTCCAATCCTTGCCCTCTCAGCTGACCAGTTCCAGGCCTGTGGACTTGGATCCAGGAGTTTAAGTCAAATAACCCTCTCATTCTCTCCTGGGTTTTTATACTTTCCTAACTAGATACCCCTAAGGCCCCTTATTGAGCCCAAGATATATGGATGCGTTCCTGGTTCTCCCCTTTCACTGTTCCATCCATTCACAAATTCCTAGTGATCTGGAATCCAGCCACTTGAAATACTCATCTCATCCAGACTCCGTTCAGTCACCTAGAGCCTGGGTCAGCTTCAATCCAAACTGCTCCTACATGCAAGACATAGAATCATAGAATCATAGGGTTGGAAGGGACCCCACGAGGTCATCTAGTCCAACCCCCTGCCAAAAAAAGCAGGACCACTCCCATTAGATCATCCCAGTCAGTGTTTTGTCCAGCTGGGACTTGAACACCTCCAGAGATGGAGATTCCACCACCTCCCTAGGCAGCTTATTCCAATGCTTCACCACTCGCCTAGTAAGGAAGTTTCTCCTAATATCCAGCCTGGACCGCCCCAGCTGTAACTTGAAACCATTGCTTCTCGTTCTGCCCTCTGTTACTACCGAGAACAGTCGAGCTCCCTCCTCCTTGGAGCAACCCTTCAAGTAGTTGAAGGTTGCTATCAAATCCCCCCTCAGTCTTCTCTTCTGCAGGCTAAATAAGCCTAGTTCCTTCAGTCTTTCTTCATAGGGCTTGTGCTCCAGCCCTTTGATCATTTTGGTTGCCCTCCTCTGGACTCTCTAATTTGTCCATGTCCTTTTTGTAGTGGGGAGCCCAAAACTGGACACAGTATTCCAGATGTGGCCTCACTAGTGCAGAATAGAGGGGAATGATCACATCCCTTGATCTGCTGGTAACACTTCTTCTGATGCAGCCCAGTATGCCATATCTTTCACCTGGCTCATCACAATCCCGTTCTCACAGACATCAGGACTGGATCCCAATGACTTCACTTGCTGGTCAATGGAGTACTTTTGCAAAGCCTCCTAGTCCTGTAACTGGAGATCTAAGTGTCCCCTTTACCTGGACTTTCTGTTACCCATGAAAGAACTGGGTAACAGAAAATCCACAACTCCTTCTAACCATTCCCACGGACTAGCTGAGTCGCCCTGCTACACATCCACAGTATGGGTATGATAAAATTTCCCTGCTTCCCCTAAGGGGATGGGTGATGGGTCTACCACTCTCCTTTTCAAAGTACATAACTTCTAATAGCAGAGAGCAGGGATCAATGGACTCTGATGCTAGTCCATTGGCCCCCACAGGGATGAACCCCCATGGACCTTCCACCTTCCTTTTTCACTCCCTCCTCCCCAACAACGCCCCTGCAAACCCCTTGGGGGTCCTTGACCCATAAGTAGGGATATCCTGTCAACATCATCAAAACGCTACACCACTTCTAGCATTAAAACATTCAGGCCAGTCCACCTTAGTGCTTCTGCTCTTCAGTAAAAATCAACCATCGTCATCAGGGGGGTAAGACAGATGGATGTTTCTCTCTCCCTCCCCGCTATGGGTTCCATGGTCCCCCATAGGAGAACTAACAGCTTCCAGGGCTTTGAGGGAAGTTCCTTTCAGTTAAGTATGGTGGGGCATCCTTGCCCTCAGGGGTAGCCTACATGTGGATCTCCCCATTTTATATGTCTCCCTGAAACCCTTATTTGTTGGGGTTAACACATCATGTGGCGGTATGTCCCACTGATGTCCATGAACAACATGCCTTCTGCTGTGTGACCTACAAATGGACAGGTTTCCCCTTGTTAGGCTGGTAACTCCCCTCCCCACTCTTTGGGGAGCTAGGACTCTCAATGGTTGCTTTCCCCATCTCTCCCTCACACTGACTATGAGGAAGTGGTTTAACACTCCTGCGACCCTGGCAAAAAGGGAAATTAAAGCACATACCCTGACTGTAGGCCTAAAAGGTGACACCCTCCACCCCCTTTACACCAAGGCACATTCACGGGGAGTGGCCAATGTGGAGATTGTCTCATTCATCCCCCAGGGAAAACCCTGGGATGCTGCTTGGTATACTTCGGTGTCCTAACCTTACCCAAGTGTAAGTGAGTTACATAGTTCCCAGGTCTCATCCCTTTATGATCCTATGGTATTCTGCATTTTTAATCCCAAAAGGCCACCAGGGATCTTGCATCTCCTGCACACTCACTACAGAAGTTGGGGGGGACTCCTACTAGCATAGCTCTTAGTTCCCCTTATGTATATTGCAAGAGGAGCCTTGGGTAATGAGAGGGTCAGCTTCTGAATCACTATACTAACACCCTTCTTTATTCCTTGTTTCTTGACTACCCTGGGTCCCAATTCCAGTACCTAGGAGTCCGCTTGCATTCTCCTGGTGGAGTTTTCTCTGAGCTCCCTACTGAGGGGAGGTACTGAAACAGAGAAAACCCTTTTTCTTTTGTTTTGATATTTATACATAGGCCACAGCTTGGTTTCTTACTTCCCTCACTAATTCAGGGAGGAGCACTCAATGACCTAGTATCCTTGGGACAGTTCTGCCTCCCTGGGAGGGGTCAACATTGAGTCTATTCTCATAGACTCTAGTAAGGTTATAGTTAGAAGTTGTGGACCTCTCATCAGTGACTTGGTGTGTATGTATTGCAGCTTTTTTTCCAACTCCTGGAGGGGACTCTGAGGTCATACCCACCTTCTGGGTCCTGTGTTGCGTTCTTATTAGCTCCCCTTCTGCTTGTTCCCACGGTTACCCATGAAGGGGCTCCCTCATTAGATGATGACCTGCCCGCTAGAGCAAGTTGTCCAGCAATATCATCCTAGCTGCTTTCAGTGCTTGACCTGCCAAACCAACCTAGACACTCACAAGTTGCAGTGTCAAAACCCCACTAGAGCAGAGAGGGTGGGCCTTAGTCTAACCTTTACCCCCTGGGTTTGTGAGAGCCATTCATCTCTCGGTAGGTAGTCCAAGTCAAACTCCCCTTTTGTTTCTTGATTGTCTTAACTACACTCAAAATTGAGGGCCTCCAAAGCAATTAGGACTGCCCAGTGTTATGCCTCGCCTTCAGGGCAAGGTGTTGCACATCTTTCTCACTGGTTTCCTCGTACAGTGTTCCTTTGGAACAAATCGAAGGTTACAGTGCACCTCTTGTCAAGGCTGTTTCCCCACTCTGGCACCCTGAGTGCAGAAGGTGGGGGCCTGCAACAGGCCTTAAAACTGACTGGCCTTAAAGCCTGATCTTAAAACTCTCCAAGGCCTCCAATTCCTGGCCTTGGAGTGGTATCGCTGCCACTACCCAAATGCAAAAAACCTCTTGAAACGCAGGAAGGCACACTTAGGAATTCCTTCCTGTGAGGTATCCTCAATCACTTTTATTCCTCCCTCAGGAAAGTGACTGAACTCCAGCTGCAATATGAGCTGGAGCTGGAACAGAGTCCCCTTTAGTAGCTGCCTGTGCAGTCTGAGGCACGTGCACACAAACCTCTTGCCCTTCCAGGACACAGAACCAGAACTTACTTAAAAGGTAAAATCTTTAATCAAAATGAACAGATAAAAAACACAGAGAGTTGCTTCTCTGGGAATTAACAGGTAGTTACTGGGTAGTGGGGAGGGGGTACATGTGCTCAGCACAGAGAAATCCAAAAACAAACCCAAAACAAAGAAAATACCCTGACCGCGTCTGATAAACATTCCCTGTTCTACCCACGCCTGGTCAGTAACAACCTTAACTTATCTTTGGTAAGGATGTTGCTGGATTCTTCCTCAGGCCTCTCTGGCCTCCTCCTGATGCTCCCAGGAGCTCTACTGCATCCAAACAGGAACAGGCAAGGCTGCTGCTCCAATTCAAAAAGCTGTGCTTTGTTTCTATTGGCTGGCCTGGGACTCACTGACCCGAGTGTTAACCCCTTCCTTCCCAAGGGTTCTACACCCCTCTAGGAGGGCTGGGAAGCCTTCCCTTTTTCAGGCACCCTTCCATCCCTTGGGTTTGCCTTTATGGTGATTGCCGTGCCGAAGACACCCAAATCCACCCACATTCTGCAGTACGGCTAGCAGCCACCTAATACAGAATGAATCGAGCAGCACTCGAAGAATGGTAGGTTAATTACCAGTAACCATCCTTCTTCGAGATGGGCTGCTCACATACATTCAAAACTCTCCCGCCGTCCCCACTACTCAGAGTTGGCGACTAGAAGGGACTGAGGAGTATCAGGGTCAGGGCCGTATATATAGTCACTGGAGTGGCCAGAGGGGGCATAGTTCACCAACCCTGCTCTGACACGCTAGGGCTAAAAAAGTTTCCAACCAATTGTGCGCTGCGGCACATAGACACCTAACACTGAATGTATGCAAGCAGCCCATCCCAAAGAAGGATGGTTACTGGTAAGTAACCCACCATACTTGCCCCAGTCCACAGGATAGTTGATCAGGAGAAGGGCCAGATGGAAACTGGGAAAGAGGTCAGTGTAGGAAGATTTCAGGGGAAAAAAAAGATTCTAAAGAGGGATGCACAACAGAAAGAGAGAGGGCCTACAGTGAATGTAATAATTGTCTGGATTGAAAAAATAGACTCAGAAGGGGATAGTGATCTGGGTCACCACTGAAGATCATGCATGGTTGTCTCTTTGTCTACCCATCTGGACCTGTTCTCTTAAATGTGGATGAAATGACAAATTTTTTGTCCAACCAATGGATGTGCTTATAAGATGCTACCATAAAAGGCACATCACAAAATTACAACCTGCAAAGGGACCTGAAAATCCTGTTGAAGTTTATTGCCCAGAAGTAGAGTATTGCAGACATAGTTGAGCTTTTCTTGTGAAGTTTACAGGGGCTCTTAGATTTTATTCTCCCTGCTGTAAAAACCCACATGGGATGTCACAAGCTGCTGTTAGCTTGGTAACCAAGCACAGTGATTACCCTCTAGGGGAAAAATAAAGACATAAGCGGTGCTCCAGATGTCCAGTCAAATGAGAGGCAGGGATTTATAGCCATGCTTGGAGCCCTGTGCACAGGCTGTGTTGCAAAGGCACAGCACTCTGATTTTGCCAGGACTTTGAGGTCTGGCACCACTCCTTAGATTGCTCGTTGCCTAGCTTCACTTCCAGCCTCCCAGTGATCCGCAGCACTGGGAGCTGAGAGGAAAGAGCTCATACGTGAGTGCCCTGAATCCAACCCAGCCCATTTCTCGCCGCAGCAGGTCCCAGCTCTTGTGTGCTCAGGCTGATCAGATGCTCAAAGACATCCTAATTAAACTGGTTTGCAGGTGTTCTGGTTGCTAAGCAACCTACATTATTATGCAGCTGCAATCCAGTGGCATTAAGATTTTTTTTTTTGGCAGGTTAGCATATCCATCTTATCCATCCCTGCCAGCCTGCCCTGAGAAATGTGGGCAGTGAGCTTGAAGGCAAGATGCTTGTTGCCATGGTGTAAGCAGTGCTGTCTCTTTAACCCCCTGCCTCCTCATGAAACCCTGAACTGGGCCTAACTTCTAACCAAGACTGGAAAGATGGCTGCAGCCATTCCACCTCAAAGTGTGAGCTTGTCTTCTCCTGAGAGCTAAGCAAGGTGGTGTTAGATAGCTTTGGGTTAAGAGACAACTGGGAGATGCACAGGTTGTGCCAGATGGTCTGGTTAGCATTACCTTGTCCACAGTCAGCCCTAACAGAGCGCAAGGGCAGTGTTGCACTGCTACGTGGCCATTTTGATGATGAGAGGTCGGGTGGCTGAGATAATTACTTTCATTGGACAACTTTTATTGGGAAGAAAGAAAAGCATTCAAGTTCCACAGAAGTCTTCTCCTTTTTTGTCTTAATTCTTTGTATGAGATGAACAACTGAGGTCCTGGCCACTTGTGAACAGTACCCCCAGAATCATCAGTGACCACAAAAATAGAGGCATGTCTTATTGTCCTGGCTCCATTACGACTTGTTTCTTTTACATTCTGCTTCCTCATTTACTTCGACTACTTTCAACTGAGTGCAGGCTTCCTCCTCTCAGCCTCCTGTCCTGAACTAACTTGTAATGCAAACAAAAGGAGTCCTGTGGCACTTTAAAGACTAACACATTTATTTATTGCATGAGCTTTCATGGGAGAAAATCCCACTTTGCCATGCAATAAATGAATGTGTTAGTCTTTAAGTGCCACAGGAGTCCTTGTTTGCTTTACTGAACTAGACTAACATGGCTGTTCCTTTGGAACTTGTAATAGTGGCATTCTCACAGATTCCAAGGCCAGAAGGGAACCACTGTGATCATCCCATCTGACCTCATGTATTACACAGGACATTGAACTTCCCCGAATTACTTCCTGGGTGAACTACGCTGGTTCTTTTAGAAAAGCTTCCAATCAGGATTTAAATCTTATGCTGTTAAATAGTTGGTGCATTTCATTTATGGACAGAGTGACAGGTGAGTGCATGTCTACCTACCACTTGAATTAAATTTTGCTCAGTACCAAATGTTATAGTTAAGATGTGAAAATGTTTGTTTCTAATCTTCCCTGCACCACTGCTTTATGAAAAAATTATCCTTTTTTTGACAGATTTTTTCTTGCTCAATCTCAGTCAAAAGCTGAGTTAATTTAGAAGAGTTTGAGGAAAAGCCATTCAGCCATTTCTGAGTTAGATTAAACACAAATGCTTTTCCTACTGCAAAAATGGCCCTTCAGTGTCCTTGGTCGGTTATCTGAACAACAAACAATAACCTGTTGATTTTGGCTTCAGGAGTCTTAATTTTTGCATTTTCTGGTTTCTAAAATGTTCATGGAGTGAATTTAACATTGCGTCTAGTGGTGTTTCATTATTATCCTTATATGGGGCACTACAGAAACCAGAAAAGTGGCACCATTGTGCTAGGCACTGCAAAATAACAAATACTAAAGTCAACCAGACAGCTCAACACTAGGTTTACAACAAGGCGTGACAGATATATGAAACAACCATATGGTGATGCAGTGACAGTAATATGAGCACCTTTTCCATAGTAGACATTAGTGCCACCTTGCTACCTGCCTAGTAGTTGTCATAAAGGCATATCCATCCATCTAAATTGATGGTATCAGTTGGAAGGCAAGGCGGTTTTGGCCTTCATTTAGGTGAAAGGGGCCAGGCACTGTCAGGCTGGGATTTCTGAATTTAGCTGAGGATGCCCCCCCCCACACACAAAGCCAGCACAGAGACAAAAAGAGTTTTAGAAGCACCTGGAAAGCAATTTCCTCCCCCTTTCCCTCCAGTGAAATACACTCCAGGGTTCATTAAATACCTTTTGATCCATACAATCCTTTAGTCCGGCATTTGTGTCGGGCATTTGTAATTCATCAGCAGAAACGACAACATAGTCCTTTCAGAGAAGCTCACTTTCTTTGGTGTCTTTGTTAGTCTTCAGGTGAGTGGGGCGGTGCTTGCGTGTAAGATATATGGCCTGGCAAGACTTACAGCCAGCCATTGTTGCTCATGCTATTGCTATTCTTCACTTTAATTGTCTTCCAGGGGAGGGGAAAGCTTGATTCAGCAGCAAATTACTTCTCCTCACTATCTCTCTCCTCAGCGAAAGTCACTGGGATGACAGTCCTGGAAAGTTGTCTGTGCACAAGGCAGATAGGGTTAGCTTATACCTGTTGCACAGACTGCTGCTCTCCATTAACTGGGCCCTAGAGGGACTGCCTGGAAAGCAAGGAGAACTCTGTTTCCAAGGCCCATCTAGGCTGAAATTTGGAGGGGTGGATTTCTGAAAAACAACTGGCAGGTGATGTGGTATAGAAACAGAGATAAGGAAACAGCAGTTTACAGGGGCCAGGTTCTTATGGGACAGTGCTTTGGACCTGGAGTATGGAAATCTGGCTCAAATTTTGATCAAATCTCTTCTCCTTCCCTTTGATTGTTGTGAGAGGTGGATTTTTCTACCTCTCTTTGTGTTTTCTTTTGCTGTGGCCAAACTTCAGCTTGTCTTTTGGAATGTGGTCTGTTAGGCCTCTACAATTAGATGGTGTTATCTCTTGACAGCAGGGAGTAATGGCCTTCAAGAAGAGTTATTGTCAGTATCCAAGCCCAGTAGAACTAGACCTGCAGAAAGTGATAAAATAAACTATAGGTTACGGCCGCAAAACTTATGAGTTACAGCTGAAAGATTTATGAGTTTCTCTACTGACCAGACCAGTGTCAGTAAGTTTCTATGACAACAAGCGATATGCTAATTTTTGGGGCTCCTAGACATAAAGCCGGGGTTCTGGTCTAGGCATGTTGGAGAAGCGATAGGTCAGCAGCCTGTCATGTTGCCAGGGGATCTGGCCACCCCCTAGGCACGTCCCCACTCTTCACAAGGAAGAGGGTTAAACCCCTTGACTGATCACCAAGGGAGTCTGCAGTTTTTTTTTTTCTTTCTTTTTGGCAGATCTTTTTCTTTTTCTTTTTGAATTCTTTTATTAAGTCTTTAATTTTCACCTGTTCACCCTGGAGTGGGAGGTGGGCAGTAGCCCTCACGCGCTCCGAAGGGGGTGACAGGGGGTGTCCGACCACTGCAGCTGGTCATGGTGGGCTTTGGATTTTAAGGCTACAGGCAAGAGCCACGAGGCTGCCTGTTGGTCGAGCCATTTTAACACTGGGCCAGTCAAGTGCACGAGGAGCACACAGTCAGTAGGCACCAGACCGGTGGGCTCTGGATTTGAAGGTCACAGGCAAGAGCCATGAGGCTGCCTGTTGGTCGAGCCGTTTTAACACCGGGCTGTTCTATCACGTCTTGCTATCTTTCTCTCAAAGAAACAGGTCTGCTGTCTGTCGCTCCAGAGATAACATCCAAATGTGGTAAATATAATCTGGTCAAATTTGGGATTTAAATTGGGAAATGCTTTTTGGGAATGTGTATATGTGTATTATTACTGCTCTGAACACAAATCAGAATTAAGCTAGTGCTCCACAATCAAATTAAGAAACAGAAGTGTGAAAGAGTGTGATGAAAGAATAAATCCATTCGTGTTCCCCACCAGGCACCCCAGCTGACCCTTGTAACTCCTAGCCACAAACAGCCATGGCTAGCCTCACTGAGCAGTGATCCATGGTGTCTGGAGAGCCAGGGGGAGAAGCAAGGTGTTCGTGCTGTCCTGGGCTGTGTATGATGTTTTAGTGTGATGTTTCAGTGTGCGTATGTGGTAAATAGCAAAGCTCTTTTGCCTACAAATTGTGTGCCCTATGTCTGTCTCTCATAAAACCCACTCTGTTAAATTATATCAATCAGGATTGGAACTGGGGGGTTTAATTCAGGGTTAGGCACAAGAATGGGGATAAATGTTATAGTGATATTTGTGCTCTATTTTCTGTTTATTGGGCAATTAATTTGTACTTAGAAGATCTTTAAATGCCTTAAAGAACTAGAGTTCTAAAACTGCAGTTTGTATGAGTTTTAATAAGTGTAATTTAATAGGAATTACAAGTTTTAATTTTTGTAATAGGAATATTAGTAATTAGATAATATTAACCTCTCATTTAACCTTTTTTTCTCTTCTTTCTTTTTTGTAATTTTATTTATCTCAATAAAAGTCACATAGAAAGTAGTTAACCCAAAAAATTGTGGTTTGGTCTCTTGCCTCTTGATTGGGACTCCTTCTTGCAGTGTGGGGATTGTGCCCCCTGCACCCACTCCCCCACAACAATTGTCTTGTCCGTTTAGTTTTTCAAGGCTGACATCATATACCAGCTGTAACCACTTTTGTCACACTCCCTGCCCAGAACACACAAAAGACTATAATGAGTACTGCCTCTCTGTTCTACCTTGGTGATCCACTGGACCTCAGTTACTTTCTACTGGAGTTAAGGGTATTTGATGTCTTTTGGCTGAGGCACTACTGGGATGGTGGTGGAAGCACAGATCTGGGCAGCTTTACAATAGATTACAAAACACAGCTATATTAAGCTAATGCAAAGTAAAAGATTCTCTTTGCTGCAGACCAGGAAATGCATGACAGGAACTCAGAAAACAGACCCCCCAAACTGCCCTGTCTCTTCCATAACCATATGTTCTTGTGGTGTCCATTCCATTTGCCATAGGTTGGGTAAACACAGGATGCCTGTTGTGCCTTAAATATGAACAGTGCAGGTTGTTTCAGATGAAGGTTCCAAAGTTTAGGGCCATTTGCAAACAAAACCTCCCATCAAAGTGAGCCTCTAAACTGACCTGTATGATGCCAAGGTAACTTGGTAAGACATGGTCCTTCATATATGTAGATCACAGGGCCATAGGGATGCACAGGTCAAACCAGCACCTTTAGCTCTAACCCAAAGCCAGGAGGCAGAAACTATGCTTCACCTGCTAGGTGATCTTGGACAAATCACTTTGCCTGTCTGTGTCTCAGTTTCCTCACCTATGAAATGGGAATAATGACAATGACCCTCCTTTGTAAAATGCATTGAGATATCCTATATAGACATTATATATGAGCTGGGAATCAGACCCTTTGCTGATACAGCACAATCTCTGGTATTGTCTCTGGTCCATGGTGGGATGGTGACAGACAGGTTGATTTGAAATCTTCTTCCCCAAAACAGAATTCTTCACTTTCTCTGTCATTTTTTTACTGCAGAGGATATTTAGTCATTAACTTTTATTACAATCATAATTTTTTTATTAACTTTGAAGAAAATTTTTTTCCCACATTATCTTTCTTCCACAGAGTTCCAGATCAGCAACCCACAGCCATGCTCGCTAAATTCAACTTCCCCTTTCCAATATATCATTGGCAGTAAATTCAGCCGTGCTCCCTTGTCTTGTTTAAAAAGCCATGAAATTTCCTTGAATTATCAGTGAAATAACCACAGCAATGAAATGCATTAAATAGAGATTGAAAATCCAGCTCTGACACATTTGTGTTTCCTGAATCAAGACAATCAGCTACTGACACCAAAGGAATTAGGAAATTCCAACGCTCAGTGAAACATCCATTAACTTTACTGTTGGAAAATGATTTAAACACAAATAGGTTATTTTTCCTTGTTTGTCCACTCTGTTTAATATCTGCTCAGCTTCTTGGAATCACGGGTTTTATTAGCTCAAGTAAAAAGATTCTGCTTTCTTCACCAACTCTGCAGACTGAAATGGGAAAGAGAGGCCACCAACAGAGTCCATTCCAGTTACTTGCTGCAATCCTACCAAATGTTAAGTTCTAAAGGGGTAGCTGTTTGAGTCTCGTTCAGCAAAACAAGCAAGGAGTTCTGTGGCATTTAAAGACTAACAAATTTATTTATCCCATGAGCTTTCGTCTGATGAAGTGGGATTTTCTCCCACAAAAGCTCATGGGATAAATAAATGTGCTAGTCTTTAAGTGCCGCAAGACTTCTTGCTTGTTCTACCAAATGTTGCATCACAAGGCCAGTTTTGTTTTGCTCAGGTTCTTATGCCAGGCCCCTCACCCTGGTAGCCAGGCACCTTCTAGCAACATATTATGCAACATGACTAACATTTGTTCGTTCCCCCAGCCTAAACTACAGTAGTGGGAGAGAAAAGCGCAAGATGCTTTGTTTTACATGGCAGGGGTGGCCCAAATTATGGAACTCAAGAGCCACACAAGTTGATTATTAAACCTTCAAGAGCCACACTGAGGCCTATAGCCATATACTTTTACCTACTCCAAAATTACTAAGTTTAAAATGCATTGCACATTCTAATTTTATCATAAAAAGAGGACAAATATTGATCCTACTAATGTCAAATTCTAATAATTACTTAAGGTTATGATGAAAATTAGGCCTATACAGTAAAAACTTAGCTCTTGCTTGATGTAGAAGACTGTAGACTAGTGGCAAGTTGTTTAAAATCCTGACCATGCTGTACTTCTCCTCACTGTCCTCCCCCTACCCCTGAACTCCTAGGCTTTCCTAAATTGATTCAATTGATTTGCCGCTGTTCTTCTGGGAGCCACAGTGTTTCATTCAAGAGCCACATGTGGCTCCCGAGCCACAGTTTGACCACACCTGTTATATGGTGATGTCTGCTGCATTCTGTGCTTTATTATTAAAGGAAAAGTGAAAAGAAGCAGATCATGCAGTGGACTAGGAGATGAGCTTTTTGATATAACTGGTTAGATTTAGCTAGCAGGAAAATAGGCTTCCTTTCACAGAAACTTTCAACTTTTTAATTGGAAGTTTTCAGTTTTTGTGGTTTATGAAAAGCCAAAGGTTTTCATAGAAAGTGGACCCTATTTTTAGTTGAATACCCAATTTTCCATAAAAAAGTAGTTTTGGTGGAAATTTTTCAACCTGCCTGACTGTTTGTGTTACCGAGGTGGGTGTTGACAAGCCCCATCAGAGCTCTGGGCCTACTGGTGCAGCGTGCTGAGTGTAACCCCCCTGGGGTTTTAAGGAGTGTGGTTCCTTTAAATCTTTGCCCTATGGGAGAGGGTTTGTGGAGCTGAATAGGGGGGCTGGAGCTGGAGCTGGAGGCCCTGGGAAGGAAGCAGAGGGAGAGGCCCAGCCGGAAGCAGGAAAGACAGAGCAGCTGACCTGGGATGCCAGGCCAGCACCCACAGAAGGACACTGTGCTGGGGAGAGTTGCCCAAGGACAGAGCAGCATCCAGTGACCGGCCATCTGGAGCTGTGGGGCCATGGGTACAGCACCTGGAACTCAGGGGGGAGGTTGTAGTTAGTTAAGTGGGAAGGGTGTTGCTCTGGTTTCACAGAGAGCGGCAGAAGAGGCATCAGAGGGTTTTCTTTTGCTGGGAAAGTGCTGGCACCGAAGACTAGGAGTTGCTGGACTGAACACTGGACTGGAACTGTGCTGGGACTTCTGAACTCATGGTGCAGATACGGACCTCACGTCTGCCTCCAGCCTGCTGCATTGTTGGGCCTTGCAGGGCCCTGTGTTAGCTGTTACTCTGTGTTACTGCTGCCCCATCTCCCCTGTTGGTTGCCCCTTTGCACCTCTGTAAATAAACCTACCCCATTCCCATAATCCCTGTGCTATCCCAGTGTGTGTGTGGTCACTCTAGGAGTTTGGGACAGGTGCCCCTGGGGCAAAGGGGCTCTCCTTACTGTGTCCCTGCGCACACCCTTCTCTGGTCAGAGCCGCCTGCAAGGCGACTCTATCTGGGCACATGGGTGTTACATGTATATGAAAAAAATAAGACATAGCCAGAGAGTCACAGTCCAGACACAAAAGAGGTAGGAAGGAAAACAGAGGTACAGAGGTGGGATTTTGTTTGCACAAGGACAGAAACAGGAGCCAGGCTGAAAATGGAACCCGAGTTTCCTGCATTCCAAGTCAACACCTTTACCACCAGCCAATCCTTTGTCTCCTCTCAGTGCCTTCACTCCACATCTGCCACCTCTTATCTCCTGTTCTGCCTCACCCCCTTGCATGCTTCCCTTTCCTTCCTTTCTGCTTCGAGCACTGCTCGGATACATTCAGAAATAGGTGTCCCTTTGCTGAAGCACTGGATTGGTCAGAACTTTTTGCCCTAGCCTGTCAGAAGAGGGCAGGCAGCCACCACCCCCCGTGCCATCCCGTGGCTATATATGTGGCCGCTGCCTAGCCCCTCCCCAGTTTCATTTCTTCTGCCTTCACGTCAGTTGTGAAACTGCCTGCTCCTTGCACTTTGCAAGAAGCCTGTCCTTCGTTCACTTTATGAACTTTTCGCCTGACTGGGAGCACCTATTTGTGGACTTAGTTCCACTGAAGAAGGTCTCTCCGCTCGGGCCGGAACATCGCACTACTCCATCATCCACCATGCCGGGGTTCAAACCCTGTGCCGAATGTAGCAAGGCCTTACTGTGGGACAATCCCCACAAGAAGTGCCTCTGGTGCCTGGGTGAAAGCCACATGGTCACTGCATGCTCCATCTCTCTGTCCTTCAAGCTGAGTCTCTTCCAAGACTTTGGGACCTCCTGTGGCACCGCGTGTCAGTTTGGCAGCGGGACTTGCCTGGCACCATGCCGACAGGGGCCGCAGGATAAGCTCAGTACTGACCTCTGTACCGCAGCGCTGACACAGCCCCACGTCTTTGACATGGGGCTCTTCCTGGGACCACGCGCACTCAACCCCACTACCACGGCACCATCATAGTCTTGCGTCTTTGACATGGGGCTCTCCCCAGCACTAGTCGGGGTTGGTGCCAATCCTGATGAACCCGGAGGTAGTGGAGGCTGCCAGGGTGCTCCGTCCTGCTGCCTACAGCTCCCTCCCTGGCACCAGTTAGATGGGGCAAACTGGGCTTCATGTCAAGGGCCTGGGCCCAGCACAAGTGGCACCACTCTCCTTCCATACTACTGGCCCTGGCCTCTGAAGCTCCAGAGCTCGTCGCCCCTCTGAGCCCCAGTACTGTGGAGCTGTCCCCACAGCAACATATCACCCTGCGGTCTCCAGTACCATCCTGTGGGTCATGAGATGCTTCCCTCTGTTCCAGCCTGGGGGAAGGGGCTTCAAAGGGCTCTAAATGGCCTCGGTGCTGGGTCTCGGTGCCATCGCACTTCCAGTACCGCCCTCACGAATGGTCACCACAAAAGGCCCCTGTGACCACACTGGTACACCCCCAGTACCCAGGAGAGCCCTAAACCCATTACCATCTTCTTACATGGGCGATTTGTTGGCGCATTTTGATATCCTGCACCTCTTCTCAGCCCTCCAATGCTTTATTCGGCCTGGTGTTCTTCTCAGCGGACCTGGTCATGGTTCCCCTCCACCCTAGCCTCTGGGACTTGGCTTCCTCCCCCTGGCAAAACCTGGGTACCCTCTCCCCGGTCTCAGATATGGCGGCCCTCAACTACAGGGTCCTGGGGTCAGAGTTCCCCTCACTCACCCACCACCCAGTCCCACCTCGTGTTGTGGTGGAAGCGGACTTGGGGCCAGGACAGACCTCCCGTGATCCCCTCCTGACATCGAGGGATGCAAGGGAGTTAGAACTGCTGGGTAGGAAGGTATACTCCTCCTTGGCCTTCCAGTTGCGGGTCGCAAATAACCAGGCCCTAACCAGTAGGTACCAGCATGTTGGATAGGTGGGAGGCATTAAACATGATGCCTACTCCCACCAGAGGCCAAGGAAGAGTATGATGCCTTCTTGGAGGAAGGTAAAATAGCCTCCCAGGACCTCTTCTTGTCAGCATGGGATGCGGTGGATACGGCGGCCCGCACCATGACCTCAGTGTAACCCTCCACCACACGGCCTGGCTATGGGAGGCCAGAGTAACCCTGGCCTCTCAAGAGGTGGCCCTCGATCTCCCCTTTGGGGGCAACACCCTCTTTCCCCCAGAAACCTTGGCCGTCTTGGGTACTGCTCGTGATCCCTAGGGGGAGCTAAAATACCTTGGACTTCTCCTGACGGGACCTCTCCCATGCCCTCCAGCCCCCTAGGGCCCATGGCAAACTGCCCCCTCCTCCCTCTTTCCTTTTCAGTAGTTACTGGTGAAGACTCAATCCTCACCACCACAACTTCAGTTTGAAACCCACCCTGGGAGCCTTCCCGGCAAGGCCCTTCCCCGCCCAATTCCGGGGATGGATTCCATCCGGTTATTCAGCAGTATTGACTCTAATTTCAGCTTCGCTGCCCTGCTGTGGAGTGCCTACTGTCTCCGGACAATGTCTCAAGAAATTGAGGCTTAAGTGAAGGGCGGCTGTTCGATTTCTCTGCTGCTTGATAGCTAGCCAATTAGTAGCCTCTGGCTGTAGTGGTCTCCCAAAAGGTCTAACCCATGAGTGGTCCCAGCACAGACCTCTCCAGTGGATAACTCGGAGGTTAAGTGGCCTCTTCTTCCTTGGTTAGGGCAAGGGTCCACCTTGTCCATACCCCTACTGTTAACCCTATTGCAGTGATCACAATGGAGACCTGAGGCCCAATTCCCATAGGCATTCTCTATTGAACAGTTTTACTCCCAGGGCGCTATCATGCCCCCCACACAATGCCCTCGCTTAGGTGGCAACTGCTCACCCCTCTTAAGGTTTATGGGATATACTCCAATTATCAGACCATATTGCCCCACGATCCCTGTTCCAATCTAAATGAGCCTTCTGCTTACTGTAAATATCCCAACACCTGGGAATGTCACTCCCGCACACTTTCCCATGGAGAAAGCCCTCCATCCTACTCTCTGATTGGATGGTCGAAGAACCCCTTATTGACCCTCGCTTCCCTCTCATAGGGAGTGTCTGAAAGGTGGGGAACGGAAGGAGCCTCCTCCCCTGTATGCTGCTCTGATAATCTGATCGTTAAACGCTCTTAGCTCTGCCTAAACATTGCTCGCACCTGATCAACCTCACCAGGATCTTAAGGTGTATACTGCAACCCCCTTTGACCCATAGAGCAGACATATTGCTCCTGCCCCTCAAGTACCAGACTCACAGGCTGGAGACTGGCCAATGATGCACTCGCGGTCCCCATACCAAAGGTAAAACTACCAGCTGGCTCACAGCCTGGCAACGACTTGGTGAGGGGGCTCACTAATTAGATCCCAGCCCCAACTTATGCCTTCCTTTCTCGCATAAAGGCAGGCTACCCTTTTGATCAATGGATTCTCTCTCCCCGGGCCTGTCGATCACAGCCACCCGGAATGCCCTTTAAGCCCAAACACGTATACAAGGACCCCCTTTCCCTCGATGAAGTGGACTGGTGGCACTTCCCCTCTCTCCTCTCTCTCCCTATTGCTAATGTGCCTATTCTCCCCACCCAAACTGGGGGGGTCTCAGGTCACAGCCTTCAGAGGAGATGACATAATAATACCCATGTTTTTGTCCACCTCTTACCGCTTGCCCAGAGGTGAAGACACTTGTTCTTCTGCTTTCCCATCAAACTCGTGGTCTATGCTGCTTGGATGGTTCAATGAGTAGCCAAGAGGCCTTTACCCACAGAGTAAGGGGTCCAAGATCTGGGCTGGATCCCCCGAATTGAATTCCACTGGTATGGTCTGCAGACCACTCCCTCAGGTGGGGCCTGAGTATGACCTCGGTCATCACTCCCCCACCCAGAGTCTACCCTCTCATAGTCTTTTCCCTGGGATGGTCATAACACTGGGGCCACCCTGGCCTAGTCCAGGATGACCTCGCTTGGATATCCCACGAGTGCAGCTCCCGCTTCCTCATAACGCTCTGAAGGTTTCCTAGCCACCGCAGTCGCAAGTTGGCATTATGCTCAGGCCTAGTCGGCCACTTGGCATCTTTCTCATTTGATAGACCTCTTATTACACCAGCTGACATCTCACCCAATGACTGGGAATTCAGCAGCTACCCGGTTCCGTTAGAACCCACTCTCAGCATAAGTTCTAATAGCAACAATAGCACACTCATAGAAGGTGCTTCAGATAAACCAGGAGCATCTTAAAGGAGGCTGTGGGATGTGCATCTTCAGGGGGCAAACCTTTCTCCGCTCCCTCAGTAGATGCTGCTCCTTCCCCCCATACATCCCGGTTCCCCCTACGGGCCCTTCCCTTGGGGTACCCCAATCCTGACATGTCACTGTGTGTCACCAGGCTAGAGGCAGGGGCCACACCGGTTGGACTCTTCCTGGTGCTACAAGGTCATGTAAGCCAACGTGAGTCTAGTCCTGTCGGCCATGGAACCCGACACTCAGACTACTGTACTTATGTGCCCTCCCCTGGGTGCTGTGTTATTACATTCCGCTCCTCGTATACTCCACCGGCTGATTGCCAGCAAAGAAAAAGAAAAAGAAAAACAAAAAGAAAAAGAAAAAGTCGAAAAGACAGGGGAAATGAGATAATACCACTTCCTCAGGTCGACACAACATTATTGATACTGGCAGTCCTATTCAACGGGGACCGCCACAGTGCTATCGGTAGGCTGTCGTAAGCCTAGGATATACCCATTGGGCTTGCAGGAAGTTCTCCCCTGGCCTGTCCTGGATAGGGCCATTCAGTGGCCGGGCACCTGGCTTTCCCTGTTGTGATCTGGTGCTTCATTTGCAGTGTGCTCCCTGAGGTCATCAGCTGCTGCTTCGGGCTGCTTGTACTTCCTCCCTCAACCTAGGACGAAGTGACTCTCCTAGACCCTACCCGCTTGTGGCCCACCTTTTCTATGGAATGCGAAATGCCAGATTTGCATACCTATAGGACTCCTGACATGCAAGTGTCTCATACTGCTGGGTTGAGGGAGACACGGTCTTCCTTCCCTCCACCAGATATGGCAGTGTCGGTATTCACCAATGCCAGTCTGACAACCCTATGGCCTCCTGAACTTCCTTATAGGAGGTACATTAACACCTGTTGCTGCCAGAACACTAATCTTCTGGTTTTCTTACGCGTCTGTCAATATGCCCTCAGGCAGAGTGTCAGAATCGTCTTCAATCACGATGCTCTGGTATCTCATTTATGAGTAAGGTGACCTCAGGCCCTCCTGCTTAAGTGCCACATTAGGTGCTTGGACAAACTAGGCCTACTTTCTCCATTGGCTTAGGTCCTGAAATCCCTGCTTAACCTTGCCGGGGAGACAGTCCTTGCGTCAATCTCCTAGACCTCTCCAGGACCCTGCTTGTTGGGGAAATATCCATGTCGGAGTTATGCTGTGCTGAAGGCGGAAGAGCCAACTCCACCTGCCATCCATCAGCATGGCTAGCAGTCACCTATTTCTGAATGTATCCAAGCAGCACTCGAAGAAGAACGGTGGATTACTTACCAGTAACCGTCCTTCTTCGAGATGGGCTGCTCAGATTCATTCAGAGTCCTCCCTCCAACCCCGCATTTGGAGCTGGTGACTCTTAGGAACTGGGGAGGGGCTGGGCGGCAGCCACATATATAGCCACAGGCACGGAGAACCTATTTCTGAATGAATCTGAGAAGCCCATCTCGAAGAAGGACGGTTACTGGTAAGTAACCCACCATTTTCTTTCTATTAAGATGATCTCTGCCTAACTAAACTCTCCTGAAATCACAACAAAATAATGTTGTTTACTCTCATCATTCTGCTTGTGTACTCTGCCCCTTCCTACACTCTGTCTGTCTGTTCAAGTTTCAGGGATCTCAAACTCACGGCCCCTAAAGTTATTTCTTGCAGCCCACAATGACACCATCACTATCAACATTTGCAATGGTGCTGAACGAAAAGGTTTCAGTGGTACAGCCCTTGAGCTACCATACTAGTCCTCATGTGGCCTTCATGGTGATTTGAGTTTGAGACCCCTGATTTAGATTGTAAACTCTAAGGGGCAGAGAATCTCAGTCTTTGTGTACTGCTTAATACAATGGTACCTATTCTCAACTGTGCCTTAAGGCTTCCAGGGGTCTCAAACATGCAGCCCATGGGCAGCATGCTGCCCCTGAAACTATTTTCTGCAGCCCACAGTGACACTATTGTTACTGATATTTGCAATATTGTTTATGAAAAGGTTTCAGTGGTGCGGGCCTTGGGCTAATGTACTAGTCCTCATGTGGCCCTCATGGTGATTTGAGTTTGAGATCCCTAAGCTTAAGCACTACGTTGATAATATGATTCATAATAAATACTAATACTCTCTTTCCTGTGGAAAATTCTGATGTGGTGGGTGGATTCTTGTTCATCTCTAATTTTCAGATGAGCTCTTCAATGTGCCTCTGTGCATTACGGGAACATCTTTACTTTCTGCTGTTGTTTGTGCAGCATAAATAATTGCCGGATATTTGCATCTCTCTCTCTCTCTCTGTTTTTTTTAAACACATTTATGATGACATTAAATTAAATTGCATTGTAATGTCTGATAAATGTGTTTTGGGTATTTATTATTTTTTTTACCCACAGAGATTGGAAGGAAAAAAAATAACAGCCATCAACTACAGAACACAAGAAAATACTTGACAAACTGCATTTTATCAACAGAATGAAATTAGATACCTGTCAAAATACATTGGTCCTCGAAATAACTATTCATACATTTCATATTTCTGAATAAATAGATATTCATCTGCTCTCTTCTGCCTGTCATTTGCCACTCATGTTCCAGCAGAAACTGTGGGAGGGGAATATCTACAGACACTTCCAAAGCAATAAAGAGCCAACGCTTATATCATTTCCTCTGGCTTCCTTAGCAGCACTCACTTTATTACCAAAGAGAAGGGAAACATCTATTTAAAATCAATCCAATAATATTGTGTTCCAAAACATTAATTCCTGGCTGCAAAACCCTGTTTGGTTTCAAGCAAGCTCTCTGTCAAAGCAGCAGCTCCTGTGAGTTCACATTTCCAGCCACAGCAGAACTGCTGCTTACATGGGAGTTTAAGCTGCAATCCCAGGAAGGATGGACCATTCAGTGGGCTGAGTTAGCATCAGATGGGTGTTTGACAAGGACTGGATGGAAGATCAGTTGCATTCGGTTTTTTTCCAAGAGCTAACCACACCCTAGCAAAGGAAAAGGAGGAGTAGATGATGATCACCTTTAATGCAGCACAGTGTCTGACTCTGCTGGAACAAAGAGTGGCAAAGTGGGGATGGTGCATGACAAGCGAATGGGCCTGAATCTGATTGCCACTAAGACCCCTTTATGCAGCATAAAGAGGGTGGAAATGGGGTCTTGAAAATACCCCACTGGAAATGGCCTCTTTGGCTGGCAATGGGCTAGCTTAAGGGGTCTGAGCCTGCCCTGTTCACAGTCCTAGGGGTAACTGATGTGTTGGGAGAGGAAAGAGGTGGGTCAAGGGCAAGGAGGGTGTTTGGCCTGAGCACGTTACCCAACGTCAGAGCATGAGTCAGAGCAGCACCCCAGATGCTTCAATTTGCATTGGGGGCTGGCCAATTCCCCATTTGCCCTAGAATACGCACTTGGCTTTAGTTTAAGCTATCTTTTCCCCTCTGTTGCTGAGCCTGTGCAGCCTTATTACTCTGAAAACACCTGTGCAGTATATAGGTCAAAACAAACTCTGCTCAGACACCAACAGGCAGAGAAGATGTTGTGTTCCAGTGCACCTATGTGCTGCCTACTCAGATGAGATGGAGGAGAAAGACTTTATGAAAAGCTGCTGTTTTCTGTAGGCATTTTTAGCTTGACCAAACCTAGGTAAGAGTGGGGCTGTCATAAGAAAAACACTTCTCAGCAAGATTTTGGAGCCAAAGGGAGGCTGACTTCAATGGAATTAGGATCCAGTCCTAACTGATCACTGGTCTGGACACAAAGTGGTTAAACTTCCATTCCCAGCCTCTGTGCACCCTGAAGCTTTTCCCTTTACTACTTCATATGATACAAACAGCTAGCACCAGACAGTTTTCAGAAGGAAAGGAGTGGATCTCTTGTACATTTTCCAGAGCAGTATTGACTGCATCTTAATTTGTAGATTGCTACACATCATGAGTTGTAGCTAAAACAATTTCGTGTCCTGTCAAATCGACTGTGATGAGCATTCATTTGAAAATTTTGCAGACGTAATCTCATTTTGACCAACAGGAAACCCATGCATTTCATTAATTGTGGAACCAATGGCAGTAATTAGCATGTGAACTTTTTTAATCCCTTGTTTCAAGAATGCTGCCGATAGATCCAAATAAGTAAATACCAAAGTCTTTTTTTCATTGGATGATGGAAAATTTTGCTCATCTCAAAATTATGATGTCAAAAATAGCCTCTCCATACATGAGAGAGAGAGAGACAGCATCAATCTCGAGGCATTGCTTTGCTTCTTGTTGCTGGACCTGACAAAGATTGAGGTTGAAAGCAATTCTGCAGTGGAGCCAGAGTTTTCTCCCTGGATTGCTGTGGTCCTTTCATTTCCTCAGGGGCTGGTGTAGAGGCCTGTTCTGCCTGGGGCCTGGACTGAGTATCTGCTTCTCCAGCGCATTGCATCTTATGTAATAATTAGCAATACCTGCACAAAAGAGGTGTACAATTAACAATAGAGAATGAATGGGCACATGCCCATTGCAGCCTGGAGTGGGGAAGGAGAGCACCATCCAAGTGTAAAACAGGTAGAGCCCTGCACAGATACAAATAAGTGGATCCGTATCCGACCTGCATCCGCAAGAAATGGTCCATGGATATCCGTGTTGTATCCGCAGATGTGGATATAATGTGGATATCTGCGGATATCCACATAGTTGCAGGGCTCTACCTCTGTGCAGATAAAAATATGTGGATCCGTATCCGATCTGCATCCGCAGGAAATGGTCCACGGATATCCGTGTTGTATCTGCATCTGCGGATATAAGGCGGATATCTGCGGATATCTGCGGATTTGCAGGGCTCTAAAAACAAGGACCAACAGAACAGAACGCCCTAATGCAGTTCTGAGCTCCCTTTGTTTGATAATGGCTTCAAACTCCATCCAGTGGCCCTTTGGCCTGAAAGAGAGAGAGGCTCCAGATGCCCCTATGGCTGTATTCACACACACATGGTTATTTCGAAACAAGTTGTGTCGAAACAAGTTGTTTCAAAATAATGCCTTATTTCAAAATAACTTATTTCGAATTAACAAATAGTTACTTCAAAATAAGAAAAAAGGCGGGAAACGAAATAGCAGGTTCACACTGTGAACCTGCTATTTCACTTCCTCAGGGGGCTGCGGGCACCAGCGGGGTTCAGCGCAGCCCAGCACTGCTCCCCGCCGGTGCCTGCAGCCTGGCTCTGCATGCACCGGCGACGTTCAGTGCTGGGCAGTGCTAAACCCCACCGGTGCCTGCAGCCCCCCTTTGCAGGCGCTGGCCAGGGGACACCCCTCAGCACCCTGGCCAGGGTGCTGAGTTTTCCCTGGCCAGGGTGCTGAGGGGGCAGCCCTTGACCTGTTGTTTCAGAGCGCCTTGTTCCGAAACAACATGTTCACACGAGTTGTTTCGAAACAAGGGTTTCAAAACAAGGTTGTTTCGCCCCCAAATGGGGTTTAACTTGTTTCGAAACAATGCCCTTGTTTCGAAACAACGGGTTCCCATTGTTTCGAAACAACGGTGCATCATGTGAACATGTGTTTTTTTGTTTCGAAACAACAGAGGTTGTTCCGAAACAAAAGTGCTGTGTGAATACAGCCTATGTGCTCAAGAGCAAACAGTCATCCATCACCCTAAGCAAGGGCTCTCCTTAAAGTTGTTTTGTCCAGGACCTCTTAGCAGAAAACTAAATAGTTTACTTCTTCCCAGGAGTCTATGTGAGCTAATGAGATTGTGAATTGCTGAATTAATGAACTAATTTAGGTAATGCCTATTGTACATTAAAATACCATCACAGTCCACTTCATAGCCTAAGTTAGGAACATGGCAGGCTGCTGTAATTTAGCCTAGCTCCTTGCAGCCACAGCTTTGGGTCAGTCTGCCTGCTTTAGTATTGGTTCAAGTGAAGAGGATCTCTAGGGCAGTAGTTCTCAACTTTTCGCAGGTCACAATACACTGGGTAGCATATAGTGACTCTACAGGACACACAAGTCCACCCTCTCCAGGCCAAATCCAGCCATCTCCCCAGCTCTCCGTGACACACTTACCACTGTGTAGCGACACAGTAATGCATCCTGACGCAGTGGTTGAGAACCACTGCTCTAAGGTTAAAGTCCTGACAGCTAGTGGGAGGGAGAGTGTGGCATGAGGGACGGATGCTTTCTTCTGGATTGAGTTGTAACAACACAGTTCACATGACAACATGAACTTGTCCAAAGATGATGGAGAGATGCCACATTCTTGTTTTCACACAGCTGTCTGCTCTCCATCCCTTTGTAGCGCCATTTGATTACAGAGCTATATCAAATAGCTGCAACATGGATTCAGATTGAAGCTGATCCTGAATGGAAAGGAGTCAGAATCATGGCACTGTTGGAGCAATGAAAAAGAAAAGCTTTAGGTTGCTTTATTCATAGATATTCCTATGGCGTTCATTGCTCCACAGTGAGTATATAGCTAATGACTATTACTGTTACTTCATGGTTACCTATTTATTATCAGAAGAGGGACCAGGCGGCACTAACAGAAGTGAGCAGCCACTTATGTTTAGATGTGCTGCTCAGAAGAACACAGAGCAACTAAACAGTGGCGCTGGGGAAAAGAGCGAACCATTGGAGTCACATTTCTGGCTCTGCAGTCAAAGGTTCAGGCACACTGAGAACCCTGCTGGGTGGGTATGAAGCACATGGGAAATGTAGCTACTAGGTTTTGATGCTGAAGTGGGAGCTGAGTTCGCTGGAAAACTTGAAAGCAGTTGAGGGGGCCAAGCCTTTCTGAAAACCTGGGTCTTGGTCATTACAGCAAGCCCTGGTCTATTAACTATATTTAACGCTTTTTCTGCGCACAATAACTAAACCGGTATAGCTACAGCAGTACACCCTGCTCGCATGGATGCAATTATACCAGTATACTGGTATAGCTCCCCAAGATGGGAAGTGGAGAAGCTATTCTGGAGTAAGGCATCTTTATACTGGTATATCCAGACTAAAGATAATCTGGTATATCAGTAATAAGTCACAGCCCTGTCCAACACAGTTATAAGGTATGAGATCTGTGTATAGATCAGAGCTTACTCTCTGTTCCCACTTTCCCAGTAATGCATAATGTGAAAGAGAAGACTGTAAATGATTCCTGGTTTCGACCCTTCTCAGCATCATTTTAATCATGCAAAGCATTCCACACACAGAACCACATTTGCTTCTCTGCCTGGCTGCAAAAGTGGCAGTGGCCTTTAGAGATGCCACAGGGGAGGTGTTGGATCTGTCACACATGAGAGCAACACCTGACTGAAAGAGCAGCCAGCTGCAGCCAGTGGCTTTGTGTTAAAGGCAGCTGATTCAGAAGCACCAAACAGCAAGTCACAGAGACGATGCTTGAAGGACACACATCATCTCCATGCACTGACTGGCGAGGACGCTGGTTTCCTGCATGAGACCCCCAGGTGCTGCTGCTGTAATTATTTTCTCAATAATTCAAAGTGCAGTGAAGGAGGCCATCAATCACTTTTACATTAACACATTTCAGAGGGCTGCACGGGGAGATTAAAATGGATAGCGGGGGCCTGCCTTGGCCTCGCTCACATCCATGCAAATGGGCTAGGAACTGCAGCAAGGTGTTCAAAGGATGCAAAGTGTGCCAGTGGTGTAGGGGAAGGAAAGGAGACAGCAAGTTCAGGCTCAGGCAAGGAAAGAGGGTGGCACACCAGCAATACCCAGTCACTGGAAGATACTAGAGAAAAAGTAGGGTGAGGGGAATTCTTTGAAGCTTTGGAGTTTGGGATTGGTTGTGAGAAGTAGCCAAGGTTGTTGTAATTGTTTATTATCTCTATTGCAGTCAGAGGTGCCTTAGGCAATTGGGGGTCCTAGGCAAGTGCCCTTTATGAGGCCCCCTATAGTCTCCCAATGCCACCCTTACTGGGGCCCCGGGCCCCCACTGCTGCTCTACCCCCCCCCACAGTCCCAACTCCTCAGGGGGGTTGTGGGGCAGCAGACCTCCTGGGCCAGACGCTGTGCCTCCCGCCTGCCTGCCCAGCCTCTATGCACTGGGGTGCAGCACCGCTCTCTGTGTATACCCAGGTGGTTGCACCTCCCCAGGGGGAGGACAGTGTCCGGTGTGGCACTGAAGCTTGCTGGGGGTAGGGCTTCCTGGAGTGGCCTGCTCTGGAAAGTTGGGGCCGCTTTGTCCCCAGCCACCGCGGGGCTGAATAGAAACTGCCTGGCTCCCAGGCCCTGGATTGGGCCCGTTCAGTCCTGAGGTGGTTGGGGTCAAAGCGGCCTGAGCTCTTCAGAGCAGGCCACCCTAGGAGGCCCCACTCCCGGCAAGCTACAGTGCACCATGCCAGCTGCTCTTCTCCAGCCCCCTGGGGAGGCGTGGCCAGCTGGTGGTAGGTGAGGAGTGCTGCTCCACCCCTGCTGCAGAGATGCCAGCTGGGCAGGTGGGTGGTGCAGCTGCTGGCCCTGGCAGTCTGTGGCCCCCCGCTCCTCCACCACCCCATGGTGTGAATGTTAGGGTAAGTGAAGCAGGCAACCACTATGGGGCCTCCTTACTACTTGGGGCCCTAGACGACAGCCTGCTTCACTTACCCCAAAAGCCACCTCTGATTACAGTAACCTTAGCTAGGGATCCATTGTACTAAAGACTCAGCAGAAACATGAGCAGAAGGCAAAGCCCAATACAAAGAGAAAGGGTGAAAGAATGATGGGGAGCTAAGATCATGGAGATTAAGTGATTTGTCTAAGGTCACAAAGGAGGCTTTGGCAAAACCAAGGGCTGAACTAAGATGGTGTCCTAATCACAGGATCAAAAATTCAGCTCTTTTTCAGAATTGCTCTAACCTCCTGTGTCTGGGGTGGTGTATGTGGAATTCCTCCTGAGAATGCTAGTGTTTCTCTCTTGGGTGGAAACAATGTGCCTTTCTCTTATTTGTTATTTCCAGTTCTCATGGATCCCGGAAGTGAAAAGTGCAGCAAAAATGAATAAACAAATTTCAAAGGCATCCAAACAACCTAGAAATAGAGTGATGGTATGTGTTAGAGCTGGGCCATCATCACTAAAAGATGGAAGAAGTGACCTTCAAAAACCAAGTTCAGCTATGATCAAAGACCTGCACTGGCACTGGCAAAGCCCTAGAAGAATAATTAATATCTCTGCTCATTCCTCAGGCAATTCAGGAGAAGTGATGGACTGACAGGCATGTTGGAGCAGAAGGATAAGCCTGACTTAAGTGCTTGAGTTTATCTCTCATTTATACCCATGCAATTGACTTTAGTGGAGCTCCTCCTGATTTCCTTCAGCACAAGCACCTGATCCAAAGGCTACTGAGATAACTGGAAAGGCTCTTCTTGACTTACACACAGAATTGTTATTTGTGTTATAGTAGCACATAGGGACGCCACATGAGATCAGGGCTGCCTTGGGTTGAGTTCATGGGAAGAGTCTCTGTCCAGAAGACCTCACCTTCTAAATAGACATGATAGACAAAAGGTGAGAGAAGAAACAAATGAAAGATGTGCCCTGGGTCACACAGCAGGTCAAGAGCAGAGCTGGGAAGAGAATTCAGGTCTCGTGAATTCCATTCCAGCCTGCTGTCCACTGGCCCATGCTGTCTGTCATGCTGGATCTTGCTGACTCCACAGAGCTTTGGATTAAGCCCTAAGTGACAGATGAATCCGGCCTCAACTGTTGGAGTCTTTACTCCAGTAGCACACATTGTAAGTTAGAGGAATTGTGGTATTTCCAAATCTTACACTTCAACCTATCAATGTTCAAAATACAATAATGATAAAACATTATTTATGAACAGGTAGGGACCAGGTCTATTTATCTGTCACAAAATGCCACCCATGCTCATCGTGCTATATAAATAATAGTAAAGTACAGCAAACTGGAAAGGAAATCAGCCTCTTCTTTGGTCTTTTTATAGCAAAAGCTGCTGTTTTGGTTCTTACAAGAGAACACTTCCCATTCATAGAATCATCGAGTCACAGGGTTGGAAGGAACCTCAGAGGTCATCTAGTCCAACCCCCTGCTAAAAGCAGGACCACTCCTACTAACTCACCCCAGTCAGGGTTTTGTCTAACCAGGCCTTAAATCAGGGGTCTCAAACACATGGCCCCTAAAGCTATTTCCTGTGGCCCACAATGATGCTATCGTTACCAATATTTGCAATATAGTTGTATGGAAAGGTTTCAGTGGTGCGGCCCTTGGGCTAATGTACTAGTCCTCATGCGGCCCTGCACTGGTCCTCATTCAGCCCTCGTGGTGATTTGAATTTTTGACCCCTGCCTTAAATGTTTCCAAAGATGGAGATTCCACCATCTCCCAAGGTAACCCATTCCAATGCTTCACCCCGCCCCCAGTGAGAAAGTTTTTTGTAATATACAACCTCAACCACCCCAGCTGCAGCATTGCTCCTTGTTCTGTCCTCTGTTACTACTGAGAACAGCCTAGATACCTTGTTTTTGGAGTGCCCGGTCAAGTAGTTGAAGGTTGCTATCAAATCCTGCCCCCAGGCTTCTCTTCTGCAAACTAAATAAGCCTAGTTCTTTCAGCCTCTTCTCGTAAGTCATGTGCCCAGGGGCAGCCTTAGAAAATTGGGGGCCCTAGGTGAAGGCCCTTTATGGGGCTGCCTGTAGGCCCCCACTGCTGCCCTCACTGGGGCCCCGGTCCCCCCTGCAGCCCAAACTGATTCCCACAGTCCCAACTCCCACTGGGGATGGAGGAGCAGGGGGTCGCAGACCGCGGGGGCCATCAGCTGCACTGCCCACCTGGCCCCTCTGCAGCAGGGTTGGAGCAGCACTCCCTGCCCACCCCAGCTGTCTGCACCTCCCCAGGGGGAGGGAGAAGAGCTGCGACTTGCCAGGAGTGGGGCCCCTGGAGAGGCCCACTCCGAAGAGTTCAGGCCGCTTTGCCCCGGGCCACCCCAGGGCTGAACAGGCCCAACCCAGGCCTGGGGTAGCTGGGGGCAAAGCGGCCAAAACTCTTTGGAGCGGGCCACTCCAGGGGCCCCCACTCCTGGCAAGCCGCAGCTCTGCACCAGCAGCTCTCCTCCCTCCCCCTGGCGAGGTGCGGCTGGCTGGGGTAAGCAGGAATGCTGCTTCACCCCTGCTGGAGAGGCTGGGTGGGCAGGCAGGCAGGCAGGGCAGCTTCTGGGCCCCCAATCTGCGGTCCCCATGCTCCCCTCCCAGCCCCCTGTGAGTGCTAGGTTAGGGGAAGCTGGTAACTGCAACAATGTCCCTTATGGCTTGGGGCCTTAGGCGGCCACTTCCTCTGTCTGTGCCCCAGCCCCTAATGATTTTTGTTGCCCTCTGCTGGACTGTTTCTAATTTGTCAACATCATTTAGGTAGTGTGGAGCCCAAAACCGGACATAGTATTCCAGATGCAGCCTTACCAGTGCCAGATAGAGGGGAATAATCACATCCCTTGATCTACTGGCAACACTCCTGCTGATACAGCCCAATATGCCATTGGCCTTTTTGGCAACAAAAGCATGTTGTTGACTCATATCCAGCTTCCCATCCACCATAATGCCCAGGTCCTTTTCTAAAGTGCTGCTACTTAGCTGATTGGTCCCCAGCCTGTAGCAGTAGATGGGATTTTTCCATCCTAAGTGCAGGACTTTGTATGTGTCCTTGTTGAACCTCATGAGGTTTTGTTTGACCCAAAGCTCCCATTTGTCTAGGTCTTCCTGAATCCTATCCCTGCCCTCCATCTTGTTTACCATTCCTCCCAGCTTGGTGCTATCTGCAAATTTACTGAGCTGCAATCTATCCCATCATCCAGATGATTAATGAAGATGCTGGAAAGAACCAGCCTCAGGACCGACCCCTGAGGCACTCCATTGGTTACTGGTTGCCAACTAGACAGTGAGCCATTGATCCCTATCCTCTGAGCCTGATGATCTAGCCAGCTTTCTATCCACCTTATGGTCCATTCATCCAAACCATACTTCCTTAACTTGCTGACAAGAATACTGTGGGAAACCCTATCATAAGCTTTGCTAAAGGCAAGATATATCATATTGACAGCTGTTCCCACATTCACATATCCTGTCATGTCATCATAGAAGGCAATCAGGCTGGTCAAGCATGATTTGCCTTTGGCGAATCCATTCTGACTGTTCCTGATCACTCTATTTTCCTCCAAGTGTTTCGGAATAGATTCTTTGAGGACCTGCTCCATGATTTTTCTAGGGATTGAAATGAAGCTGATTGGTCTGTAGTTCTCCAGTCCATCTTTTTCCCTTTCTTAAAGATAGGTATGATATTTGTCTTTTTTCAATCATCCAGGACCTCCCACATTTGCCATTAGTTTTCAAAGATAATGGCTAGTGGTTCTGCAATCACAGTGGCCAACTCCTTCAGCAGTTCATTGGCCCCATGGACTTGTGCACATCCAACTTCTCTAAGTAGTCCATAACCTGACCTTTCATCATCAACGGCCACGCTCCTTCTCTCCATTATTATGGCTGCAAGTGCTTTGGGATTTGAGTCAAGTCTGACACTAATGTGGGATATAACAGGCTGTCAGTTCTCTAGTTCTCCAGCTTTGATAACCTGGCCATGATCAGTTGCCCTAGATTGAAACAGTGTCCAGCAGGAAAATGACAAGATCCTGTGGTTTCCAAAAGGATTGGATCAGCAGCTTAATTTTTAAGTTAAAAGACTGCCAAGAAGTGCAACACTCAGAATCTACCATTCAGAAAAACAGCTTGAAGCAACAGAGCAGGAACTGTGTCCTTTATGCATGGCCTGGAATCAGCACTGCTGGTGTTGCATTCAGCGTGGACGAAGCACAATCAGTCGCTAAAGGCATAAATCAATTATGGTTTGATCCAAAGCCCACTGATGTCAATAGGGATTTTTCTAATGGGCTTTGGATCAGGGCTTGCTTCTTATGACGTCCCAGAACCTAGATCCAGCCTGAACCTGAATATCTACCTTAATATTTTGTATTCTTGGAGCTGGGGTCCCACAAGTCTGAGTCAGCTGACACTGCAGTGTAAGTCCAGGGGCTATGTCTACACTGGCAGCTTAAGTCGACTTAAGCAACTCCATGGCTACACCTGGAGTTCATTAAGTCGACTTAAGCACTTGTTTAAGTATACTTAATAACTGTCACCCTTAAAGTTGACTTTAAGGGTTAAGTTGACTTTATTAAGTTGACTTGACAAAATGTGGCCATTAAAGTTGACTTAATAAAGTCGACTTAAGGCAGTATAGCCATTTAAGTTGATTTTATAAAGTCAACTTAATCAAATAGGGACTCTCTAATTTGATTTAATAAGGTTGACTTAACTGAGCCTTCTACTGTAGTCATAGCCAGGGTTAGTAGAACTCCAGTTAACAGATCTCTGGTTTCTTAACCTAGGACCTGAACATCAAACTCATTGGTAACCCAGGTTAGCAACTGTTGATCAATAGGTCCCAACCTGGGGGTAAAATATCTACACTGCACTATGTGGGGTACAGTCCACCCACTCAGAGCCCAGAGTTCCTAGCACCTTCCCAAAATGTGTCTTCTCTAGCCATTGGTTTGAACTGCAGTGTGGGAAACCTTGACTTTCCACCAGAGGACAAAGAAAGCTGGCTTGTTAGATACTTCTGGTGGCCCCCTCGGAGCATAAATCCAGTGGTGCTCTGTCTACACTGTAAAACAACAGGGCTTGAACCTTGTGTCCTGACTTAACTCAGACTCAGGTCCTGTGGATTCCTGGGACCCAGCGTCCAAGGTGTGGGGGACCGTGATTTGTATACACATGGAAGTGGGGTTAGGTTTGAGCCTGAAATTGAACCCTGAGTTTACCCTGCAGTATAGACATATCCTAGGTGTCTTTGCTACAGTATGCAGTTGCTGATTTTTCCTAGAGTACCAGTTTGACCATGTGCTCTGTGGACCTGTCCAGGAAGACAGTTACATTTTTAAAACAAAACCAAACATGGGTTTGACAGTGGAATTTGTTTTTTTAGTTCAGATACAAAAAGCAAAAGAAATATACTCCATGAGAGTTCTGTGAAGGCTCAGAGATGTAAAGGCACTGTGCGATAGCTGGGCAGAGCTGCAAAGTTCCCTATCCCAGCCTGGCTATTGCTTGTGTTAATACAGATTAGTGCAACGCGAGTTCCATCTGCATTGATACGTGACAGAGTGCAGCCTACTCTGGAGTGACTGTACTGAAAAGGCTTAAGTTCAGAAGCTCCTAGACACTGGAAACACAGCACAGCTGAGGTCACAGGAGACCCAAGGAAATGGTGATGAATATAAAGTTTCCAAAAATCAATTTCTCATGACTGAATTCCATGAGTATATTCCGTATTTCCAGGGATGTAGGCAGGTAGGCATTGTCCCTAGGAATTAGGATGAAATAACAGGTTCTGGGTCATAACTAAATATTCATCTCAGACCCATAATGTTCAGGATCTTTCCTAACAACACAAAATGGTAGTTCTTCCCTGAGAAGTCTGCCAGACCTCTCTGACCCACCTTCTGCAGCTGGGCCTTCGAGGATGTCTCTAAACAGTGAGCGAATTTCCTTTTCATGCTGTATATCAGTATTTTAGTTCCAGGTGAATTAGAAGCAGCCCACTATTGGCAATGGCTTGTGAAGTCCCAGACAAAGTTGTGGAGAGGCATTTTGTCAGCAGGGACATTTGAACTTTATCTTTAGTTGCCAGGTCTATGAAATAAAACACCGCAGATTCCTCCCTGCTGCCCATGTTTGTCACTACTTCACCCATCTAGCATGGAGACAGCACATGAGAGGGGAAGATAAATAAATGTGCATCTGCTGAGGCCCATGGAAACCTAGGGACAGATTTCAGCTGAGACTGGAGAGCTGAGAGAGGGATTCATTAGGAGAAAGCAGCTTGCTACTAAACCACTTGGCCCTGCAGAAAACTCTTCCTTTTCCCCAGCAGCTATGATCTCACCCTGAGAACAGCGTAGCTCTTCATCACAGATAGAGAAGCTGGATGTTTCCAGTATGGGTCAGGGAAGATCTAAGAATTCAAGTGTCTATTACTGGCTGCATCACCTCAGGAATCTCTCCTTGCAAATCAGTACTTAGGTTGTCTTGTTTCAAGCTGGTGTTATTTGGCACAGCAACTTCATCTTCAGTGTGGTGAGGCCAGTTTATACTAACTGCAGATCACTGTCTATGTGAACAAGAGATCTACCAAGGATGTTGACCAATGCCACTTATTGGAGGAAATGGGGGCAGATGATTCCAACAGGCAAGCCAGCGCTGTTCTGCAATGCTTCCCCTGTTATGTTAATCTTCGTGTAACTGTACATCTCCCACGAGAAAATGTGTTAGTTTTTTGAAGAAAAGTCTGAAATTCAGTTCTGTTCCCAAGATGCGGCATCTGTCTGCACCACTGGTTCCCAAACTTTTTAGTAACATGGCACATTTCAGTGAGACAACCAATTCCAAAGCTCACCCACTTCTTTTAGCTGAACTGATTGCTCATAAACATTACATTTACTTACATTTTCTGTGTTTAAGATCTTACTAAATAGGTTTTCAACATAGCACATGCAACAAGCTAAAGAACGATCAAATGCATTAATGTTTCAAGTCCATGGAAAAAAATACACGTCATCTCAATTTTGCCTTTTGGTCACCTGTGTTTAGAATGTTCACATTTTAGAACTGAAAGACCAATACCCCGCTTTTAAGTTGATGATTAATTTTCAGGAATTTTATGAGTTGTAATTTTAGTTGGATAGTATGCTTTTAAAGACAAAACAATGTTTGTTTTACATTACCTTTGTACAAAATTTCATGGCACACTCGGACAGTTCTCACAGCACACCAGTGTGAATGCTGGGACACTGGTTGAAAACCACTGGTCTACACCACCTAAATCACAGGTCATGGTCTGGATCATGCATCTCCACATTTCTTTGAGTACTCTTGGAGGTTATCAGTTGGTTTTCTGCCAGATGCTCCATGTGGCACCCTCTCCTCCTTCCCCACTGTGGCTTTGTTTTCTTTCCGTTGCATTCCTGGCACCTCAAGGGACAACTTGCCAGTATCTATGGCTATGCCTACCAGGAACGTTGCTGCCCTGGGTGAAGGACCTGGGGCACCGGCCCAGGCTCCGCCCCCTGCCCGTAGGCCATGCCCCCTGGCTGGGGACAGGGCCGGGAGCAGCCGCTGTGGCCGCAGGCGGCTGGGCCGCAGATCGCTGGCTAGGGAAGGGGTGGGGAGTGGCAGCCACAGCTGTGGGGCCACCCAGCCTTGGGAAAGAGGCTGCCAGAGCCGTGGGTGGCTGGGTCCCGGATACCCAGCTAGGGACAGGGCCGGAGCGGCCACCGCTGCCATGGGCATCTGGGGCCCAGATCTCTGGCCCGATCGGGCTGGAGACTGGCAGAGGCGGGGTCCCGCAGGACCCAGGGCACTGGTGCCAGGATTCGGGGCACGGGCCCCATGTGCCTGGTGCTAGTGGTGCCCCTGATGTCTACACTACAGTGCTCAGGTAAGTCAACTTAATAAGGTTGACTTAAAGTCAACTTTATTAAGACAACTTAGTGAGGCCTTATTTGTTTAAGTCGACTTTATAAAGTCAACTTAAGCCAGGGGACCCATTTAAAGTCAGCTTAATAAAGTTGACTTTAAATAGGTCCCCTGGCTTAAGTCGGCTTTATAAAGTTGACTTAAATGGCTCTAATGCATTTAAATGGCTCTAATGCACTAATTCAACTTTATTAAATTGACTTTAAAGGACACATTGTGTTAAGTTGACTTAATAAGGCCAGGAGTTTAAGGCCAGGAGTTATTAAGTCAACTTAGACAAATGCTTAAGTTGACTTCATGAACTCCAAATATGGCCAGGGAGCTCTTAAGTTGACTTAAGCCTCCAGTGTAGACATACCCCAAGAAAAGACGCCAACATCCCCTATAGGGCTGGCTGTAGCAGTGCAACTCTGTTCCCATATCCATGCTCCAAATGTTAATCAGAGAACCACTTAGCAACCAAACTCTGTGCAAGGACAATGAGTGAAGAGGTGCATCTAGGCTTCATGCTCACACAATCTGAGTGATGAAACAGCAGGGATGCAACTGAAGCATGGGCTATGTAAAGTCAGTCAGTTTTGATGGGTGTTGGGGAAAGAGGACTAGGTATTCCAGGGGCTTGGTTCATTATCTTTGTTATTTGTATCATAGTAGCACTTAGTAAGTGCCTAGCTTGAGCCTAAGGTTTAACTCCCTTAGCTGTCAGTGGTAGCAGGCTCTTGTCTTCCATGTGCCCCAGCTGTTGAAGGAAAACATGACTATTCACCCTTGGTCAGTGTGTTGCACCCTCCTCCTCTCAAGAGACACTTGCCCCAAGCATCTGAGATCCAGAGAAATTCGAAAAACCAGGCCACCATTCTGAAATGCGCCTCTTACCTGGGGAAAGGTCTTCTGGGCCCTGCTTGGGGGCCAGTTCTCTTCCTGTCTTTGGATCCCATTCCCACGCCTTTTATCCACTGTGGGCTTTCTGTGTCATGAGCTCAGCAAGGGTGGGCTTGGTGAGTGCCCAGCCAGAACAAACCCTGAGTGGTGCAGAAAGGGGGACCAGTCAGTCGCTAAGTGGTGCTTTTCATTCTGAGTCTGTGTTGGTATGAAGGGTCAGGGGATCGTGTTCCCTGTTATTTTAGGGGACGAGGGAATGAAGTAAAATTGACGATCTGTCAAGATCCCTTCACTCTCCAGATATGACCTGAAGCACTAACTCTGGTGACCTGGCCAAATTACAACACTCTCTGATGATTGAAGCTCAGCCTACAGTTTCAGGCCTCAAGAACGTCCGGTGTAACCCCCCTTAAGGCATTGGCAGGAGGAGGGGGAAGTTGGCATTGAATTGGGCAGAATATTCTTCTTCACTCCCTATCCCAAAGTACTAGGGAAAGTCAGGACAAGGCACTCTGGCTCCAGGATGCAGCTGTTCCTGCCTGTCTGATTTGCAGGGCACTGTGGGAGTCTGTGGTGGTGAAAGGAATTCTGAACGTGTAAATCCATGTCGCTTCAGGACAGTGATGGTGTGGAAAAGGCCTGTCTGTTTAGATTACACCTTGGGCTGGAGCACAAAGGGACATAGCCAAGACCCTGACTGTTCTTGAGAGTGTTAAAAGAAGGTGTTAATTTTGGGTGGAGGCCAGGACCCTGATGGACAATGAAGGCAGTTGGGCCAGAAGACCCCAGAAGCTTTTCTAGACACTCTTTCTCAGTTTGTGTGAAGCCAGTGGGTTGCATCAGAGAGGAGCTGACTGAATACTAATAACAGTTTCTGAGGGAACAACAAAGATAGCTGGCTGCTTGGGCCGCAGGCAAATCCCTTTGAAGAGCAAAACAATCTCAGTTGTGCCAGCTGCAGCTGAGGATTTGTCTGTCAGACAGCCGTAGTTGGAGGGAGGCTGCACACAGGCTGACCGGGAGGGAAAGAGGATTGATTTGTTCAGGAAAACTGGTGTTTTCTGAACTGAGGCTCTCCTCAACTCAACCTCTGCCCCATCGAGTTGTACTCCCTCCTTTCTCCTCTCCCCATAAGGCCCTGCTGACTGAAACACACAAAGGGGTGAGTCTATCCCAGCCCACACGCCTGCTCCAGTGACACACAGATGTTGGAACTGTGCCATAAGGGGAGAATTCCCCCCATGCAGGCAGCCTCTCCACAAGCCTCAGAAGAAAGGCCTTGCCCTTGGTGCCCATAGTGCCTGCTGTGATCTGGGCTGGACAGCATTGCAGAAGCAGCCCTGTCGGAGTCTGTTGTAAATTATAGCACCCTTGGGATTGCTCTGATTTATGCTGAAGAGTATTTCAGCCCCTGGAAGCAGCCCAGAATCCTGAAGACACAAAGGAATGCTCCATGCCTTGGCCTCAGGCCCCCTAGACTGCACCTCCTGCAAGGGCAACATGGAATTCCATCCAAAGCTTTTCCAGCCGCAAATCTGTGTATATCCCTTCCACTCTTCTTTGAAAGTGAATTAGGAACTAGAGCAATGATACTATATCACTGCTAATTCCCTCTGGTTCACCTCTGTCCCTGTTTCAGCCCTTCTTGCTCTTCTTGTGACACAAGATAAAGCAGAAAGGCTGATGGGGGACAGGGGTGGCATGTGTGCATCAATCGTCCAAGATGCTGTCCATCACTGGATACTTGATAGTCACTCACTGTGAAATCTTCCCAACCACTCTCCTTATCAAAGGACCTTCTTGTTTATTCTGCCCTCCTTGTGTTCTTGCCCATCCACTGCAGGCTCCACTCAGGAGTTTCTCTGTCGGGCGCTTAAGTTGACTTAAACAGAGCCCTGTCTACACTGCAGGGCAATAAAGTCGACTTTAGGGTCCAGTAAAGTTGACTTTATAAGGTCCACTTATAAAGTTGACTTTACTGTTAAGTTGACTTTATTAAGTTGATTTAAGGCAATGTGGATTCACTAAGTCGACTTAATAATGTTCACTTAGTGCAGTGGGGCCATTAAGTCGACTTTATAAAGTTGAATTAAGCCAAAACACCCATTTAAAGTCAACTTTACAAAGTCAACTTAATGTAGTATGGACTCACTAAGCTGACTTAATAAGGTCTACTTAAAGTCGACTTTAAGTAAACTTTATTAAGTCGACTTAATAAAGTCAACTTAGTTTTTACAATGTAGACATAGCCATTGTGTTATGGTAGCATCTCAGCCCAGATCAGGGCTTCACTATGCCAGCATAACAGACAATCCATGTCCCAAAAAGCATATTGTCTGAATAGAGACACCAGGCCAAGGATGCATCATTATTCTCTGACACAAGTGAGGAACAGAGTGATTAGCCAAATCCTTTTTGTGGTGGGGAGCCCAACACTGGACACAATATTCCAGATGCGGCCTCACCAGTGCCGAAGAGACAGGAACGATCACATCCTCAATCTTCTGGCAACACTTCTGATGCAACCCAGTATGCCATTGGCCTTTTTGGCAGCAAGAGCACACTGCTGACTCATATCTAGTTTCCCATCCAGCATGACCCCCCCAGGTCCTTTTCTACAGTGCTGCTATGTAGCTAATCACTCCCCAGCCTGCAGCAGTGCAAGGGTTTTTTCTGTCGTAAGTGCAGGACTTCGCACTTGTCCTTGTTGAACCTCATGAGATTTCTATTAGCCTACTGCTCCAATTTGCCTAGGTCTCCCTGAATCCTGTCCCTACCCTCCAGCGTGTTTACCATTCCCCCCAGCTTGGTGTCACCAGCAAACTTACTGACTGTGCAATCTATCCTATCATCCAGAGCATTAATAAAAATGTTGAACAGAACTGGCCCCAGGACTGACCCCTGGGGCACACCACTTGTTACTGGTTGCCAACTAGACATGGCACCATTGATTCCTACTCACTGAAACCATTGATTAGTCAGTTCTTTATCCACCTTACAGTCCACACATCCAACCCATAAGTTCTTAATTTGCCGACGAGAATGCTGTGGGAAACTGTATCAAAAGCCTTGCTAAAGTCAAGGTATATCATGTCAACGGCTCTTCCTGCATCCACAAATCCAGTCATCTCATCATAGAAGTTGATGAGGTTGGTCAGGCATGATTTTCCCTTGGTGAATCCATGCTGACTGTTCCTGATCACTCTATTTTCCTCCAAGTGTTTCAGGATGGATTCTTTGAGAAGCTGCTCCATGATATTTCCAGGGATTGAGGTGAGACTGACAGGTCTGTAATTCCAAGGGCCCTCCTTTTTCCCTTTCTTGAAGATAGGCACTATATTTGCTTTTTTCCAGTCCTCCGGCACCTCCCTTGTTTGCCACGAATTTTCAGAGTTAATGGCCAGCGGTACTGCTATCTCATTGGCCAACTCCCTCACCACCCTCAGATGCAGTTTGTCCGGCCCCATGGACTTGTGCAAATCCAGCTTCTTTAAGCAGTCCCTAACCTGACCTTCCATCACCAAGGGCCTCTCTTCTCTCCAATCTGCCATACCCAGTGTAGTGGGCCTGGAACTGGCCCTGCCTGTGAAAAATGAAGTAATAAAAGTATTGAGCACTTAAGGAAAAAGCTGATCCTACATCACAAGAATACCTGCCCCATTCAGTAAAGAACCTACACCATTCCTGATCCTCTTCTTGTTATTGGCATACTTGTAGAACCCCTTCCTGTTATCCTTCACATCCACTGCTAGCTGCAACTCCAATTGTCCTTTGGCCTTTCTGATTTTATCTCTGCAGTACTGAGCAATATCTTTATATGCCTCCTTAGTCATCTGTCCAAGCTTCCACTTCCTGTAAGCTTCCTTTTTAAGCTTTAGCTCAGTGCAGAGTTCTCTGTTAAGCCACGCTGGGCGCCTTCCAAATATCCTGTTTTTTCTGCTCATTGGAATGGTATCTTCCTGTGCCCTTAGCAGTGCTTCTTTAAAATACAGCTAGCTGTCTTGAATGCCTTTCCCCTTGAGATCAGCCTCCCAAGGGATCCTGCCCATCAGATCCCTGAGGAGCCAAAATCTGCTTTTCTGAAGTTCAGGGTCTGCGTTTTGCTTCTTTCCTTTTTTCCATTAATCAGCATCTTGAACTCTACTATCTCATGGTCACTGCTTCCTAGGTTGCCATTCACTTCTACTTCCCCAATCAATTCTTCTCTGTTTGTGAGCAGCAGGTCGAGAGTTGCAAGGCCCCTAGTTTGTTCCTCCAGCATTTGTACCAGGAAGTTGTCCTCAACCCTCTCCAAAAACTTCCTGGACTGCCTGTGCACTACTATAGCATGTGAAAAATAAATCTGTTAGTCTTAAAGTGCCACACGACTCCTTGTTTTTGTTTTGTTTTGTTTTGTTTTTTGTTTTGTTTTGTTTTGTTTTGCTGGACTAGACTAACACGGCTATCCCTTTGGAAACTCCCAACAGATGCCAGGGTAACTGAAGTCCCCCATGAGAACCAAGGCCTGTGATCTAGACACTTCTGCCAGTTGTCCATAGAATGCCTCATCCACCTCCTCCTTCTGGTCTGGCAGTCTATAGCAGACACCCACCACAACATCCCCCTTGTGGCCCTCCCCTCTAAACTTAACCCACAGACTTTCAACTGGCTCATTTCCACTTCCATAATGGAGCTCTGAGCATTCATAGAGCTCTTTGGCTATGTCCACACATACATCATTATTTTGAAATGAGTTATTTTGAAATAAAGTCCTTATTTTGAAATAAGTTAATTCGAATTAAGAAAATGTTAATTTGAATTAAGGGAAAGCCTGTTTTTGAAACAACTGTTATTTTGAAATGATTATTTTGAAATAAGGCCGTTTGGACATGTTGTTTCGAAACAGTTGTTTCGAAACAATCGTGCTGTTTTGAAACAACATGTCCAAACAGCGTTATTTCGAACTAACCATTTCGAAATAACAGCTGTTTTGAAATGAATGGGGTTTAAGCTGTTTCGAAATGACGGTTCTTATTTCAAAATGACAGGGCCTGTCATTTTGAAATAAGAAAACGTTGTGTGGACATTCAGTTTCTTATTTTGAAACAACCAGTGTTGTTTTGAAATAAAAGACTAGTGTGGACATACCCTTTTACATATAGTGCTCCTCCTCCCCGTCTTCTTCCCTGCCTGTCCTTCCTGAACAATTTATTCCCATCCATGGCAGAGCTCCAGTCATGTAAGCTATCCCACCACGTCTCTGTTATTCCAATTATATCATAGTTCCTTGTTTGCACCAGTACCACCAATTCTTCCTGCTTGTTTCCTAGGCTCCTTGCACTCATGTACAAGCATGTTTATATACTTTTATGCTGGGATCATAATGAATAGTCTGTGCCCATAAAATGCTTTCAGTGCTTTTAAAACCTGAACATGTTTTACTGTAGATGCTGTTGAGACACCACATTAGCTTTGAAGGACAGCTGGCGACCCTGGGTGAAGAGAGAGAATGGCAGCTAGGGTGCAGTCTTTATAAGTACAGACTGATGGTTGTTGATGAACATAAGCGTGCCATGTAGCAGGCTCCTCAAAGCCCTAAACATACTCTCAGCCATTTCTACACCCTGCTGAAAAGAGCAAAAGCCCTTACATGGCCTCAGCTGTACTTTCTGAGCCCTTCCCAGTCTTCAGTGGGTTAGCCGTACAACTCCTCTGTGAGACAGGGAAGCGATTTTGTCCTCATTTTACAAATGGTTTATTGAGGCACAGAGGGATTAAAGGAAGCGGTCAAGGTCACACCAGAAGCCTGGGACAAAGCAAAGAAATTAATCGCAGTCTGTGGTTAAGTATCAAAGCCATTGGACTCTCCTTCCTTGAGCTCTATTAACCAGGAGGGCAATTGTAAAGCATTGTCTGGGGTAGAAAATAGCACCAGTTTAATTACATCCACAGTACTGATCTAGTTAAATTGGTGCAAACAAGGGATTAAAGTAAAGGGGAATATACTGAAACGCCATTCCAAGGCCCACAAATTTTAGGGGCCAGTGTTTTGGGGCTCCTAAAAATAGAATAATGTGGCAGAATGCAGCATTCCGCTGCATTCCCCCTTACTACCAGTGTTCCCTGTAGGCTGTGCAGATCGGCTTGGGTGCACCCCCTGTTGTTCACCCTTGCAGGGAACACTGATGGTCACGCACAGCTGGCAGCCGCGTCCGCTATCCAGCTGGAAGACACAGACTTCCAGCCAGCAGGGTGCTGCCCCAGGCTGGGCCTGGGACTTTTTAAATCTCCCACCCTGAGAATGTTCTGAGCATACTCAGAACACGCTCAAGGCAGAAGCCTGTGACATGGCTGCTCTGGTGACCAAGTCAGGGCACCCTGGGTGGGGGGTTGGACTTGGGGACAGGCAGCTGCTGGGGAAAGGGTGGGGGGGTAGGCCTAGGGCAGCAGGGGAAGCCAACAGCAGGGTAGGGGCATTAGACAAAGGGTTGGGGGGACAGCGAGGAGCCAGTGGCAGGATGGGGGGTAGGGCAGGGCTTGGAGGGGGACAGGGGGTACAAACAGCAGGACAGGAGGTTAGGGAGGGTGTTGGGGTGAATTGGGCACAAGCAGTGATGGATAAATCACAAAGACATCAACATTCTGGTTTGGTTCTTATGCATCTTAATTCTGCAACACTGCCTTGAAACCTCCTAGTAAATACAACCCATGAGGCTTCTGGTTAATTTGGTTCCCATCTGCCTTCCTAGATTCTATTATGGCCCCACTCCCAATAGTATCCACACACCTTCCAGACAATAATGAATTAAGTTTCAGAACTCCTTTATGAAGTTACAGGGGAATGGGGACAAGGGAACTGAAGGAGGCCGGGGAGGTGTGGAGGTGGTTGGGGAGCTGAAGGGTGGTTGAGTGAAGACAAGGGAGGTGGGGGGTTAGGAGGGCTGGAATGGGGGTCTTGGGGGCAATGAGCTTAGGGAATGGGGATGGGGGCTGATGAGGACATAGGGAAAGAGGGGTCTGGGTGGGCACTAGTGGACAAGGTTGGGGTAATGTTGTGGATTTGAGGCTGTGCTTCATTTGTGAGGAAAGAGTTGGTAGGGCTCAAAAATGGTTACCTGGGCTGAGGCCAGCAGATGCATGAAGGGGGCCCGGACAATACAGGAAAGGGGCCTGGAGATTAGGAGGGTTCTGGGCCCCATCAAATGATACTTTAAGCACTGGTGCAAACCACTGATATGGAAAGCTGCATCTCTAGTCTCTGTAAGCTTCATTGCCAACCCGAAGCAATCAAACAGAATGAGTCAGGTCCCCCCAAAATAATGAGACTCGAAAAAAAGTATTGGGTTGTTTTATTTCCCTTCTGGTTTTTGAGCTTGATGTTCAGATTTTTAGATTTTTCTTTGCAGCCATCAGGGATAGAAACTTCAGTTTAAAAAAAAAAAGAAGAAAAAGCCAAAATTGTTCCATAATCATGTGTGCAAGAGAGCTGGAGCTTTAGGAAGTAATGGCAAATTTTGTAAGACTCATGATAGCAGCTTCAGAGGGCACAGCATCAAACTGCCCTGCACATTTCACAGCCAATAAAAAGTGTGTGCCAAGAGGGTGTAAATCATTACTGCTCAGGTCAAGTAATACTTTATACCCACTTTGCAGGGAGCAGTGGAGAATCTCATCCAAGATGATTTCATGTGATTTCTAGCCAGAGGCTGGGTATTGTATTATTGAGCCCAATAGTGGATAACCTTGGCTGGCTATAACCAAGCAGTCAATCAGCTGTGATGGAAATTAAACCCAGCACTGTCCAGGTGGCTTCTGAGCATGATACCTAGTGCCAGTGGTCAGGAAAGGCCTGGCTCATTGGCCAGTGGAAACATCTCTCTCCTGGATGGGCAGAAATTTTTGGGCAAATCTCTTGGTGTAAGCACAGAAGCAGGAGTGCTTAGACCCCATCCAGGCTGAACTCGTGGATATTGGTTCAGTATTTACTATTTTAACTCTGGATGTTCTCATTATCCCCATCAGTGTCTAATCCCCCTCAGAGCCTTGCCATTATTGCTAATTGCCTACAGTGGCGAGGAAAGCACCACTAGCAAGGATGTTGTTAACCAGGATGGTCTATTTAAAACAGTGTTTCTCAACCTTTAGTGGACTGAGGAACATCTAAAAGGTATTAATTGCTTTATGCAGAACACCTGATGAAAACTTTCTCAAAAAAGCCGGTATATCCCACCTGTAATGTTCATAATAACTGCATTATACATCCTTGCAAAAATGATTCAGGAAATGGAATTAAATACAATTATACTAATATAACATGAGTTTATTTCTAAAAAAGTAGATACATAATGATTATGCATGCAACTTAAAACTGAAGATACTATTACTCAAGTTTTAATAGGAAATTTGGGCCTCCAATTTTGGTCCAAAGTTCATCTATTCTTGGAGTAAGGTTTGTCAAAGAAAGTCTTACCATGGAAGTCAGGACCAGCCTTGGTGAGGGCAAGAAGAATGATTGCCCCAGTCCTGAAGTTTTGAAGGCCCCATGCTGTCCTGCTGTCCCCCCCCCCCGTGCCTGTCTTGCTGTCCCCCCTGCTGTGCTGTCCCTCACCCCCACCCTGCTATCTTCAGCACAAAGCCAAATGGAGCATGGTGAGGCGGGAGTGCAGAACCCAGCCTCTGCTCTGGCAGGCTATCCCCACCCCAGGGAGGAACAGCCAGCCCAGGGGCAGGACACCACTCTCTTGCCCCTCCCTTGGCCAGCTGTTCTGCCCTGGGGGCAGGAAGGGCTGCTCAGAGGTGGGGTGGGAGATTGGAGCCCGGCTCTCCGGGGCTGGTCTGCCTCGCCCCACCCCGAGGTGCGGAGTGGCTGGTCCAGGGGAGGGGCTGGAGCATGGGGCCCCACCTCTGAGCTAGTCCACCCCATCCTGCCTTGGGATGGGTGAGGGGCCATCACAGGCTGATTGGGGGTGCCCTACCTCCACCTAGGGATGGTCCCGATGGAAGTTATGTCCAAGCGATTTTGATGCCAGATGTAACAGTGGCGGGAAATTTAAAATGCCTCAGTCGCATCAAAGGAGCAAAGCAGTGGCAGATATTGATGCTTGCCTAGAACCTTTGAAGTGGTTAGTGTATTTAAAATCTCCCAGGCATGCATTGGCTTGATGGGTTGCTCCTTCCCTCCTCCCACAATGGGGAGAGGTCAGGGTCAGTCGCAGAACACCTTCATGCATCAGTGTTCCATGGAACAACAGTGGAGAAACACTGATTTAAAACACAGGTTCCCCAGTTCTAAGAGCCACATAGTCCCCATGCTGTGGTTTTATGGACAAGCCCATGTACGGTTGGATGCTGTACAAACGGCTGTACGATAGGGAAAAAGTTCAAAGAATTTGGCCTGAGTTTGCTATGCAGACCAACTCATAGAAGCTCCATCTGCTTGTGCATAGACTTTTAACCACATTGCATGGCCCTAGACAATATTTCCCCATTTTCATGCAATGATATCACCTTTGGTGGACAACAGCCTTATGCTCTGCAATTTTACTTCTGGTAGGGGTTCAGATCCCAAATGATACTCAAGTCTGATGTGCTGCAGCTTGACAGGGGCTCTCTTGTAATCTGGGTGATGACCTGAAGAAGATCTTGAGCCACGAATCCATAGCACTTGGTTCCATTTCATTCAGAGGATAAAATTTTGACTCCAGTGAAGTCAATGGAAGTTTTATCATTGAATCTTCATGGAGAAAGTAATTCACCCAGGAGGAGTCAATGGCTATGGCAAATTAGTCCAGACTAAGCAAGCTTAATCCAGACCAATTTAGCCTTTGGCCACACTAGGCTTTGGCTAGTCCAAACTAAGAAATTTCTTAGTTTGGACCAGGCAAAGCTTAGTTCAGACTAGTAAGACCCGGTGGTTAGTCTGGACTTCTGTGCTTAGTTCGAACTAAGCATGGGCCAGACTCAAAGTAATGGATATTTCGAACTTAAAAAGTTTGAACTAAGCCATTAGTTCGAACTATCTGTGGCTGTGTTCACACACACAGGGTTATTTCGAAACAAGTTGTGTCGAAACAACTTGTTTTGAAACAACACCTTATTTCGAAATATCTTATTTCGAATTAACAAAATGTTAATTTGAAATAAGAAAAGAAGCGGGAAACGAAATAGCAAGTTCACAGTGTGAACATGCTATTTCATTACCCCTGGGGGTGAGCCGCTGCTGGCTCACCCTGCAGCCCCAGAAAGGGGGCTGCAGGCACCAGCAGGGGGTAAGCCGCTGTGGGGCGGCTCAGCCCCCCCGCCAGAGCTGCCCCCAGACTCCGCCAGCGGGTCGGGGGCAGGGGGCCGAGCCCGCAGCCTGGGCTGCCCCCAGACCCCGCCAGCGGGTCGGGGGCGTGGGGCTGAGCCCGCAGCCCGGGCTGCTCCC